>CM031703.1:2497500-3147500 GCA_018466805.1 Hippocampus abdominalis
CACGCCCGCGCTCACGCCCGCATGTACGTCTCAGTCAGACGGATCGTCTGCGGGCCGCTAAACCGGTCCGCAGACGAGAGTAGGCGAAAAAGCCGTTAAAAGTCCCTCGCAGGAGCTTTTTGATTGGTGCGTTTGCGAAGGATGGAGTGTTTGTTTTGCGCGTGCGTCCATTAGGGACTTGTTTGCACTCGGGAGGGTCGAGAGTGTCTCATTCAGACTCTGGGAAGTGATTAGCCAAGGCGGATTTTGCACAAGGAAGTGTGCATTCACGGCGTCTGTGAATGTATTTGATCATGCGTCGACTTCAAAATAGAGTTTTCTCCAGGGACCCCTTGCGAAGAGGAGGAAGAACATTTTCAAAATCAAAAATCTTAATGCAAATGAACCATTCAGGGACAGCGGTTACTACGGTGGACAGTTTATCATGTTATCGGGTTACAGGTGCCTGAAAGGGTTAAACACAAAAATTAAAAAAATTAAAACTCTTTTGAGGGAGGGGTGAGTCACTGATGATGAGATCTTTTTTTTTTTTAAGGGGGAACATGTCATGTGACAAGAATGCAGTTGGATGTTTTAGCGAAACCAAACAATGTGAATCAAGCAGTTTTGTCTTTTTTTCGCTCCCTAAAGTCGTAGTTTTGAAGTCAAAGTTTATTCACGCAATAAATGTTTATTTTGAATGATTTTTTTCAAAATGTCATTCTCATCATATTCCCTAAAAAAAAAAACCCACTTTATTCGCCCCAAAATTACCGCCTTAAAAATAGGATTTTATCCATGTTGTAATACAGAACCGCTTTAGTTCTACGGAAAAACAGTCGAACCTCGGTTTTCGTCCATAATCCATTCCAGAAGGCTGGTCGAAAACCGAAATTGTTCAAAAACCGAAACCACGCTCTTTTTAAAATAAAAATGTTTACTGAACACGTCTGCTCACAATGGAAAGCAACACGAGGAAGCGTCACTTCCACATCCCCCGGAAGGAAGGCGGGAGGAGTCAAACGGTGCATTCAAGTGCGCTCAGTTTGTTCGAGAACCAAAATTTGTTCGTCATCTGAGGCATAAAAAAAACTCGAAATTTTTGGTCGAAAACCGAATTGGTCGAGAACAGAGACGTTCGAAAATTGAGGTTTGACTGTATGTCAGATTTATGTGATTATACGTCACAATCCTATCAGAGCTTTTAATTGGCCCCAAAGCTAAGGTAGGCAGGAGTCATTGGTGTAATATTTCTGTTTTATTGACTCAACAGTCCGCATTTGGCATGTCGACATGTTTCTTGAATGACATAATATGAGAATTTATTGCAAATGATTTTGTGGACCCAAATGTTACAGCTTTTGGGGCCCAGATAGTCCAGGGGAGCCCAAATTGAGAACAAAACATCACAACCCCGAAATTATTATGATTTTTTTTGCAAGTCCCTGTCTGACTGCGCTCAGCCAGATTTATCGGGGTCCTTTGTCCCGCTGGGTGCGCTGCCGTCGCGGCTTTCTGGGTCGATGCATTTTTTCCTTTGAGTATGTATGAAACATGACATTTTATTTTGGGCGTCGCAAGTGGAACATCTCGAGCAGATGGGCCTTGTTGATGTCACGACATCACCGTTTTGGTGCATTCGCTTTTGTGATACACGGCGGGAGCCATTGTTGTTTTTAAAGACTTCATGTCCGTGATTTAGGTGAGAGCATCCCCTGTTTAATTTATTTAATTTAATTTTTTTTTAATAAATACAGACTTCCCACGTCATTTAGGGTCACCCAGGTTCCCCCTGGGCCGAAAAAAAAGCTTGAGCACGCCTGCTCTAAAGCCTTGTGCGACCTAAATAAAGAACTGACGCCTCGTGTGAGACGACACTTCAGCAGCACACCTGCTTTCCTATCCCCGCCCAGCTCCGCCTCCGCGCTACTCCTCTCGTATCCCAGATGCGGTGAGCAGATGTGCCGCGGAGAGGAAGTGCCACCGTGTAATTTGTGTGTAAAACAAATGAGCGGGGAGGTGGGGGGGGGGGGGGGGGGGGGGGGTTGGCATGTACGTATTGTAATCCACGCACACATGCACGCACACACATTTGATACAGTCATGCTGCCATGCAATTGTGTCAGAGAAAGTGCATGAACAGCAACACAGGAGCTTTTTTTCTTTTCTTTTTTTTTTTTTTTTTTACTCCCCAGAGCTGTAAAACAATAAGTTCCAGGCACGCTAGCATCAACCGAGGTCAATAAAGAGTGCACGCACGCACAGACACACACACACACACACACACACACACACGCACAGCGACAGCCTGGAGATGATATCATAAAGTTGTGGTTCTCAAACTGTAAACCCGGATCCCAAAATGCTGCAACTTGGAGCCTGAGGTCCTACATGATGGTTGTATCATTTTACAAAAAAAAAATTTTTTTTTAAATGATACGACATAAGGGGACCAGTGCGCTCATAAAACAAACAAAATAAACCAATAAAAACCAACAGAATAAAGCAATCACTTTTGTCTTACTTGGCTATGTGCCAACTAAAAGGAAGGTTTGATTGTGCGAGACGAGCAACACATAAAATCTGACATCCCTACATGAGAAATATCAAAGGAACAAATGCCCTGTGGCTAATGATCGGTTCCTATTTTCCTCATTATATCTATATATGACTTTTCAAATATGTGGCATTAGTTAGGCCAGCTAACTACACATTTGAGTGATCTCTGTACTCATTGACTGACATATCAGACCCCAAATGCCATGCGCTAAATGTTTCATGGATGTTTTCACTCTTATGTCGATGCAGTGCGTCATATTTGTGGCGTTAGCTAGCCAGCTAGTTAGCTCAGTAGCTAACAAAGACCACTATGCTTGATTTTGTAATTCACATTTAATTGCTCAAAGAAATGTTGCTGATTACATACACATCACCAGCCATAAAGTCTACAAAGAGCAGCATTTCATCTCTGACATAACAGCAACGATAAAAAATTACTTTTAAAATAGCAACGGTAACCAAGTAGGCTATTTCCTAAGTGCTTTGACAGGACAGGAAAAGCACGTTGTACATCAAACAAATGGCTCACAATCATTAGCATGAATCACAAGCATTAAAACCCAAACATGAATATCAATCGTCAAAGATCTAAAAACCAACATGGCCTGAGACCAGGAAAGCTGAAACGGATTTGGGGTGGGGGTCGGGGGGGGCATAAATGTGAGCATTTAATCAAGAATTGTAATTGTAAGTTTTTTGCTCAACCAGGTGAAGGCCGATGGCATCACAAAAGCGCTTTCATAAGCTGTACTTTTGTCTATTCATGTTTTGCTCATTTTGTCTTTAGCATTTTCTCAGGGCCCCCTTAGCTCGTATCTGACGCGGGCGACCTCCACATTTGTTACTTTTTGTCCAGAAAAGAACCTCAGCTCACATAAAAAGCAGAATAAATAGCCTGGAGTAAAGAAAACACGGTGGTGGTGGGGGTGGGGGGCTTTTTATTCCCCCCCTCCAATCCCCCCACCTCTGAAGGCAACCACAGCAGCTTTGGGAGAATGAGCTCCATGGGATGGGAATCACTCTGTACTCTGATCTCCTGTAAATCACTATGTAGGAAAAGGCATCAATTTTTTAAAGCGCTTGTCCTTATTCGGGTTGCCAGTTAACTGGAGCCCATCATTGTCGGTGGTCCACCTTGGACTGCTCGCCACTTGCTCTTCTGTCAGGGGAGAGTGGCATTTTACATTTTCTACAGCGGTTCACGTTTCCTTTTATACTCCTATATTTTCCTTTTTTTTTTTTTTTTAATCCCTTTGAAGCTTTTGCAAATGTTCAAATGCAGCATTTAGCACCTCTCCCGCACACAGGATTCTCTGCAATTAGTTTTTAATGATTTTTTTTTATTGTGCGCCCGATTTTTTTTTCTTTGGTGCGCCAGCACAAAATTTAAGTGCGCCCAAAATTTCAACTGCATCTTCAGCACAGTTTTATGGTTTTTTTTTTTTTTTTTTTTTAAACAAACTCGCTGCCTGTCTTTTTGGATAATATGGACTGGAAGGAGGAAGGTCATTGCACATAAGATAAGATAAGATAAGATAAGATAAGAAAACCTTTTTTTTTTTTTTTTTGGGTCTCACAAAGGAAATAGTGTCACCGGTGTTGTCGTTCAGCCTTGAAAGCAAGCAACTTCTGCACATTCATAATTCACATTTGCATATAAATGTCTCACATGCATGTATAGATAGTACGTCGGAATATTATTGCAAAGTAATATAATGCATATTCTCGCACAGTGGTGTTTGGCTGTCTTTTTAATTAGCTTAATGAATGCAGCCAGCTGTGTATTGCCGAGCACATGCCATAAATAATAATTTATTTTTTTTTTCATATTCCCGTCTTCCTCCAGGAGATTTTCTGCTGCTTTGCTTTCATAATGCACTTCCACTGACGCTCCGATGAAAATTTCATGCACTGCACGCTCGCTTCAACCCAGCTAGCCGCCCGCCCCCCCGCTCTCGCGTTGCCAGATGTTTCATCCCGCCTTTTTGCTGATCCATTGTGTCGACCTTCTGCTTCTCGCTACACGCCGGCAGGGGGCGACACCCCGAGAATTTTCTTCCCTTTTTTTTTTTTTTTTAATGCTCCAATTGGTTGACCTTTGAAGTCTCTTTTGGGAAAAATGTCAGCGCTTCTCTGAACCGCACTCAGCTCCACTCTGTGTGATTTTTAATTAAGAGAGATTGAAGGTGGCATTGACTTAATTACTTTATTCGCGAGTGCATGCTTTGTCCAAGTCCCTTTGCTTGCTTTCCGTCCACATGTTCTGCAAATTAAACCCAATTATTTATATAAAGAAAAATCTTTAATTTGAGCAGACGTATTATTCTTTACGAAGCTCGTTGAGCCGTTTGATTCAAGTGGACTCTTCACAGTGCTCAGTGCTGTCATAGACGGCATGTCCATATTAATTGTCAGGTGCACTTTCCACTTTAAAGGAAATGAGCACATCCGTCATTTTATACCGTAATGAAAAACAAAACAAAAAAACCTCAGTTCATGCGGATGTGAAATAACTCTGGCCACATGTAACAAATCTCCCGTCTTCAGTTGCCATTGTTTCTGTGGACTCTGATCACAGTTAAGACTTAACTGCTGAGCTGTTGCGAACCAGAACAGCAGCACCTGCCATGACAAGGAAACAGTCTACCAGTCGTATTCAAGCGTCGAGTCTTCTTGCATGTCGGAAACAAGTTCGCCGTCTTTTACGGCGCAAATTAGTATTCCAGTAGACTCTGGCATTAGTCAATCCGAACTTCTGAGCCCATATTGAGGTTAACCAAAAGTGCAGCATCTTCAGAGGCACCGAAACAGTTTCTCAGTTGAAATAATGTACAGAGACTTAGCGCCTCTTTATCTTTTCACTTGACAGTTGTTATTTACCGGCGACATTGCTTATTTTTCAGTTGAAAAGTAAAGCCGCCCCTCTGATAGACACAGCTGCATCTCTTTCCATTACATTTAGTGGCATTTACTTTTCATCTCCAGAGACGTGACGGAAACCAGAAATAATATATTTGCATCTTCCCTGGCTACGTGCCGTGTTAGAAAATCGCTACGAGCGTACGGGAAGATAGACACGTCGAGTGTTGGCCACATATGAAGCGAGTTCCAAAACAATGTTTGGCGTCTGGGTATCTGGCGGCGGTGGCGAACACGTAAAAAAGTCAACCAAAAAAAAAATAAAAAGGAAAGCGAACAGGAGAAGCGTTGTCAAATAAAATCAGTCTCGGAGGAGCCACAGCACTCTCCTTTGCTCCCACTTGATTGTCGTGTTTTGTTGTGTCTCGCATGAAAATTAATAGCAATGTGGCGTTCACTGAACTCTACACTTTTAAGTGGTACGGCTGGGCTCTGGTGTATAGCCTATTAGCTAATCGTTTTGGAAATTGCCCTGTAGTCTAATAGCTTTTTTTGTCTGTTGAAGCCTGAGTGTGTCAATGGTTTGGACCGTAGCCCCGTGATGAACGAGGGATTACAGTACTACTCAACTCCATGGCACTTTATAGGCTTACTCGACGACTGTGTTCAACGTTAGCCTGTTAGCTCAAACACTGCATACGGTGAATGAAATGCAGCCAGGCCGGGGCCTCAGCAGCCACTCTTGCCACCATTTTATTTACTGAATGCTTTTCAACTGGATGGATTTTGAGAGGAGCCTGCATGTTGTTCGTATTCATTGAAACAGAGCGGAAACTTTTTTGTCATTCTCTCCGCTTAGATCTCCACGGCCACTTCTGTGAATCACGGAATTACAGAGTTTGGATTGATGATTTATGGGGTGTTGCATAGTCTCTCTTTTTTTCCCCCTTTCCTTTCTTTTTTTTCCCCCCCAATAAACAAACTGCCATGACTTCTTGAGGAAGAGGACTGATCATTCAGTTAGTTAGCTAGTTAGCTTACTAGCTAACTAGCTAGTTCATTTTTTTAGCTATATGGTGAGATAGATAATTTGTTAGATGGCACACATTTAGGCAGGTCGATAAGTAGTTTGATCCCCACAGTTTGTTAGTTAGGTTACCTGGTTTGCTTACCTGAATACTTGTTCGGTATTATGCCAGTTTGTGTTCGGTATGTTACAAAGTTTATTGATCCCATAGTTAGCTGTTTAGTACAGTATGTTATGCAAGTAAATATTTTATTGATCCTCGGGTGAGTTAGTTCATCAGTGAGAAAAGTATTTAATTGATCCCGCAGTTAGTTAGTTGGGTATTGAGGCCACATTGATATTTCTTTAATCCTGAAGGAATGTAGTTAGCCTGTTACGAGGAATGGTAACTCGGTAATTCGACACCATTGGCCATTCAGTTAGTTACCTACAATGTTTTGTATTATGATAATGAAGTTAGTTTCCACGTAAATTATCTGAGAGTAAATGGACAAGGTAATAAGTGAGGGACTTTCATATTTTTAGAGCTAGCAAAGAGCTCGACACCGACACGTCTTTTTAATTATTCTAAAATTGCCAGCATGGCTAAAACAGAAATGTCAGCTCGGCGCGTGTCAAATCGTCATAATGTGGGGTGAAAGCCAAAAGCCGCCGCCTCGATATATTTAATCATTCATGTAGCGTCAATGTGAACACTCTTCAGATTGTTAGCTTCAAAGAGCTGGTGAAAAAGTGCTGTAAATACTCGGGCTCACTTGAAGTGTTGGCGCGTTCACTTGTTTTGATCTCATGATGATCACGCTCATCTACGTTTATTTCGGCCAAGCGTTTCTGTTTTTTTTTTTTAACTCTTTGTCAAGCTTTTGTATTCTGGTCTTTGTGTGGCTCTCTCAGTGCTACTTTGTACTTGTGCTACTTTCCCTTTACGGAAAAGTTTTTTTTTCGAAATGGAAAAACTGGATACCAATTCTCAGTCATCAATGCCTTTTGATCTTATGACTCGGTTGTTGTTATTGTTTTTCCGATTTGGCTTTGATTCATCCAAACTCACGTATGTCACCTTCGACTGTTGTCGCTCGGTCTCCATAGACGTTCGTCTGCGCTCTGGCTCGATGCGTGACTTATAATTCGAATGACATGTGATAAGTCACCAAGATAAATGAATGGCGTTGTGGGTGATCTTTTACATGATTCAGTGCTTGACTGACTTATATGATAAATAACCCCGGGGATAGCTCCACCAGCTGCCACTGATTCAGAGAAGCCTTTATTTAGAAAACTGGCTGATTGCAAAATAACCACACGCTTTGCACCCAACAATATGTCATTTGTCTTCGTTGGGCTTCGATTTCAACACGCTGCCTGCTCATTATAATCACAGCCAGCAGAACACTGGAATGTAAATGAGCCTGAGATTTTATGCGGACGCACATGTTCACCTGTGAGAGTGCGGCAGCGACGTGTTGGCGTAGGACACGGTCTCGCCGCTGTTGGGAGTCGGAATGTATCGCTCCCCCTTCCACTGATTGAGTTCCTGTGGCAGTTCATCATATTTCGAAATGTTTACGGTTCTTGAAAATGAACATACAGTGAAACTCCTCTACAACGAAATCATGTTTGCAGCAAGACATTTTTCACAACAGGGGTTTTTTCACTGTAGCAAATTTGAAAGAGGAAAGTGGGAATGGTGTGATTTTTTTCACACTAGGGGGTATTTTCACCCATGTAGATTTCGTTGTAGAGGAGTTTCACTGTATATACTTTTTAAAAATACATTCAAACCCCGGTTTTCGTCCATAATCCGTTCCAGAAGGCTGTTCGAAAACCGAAATTGATCGAAAACCAAAACAACGCACTTTTTAAAATAAAAATGTTTACTGAACATGTCTGCTCACAATGGAAAGCAACACGAGGAAGCCTCACTTCCTCATCTACCCGAGGAAGCGTCACTTCCTCGAGTAAGGTAGGCGAGAGGAATCAAATGGTGCATTCAAGTGCGCTCAGTTTGTTCGAGAACCGAAATTTGTTCGTCATCCGAGTCATAAAAATCTCAAAATTTTTGGTCAAAAACCGATTTGGTCGAGAACCGAGACATCCGAAAACCGAGGTTTGACTTTATTGTTTTGTCTTGTTGATATGTTACATTGTGCTATGTTGGATTGTGCCACGTGAGTCGCGTTTTAAGTTTTCCCTTCGTTGCATCATGTTGCGTTAGGTTGTCTTATGTTGTGCTCTATATCGTCACGTTACATTACGTTATATGCCATATGTTGTGTTAAATTGTTATGTTAGGTAACGTTTACGCATCGGTAAGGATGCAGAAACGATCATTTTTACTGACTTTTATGAATGTCGATGTTATGTTGCTACTTGATGGATCCTATAGACGCCTGACAAATAAGGCACAGCAGCAAGCGCATTATTGTCAAGATGGCTCAATCATGAGAGCAATTATTTTGAAAAATCGCTGTTTTTAAAATAACTACACGCTTGATGTGAGGTTTGTCACCTGGCGACGTTGCCGGGCTGCGATCTTAACAGTACTGTAATCATCTCCCGCAGAGCACAAGAATGCACCGTAAATGAGGCCACGCTTTCAAATTGAAAATGGATATTCTTGAGAATATACGTTTTTTACTGGGGGGATTAATTTTAGTTTGTCGAAAACAATATATTTTAAGGCAAAGTATGTTTTCACCAGCTTCAGTAGTTGGGATGTATTACTCCCCTCCCTTTGTCTTGGGTTTCTGTGCCCTCGTTGGCTGGCTTTGGGCGAAATTGACAAATGTGAGCTCAGGTGAATTTTTAGAAGAACTTCCTCGAAAGTTTTTCTCTGACTCAGTCAGGGCCTGAGCATTTATCATGAATTCAGTTGCAGTAAATGAGTTAGCTACTGAATATTCCAGCTCCAAATCATAAAAAAAAAAAGAACCCCAACAACAACAAACACTCTGCAGGATGCTGTGAGATTCCCTAAGTGGCGGCGTTGTGTCTTTCAAGCTCGAGGTGCAGATGGCACACGCAAGCGACAAGAATGCTAATTCAGAGACGTTGTCGTCGTTCCTTTGCATGCAACACAAAGCTTTGTTCACATGTGAAGCCGTTTTCCCCGGCCGTTTGACGGCTTCGCCTCCTGCGATCACAGGCTTGGAAGTTTTCCGAGAGGTAAATCATGTCCGGGCAGGAACGTAGTTTTTTTCTTTTTTTTGGTTTTGTTTTATGCGCCTGTCTCTATGCTAGCAGCTTGGCTCGTTCAGGTGTGCGTCCAAGTGTGTCGCCCGATAGGAAGGTCGGCAACGCGTTCGCTATCACTGGCTTGTTTGCAGTCACACTTGTCAAGTCTAAGACGGTCACGCCACCTCGACCCATTTGGACGTGTTCTCCCTGCAGGCTTGTAAATTTATGCCTCTCTGATGTTTATAATAAACACAATGTAAAAAAACAAAAATCAAAGTATACATGCTGTAGGAAGAAAAAAAAAAAGCACTAATCACCTGGATGTGCAAATACAAAAGAACACGCTGTAATAGGCATGCCAGGCCAGTAGTGGGCGATGTCTCTTTTTATGAAACACTTCACCAAAGTCTTTTTTTTTTTTTTTTAAAAACAGTAACATTCTGCTTTTTTCCCGCTTGCGTACGTCTCACTTGAGCATTTTTGGAGGTGCTTAAAATTTCAGAGTTTGTGGGTTTTGAAAAAAAATTCATTTGGCTGCCTAAAAAATTATTTTATTAGAGAATAAAAATCTAATTTCTTTTGGTATGTGAAATATCTTCTGAGAAAATGCACACATCATCTGTGTTGATATATTTTGGGGATAAAACAATGGCGTTTTAAAAAAAATATTCGACATTTAAGAGAAAACTGGCATGCTGGCCCAATTGTTGGCCATGCTACTAGGTACAGTAAATAAGCACTGCATATTTTGCAGTACAGGGCTGCAACTAATTGATTAGTTTGATCATCGCGCAATCTGTTCATTATTTGTCAATCGTTGAAAATAATTTGCATATCTTTATTTCCAAACTGACATTGCAGAAAATGCACTAATATCCGTTTTTTTTTTAATGATTAGGTAACTGGTTTGATCCATAACATTCCAGAAAACAGCGAAAAATGGTGTGTTTGTAAAAGTCAAATTTAGATTCAACACAATGTTAATCTGTGCGCTTTCATCAGGGAGGGACCAAAGAAATCTGAAAACACATACAGTACTGTCGAGAGGTTGAAATTCAGAGGATTTGGACAATTTTGGGTCACCAGACATTTTCCAAAATAGATTAATTGGATAATCAATTCGCTGTTGTACCATCTAATCCTCCGGGATGTAAACAATGTCGAATTTTAATCCGTTTCGAGAGATAAAGGCATCTAGTGGTGTCAAGGTTTGAATAGAAGTGGTTAAACAGGAAGGGATAAATGTGCGTGAGCTTGTGGATAAAAGTAAAGCACTTTAAAAAAAACAAACCCCAAAAACATCTTTCCTCCGAGTGTATAACAGCCACTTTCCTTCAGGGATCCGCTAAGTATCATTTAAATAACTGAATTAACATATTAGGTTCCATCCTTCAGCTCCCTCTGCTATTACAAAACAAATTGCTTTTGTTTGTTTGCTTTGTTTGTTTTAACGCCACAAAGTCAAAGAGTCGCTTCGGGTGCGTTTTTCCGATGTGCTTTATCATATATATATAAATATTTTTTTGAAGGTGGATATCTAAGGTGACTCTTTTGAAGGAAAGTGCTTTGCACGCCAGGGCCGAGGCAGCTTTCCGCATGGCCGCGCTCACGTTGTGGCAGGGTGGGCGCGGCCGCGCGGTCATGTGATCTCAGCCCCCTAACTAGGTCAGCTTCGTTTTAGTGCAGCCGAGCGAGCGAGAGAGGAGCTTGTCGTTAGATAAATATTTAACAGCTATTCATGTGTGTGTGTGATTTTTTCGTTTCTCCTGAAGAGCAATGAACAGGACGTGTGTATACGTAATAAAGTGCACGGGCAAAATAATGGCGAGCTAAATGACGCCGTTTGGGGAGTTGGAATACAATCGCTGTGGGAGCTGGCGTCTTTTGATCATCGCGGGGACAAAGGATATGCAATTAAATGCAAATGAGTTTGTTAGTCGGCATTCATCAGCGCTGATGAGATGAACCATAAATAAAATTAAAAACAATGAAGGACTCCACCGGTTTTGTACATGTGGTGTCTGAAAACGTTTCCCCCCCACGCCCCTCTCATTGCCGTTCATGGAAAATTGGGCGACTGTCCGCAAGTGGCGAGCACGTCAGTCTCGCAGTTCTCAGGTTCGGGGTTTGATTCTCAATGCGTCTTTTATTTTAGCATGGGGTTGTTTTCTAGTCAAATGTATTGTTGGTTCCCGTCTCAAACACTAAACTGTGCTAATGACCGCTTATAGCACTAGCTAGCTTCACATTCTCTACGGCTACAATTGAGAAACAGTAGCAAATATTCCACACCGGAACACATGGTAACCAGCATTAGCTAGCACGGCTAACTTAGCTGCCGCCGAGAGCCGTCAGTACTAAAATACAACAAAGTACAACATATGACATCAAACTAATGCATGTTAGCGTTACATGGTTTACTGAGAGGTATTCTCAGCATTCTTCATATACTTTGTGAACACAATTTACATCTGAACAGAGCCTGACCGTTGAATGACGTCTCACGAACTGTGCCCGTGGCCGCTTTTCGTGAGTTTGATCAAGTTTTCGTCAATTCGAGGTCTCGCGGTTCACCATCTATCAGCAAAGTGGGAAAAAAAAACAAACTATTTTTAAAAGCTTCACAGTGTGTTTATCCCACAACCACTCTCGGCCTTCATCCGTCACATTGACGTCTATTATGTATGAGGGACATGCAGTGTCATTGTACAGCATGTGAGCGTAAACACCGGCAATAGAGGTCCACATAAAATCCGCCTCAAAAGCCTTGTATGACATACCTAATTCTCCTATTTGTCGAACAGCAACCTACGCACGCGTGCTTGAACTGTTATTGAAATTCCCTGAAGCGGACTTGCGTTTGAATGGCGACATAGCCAACCGCGCGCGTCATACCTCTTTCAGCCGCCGCCAACAGCGGCAAAGGCGGCCTTCGTGGTCGAGCTGCTCGAGGACAAGTGGCAAAAGACTCCCGAGGCGTCCGCTGGCTTGAGATGTACCCGAGTGAATCATATGGCCAGTAAGATTGTGCTTTCAAATTGTAATACGGTTCGATTTGATCTACTGGCATCTGTTAAAAAAAAAAATCAGACTCACTTTTTTGTTTTTTTGTTACACCTCCTGATATTTATGGATTTGTTCGAGTTAAAGTTTGACTTTATGACAACAACAAAAATGGACTTATAACGCTCTTGGTCCTGACAATTTGTGTTTGTATTTCTTCCGGGTTTTTTCCCCCCCCCCATAAAAAGCATGTTGGGAGTCATTTGTCAAAGTTGTCTTGACTGTTTACCAAAACATACTTGACGTTGATTGAAGACCGGAACTTTTTTTTTGTAGTCTCTTGCTGTCAGTTGTTGACCAAAGTCTGCTTTTCGACCCGTTTCGACCAGCTGGCCGAGAAAAACAGACTTTCTCGTCGGAGGCCACGCGAGCGTTATTTGCAGCTCTTAGCCCGCGCGTTGGCCTGCCCCCCCCCCAACTTGTGCATTGTTTGACAGGATTGACAAGCTCCCTAGCCGCCCTGATTAAAAGCTTTAAGGTCAAAGAAAGTGTGACGGATATCGAACAACACCTGTCTCTACACGATGAGGATGAAGGTCCCCCACTTGCCCGCGCCAAATCGATGCCGGCCTTTTTCCGATTTTTGGACAGCACAAAACAACCCCTGCATGCGTTTCCTGTGTATCAAAGTTCACGTATCAATGTGTGTTTCCCAACCCCCCACCTACACCTCGTCCGTGACCACATGAATAGCCTGTGGGCCTGTTCCAAAAATAGCTCATCAGTGATGGGGCGTTGTTTCATAATTATTATGAGTACGCATTTTATTTGTACTTTTTCCCGTATTTACTCTTTGAGTGTTCAGCTATGCTGAGGTCCGATGCTTCTTGTCCTTTTGATTGATCAAATTTCATTTATTACAATGGCAAAAAAAAGGATAAGGAAAGCCCCTTCTTTCTGACGCAAATGATGATTCGCCAACTGCCGCAGTCTTGCGCTAACTTCTGCCGAGGACCTTTAAAACTGACCAAATATGGCTATGGCAAACATTTCTCACAAATAAAAAGAATAAAACAATAGCAGAAGAGTTTTTTTATCCTTAGCTCATTCACTCCCAAAGACGTTTTTAAACGTCTTTTCAGACTTGGTTCAGAATTGGCTGGTACTGAATGAGTTAATTATGACAAAAGAAATCGTGGCTTTTACTCTTGGCCCCTCCCTCCCCTTTCCCCCTGGACGTGCAGTGTCAGATTTTCTTTCATCCTTTTTCCACATACTGGTAAAAATAACGTTTCGGTCTCCGGCTGCCCGCTGAGGGATTATAGATCATGAAAGCGATGCTCGAGTTCACTTGAAACCTCTTCGATTAAGTTCCACCAGCGAACGAGGGTCCGACACGGACCGCTCGTGCCGTCCGGCAGTCATAATCCACAAGCGGACATTTCAATTTACTCGGGATGATGGGGAATTAAGATAAGCGCTCCGCTGGAGAACTGCAGTCCTCGCTTTCCGTTAGATTTTTTTTTTTTTTTTTTTTTTTTTGCGAGCGAACTGATCGAAGTAAATGCAAAAGGTTGCAGGTTAGAATGTACCAAATGAAAGCTTTTTTTCTTTTTTTTCTTTTTAAAGACATGCATTGTCTTCAACATCCAGATCGTAGGTGGCACTTCTCTATTCTGCTGCCACCACAGTAAATAACTCTGTTTGTTCTTAAATTACAATTAAATTAAAATGTATTGCGCATTCGGTGAAAAAAAACCCAACATAAAAATTCGAGGGAAAAAAATCTAGATGATTAAATGCAACTATATCAAACTAAAAAAAGTGATTCTTTCACATACCACTAGAGGGAGCCTATAACCCATTAGTGACGATTTTGGTACATTTTTTTTGTTGGCGCTCACTTTTGATTGATATAACATGATAATTCGCTTTTTTTTTTTGCGGGTACCCAAGCTTGTCCGAGAACCTCCGTTTGAGAACCATCGATTTGGAGTCTTTGCGGGCTTAATTTTCCGACTGATGGAGGACTTTCGATTTGGAGAAGAACATCCACTCGTACACCGAAAGGGCACGGAGCCCCGCACGGCTTTGATCCACAAACCGCCCCTCAGCGAGACAACAAAGCCAACCTCTCATGTGCTCTGAGAACTCTAATTCGGCTGTTCCGTCTCAACTTAAAAAAAAAAAAAAAAAGAAGAAGAAGAAGAAGAAGAAACGCAGCACTTTAGCATCGTTGGCTCTCTCTGGGTGAGTGACAGTGATTTCAACAGGGCCTAATTGAGTTGCTGGATCTCGCCCGCTTCACTTGGCCGCCTCGTGATCAATAGCACGACACTATCGGGATGTGTCAGCGATGCTTTTGCCTTTGTTTCTTCAAAGCGCCTGTCGAGTCGCAGCCCATTCGGTTCCCGCGGCCGCCCCGTAACGAGCCCGCGTCTCGTCGAGTCATTCGGGTTCGTTTATGAACGCTGATAGCGCACTAAAGGCTTGCGCGACGTGCACATTTACCTCGGCTCGGCACGCTCTTACCTGGGAGATGCTCAGTTAAACCCTCCTCTCACTTTTCTGCACTTTGCGGGGGGGAAGGGGGGATAAAGTGTGCTTGGGAATGACACAATATGCGACACTGTGATTGTTGTCGGAGTTACTTTCCAGAGTAAACCGCAATATGTGACAATTTGTGATTATAGAATGAAAAATGTCTGCGGAGCTGTCTAAATATTTATCAGAAACAGGCACGGCAACTAACAATGACAAGAAAATCGAATAGTAGACGTTTTACCCCATAACAGTAAATTATGTTTCATGTTATGTGTTTTGTTTTACATTTTGTCTTTGATTTTGAAACTCAAAAATGGATCAAATTGACCCGCGATATAAGATAAGATAAGATAAGATAACCTTTATTTGTCCCACACTGGGGGGAAATTTGCAGTCTACAGCAGCAAAATTGGGGGGAGAACAAAGTGTTTCATTGCACAAAATAAATGTTTCAGAAAAAAACTGTACACAGTTCAATATAATCGAATAAATATAATAAATTATATTATTTAATATTATTTATTTGTATATATATTTATATAATAATATTTAAATATATATATATAATAATATTTAAATATATATATATATATATATATACTGTATATATATAACATGAGAAGCCAGATCTGGTTTGCCAATTCCCAAAAAAAATGGTTACAAATATCGGATTGGGAAAAAAAGAAAAGAGCAAAAGTAAGGCCATTATAAAATGGTTATAACCCAATATTATTTCTCCATTTAAAATACATTCGTCACTTTGACCCGCAACGTGGCTGGCGGGTTCGCCCCCTCCCATGGGTGAGCTTCCCTGCTTGCAATTATGGTTCCTCTCTCGGGCGCTACGCGAATCCCACTCCTCAATTTCTTTGACAGAGAGGTGGGGAGGGGAGGGGGGGGGGGTTACAAAAGCCAGTAGTTAATTTCCTGCCTTTCTCGGTTGCCCCCAACCCACAGCCCACCCAGCGCGGTGCTGCGCAAACTCTCGCCAACCCCAGAGTTGCTTGACGATTCGGACGGGCCGCGATTGAGCTCAGCCACCATCTTTTACCCCCACCCCCACCCCACCCCACCCCAAGCCTTGTTTTGCCTCGCAACTCGCATCGCTTTCGAATCCGACGCACGACTCGTCGGCCCAGGTCGCTGCGTGTCGCAGCTCGTTGTCAGACATCTAACAAGCGGCGGAGACGCGGGTAACTCGAACCCGCCGCGCCGCTCGCCTTTCAGGCTGCGCTCGCTCTCCCCCCTTGCTGCGGCTTTGTGGTTCCCCTCCCGCCTTCTCCTTGAAAGCTGATTCTCTGAAGCAGGGCTTCTCAAAATTTTTGGAGACATTTTTTTCCGGGCGTACAAAGAAATGCCACAGGAATCAAGAAGTTGCCTGCTTTCGATTTAAAAAAGTCAAATCGCTGCGGCGAGCGACAATTTTCACGTTCGGATAGCCCACTGAAAATTCGGTTGAAAAAATCTGATAAAAATACACATTTTTAGAGACAAGAACAGAGAATAGTTTTATTTTTTTAATGGATTTACAGTCAAACCTCGGTTTTCGTCCATAATCCGTTCCAGAAGGCTGTTCGAAAATCGAAATTGTTCAAAAACCGAAACCACGCTCTTTTGAAAATAAAAATGTTTGCTGAACACGTCTGCTCACAATGGAAAGCAACACGAGGAAGCGTCACTTCCTCGTCTACCCGAGGAAGCGTCACTTCCTCGTGTAAGGAAGGTGAGAGGAGTCAAATGGTGCATTCAAGTGCGCTCAGTTTGTTCGAGAACCGAAATTTGTTCGTCATCCGAGGCATAAAAAAACTCACAATTTTGGGTCGAAAACCGAACTGGACGAGAACCCAGACTTTCGAAAACCGAGGTTTGACTGTATTTATTTTTTTGTCATCTTTATGTGACCGAAGCTGAATCTTACGAAAACAAAGCCATATTTTCCCAAAGATATTCGTAAATATTGTAACTCTTCAACGGGTAACAACAAAAGGGCACACGTTTGAGAACCACCGATCTTAAAACTTTCACCAGAAACTGTACAGTTTTATTATGAAGCTGCATTTTGACAACGAGACATGATTTCAACGCAAGGTTTGATTGACCGCATGTGCGAAGACTACATTGGGGAAGGACGCCAGTGGTGAGAAAGACTCCCAGCTGGAGAGCACATGTGGCGTGGCGCGAATGTGGCAGCGCGACGCGGCTAACATTCCAATGCTTATATGTATGTGGAACACGGAGCCGCACTGGCCTCGCCGAGCCAGGCTGCGGTCGTGGTTTAGGAAACGCTTCAGCCCCCGGCCTCAGAGAGCTGGCGACAACCGCCGGGATTTACGATCAAAAACACACATGAAAACAGCCACGTTTGGCAGCCCAGCCACCGCGCTGAAAACCTTCGTGTGTTCCCGTGCTAGCCGCCACCGCCGCCATGTGCTAGCGCTGCGCTCGTGGTTTTTGTTAGCATTGCAAACACTCACTGCGGTTTGTGAGATGAGGTCAGGGAGGGATTGAGTTAGTATGGCGACTGGACGGGTCTGAAACCTTCCACCTATAAAGTCTCCAAAGTCGTGATGATCCCCCAAAATTTTCCCAAAAAAATGGTCGCATTGAACCGAGAATTATTTGCAACTTTTGCATTCGCAAATTTGCCTTTTGGTTCATTTCGTGCGGCAACGTAGCCTCCGTCATTTACTGAAAAACTCCGTCCAACCTATTTGCTGTTTTGTGATTTGGCCAGAGCCATGTCTAATATAAAAATATTACGATCTTCCTTAAGAAGCGCCAATTCGGAAGTAAGCTCATCCTCGCCCTGTGCGATAATGAGAGAAACATGTTCCGCGCTAAAATATGTAAGTCTACCGCGCGTCTTAAGTGGATCAGCTAAGGCTAAACGCGGGACGCTAATCCGTACCTAAACGACGTGACCCGCGGGGGCCATATTCATAATCGCGTCGATTTGCCTTTAATTCCTCCCGACACGTGCGCAAGATGCGACGTGTGCAGGTCGCGGCGTCGCCTATCCGGACGTGATGCGCTATCGGCTAATTGATAGCAGACGGTCGATCCAGCTGGACGACAAGGAGAACGTTTTTTGGAACTGAGGACGTCGCACGTCCTGCATACGTCCCAACCGCCCATTAGCCGAGCACTTTGATGATTTTCTCTTCATCTTTTTTTGTTTCATCTCACGCGTCTTTAAAAATGCATGCTACACACAATTCTTTCGACGACAGGAGAAGCTCTCTCTCTTATCAAATATTGATTGTAGGCTGGGCGCAGTTTTTCTCACTTTAATAAAGCCAGCGGGCCTACAGCGGCGTCTTCAGCATGCGTACATATTTGCCCTTAGCCTGACTCGCATCTTGGAGACGTCAAACTGGCCTTTGTCAAAGAAAAAAAAAAAAAAAAAACCCTGGAGAAATAGAAACGAACTCTCCCCCGGTATGGCTGGCGTAGGTTGGTTGAAAGAAGAAAAAAAAACCGGTTGAGTATTTGTAAAGGTCACCTCGCAGGGGATGTATGGATTTGTGCTTGTGTGGATGACGGCTTCCTCTCCGTCCGTTCTTCAGCCAATAAATAGTCATCTATATTTGTTTCAATGGATTTTCACGGTGCTTGGCAGGGGTCCTCAAATGGAAAGATGAGGTTATTAGAATAGAAATACATTTGATTTCATATTCAGGGTATTGCGTTGATCACTGGGAAACTGTGGGCTCACGTAGCATAGCATAGTACCATATTGTCAATCTGGGGGGTGCAGATTGACAAAATTATTTCCATTGAGTGTCCAAATTCCAAAGCAAATTCATTTTATTTTATGGCTCTGATCACAACTGCTCAAGCTATTAGCCTGATGTGGATTATATGGTCAAGACTGTTCACCCAAATATATAATATCATATTTTCTTCTTTTTAAATAATTATAGGAATAATATCGGAGAAAAAAAACCCCAGCAACATGAGTTTCTCTTCCTGGTCAGCTGGGTTGCCAGTATGGCGTCAAGAGCCAGACCCGACCCCGCCCCCCCTCCCCTCTGAGTAGCTAATGTCTTGGCCACCTTTCCCAGCTGCTTCTGGATCAGTTTTGCGTTCAGGAGAGAGCAGTTGGCGAGCAATACACATTAACTTGTTCACCAGGTGGACCCCCGCCCCCCCCACCCCCTCTTTCCAAGTCCACTCTAGTTCATCGCTCAATATCGGGTTTCAGCGGGTGATGTCATCCCACCATTTGGTCAGCTCGCGTCATCACTGTTTATTTTGTGTCGTCGCACCGAAACCGGTTGTGGCCTTGTTTAGTTAAGCTGCAGGGGAGAAGAGAGACAGGAGGTGGAGGGGGGGGGGGCAGGTGGGGGCCGCGGTGTTTACGCTCACTCAGCCAGCCAAAAGCCGGGTTTTTTTGTTGTTGTTGTTTTTTGTCATTGCTCAAATGCTAAGATGCTAACAATAAGTATGCTAGCAAAGAGCAAAACGCTAACCTCAGGGTTGAAAGTAAATGTCTTGAATGACCTTAGCAATTAGAAATTGGAAAGGTTTAACCCTTTCATGCACCGATAATGATAACCTGTCACCCGATAACATGGCAAACTGTGCACTGTAGTAACCGCTGTCCCCGCGAAAGGGTTAAATTGGCTTCAGAACCGTAGAAGGAATGGATAAAGATGTCAAATATCTTTGGGGATTTTTAGTGCGTGCAATTCTGAATAAGGGGCAATTTATTGCACTGTGAAAAATGGTTTACATAAATGTGAAGTCGAATTGTTGGACTCACTCGAGAAATGTGGATGGTGGAGGGAAACGTACAATCTCTCTTCATTCGAAAATGTTCCAGTGAAAATGTGGCGATTTTGGGAACGTGAAAAAAATGTTTCGCAGATGTCCTGAATGAGTGCAACAGTGTGAATTTGGAAAGCATGGAATCAATGGAGAAATGTGTAAAATTGAGTATTCAATTGGCTGGGTCTTTGACATGGAGAATGTGAAATCTCCCTCCCAGCCCCCCCAAAAGTGGTAATTTTGCTGCAGAATAACCTATGGAGGAACGTCTCCGCGGTGAATCATTATCCCGCTGAACTACGATGAAAGGCCGCCCCACTGATGCATCCTCTTGACATTTGGAATGCCTTAAAGCTGCTCTGGGCGTTTTAGTTTTTGTTTGTGTGTTCAGAAAAGTGCGGATGCCACAGTAACAAAAAAAAAAAAAAAACCCACCCTGGCCAGACGATGTTACACTGCAAAAAAAATAAAATAAAAAAAGGCTACTATTGATGGAGACTGAGCCCTGCCATGACTGGCAAAAAAAAAAAGTGACTAATTGCGGCCACAACCTTTTTTTTGGTTGTTGTTTTTAATGCCAATGTCAGCGGTTGAAACTATAAAAAGTTTTTAAAAATCTATTCTTTACACTATTTTATTTAAGGCTTTTTGAGGATATTGCTTCTACGTAATTAATTGTTTTTCATGTCCAAAAAAACAAAAAGCAAGAATTTATAGATATGATCATATTTATAAAATTTCCACTTGCCCATTTGGGCCATTTTCTGTCCCGAGACAGTGCCATAATTGGCCCAGGGCCATCAGACCACCGTTAATGTCGGATCCTGTCAAATGATACTGGCCTCCTTTTAAGGTATTGGGTAGTTGTGGAGGCTGCTAATACCAGCCACCGATACTCAAGGGGGGGGAAAAAAAATCTAACTCGCAGTAAATCCTCCTCGGCAGTAGTTGGCAGCAGTTTAACCCATCGGCGAATCAACGCCAGAAAGAAAGGACTTTGTTTCCAATTTTTGGTCATAATGTAAATATACATGTACTAGAGATAACGGTTACGTGATATCTGTGAGTACTCAAAATGATGACTTGTACTGGTTTCGGTCTGAGAAGAAGTGGTATCGAACATCCCCCCCCCCCCCCCGTTCGATGGGATCATAGACCGCCGCCAAAACACCGTCACTGAAAACAAGCAGTCCTTTTGCCGCAGCTCGAAGTCAGTCTGGGACTTTGGCCCACGGTCGTAAATACTGTCGATAATCATTAACATTTACAGCGCTGCAGCAGATGCTACATTGTTCTGGGTGGGTTGCACACTGGAAATGGGAAGCAGGTGGCCGGACAATTTCAAACCGGTCGAAAGTTTGGTGCCTCGCGTACGTCGCCACGCATCTCATTATCTGAATGCGGCAAAGTGGCCGAAGAATTGGCGGGGAAGTGGTTTGGGAAAATGCGGAAACGCTCCCGACATGAACGGAGCATCGGATGGGCGCATGTCGATGAGGTGAATATTTGGAAGTGGGAATGGTTTGAATTAGAGTCAAATCTCGGTTTTCGAACGTCTCGGTTTTCGACCAAAAATGTCAAGTTTTTGATACCTCGGATGACGAACAAATTTTGGTTCTCGAACAAACTGAGCGCACTTGAATGCACCATTTGACTCCTCTCGCCTTCCTTACACCAGGAAGTGACGCTTCCTCGTGTTGCTTTCCATTGTGAGCAGACGTGTTCAGTAAACATTTTTATTTTAAAAAGAACGTGGTTTCGGTTTTCGAACAATTTCGGTTTTCGAACAGCCTTCTGGAACGGATTATGGACGAAAACCGAAATTTGACTGTACGGTATGTAAAATATCTCTTCAGTTGGGAGTTTCACTGCGAAAACGTGGGAATTTGATGCTCTGTTGAAGCTCCAAAATATCATTTGTTCTTCAGTCTTTTTGCTATCTTGTGAACTTATTTGCCTGCCCTGTTTTTTTTTTTTTTTGCAGCACTGACTTTTTTTTTTGCTTTCTTTTGTTTACACGAGGCTTTTGTTCGTCATAAAAACCGTCACAGTCCAATTGTCCTTGTCGACAAAAAAAGAGACTTTCTATCCTAACAAAATAACTTTTTGTAATTAATTCATCATAGTTTAAATGCCCCGCCCTCAAAGCTTATTTTGCAGAATGTCTAATTCATGCATCAAAACCTCATAGGGCTGTGAATTAGGTTTTGTGCCACAAATAGCAAAATGTTGCATTTAAAAAAATTAAATAAAAAAAAAGTACTGCCGTCCCTTGACAAGTGTCACAGTTACGGAGAAATACTGACAAAGCAGCAGCGGCTCACTAATTGGCAGTGGCGATAAACAAGCACGACGGGGGGATTCCTCATAAATCTGCGGGAAAGCAAATCGTCAGTTGGAAAGTTGTCGGACAAAAACAAAGAGAAGCCTGATTTGTGACATTCGCTGTGAAATGGCCAATTGGAAGTTTGTCATAATGAGGAACATGCGCTGCGCTTGATGGGCCACATGATCATTCTCTTTTATTTCTCTTCGTTACATTTCGTGGCCCAAGTGTAGATATCTTATCTATACCGATATCAACGCATAGGTCATCCATGCAGTAAAATAAAGTGGAAACGAAAACGCTTTCGACAAAACCAAGAGGAACAAACTAAAAAAAGGATTTTTGCATGATATCGATTGTGATGATCATTTTGATTGTGCTACAATTTCTACAATTTTTGTAGATTTTTGTGTATTGTCATCTTTAAATCAAAGACGAAGCCTAAAAATTGTGTGATATGAAATATTCCAATTCATGTTTTATATATATATATCCATCCATCCATCCATTTTCCGAACCGCTTCATCCTCACTAGGGTCGCGGGGGGTGCCGGAGCCTATCCCAGCTGTCTTCGGGCAGTAGGCGGGGGGACACCCTGAACCGATTGCCAGCCAATCGCAGGGCACACAGAGGCGAACAACCATCCACGCCCACACTCATACCTAGGGACAATTCAGAGCGTCCAATCAGCCTGCCATGCATGTTTTTTGGAATGTGGGAGGAAACCGGAGCACCCGGAGAAAACCCACGCAGGCCCGGGTAGAACATGCAAACGCCACACAGGGAGGCCGGAGCTGGAATCGAACCCGGTACCTCTGCACTGTGAAGCCGACGTGCTAACCACTGCACTACCGGGCCGCCCCTATATATATATATATATATATATATATATATTTATATATATTTTTTTAATGTTTTGGTCACAGTACAGTACCGCTTTTATTGTCCATAGAGGGCAAAAATACAAAGAAAAAATGTGTATGTATAGCGCTGATGCCACTGAACATCTCGAGGGGTTGAAAGTCAAATAAATATTCAGGAATAATAATCCTTTTACAATTTTTGTAAGCTTGTATGTTGCGTTATTTAAACTTATTCACATTAAGTTTTCCTCCCTCGGCCGTTTATCACACGTGGCCCAGAACCTTTCTCCCGCTTCCCGCTAAATGGCCGCCCGTGTGGCCACGAGACAACGAGGGGCACGGTCGCCGTGGGAACGCCGACCGCATTAAACGCTCATTATCCCGAGTGGGTCGCATCGCATTTGATCCTTCCGCGTCCCACTAACCAAAACGTTGACGCTAAAGTTCACCAGCTGCGCCCATCTGGAGGTGTTGTCATCACGGCTTGAAACGCAGCGTAAAAGTCCGTGTCACCCTTCAAAAACAAAAAAACAAAAAAAAAACGGCACGCCATTTTTCCGCCAAGCAGCTCCCTGGCGCGTCTTTAAATAGACGACATTAATGAGCGTCTCCTCTGAAATATGCATCGGGTCCTACTTCGTCTTGGCCTCGCTCAGCGTCGCGGCCCGTGAATTATGCCTCAACTCTCTGGCACGAATGAGTTTCTTCTGGGATGAACGCGGCGGCAAACGAGCCAATAATTGTCTTTTGAGAAGCTGGCTGGGCGCCGGCCAGCTGGGCGGTGCGTATCTGCCAGGGAGCGCTTGTTTTAAGGGGGTTGCGGAGGGGGGGGGGGGGGGGGGGGGGAACGAGACAAAGCCTTGAAGGGAAACGGGTGGCCTTGTTTTCAATGTACAGTATTGTGTAAGAATAAAAGGGTATTGATGCTTAGCATGCCCCCAAAAAGCGACACGGCACGTGTCCAAGTAATTTCGTAGAAGAGCACCGGTGTAGAGATCGCATCTCTCGCTTAGCTTGGATAAAAAAAAAAAAAAAGTATGTTTAATTTGGGTCTTCTGTGATCAGTGTGGTTTATTTGGGTACACGTTTCTGTGATGTTTGGCATGTGTGAGCAGCAAGTAAAGATTTAGACTGCAGATTAGCTTCTCGCGGGCTTGATTGGCTCCTTTTTTGTAATTGAAGGAGTTTATTTTGTATTTCTGTCACTGGTGTGGTTCATTGAGGTCTATCATTTTGTGCCGTTTGACAAGAAACCGCGCCGAGTCAAGATGGAGACATCAAGTTAGCTGTCTCTTGCTTGATAGGACTCTGCGACCGTTTTTTTTTTTTTTTTTGGTTGTATTTTTTTTCATTTTTAGTTTGATTTGAATCTTCTGTGACTGGTGTGGTGCGTTTGATTCCAGTTGTTTGGTCTGTGCGACAAGAAGGCGCATCAAGTGACGCTCGAGACTGCTAGCTCAGCGCCTCGCTAGCTAGCGGCCATATGATTTATTTTTTCTTTTGAGTCATTTTTTTTTTGTCTGTGGCTCGTGTCATTGACTTGAACGCCTCTTTTTGTGACGGGCACTGAAGACTGCTATTTTAACTTCTTGTGTTATCCCTAGCCTCTTAATAATGGTGAAGAATAAGATGTGTTGCGTTTCAAAGATATTTAGAATTGTCTACTGTACATTAATAGTGCAAACTGTAAACGTGGCGCAAACTATGATTCCCAAAAAAGTTTTACAACATTTCCCCCACTGACTTAATTATAAAATAATGTAACCTAGGCTAACTGTTAGCGCTTCCGTACAAAGATGTTAGCCTCTTCCTGATATTTCCTTGAGGCTTTGACAGGACTACTGTCTTATTAGCCGGGACTTTGGTGCCAGCTTAAGGCATTACAGGAACACACACATGGTTATGTTTTTGTGTGTGTGTGTGTGTGTGTGTGTGTGTGTGTGTGTGTGTGTGTGTGCGTGAGAATAGCGAAGGGTAGGATGATTTTATTTATTTATTTATTTTTTTTTTACCTACGACAGTTGAATGTTAACATGTGACTTAAAACATTGCCCCGTGCAGTTGAAACCATTTTTTATGATGGCGACAGACATTTTGGTTTGTGGTCACACTTGAAGGTACGACCGCAATATTGTTCTGCTGACACAAGGCCCGGGAACGGAACGACATGATTGGCTGAACGTTCTCTCCCTGGAGCAGAGATGAAAACGCAAACATCCCATGGCCACATCATAGAAACGAGTCGAGCCTGTCCCCCCCCCCCCCCCCCCCCCTTCCTCCTCCCACCTCAATGTTTGTCGTAAAGTGACGACTCTTATCAGAACGTGGGAAGGCGCTTTTGACAGAAGGTTGAGTTTTGCCAGACAACACAAAAGCCCACGCTTGCTCGATCTGACTGGTCCTGAATGCTTGGTCGCGACACCGAGGGAGCGTCGCTATCAGTGGCGGGCCAGACGGCTGTGCAGCTGTTCACCCGACGCACCTCGTCTCCCACCTTTTTCCATCCAAGTGGGCTCACCTGAAAGTGTTTCATACTCTTTTTCTCTCCTCCGTCAACCAGCCTTAAACCAACAGCGTGCCAATAAATCTCCTTTCACTCTCATCCCAAAGTCTACCTTTCCACGTAACGCTGTAATTACAGCTCCAACCGTGTCAGGCAAGGACTCTTCCAGTTTTCGCGTCCCCGTGGGCCCCCCTTGGCCCTCCGACAGCGGGGATTTGGGCTCTGTGGCTACGTAATTACGCGTAGCCCTCTGGTTTCCATTTGCGCCAGCGCCTGTTTAGTTGCTTCAGACTGTTAAAAAAAAAAAAAAGAGAGGAAGGACGGCAAAGATGATGGGAGGGGCTACGGCGTTTTCACACCAGAAAATCCTCTTGCCAGTATTTGTGGGTCTGGCGGGGCTTGTGTTTGGAAAGAACACGACCCAAAACGAGCCCCTTTAGAACAAGAGTTTCTGGAAAATAGAAGTGGCATCACGGTGGTGCAGTTGAGGTCTTTCATACAGAACCCAGCGAGGCAAGTGAGCGCCTTGGGTTTAATTTCTGTTCTCCGACTTTCCGTGATGCCCTTTTTCATAGCCGTCTCTCCGATGCTAACTCAGTCGCCCTGAAAGGTTGCGGCGTTTGACTTCAACCCCAACAGGGCTGGCCAAAAGTCAAACATCATTAACGAATTAGGTAGCTAGCCTCCATTCAACATTTCCTGGATGACTGAGAATCTACACAGACATCCTTCACAAAGAACAGGGAGGGGGAAAAAAAAGAAAAAGTCATTGTTTAAGGAGCTCCAGATCCACTTGAAACCGGCGCTGCCACGCGGTAAATTGCGTTTGCCGTCTCATGAAATATCTTACGGCCGGCCGCGTTGGCGCGGCTTAATGCGGGCGATGATAGAGCAGAGCAGAGGTGCGCAAGGACACAGGTGTTCCTCAAGGTACACATGACAAGGTTGCTAGTCCTCGCTGTCAAAGCGCGTTAGCGAATCAATCTGTCACCTGGTGGGCGGCGCGGGCCCAAATCTCCGCAGACGTGGCGCGGTGGGGGAAATGAAAGATGATGTTGCGCCAGGCTAACTTGTAAAGGTTGTCGCTTAAGTCTCTTGGGCGGTGGCGGTGCTTGAGCGAAAGCCGTAACAATGCATGGAATTGGTCTTTTTTTCACGGCGTTCCGCCTGCGAATGAGAGCGCGTTCATCGTAACAGTGTCGAAGATAGAATACGCACCCACTTATTTACTGCAGCTTAGATGCCTTTGACAGCTAAGTTTGCCGACGGCTTCATGTTTGTGAATGTGTTTTGACACATCAGGTATTACTCTACAACAACATCAATACCTCACTCTGAATACATTCTGAACCAACACCACTAGCAAACAGATGTGATACACTCTCTTTCTAGCTATCCCTCTAGATAGCTAGCTAGCTAGCTAGCTACCTAGATAGATAGATAGATAGATAGATAGATAGATAGATAGATAGATAGATAGATAGATAGATAGATAGATAGATAGATAGATAGATAGATAGATAGATAGATAGATAGATAGATAGCTATTGTAGCTAAACTAGCTTTTTTATGCTTGGTTATGAATTCAAATTAGAGTTTCGAGCCTGGGTTTGGGTTTCAGATTAATGTTTGAAGCCAGGGTTCAATTTCAAATTAGCCCAACTCCTGTGTCGGGGTTTCAAGCCATGGGTGGGGTTTCAAATTAGGGTTTAAAACCTAGATTAAGTTTTAAATTAGGGTTTTAAGTCTGAGTTAGGGTTTCAGTGTCGGGTTTAATGCCTGAGTTAGGGTTTCAAAGCCTCGGTTAGGGTATAAAATTAGCTGGTTTTCAAGCCTGGTTTAAGGTTTCAAGTCCGCGTTAAGGTTTTTAAAATATAGTTTGGTTAAGGTTTAAAATTGGAGTTTCAAGCCTGGCTCGGGGTTTTAGTTTAGGGTTTTGAGTCTGGGTTAAGCTTTTAAAAATACAGTTTCAAGACTTGGTTAAGGTTTTGAACTAGGGTTTAAAGCCTTGGTGTAGATTTCAAATCAGGGTTAAAAGCCTGGTTTAGGATTTCAAATTAGGGTTTCAAGTCTGGGTGAAGGTTTCAAACTCGGTTTTGGGTTTCAACGCATGTTTTCAACCCTGTGTAAAGTGTGTAAATTAGTGTTTGAAGGCTGGGTTACAACTAGAAATTAGTGTTACAAACCCGGGTTAGGGTTTGAAGTGACACGTTTCAAGCCTGGGTTAGGGTTTCCATTCCGGGTGCATGTGTGCATCACTTGCACACACCACAACATATTTCGTCTCAGCTTTTACGACATGACATATCACCAGGGGCTTGATGCGTCGTTAACTCAGGATCTTACCCTCGCTGCCAGTCCTGCTGGCCAGTCCCGCACCATGTGGCTGATTACAACCGCTTGTAAATCGGAGGCCTCGCAGGAGGGGACGTGGTGGGGGCAATAAGTGGGACATCATCAGCCCTGCGAGTGAACATAAATCAGAGGCGCTTGGTAACAAAGATGCGGCAAAGACAAAGCGGCAAGAAGCGACGACCTGACTCGACGGCACGCCAGGCTGCCGCTTGGTTTTCCGACATCTCATAAAGAAAAAAATAATTCACATACTTATACATCCCGAGTTGTTTCAGTTCCGCATTTAAGCAGAAGTGACCGTTCATTTCCAATTTGTGTTGAGACTACGTGTAAATAAATTAGGGTTTCAAATTTGGGTTTTAAGTCCATACTAGGGTTTCAAGTCTACTTTATCCATATTTTATTAGCATGACAATCTTTATAAATCTCTTTTTAACCTTCTGTTTCTCTTGACAAAATATCTTAATTACGGTTTTTGCCAAAACTGCTTAGAAATTAAGGCCTGCCCTCCATCATCGACTTCCACCTGCAGTTGAGTAAGGCAAGACTTCATTAATTTCTTTTGTGGGGAATAAAAAAACATGATTTTCATTATCTTTTTTTTTTTTCAATTATTTACAACCAAACCCCTTCAACGGCCTGGACACACGCTCTTAATTTTTCTATACGCTTATGTTCCCATTGTGTTTATTGAGAGCTTCCACATCGTTAATAGCGGCCGCCGGCACTTGGTGGAAGAGAGGAAAAGGTAATTAAAACCGCAATAGCCTTGGCGCTACACGAGGGCGAGGCGGTGGTAGAGGCGGATGGGAGGAAGGGGGCGGGGAGGCACCGACGAGGCGGCTCCGGCGCGGGTTGGTCGTCCGAGCTGGCGCACATGTTGGTTCTCGCCCAGGAACCAGGAGGCTGAGACCACGCTTGGACTTTGAGCGCTAAGTGAGCGTCCCGGGGTCACATGATGATTGCTTGTCTAGCAGGGGTTTTTTTTTCAAACTTGTTTGGAGAAGTTTTTCTCACCGGTGACCTTAAAATCTGAGCGTGCGGCCCAAAAATGCTGGAGGGATGAAAACGTTGACCGTTCTCATCAGTCATTGTTATGACAACAAGTTCATAGTTTGGGTTGGGAAAAAAAACAGGGTTAGGATTTTAACCCTCATGCAGTATTTTTAAGCGGCTGCATAAAGGGTATTACGTCCCAAAAATGTCCCTCTTCCAATGTTACGGTTTCAAGCTTAGGCACCTGGGTTAAGGTATCAAACAAGAGTTGCGATTTCAAACGAGGTTTCCAAGAGTGAAATTAGCTCAAATTAGCTTGTCATGCATGAGTCATGATTTTAAATTAGGGTTTTAAGTCTGGGTTCGGGTTTCTTGCCTGGTGTAAGGTTTTAATCTTGGGTTTGGTTACAATAATAGCTTTTAGGATGGCAATCCCGGGGTTCAGGCTTTTGTCATCACCATCATCATTTTCTTTCCTGGACGAGCAGTGTTTGAAGTCCAATTTTAAAACGCATCCATCCGTTTTCTTTCTTCAGGTGCCCGCTCCCAAATGGTCCAGATGGACTCAAGCAAGTCGGGCTTCGTGGGCTCCCAGGTGGAGCTGCGCTGCATTTTCATCAACAGCAACCCCCCGGTGAAGATCTCGCAGGTGACCTGGCAGAAGCTGCTCAACGGCACCAAGCAGAACGTGGCCATCGCCAACCCGGCCCTGGGCGTCTCCGTGCTGCCGCCCTTCAAGGAGCGCGTCAGCTTCAAGCAGGCGGCCGTGCGCCACCGCACGCCCTCGCTGGAGGACACCACCATCGTCTTCTCCAACCTGCAGCTTTCCGACGAGGCGGCGTACATCTGCGAGTACACCACCTTCCCGGCGGGCAACCGCGAGAACATGGTCAACCTCACCGTCTTCGGTAAGTACGTCCCACTGGGATTTACAGCAGGTAGACGGGATGGGGATAACGTGATTTTAGCGCTTGAAGACTCGACTTAACAAAAAGCGGGGCTGTTGCAAAAAGGCAGCCTGTTTAAGGCGCAAAACAACAAGCTCCCCGCGGACTTTTGTTTTTCTTTTTTTATATGCTTAGCTTTAATTCGTTTTGAGTTGATTGGTAGTCTTTACAGGTTTACCGGTATATATATATATTTTTTTAAGGGGTTCATTTTCGCAACGTAGAATGAACATTAAATGGCAAAAAAGGTGGAAAGATACAAATGAAAGTGAAAATAGTGGCGCTCTATCGAGACTGCCAACGAGCCACGATTAGTTTCAGCAACTGGCGACCAGTCCAGGGTGTTGTCTTCCCTTTGTATAAAGGCGATAGCTCACAAACTGTGATCCTAATCAGGATGAGCGGGTTGGAAAATGGATGGAAGACGAGTAATATTTGAGATAAATGAATCTCCGCTTGTGTTTCCCGAGAGCATTTTTACAAATGTGTAAGCTATATGTTAGCCTTCTATAGGGACATTAGTAGACGTAATGGCAATGGTTCTAAATAAAATCAAAATTAAGTTTGGCAGTAAATGTCGAGCTTCTTCTTTGCTTTATGAAGCAACATCCGAGAAGAAATGAGCTCATTGTTAGCCGTGCTAGTTAGCTCGTTAGCTTCCTTGAGTCGCTAATATTATTTCACCCATTGTAGAAATGCTAACTCTCGTAGCGGGTTGCAAACATTCATTTCTAGACACCGCTGACTTGGGCTGAGAGGATAGACGACACCCTCGACTGGTCCCCAAGGCACATATGGACAAACACTTTCATACTCATATTCCAACCAACGGACAATTTAATAAAGCTAACATAACGTTTTGGAAAGTGGGAGGAAGATGGAATGCACACAAATGAGGTTTTTAAAGCAGTGTTGTGGTTTCAACTTGGCATTTTAGGACCGAGTTAGGGTTTCAAATTGTTGCTTTTTTTCAAAATGAGAACAACTTGAATCTACCATTTTGAGACTGTTTACCATTCGCCTCGAAACCGGCAGCGAGCACCTTCCATAAACCTTTTTTTTTTTTTCATTTTATTCATCAGGAAATGATTGGATGCTGAAAGATTCTTTGAATAACAGCAAAGATGGGTCAAAGGTTTTTCGAATTCAAAGTCGTTTTTTTTTTTTTTTGCTTGAATGTTTTTTCTTATTTTTTTGTCAGAGTCAGCTAAATCCCGGTCAAAGGTACATCTTCCAATTTATTGAAGCGTTTAAAGAATGGCCACCGCGTTTTGGCTCAGCGCTCATGTGTGGCCAAACTGTCTTTGAAGGACTGCGGCCATGCACACTTTTTCCTCCGCTCTGAAGCCTTTTGCAAAAGAGACTTTTCACAGTTTGTGTGTTAGCGCAACCTCGGTGTCAGCCGCCGCGCTTCCAGCTGATGACTCCCACAGGGGTCGAGGATGATTATTGAGGTGACGCAGCCCCTTTGAACGCCTCGCAACCGCAGCGTTTTTTTGTGTGTTTTTTTTTTTTTTTATGAAACTACAGCACATAGCTCAGTTATGTTGACCTTTTAAGCCTTAATACATCCAATTAGTGCACCGCTGACCTATCTGACCTACGTATCTATCTTTCCAGCTAGCAAGCTAGGTAGCTAGCTGTAATGTTCTTTCCAGTTTTGAAAGAGCTAGCTAGCTAGCTCGTGTCAGCTATCTTTTTCACCCCCAAATAATTATTTCAATGGGATGAAAAAAAATGTCATTTTTTTGTTGATACACTTCAGAAGATGTTCAGATTTTGGGTGGCGGATTGAATAAGCTTTTTTTTATTTTTATTTTTTAAGTAGGCATAGTTGATTACAGATCTCATCAGACCCAATCTGTAAGCCCTTGATGTGTTTTCCTTTGAAAGAAATGAGCACTTAAGTTCCCAAATAACTCTTCGATGCTCGTTTTGCATCCAAGAGCCCTTTTGCGCTCTTCTTTTGAGCATGGTGAGCTCTTGCGCATCCGCGTGCGCCGCCTTCCCTCTTTGCATTTACTTAAGATCAAGCCTGCTTTTTGATGCACTTCGAAGAGATTGCTAATTGGCACCTCACAAAGGAATCAAATAAGATGAGCCTGCATGTTGGGCCAGCCGAATGGCCCCTCCATCTGCGAGCCCTGTTTGGTTTGGTTTGTTTTTTTGGGGGGGTTTTAGCTTTGAGGAAAGCAGCGCAACTTTGCCTGATTAGTGCTGTTTTGCTTACTTAGCACGCCCCCCCTGGGGAGGTAACGCACTTCATGTACAAAGTCTTTTGTTTAATGAGCTTGAATTACCAGAGGTGGGGGACTCCAGTCACATGACTAGACGCAAGTCAGAATTAGAGCTGAATAATTACCATCGTTTTCTGTGAATAATAAGCAATTAAAAACATTTCAACAAACACTTCTCACATTTTATAGATATGAAATACAAAAAAAAAAAATTGATTGAGGATAGATGTTATCATTTATCTGGCATCGTCGTGAAGATTTAATTTCCTGAGAGCTTAGTTTCCTTATAAGTCCTTATTATTTACCTTAATGATGTTTTAGCGGAAATTTTGGGAATTTACCAGAAGCGTCCCACCCTTTTCCAACCATAGGTGACTTACTCCAACTTTATTTCATTAACATCTCCCTGAATCTTTTTGTGCTAAAACCCCCACTCTCCCCCTTTCCGCAGCTCGCCCCCTGACTCGCATGACCTTGACCACGCCCACCATCGTGGCCCGCTCGCAGCGCCGCAAGATGACGGTGGCCACGTGCGTGTCGGCCAACGGCAAGCCGCCCAGCGTGATCCGGTGGGACACCAGGCTGAAGGGCGAGGCCACCTTCCAGGAAACCCGCAACCAGAACGGGACGGTGACGGTGCGCAGCAACTACGTGATCGTGCCCGGCCGGGAGACGCACAAGCAGAAGCTGACGTGCATCGTCACGTACCGCAACGAGAGGTTCACCGACAGCGTGGTGCTCAACGTGCAGTGTAAGCATCCGCTTGCTATTTATAGTCTTAAATAGGGCCTGACCGATATGGATTTTTTTTTTTGGCTGAAATGAAAGAAAAAAAATAAAAAATAAAATGAAGAAAAATAAAATAGATAGTAAAATATCTTTTTGGGGGGTCCGCAATGCTTACACCAATAAAGATATGAAATACAGACAGAATATGTTTTAGAATATTTTGTCATTTGGTATTTATTTAACCTTACCACAGAAAAAAAAAATTGATTTCTGTGTTCTCAATGTTTTTTTTGTTTTTTAAAAAAAAAAAATATTTATTGATTTATTTTTGGTGGGGGCAAAATGTTGAATGTCGTTATCGTTGTCTTATGTTCTGATCTGGTCAAGTGGCCCAAAAAAACAAAAAAACAAAAGTCGATTTTTAAAATACCGGCTGATTAAATCGGCAGAAAAATTAATCGGTCCGCCACTAATTTTCAGAGGTTCATAATTTTAACCCAGACTAAAAGTAACGACCATCTGAAATAAGTAGTTTATTTTTGAGGGCATTTCAACATGAAGTTTCAGTATTTAAATTCTATTTTTAGCCGATGCAAATTGGGGGACCCGTCAGCTTCTGTTTACTGTAAACTCGTCAAAGTAAACCGAGCGACGCCTCTTGCAAACAGACACAAATGAGGCGTTGATTATGCTGCCCTCGACCTTCCTACTAACAAACATCCTTCGCAACCTCGCCTCATCATCTGAACAAACTTTTGTTTTTTTGTTTTTGCACCTCCGCTTTGGATTGTACATTTAACGCTCATTTTGCGCTAATTCAATCAATGCTCAAATAGATCGGCTTTTCGGTGTTGTTTTATTGACGCACAAAAAGGGGACGCAATTTCTGTTTCGGGGGGGTTAAACAATTTTTGACATTTTGGGATGAATCGATGGTTGTGATTGTTTTGGGAGATTTTGTTGACATAATTGGGGGGGGTTGGTTTTCCGGGAGTATTTTGGTGGAGGCAATTTTTTTGAAAGACGTTTTTGATCATTAGTTTTGCGTGTAATTTGAGGAGTTGATTTTTTTGCTTGATGTTTTGTTCATAAAGTATGGAGATTTTGTTGGGATTTTTTAGGAGGAAAATAGGGGGTTTGAGAGTGATAGGAGAATTTCTATGGGGGGTTTATGGGTAAAACTTTATTGTGATATGGGGGATACAGGTAAAAATGTTTGTTTTTTTGTTTTTTTAAGATTGTGTTGGGATTTTGGAGGAGGACATTTTTAAATTTTGGGTGGTGTTTGGAAGCAATGCGTTGGTTTTTTTTGGTTTAGTTTTTTTTGGGAGTAAAAAATCTAGCTTTCGTTCTGATTTTGGGGAGGATAAAAATGTTGAGGTTTCATTCAGATTTTGGGGGGATAGTTCCAGCTTTTTAGATTTTTTTTGGCGTGGGGGGGTGATTTTTGGAGGACTACAATATTTTGTGAGACTTTTGCAGCATGAGAAATGGAGATTGTTCGTTGTGCATGATCAAATCAGGAGTTGTTGACAAAATGAGATGCAGCTTTGATGAGCGCAGACTGGCGTATGAGCTTTGGTATGAAGCCAACCGGCAAAGGACAGAACGCAACACGTCTGTTTTGAATGGAGGCAAATTCCGCCCATGTTTTTAAACTGGAGGTTTGTGTGACGCGGCCGCCCCCTCGTCTGCTCCCTCCGCAGATGAACCCGAGGTGAAGATCGAGGGCTTCGACGCCAACTGGTACCTGAACCGTCAGAACGTGCAGCTGACCTGTAGGGCGGATGCCAACCCGCCGGTCACCATCTACCAGTGGAAACTGTGAGTGTCGCCCACGCTTCACAAAAAGCACTGCCTTAAAAAAGAAAACACAAAAAAAAGCTTATCATTCTGCTTTTTTTTCTCCATTTAAATTGTGGCAGTTTTCAAACCAAATGATGTTGTTTGTTGGTGTTCATTTTTGGCCTGTTGTTAAATTTTTTAACCCATTTTTTTCCTCAAACATTTTGTTCGTTCATGTGTGTGTGTGTGTTTTTTTTTAAACACACATTTTTTAGCTGTTATAACCATCATCTTTCTTTTGAATTTTTTTTTTAACTCAAACATTAGGAACTTCACACGCAGAACGATGCACATTTCTATTTATTCTCGGGAGCATTTTTCTGATAATCGTTTTGCAAGCAGTTGCAGCAGGCTTCGTGTATGACAAATTTGCACCACCCGCGGATAATAAAAGCGCATAATGAACACAAGTTAACAGAACGAGTGGGCGCGCTCTGCTTTGGTCTTCATGTAGCGAAGCATTTTGAAAATGAGACCGCGGCCTCTTTGCATCGCAAAGTCGACGCTCAGAGCATAACAATCATCCCCGCATGATGAATAGCCAAATCTATTATGACGGTCACGCAAGTGAAAAGAAAGAAGCCTCGGTATGCATTCAGGTGCTCTTACGTTGATCAATCCAACTTGGATGTCAAGGATTCGCATGCTAAACAGCACGCACACAAACAGTATTCATGTTATTCTGCGCCAAAATTCTCCATCTTTCTTCTTATTCACAGCAGTGTTTATTTGACATGCTAGTTCTGCATTTCTCAACCGATATAAACCATTCCAAATTTATTATACTCGGGACATTTTTGGAAATAGTTTCCACATTCCCCAAAGACGATATAACCGCTTCATCCTCACGAAGCCTACCATCGGGCAGTGAAAATTGCCAGCCATCGCAGGGCACACAGAGACGAACAACCATCCACACTCACATCATACTCAATTTAGAGTGGGACATTTTTGGTGGGAGGAAACCGGAGCACGGAGAAAACCCACGCAAGCCCGGGGAGAACATGCAAACTCCACACAAATAGTTTCCACACGTGCTAACCACTGGGCTCCCCAAAGACGGTCTTTTCCCACCATTTTTTTTTTTTCAACAGTAATCCACATTTTCCATGACAACATTCCCGAATCAGTGCAGACCGATTTCACTTCTTCCACATTTTTCAACTGATTGAAACCATTCCAATTCCAAATTGTCTTCTCATTCGGGCCATCTCGAGAACTACTTTTTCACAATCCAAAAATGTCCTTTTTTTTTTCATGGCATTCCACATTTTTCACGACAAGATAGAAAATTCAATTATTAAAATGTGCATTTTTTTTTTTTTTTTTCAGTCCACATGCAGCATTTCATTCAGTTCAGGGTCACCTTTTCAGCATTCACACGCGTTTTCAATAGAAGTTGGATTCTCTTGCTTTTTCTTGCCTGGTAAATGAATTGACGGTGAGTTGTGTAAATACAACAAGGGCATCTCCAGTTTCCTTGCCGTGCTACTTCTCTCCCTGGTTGGCTTGTCGCGATGGCGATAAGAAGCCGACCCGAGGCGGCGGGGCACAATGGCTCCATTGGAGCAATGATGCCAAAAACAAACAGAGCTCCTATTTGGGGTCTGGCCTTCAAATTTGAGGAGGTTGTAGTACTGGCGGAGGGGGGAGTTAATGGAGGAGCTATCAAAAAATGTGGTTTGATTTTTTGAAAGAACCTCAATGACTAAGTCAGGGGTGTCAAACTCATTTTTGTCGCGGGCCGTTACGACAGTGAAACCGAAGAAATGTTTAATCATCTCTACGCGTAACATCCAATTGATGGATTATTAGTTCTGAAATCACTCAAGTCAACTATGTGTTTGTTAAATTAGATTTAAAGTTCTGTTTTTTTTCCAGACAATGGTCTTTTTCGGTAAAGTTTCTCTTCAACTCTTACCTGGCTGGAGCTGTCACTGCTTCCTTGTGACGTGTCTTAAAAACAGCAATTTGTCCGTTATTGTTGAAGTGAGTGTAAACAGGGTAACACAATTATTGCCAAATCATAACGTCATTTATCACACCTGACACTTTGATTTTAGCAAAGATCATGCAAGTTGACATGCACGATTTTCTTTTGCGGGCCACATAAAATGATGTGGCGGGCCGGATCTGGCCCCCGATCCTTGACTTTGACACCTGTGACTTAAGGCACAATGACATGATTTATTTTCAACCCTTTCAGGGACAGCGGTTACTACAGTGGACAACTTATCGGATTACAGGTTATCATTATTTGTGCATGAAAGGTTTAAATGATCACCATCACGTGTCGCACATCAGGCTGAGGTTTCGGGTTCAGATGCTAACGTCTGCTTTATGACACAAGTTGACAACGTGAGACTTTAATTAACCCTCATGCAGTATTTTTAAGCGGCTGCATGAAGGGTATTACGTCCCAAAAATGTCCCTCTTCCAATGTGCAACAACTTTTTTCACTTTAAATTTTTTTTCACTTTCAACCCCCTCAAAATGTTCAGTGGGAATTGGCCAAGACATAGATATACATCCTATGCAAAATTTCAGCTTCGTGGAGTTATTTTTCACTGTTTTGTCTGTGGTGTCCATTTGTCCAACAGTCCAAAATCGTCCAAAGTGTCCCGAAATGTCCAATTTTGGGATAATTACTGCATGGGCGTTAAAAGAAAAAATGGTACAATTAGTATGTGAACATACGTCATTGACCAGATAAACCGGGGACAGCGGACAAATGTTTTACACGGCTGCTGTAATTGATGCATCTATTTCTCCCACCGTACCAGAAAGGCCTGTTCCATGAACACTATTGGGGCCCTTTTGTAAAAAAAGCCAGCGTTGAGCCCAAGTACACAGAGATAAATGTGGCAATTTAGGCGGTAATTGCTCAGCGCAAGCGAGGTGTATGAATAAGTCACGCCGGTAGAGTGGACGTAGATTAATAGATCGTTGTCGCCACGCCACAAGCCTCCCTCCAGTTAGCGTCTAATGAGGCACCTTTATGCATGCATGTACAGTATACGCACACGCACGCACGCACACGCACACACACAACACTTTCAAAAAGAAGAGAAGCTCGGATAAAGAACTAAAAGGACGATCCAAAGGGGGGGAGATAAAGGCAGCCGAGAGGAGAGATGTGATCTAGCAAGACGAGGGCGCAGCGCTGACGGATCGGAAGGGACGGCCATTGCTGTCCTGAGAGCCAGACGCCAAATTTGTTGTGAAGGCTCCCCTGGGCTCGGCCATGGAGGTCAGCGCAAGGCTGTGACGGAAGCGTCCGGAACAGGCTGGTCCGGGGGGTTGCGTCACTCCCGACCGACCGCGCCCACGCACACACACACACACACACACACACGCACTCACACAAACGCGCGCACTTGGCACATAGCATCTATTGACATTCATATGTCATCAACAGAAATGCACTTGTGTTAGCGTAAAAAGAAATGAATCTCTGTTTATAGTGAAAACAATAACACGCATCGAGATCTCCTATGTTAACCACAGTCACGGTTAAGAACATCAAATCAGAAGCGCATTTTTACAAGTGTCTAATCCTCGTTTATTTGAAAAAAGCAAAAATAAATGAAATAATAATAATACACTCACGCACAGCATTGCCAACGGCTACAGATTATTTGTGTTTTGTTGTGGAATTCACTGAATGCTATTTCTCGTTGTTCCCATAACACTGATTGTTCCGGCTGATGTGTTCAAAAATAGCGAGTCACATTGCCCAAACAGATAAATAGAAAACGGGCGAAAAAAAGAGTTGGCAGTTCACTGCAAGCTAACGCATGCGCGGTTGAAGCTAGCAGACGAATTCGACGTTAGCCAAATGCTAACGATTTGAGACGAAGCCTTGAAAGACTCATATCAGAGACACAAAGGGGGAAGCTTTCGTCGTCTTATCATTACAATTTGATATTTTCACCCGTCCCTCAAGCCCCTCTCTCCTACCCTGTGTCATAGAATGGAGAGGCTCCCTGATGTAAGCGAGTGGAAGCGTTGCCATGGCGGCCAAAACCTGAGCAGACCTCATTAACACTTTATCGTTCGATCAGATGGCGGTTCAGGGGGCAGAAGCCCCACAAATACGAATGTTGACCCCCCTTCAACCCTGACATACATACCTGTATAACATTCCCCCCTCAGGCTGCATCTTACCTGTTGGGACCAGGTTGCCTGGTAATTTAATATGATGGATTACGGTTGAGATGCAACTCTGTGTAACGTGACATACACATGCAAGCTTATTTTGCCCCATTTTCTGAATGCGCCCCCCCCCACCCCACCCCGTTTCCAAACCTTGCCCAGGGCAGCTTTGGCCGTCCTAAAACCTGCTTATTCTTATTCACTGACATTATATTTTCAATCAATGATATGGATTTTATTTTGTTTTTTTACAATGTATGTGGGTTTTTTTTTGTTGTCATTTTAATTTCAAGTTTTCTTTACGTTTGATTTTCTTTTCATATTTTTTTTAATTTGCTATTGAATGTTTTTAGTAACATTTTGATTTGTTTCATGTATGAATGGATTTTAATGTTTTAATGTATGTATTGTCTATAGCGATCATTAATATAATTAGTGGAAGTAGCAGTAGTCGTACAAATGAGTAACATTGGGTAGTTGGTATATGTTTAAAAAGCAAAACTACATTTTTTTTTAACATTATTTAAAAAACAATTAATGCAAATATGAGTAAATGAAATAAGTTAAAAAAATACAAACAAGTTAGGTTTAGTTTCAAATTCATGAAAAAACAAATTTAAATTTTCTTTTTGAACTTCTGTTCCTTAAATTAGAATTAAGATTTTCTTTTTATATCTACGAAACCCTTCACGCTGCAGTTTTCCCGTTGGCTTCCCTCGTAATTAAGAGTGATGGAAGATGGTCGCGATCCATGCGCTGTCTAATCCCGTTATTTCCCGCAATTTCCTGCCTTCCTACTCAACGCTGCGTCCCTTCCACCTTGCAGCTTGAACGGCTCGCTGCCGAGCAACGTGGAGATCAAGAACAACAGTCTGTTCTTCAAGGGCCCCGTCACCTATGACCTGGCTGGAACGTACGTCTGCGACGCCACCAACGGAATCGGCACACGCACCGGCATCGTGGACGTCAACATCACCGGTAGGCCAACGTCCCTCGGTGCTACCTCGTTCCTTTCGCTTTCTCTGGCATGGCTTCATAACTGACAACGCCAAAAAGCTACTAACGAAACTATGAGCTGTCCCCCAATGCTATGTTTTGCTAACAGCTAGCTCTTGCGTGAGTGGTATAATGAGTGCGTATTTTTGCGATTGGTTAGTCAGTAAGTGGTTGCTTCGCGCTGACAAAACAGAAGTTGAAAAGAGGCTAGTTGCTAGTATTGTATGGACGAACGCCTTGTATGTCACTGAGCGGCGAGGGTTGATGAGTGTTTGAGTACGGTCCGAATCTTGATTTTTTTGTTTTCGTCAGAATTTGTTCAAGGTCACAAGCGGTGGCGAAGTTGTTTGCGAGACGTGTGCCAACAGTTTTAATGGTTGCAAGCAGCTTTTCTTGTCACACGGTGATTTAGAACATGTTAAAAATGTTGTTGCGACAAGAAAAACTGCGACCGTTAAAACTGTTGGCGAACACGTTAGCCAAGAATGTGTCGCTAAGTGTTAGCTGACCAAAGAGGTTGCTATGCAAATGTTACCTTTTGAGCGAGTGAGTGGTGAATGGGCAGTCCCGAAGTGCTAGCTTAGCAGTGGCTGAAGTTTCTAAAATGCTAATGGGTAGCATTTTGTGGACTGACTCAAACATATTTTGGCTAAAAACAGGAGATGCAGTTTTTTTACTGGACAGCAAAAAAAATGCTAATGTGTAGCACCAGTCCTAAGTTAACTCGTTGCAAGAGTTAACGTAGCACTAACCAAATGATTATGGCTAATGTTTAGCTATAGTCAATTTATCGCCGCGAGTTTTTTTTTTCTTGTTAGCTTTTCATTAGTTCTTGACAAAATGCTCCCACACTAGAAGCTAGCTTTGCACTGACTTACTAGCTAGATCTCCGAGGTAGCTCACGATACATAGCTTCTAACAGGTAGCGTAGGAGAGCGTCTTGCTTGGAAGTTTAGGAATGAAGATGAGCGATGTGATACCAGGAATAACATCAGGGAAATGGGTAGCGCGTTCCTTGATGTGATGGATGATTCAGCCCCCTTGCGGTGGGCGGTTTAACATCAGACTCAAATATATGGATTTCTTTTTCTTTTTTTTTTTTTTTTTTAACATGCCTTCTAGGCGGGGGTGGTGGTGTACCAACTCTCCAGGCCTGTTGTTGACTCACATCCTGCCTTTGGGAACAGCTGCCATACAGTGTCTTTTTTTTTTTGTTGCTATTCTTTCCTGATAGGGGCGGTGGGGGTGTATTGTGTGATCATTCAGGTGTGAGAGGCGGCAGTTAGCCACCAAACAGGAAAGAGAGGAAGCAATCGTCTCGTATCAAGGGCCCCTAAACGTGACACAATGCCTCGCAAAGACAAAGAGGGAAAGGCACCAAAGTCATTTTCTATATTTATTGTAAATGAGCAGGCTTTGTTCCATCGCCGGTGTCTGTGTCTTTGTGTTGAGTGACTCCAGAGAGGCGATACTTCATTTAAGCACATTCAGCTGCTGGATGTTTGCATAAGCCATTTGAATACAGGCTCCTTTTCCCGCATTGTTTTGCAGCGCACACAAAGTGTCCTGGTTCTGCGTAGATGAAGAGCAGTCGAGCCGCATCCTATCTAGGTAGCCGACTAGTAAGGTCAGAATGTATTTGTGTCCCACTGGTGGCTGGTGAAAGACTAAATGTTTCTTTCGACCTGTATGCGGCAAACCGAACTTGAACTGAGTTAAAATTTTAAGTGAGCCCGCCCACACCTGGTGACATTGTGAATGTTGATCAACTCAATGTTTGTTTTAAAAGTTACGTGCTAGTTTTCACAGGCCATATTTAGGCAGAAAACCATATCCAGGACCCGAAATAAGTGCACACGTCCAGCTGGTGAAACTTCGTGTCTTGATTATTGTTTATATGAGTTGAAATAAGCTTATACATTGATCAACTAAAATCCCGTTTTTGGACAAGTAAAAGGTCGCAGTCGAACCCAACGCAACAGCTGGGAGTTGCAACACGGCGGCCTGTCAAATTGCAGGGCAACAGATGACTGTCAAACATGGGGTAGGTTGCTGTTTGATGTGGGGAGAAATACGGCGGCGTGTCGGAACCTGCACGCGAGCCTCTCACTCGCAGGTGCGACATGACAGGGAGATGAAACTGTTTCCTGGTCTGATGCTGGTCTGGACTTGTTTTCGTCATGTACAATACCAGTTGATTCTCTGGAACGTTTTTGTAACAGCATATGCAAGACACACTCAGGGTGTCTTAAGTTCAGGGGTTCTTACATTGTTTGGGTCCAAGAAAGAATATTGTCCAAGGACCCTCATAATCCTAACACCAATGCAATATGTACCAGGTACACCAGAGGAATTTTTTTTTTTTTAGATTGCTAAATGTAATTATCGACATCAGTTGTATCCAAAATTATTAACATTGCTCAAGATCGTTTTTTTTTTTTTTACATCAGCTTCCAGTCAATAGTTGTTTCTTGTCACTAAACAAGATTGTTTACCAGCTCCGCATTGAGGTTCCAACCGGCTATTTTGTGTTTGGAATCAAAACAGGTGACACCGGCTTTTATTTTGATGCAATGCTACTGTGTCTTTTTGAGAGAAAGAGCAACGAAATGCTAACTTGTGATCAGAAGACTCAAGCTTAGCACTGACTTCCCGGAAGCTAGCAGTGCGCCATTGCTATCAGGTAGCATTAGTCCAGAGCTCTTTGATTTTTTTTTTCAGCCCCCAAAACGCTGACAGTTTGATTTATGCTCACGTGAAGATGACCAGATAGTGTGAATATGCGGCTCGCAACGTGTATTGTGTAGCTAGCTGTGGGATTAGCATCACTTTTTTTTGTGTGTGTGCTTGCTAGGTTCCGCTAATTTTGTTTGTCTTGCCTCCCGGACAAGGGTGTTTTCCGGCTCATACATAAGATTTACAATCAACTATTTAAAACTGTTTTGGATTATTCATTGTTCATTATTATTATTCATTGTACTGCTAACCGACTGAGGGAAAAAGTGCAATAAAATTCGAATTTGAATATATGCGTAGCTAGCTGTCTCAAATTCCAAATTGAGATGAGACCACTCGAACCGACAGGCCGCTAACTGTGTGTACCCGCTAACAGGTAGCGTTAGTCCATAGCAAAGTGATTTTGTGGTCTCAAAAATGCTAACAGACTGTTTCTCGTGCTCTGGTAACTTGATTTTTGGTGTTGTCTTCCGGTCAATCCTTGTTTCTTGCCTCCCGGACAAGCTTGTTTACCTCTCATGCATTTCATTTCCAAATGCTGCTTTAAAGGGCAGAAATGTAATCATTTCATATTTAGTCAATAACTTGTTCGCGACTTGGCCTTTTCCCACCGGCTCCGAACTGTATCCGAGGCGCTGAGAAAAAAAAAATATATGACGTCCGGAGTCCATCAAGATCGGGACGTTATCCGAATGCGCCGCCGCTACGTGCGACGTGCATTATGCATGAGCGTGGACTGACACAACAATATACGCCTGCCAGGAAAAACATCCTTGGTTCCAGTTTTCGCTAAGATAAAATGTCTGAGACAAGCTGTTGTGTATCCGAAGAAATCTGTTTTCTCCGCGTCGGGAAGCAACACTGATGGAGCACTTAAGAGAGGCAAATTTTAATCACGCTTCTCGCTCTTGGTGCCGCCATTTGTCAGCGCTCAGCAGATAGCGGCGGCCAAGGAGCGCCTTGTTTCAATTAGTTTTTGGGGGGGAAGGCGTCGGACCGCGACGAGTCACGTGGCCACCGAGTGCTCCTTCCAAGGACACGCGTCGCTCGTCGCAATCTAATGAAGCACGCTCGTCTTTTAATCACTTCTCCCGTAAGATAAACTGAAGAAAAACAGGGCTGGTTTTACCAAAATAAATTGCTTATTCCCCTTTCGCTCGCAACTCTAGAGAGGGGGAACCGACAAGTGGTCCGCTCCGATTAATCAGCTCCTTCGCAAAGGGCATCGGATGTTCAGACCATGCCTGGGCCTCGGCCTGTCTCCAGCAAATTAGCCACGTGAAATTGTAATTTGCTCTGAAATGTTTTAGTTTAGTTGAGCAAATTTCCAACAGTCAGACCCCATTTTGTGTGCTCGAAAACCTGTTTATATCCTAAATTTGGTTTATGCTGTTGCCCACCTCTGTTCTCTTCCCGTAGCCCAAAACGGTATCAGTGAAGAACAATGAATGTGCTGGTCCGGAAATTAAGTACAGTCAAACCTCGGTTTTCGAACGTTTCGGTTCTCGGCCAATTTGGTCTTCGACCAAAAATTTCGAATTTTTTATGCCTCGGATGACGAACAAATTTTGGTTCTCGAACAAACTGAACGCACTTGAATGCACCACTTGACTCCTCCCGCCTTCCTTACATGAGGAAGTGACGCTTCCTCGGGTAGACGAGGAAGTGACGCTTCCTCGTGTTGCTTTCCATTGTGAGCAAACGTGCTCACTAAACATTTTAATTTTAAAAAGAGCGTTGTTTCGGTTTTCGATCCATTTCGGTTTTCGAACAGCCTTCTGGAACGGATTATGGACGAAAACCGAGGTTTGACTGTAGTTCGATTCCCTTTAAATTCTGCCATTTTCTTAACATGCTTTCAAATCAAAACGCATTAGCCTATCATGGCCACCAACTAGCAGGACTAAAATTAAAATGGCTCCCGCAACTGGCTGTTAATGTTACCCACCTCATATCAACCAAATTCTCAAATCTCAAGTCCAAACTTTGGCCTCTGAATAACCATTGACGCGCTTATCGATCCCGGCAACAAAATAGACGGGGCCAAAATTAAGTTATGCTCACCTGGCGGATGCGCTAACTCATCTACGCAACAAATCGGAAAGGTCAAAATGAATTTTTGACTCACCCACAGTTGGCTAGTAAAGTCGACTGTGTGCGTCACCGTCACAGCGGCCGTAAATTTTTTTTTTTTTCCCGTCCGCTTATCCTGGTCAGAGTCGCAGACGGCTGAAAGTCTGTCAAAACCTGTCAATCACGGGGCTGACACATGCTCTACCCCAAGTGCTGGGAAATCGGAAAGTTCACGAAGCAATGCAACATAATGACACTGCCGCGAGGGAGGCAAGGTTGGATATTTACCGTATTTTCTTCTCCCTTCTTCATTTCCATCAACGTAAGCGAAAGAGAGATCCTATTTTTACCGCGCAGATCATTTGTGATGTTGCGTTTTCATCAACCTTGGAGAATGCCGACCATTTTATCTTGCGCGAGTCTAATGGATGTGTTTTTGTCAACATCCGAGACAACGTTTTGGTCTTTCAATTAGCCGGAGATACTTTTTTTGAACCCAAAAGACGATTCATTCTTTAATGAATCCAGCATGCTTTTCCTGTCAGGCCAAAGACAGTTCACGCTACATTTTCACTGACATCATGTTTTTTTTCTCATATTATGTATTTATGTAAAGCATGCAGAGTCGTCCGTGCCCTTTACATCTATTTTTTAGATTACCGCAATGTCTTCATTTAAAACGTTTATATAGACATCAAAGATAATTGAGTCTTCAAAAAAGTACATTTTGGTAAAGATCAAAGGCATTTAATCGTCTTCAGCGAGCCTTAATGTTTTTGGGGTTTTTTTAAACACCAAAGACATTTACGAGTCCTCAACAAAAATGCTTGCTTTGGGGAAACATCAAAAAAACCAAATCGAGAGTCTCCGTAAACAGTACGTACATTTTCGTACACAACAAAGAAAATGTGTGCAGACTTCAAACTAACCTCATGAACACGTTTTTGTTAAAAAAACAAAAAACCAAAGTCCTTGTAATGAACTTGATGTTGTATTGTGGAAAGGCAGCGCCGCGTCGCCCGTGGTCATTTAAGAGAAGGAAATCAGCCCCTTCATTACGCTAATCACCTTCCCAAACAAGCGCGCTCTGTTTTTGCGCGGCCGACAAATGGATGCTGCCGTCTTTCATTTTCTTTCCCGGCACAATAAGTGCTGATGAATGGGCCTCTCTGTTTGCAAAGGCCTCGCTCACAATGCTGCCATAATCGCACGCTCTGTTGCCGTCGCTGTCTTTTGTTTTCACTGGATTGACAAAATGTGGGAACATTTCTTTTTTCCCCTCGCCGTTCAGTCAACCTGTGGAATTGATCATAAAAAATATAATAAATAGGCCACACCCACACGGACATTTGATCACACAGGTTGGGAAAACTTGAGTTGCCTGTGAAAGCTAGCCCGAAAAAGTAAGATGCGGCATTTATGCAATATTATGGGGTTGTTATGAGGATTACCACCCCACCCCCCCCCCCCCCCCCGTCAATTATGATGCAGTGTCAATGGTGGCCGCAAGGTAGCAGCTAAGCACGAAGCTCCTCAATTCACTTCAATATAGTTCTCGGCAGTCACGCATGCCGGCGGATGACGCCAAAGCGCTGCATGAAGCGCCTCAACTTACCTCAACATAGTTCTTGGAGGCCAGATGCCACTAGCGGGTGTCAAAGGCATAAAAGCAGCAACGTTTCACCAAATAATGGAGGATAGATGCCCCCCCCCCCCCCCACCCACCCCTCCAAAAAAAAAAAACAGCGAATAGATGAAATCCCATTTATGGATATTGGACGTCAAACTTCCTAATTTGAAGCGGCATCAGTTGAATGTGAATATTTCAATAATCTCTCCCGGGCTCTTCTGATGGAACCAAATGCCGTTCGGCACATAAAATGTTGCACTTTTCACGGTTTCCGAAAAAGAAGACAAACTCTCTAAATTTGCAGTTTCTTATAACTCATTGAGGGCCAGTCATTTTCTGGCCCCTGTTTACCTAACAATGTGAAAAAAAATTTAAAAAATACATAAAGGTGTACATGCGATTAAATGCCCGGATTCTTTAAAAAAAAAAAAGTACAAAAAACCGTATTTGGCATTGAAATTAAAAATCTCTTTTTACGCTCTTCCCATTTCATTTTAAATGTCATAAAATGTCCCTAAGAATTAAAAAAATAAGCATTTTTTTTTTTTGTTCACTTATTGAAAGGAATACGAACTGAGCCGCAAACTTAAAACTAGGGCACATACCAAAGTTTTTACTTCAAGCAATTATACATTTATGTGGTTTCACTGTTTTAACTGGTCCAATGAGGGCGAGCATATCTGTGATGTGAACTGTGATGAAAAGAAGGTTTTTGGTTGTTGTTTTTGTTTTTTTTCTTAAATCCCTGTTTTATCGGGATCAACAATGGAGGAGATCATATCAGATAAGTTGAGGTTCAGCCAGTGGGCGAACCTTCCGGAGACACTTTTTTTTTCTGAAGCTTCTTCTTTTTTTTTTTTTTTGTCTGCATCGAGGTGCACAAAGCTTTTTGTTCAACCAGATCCGTCTAGAACGGGAGTAAAGTGAATTCATACATGGATAACAACCGGCATCAGGAAAAAAAATGGGTGAAAATAACCCGGCACATGATGAAAGTGGATTTTGGAAAGGATTGAAGGCTGAAAGAAACTTTTACCTACTTAACAAACTAAGTGTATGACTCACTTTTTGGAGTGTGTGTGTGTGAATAATCCAACGCTGCTCTGTATAAAGGTGCCCATGCTGGCAAGAAAACAGCGGAAGACATATTGACAAAAATACGAAATGTACATTTACTGAGATGAAAAGAAGACCCCGGAATAACTTTTGGAAAGCATCCACGTGAAACCATTGGTTTTACATCATCTAAAAATGTTATTCTTACTGTAGTACTGCACATATCATGTCTCGGGTCTTATTTTACCACAATTATTTCTTTTGAGAGTATTTTACGACATAGTAAACACTGACTCGGAAAATGTTTGCACTGCGGCATGTCGGCTTCACCCTCCGATACTTTATTCAATGAGGCTAACATAACAGCAATAAAAACAGTATGAGATTATGTAAAATCGAGAAATGAACTTTCCGCGTGTGTTCATGAATATTAAAGACGGCGTCGGAGTCGGAAAATGTTCGTGTCAAAATTGAAGCACGAGAACAATGTTGAACCCTCAATTGATCTATTATAGGTCAATTTTTTTTAAACATCGCGAATAAATTTAGAATCAACAGCTTGATTGCCTTGTAATTCCTTTTTTGCCTAATTTATTTGATGTTCTTCTCAGCACTGGTTTAATGACGAAAAGTACCGCATGTGCTCGAATTGTCCATATTGTCGTGCGCCAGTTAGCCACATTAGCCCGCTAGCATTTGGCCACAAGTCGTTCACGGCAGACATTATGAGCCCATCAGGGCATGCCGTTGAGGTAACGCGAGGGGTATACAAAGGTGTCCTATCATTCACGAGAAATTTGAGTACTTTTCCATAAACTCAATGTTCTGAAAAAAAAAAAAAATCGGACAATTTAGCAACTTAAATGAGCCTGTACTTTTTTATACCGCCTTCAGTGAACTCACGAACGTTTTTGTTGGCTTCTCAAGTCATCACTGAACCGAACCAATATGTTTTTGTTAACATTAAAAACATTTTAAAGGGTTCCAAGATCACCAACATCTTAAATGGACGCTAACGTACGTTTTGTCAACATATAAAACAATGTAGCTTTTTACGTCGCCTTACATCCTTTTTCGGAAACATCCGACAATTGAATGTCTCCAATGAACCAAACGTCTGCATTTTAGTTAAAAATGTATCGTGTTCCCTGATCCTAATAGACATTTTCATACGCATACGGCACCATTTTTAGACGTTAATGAACCTAACGTACATTTTCCTTAACGTGAAGAACCAGACAATTTCGCATTGCCAGTGAGCTTAACGTCCTTCTTTTGTTCACATCAAACAATTGAGACTCTTCACTGAACCCGACATACGTGTTTGTCTCTTGCTTCTTTTAAAGTTGTTCTTAACTTGGCGCGCGATGCGAATACGGAAGCATTCTTGTGTTTACAACACATCAAGGTAAATCTGGTATTGCAAGAAAAAAAAAAAAAACGATGCAGTGTTCCCGCTGCACTTGCACACCAGGAAGCTGAGAAGCACATCAGGTAACGGTTGCATTTGTTTTTTTTTTTGGTTTGGGTTTTTTTTTTTTTTTTTTTGGTATCAGATGACAAACAGCCTTCTGTTACGTCTCTGCGGAATTAAAGTAGCGATGAGCCGGCGTGTATCGACATGTTAGCGCGACAGTTCGTCTGCGCTCTCTTACCATGTGAAATGTGTTTGTCGCGTCGCCGTTGATCTCCGTCGTCCGCTCCCGATAACCGACATGGCGGCTTACGTGATTCGTTGAATGTGCGCGTTTGTGTCTTGCACAGTAAACCCCCCTGCTATTTGAGAATTTGCAAATATATTTATGATCGCATATAAAAATGTTTTTAAATAAGGTTTCGGGTTTTTTTTCGGGTTTCGGATTTTTAATCGGCATTCGGCTGAGTGAAAACATGCAGCAAAGACTCTCCGGAACATACTTACTCTTTTTTTTACCCGCTGTGACCAACACATGTGGGTGTCATTGTCTCCCATCATCCCAAAATGGGACTAGCTTGTTGAAAGAAAAAAAATTAAATAAAATCCCCATTCTCAGTGGCTTTGTAACCAAACTGTTGCTTCACGTGGAACCTATTCATTGTGGGGAGAAAAAAAAATGTATATGAAGACACGCTAGCTTGGCGCGCAGACCGCACGCTGCCGGGTAGGTTGTCTCGTCTCCCGCCCGACCTTGTCGCTCTGCGAAACGCTCTTTAAGCGACGCGGTCTGTCGCTCTAACGGGCCGGGAGGCCTCGGGCCGACGACGGCGGAGCGACGCGTCCTCGCCGCGGTCTCGCCTTGGCCAAGATCACCCCTCGTTATCCAAAAGAGACGTTAGCATCTGCGTACGTGCGCGGTTTAGTTGAGCTAGCGCTTAAGATACCGTCGTGCTCATTGAAACCCTTGAAAATGAGGTTTCCATCCCACATTATTTTGTGGGGCTTTGTCGAGATGTGTCTTCGGTGTGTACCGAATGTTTTGGACATATCAGTAATATGTAGCGATGAACCTTATGTACCGTTGTGTCAATTATCACAGACAATATGAAGCATTTGCCCTGCGATTGGCTGGCGACCGGTTCAGGACGTACGTGCTGGATTTCATTCGACGCAACTGGTACCGGGCGGGAGTAAATATTTTCAAAATAACGAAAACGTATTGACACAGGCTTCACAAGATGGAGAAGGGGCCTGGGGGGCATGCTCCTCCATCTTGTTGTTGTGAAGGAATAAAATGTCACCAGGGGGGGAGCGCACGTGACAGGCAAGCGCCATTTATCATCAACATTTCTTTCTGCGAGCTTTGCTTGTTTGGCCTCTCCGGAGGATACGAGTCGGCAGAACGGCTCCGAGCATCCCCTCACCCCCCTTTCAATCCCGATGTCACGCCTCCCCCGACAGCGCCGTCATGTAGGTCAGACGGCGTCAGCTCGAGATTTGGAAATTTAATAATCATCAGATGGCGGTTTTGGAAGAACGAATAAAAGCATGACGAGGAGCAGTAGGATGGTATGAAAAAAAAATAAAAAAAACAGCGGGCCGCCGGCTTAAAATGAGCACGGGCCTGCAGATTTGCGCGGCGTAATGCGCGCTGACCCAATAACTCATCCTTAGGTCACGCCGTCCACTCTGCACTGCAGCCTCTCGCAGGCAAAAAAAAAAAAAACGGGAAAAAAAGTGCATTAAGGATGCCAGACGAGTTGGCGGAAACAGATGGGGATATTATAGAAGCCTTCATCCAAATGTCCGCCTTCACAAATACAAAATACAGGTTATGATTTCAATTTCTGGACGATCCGGTAGAACGGCTTTAACAGCGAGATGAGTGATCCTTCCCCCCCGCTGGAGTTAACGATGCTCATCGTTCTTGTTTGGGAACTTGCAAAAAAAAAACAAAAAAAACACCTTCGCATGAAACGGTTCCTTGTCCCGCTGTGGCTTTGGCGACATTTCCAAGGCAGGCGTCAAAAGGCTGCCATCACCTGATCCTTCATGGGAACCGGGCGGCAGGCACTCTTTCATGTCCTCCATCTTGTCCGGGCTAATTAGGCTCCAATGACGCGACCGAGGACGTGCCCGTGAATCGAAGGCCGCGGATTACGGGGAAAGCCTTTTCCCATATTTAACCCGCTTTTGACTGGGTGGGAGGATGTGTTCCTGGAGAGGGCGACCTCCCGATTCATGTGTGTAATGAGGGCCTGTGTCGCCGTAAATCCCATTAGTTGCTCGGCTTAAAACCTAAGTTGAGATTGGAGACGCCGTCTTGGCAAAAGAGAGGGACCGGGGCCGGGTCTTTGGATTTCGCACCATTGAGTTGGAGAAAAAAAAAAACAATGGAAGCTGGGTTGTCCATTATTTTGGCTTCGCGTTTGATCAGTCGGGACGCGTACGGTCGCTAGGCTGCGCCGTGGTAGCATAACGTTAGCTTTTGAGCTAACTACAATAAACTATCTTGTTATTTTACAGCTGCTACATCTACATTGCTTACGTTGGAGCTGACAATGTTGTGTTCCGATCGAAGTATATCCAGTCGAATTATCTTTACAGGGTTTGATTAGGGGTTTGGAAATGTAAGCTAGCATAGCCATGATCTGATAGCAGAATGGCCACAAGAGGGTACCAGTCACGGATATCGCAAGGAGTTGATACCATGAAATAAATCGAGTATCGGCCCGTTACGATACCTGGTATCAGTACTTGTACACATATTCAACAAAGTATATACATTAAATGGCGTAGTACATATTTTGAGCTAACAATAGCTTACTGTCGTTTGACACAAAGTTGTGCCTGTTGGGATTCAATCAACTCTGCCGCGCCTTTTTTCAGGTCTCATAGCTTCATCTTGGCCGCTGTGGGGTTTTGAAAACGTACGTTAAGTGTGGCCATGTTGCTACGCCTGGCAAATACAAATAACTTTGCTCGCCGAGATAAGGAATCAGCATTCAAGGGGGTCGAGTCCATCCCTCGATACATGTACAAATTGATTCAAAGGCGTGTCCAAAGACTTTTGTCTCGCCCCACCAGCATAAAGGCCTGGACACAGCATGGCGCATTTCCATACGTGCGTTCCACTAAAGTAAACACGATGACGGCAGGAATGCGACAAGCAAACACGGCTCTTAAGGAAAAAAAAAAAAACTTCCAAAGGGTGACCTGCAGCCGCTCGTCTTTCCACTTGCGTGTCTGCACACGCGCCAATGAGACATTCTCATTCCTGGGAGAACATGGACGAAGGGTGGGTGGGTGGGGGGGACCGGGGGGGGTGGGGGCTTTTCACAATGAAACACAGGGCGTGGTAACGTGACAAAGCGAGGAGGAAAAGGAGGAAATTACAAGGCCGACGCTCAGACGGCAAGGAGGAAGGACAAATAAAACGATGACATAAGCGGCGTGTCAGAAATCCATCCTCTACCGTTTTGCTTTGTCGCCAAGGTTCATTGACTTATCTTTCTTTGGATAAATTGACCAGCAGCATATTATACCGTTTTGTTGAAGTTCCATTTCTCTGTTACGTGGCCCTCAGTGTGGGGGGGAAAAAAAAAAAAAAAAATTGGCCTTCCCTGTTTGAATGATCCCACAAAGCGCGTCATCCTCTCCTTGTCTTAATTTGCCGTTATTGAAACACTATTAATAACACACGTTGGAAAGTGACGTAGCGGGTGTGGAATTGTCTCTGACAGCGCGCGGGAGGGAGCCGGCGTTCCACCAACACGTCTTCGCTCGCGGCAACACCTGCCAACACACTGATAAAACAGCCCTGATCCTGTTCCCGGCAAACACAAGGCAGCCTCTATTAGCGGCACGCCGAGAAAGTATTCCGATAGCGCCTTAACCTTGACTTGGAAGCACTAAAACCTACCATTGAGATTAATAGGTGCCAAGATGCGCCGTGAGAGACCATAATTCAATCCAGAGGCGTGATAGATTTATACGGGCAATGAATAACATGAAATACTGCAGTTTTTTTTCCCGTTTTTTTTTTTTTTTTTTATAATGCTCCAACTGCGCCATCCCATGTAGAAGTGCATTCATCATAACGTCTTCGCATCCGACGCGATCAGGTGGAAGATTTATAGCCGCGGATGTTTTGGTGACAAAACTCGAGCCTCGAGATGGTTAGAAGTTTTCGGGACATCTGGCTGGAAGTGGATTGAAAAAGAAAATAGTGAGTTGAAAATGGAGGGTAATTCGTTCAGGCTGGCCTAGACGGGCTGCCTAGCCGCCACATCCGCACCGAGCAATCAAAAATGCATTTGTATATCTGTGTCATTACAATCTGGGGTGTGAACAATGTTATGTTGTGTTGCTGGTCTTGAATTCACCACAGATGCACAATGGAGGGCATTCATTCGGGCCTGCCTAGATGGGCTGTTGTAGAAGATGAATCGGGAAAGGAGTTTGTTGCAACCTCTGCACTTGTGCGACACGCTAGACAAGAAAATATGACAACACATTCACAGAATGAATGAAACCTGCCGAGACGGGTTGCTGTGGAATATGAAGTGGAAACTATGAGAAGGGCAGGAAGTGAAATGTGGAATTTGTGCTTTTTAAACATTTCTCATACGAGCATAGTCTAACATTTATGTATGCATAATATGTTGAATGGATGGTGAATTGTATGTCTGCAGACATCACAAAGGGAAAATGGAGAGGATTCAAGCAGGCCCGCCTAGACAGGCGGCTGTGGAAAATCAAAATGGAAAGCGTTGGCTCCACTGGTTGTGACAAATGCATGAAGTGACGACAAAAGCGAAAATGGAGTCGCGATTTTCAAGTGAAGAAAAAAAAGTGGGCGTGTTTTCAGACCCGACTAGCAATGTCGAGTGTACCGTTTGTCCATTTTTTTTCCATGAACCTTTGGGACAGTTACTGTATGTTGTCTCCCATGTCTTTAATACATCTGGGAGGCATTAGGGATGACATTCATTCCGGCCTGCCTAGACGGGCTGTTGTGATAAAGAAAACGGTACGGGTGTTTTCGTTGCAACTTCTTTACTGCATTACAGACAAAGAGACACACTACATAAACAGGAATGTAAGGTGAAGAAGTAGTTGTGTTGATTGACTTGAAAGGGCTGTTAGTTGGGTGTGGTAATCTCCTGGCCTGAGGCTGTGGATGATGTCATCGTTCTGCAGGCTGCGACTTGAGAGTTCAGTTTGTCTTTTTGGGGGGTTTCGCCACCACGCAAAAAGCTCAAGGCAGCAGGAGCGTTTCCGTCCGTGTTTGTGGCGTCGACGTGCTCATCGGGCATGGCCGAACACGTTTCTTCCTTGTTGTCTTCGTGGAAGTGCCTCGTCGTCCGGATGACGGCTGACTGCTTGTCTGCTCTCTGGCTGTTTGCTTTCATTGCCTCCAAGCTGATTCTGATCTTTGACTGAACGCCGCCATGTTTGCTGCTTGTCGAATGAGACCGCATGGAATTCCGAACAATTCCAGGTTCATGCATGGGTTTTTCGTTTGGTTGTTGTTTTTTTTTTTCCCCCAACTCACAATGCACTTTTTGTATGGAGCCCCCGGACATGACATGTGGGGGTGGGGACATGGGATAAATAAAAAAAACATGGCCTGCGAAGGCCTCCGCTAACACGAACACTTTCGCCACTTGACAGCGAATTCAAAATTCTGATTGGCCGACGTCCACGTGGCTCAACAGGCAAGGCCTGACCTTTAAAAGGCGCGCACGCTTTCGGCGTCACAGATACTCACAGTCTCAAACGTGAAGATGGCAAAGCCAAGTGGACAGAACTAATAACCGCATCTCACATATATGCAGGGATATACGTAAAAATGGATAGAAATCATAAAATAATTGGTCACCACTTTGTCAATTTCATCTTTTGTGGGCGTGGTCTGCAACGAAACCCCCCGCGATAAATTACTACTTTCTTGTGGCTACATAGATGGGGGTTTTTTTTCATGTCATGTCTCGGGCTCTGTACTTTTGTTTGTCCAGTCTGAATTTGCATGCCGCCTCACTTGGGTTGGGAGGTTCGGGGGTCTGCCTCGGGGTGTGTTGGGGGCGGGGGGGGTCCTCCCTTTCCCCTTTGCTTTCCCGTCCTCGTCTTTCCCGTCCTTCCATCCGCACAGTTGCACCTCCTCCCACCAGAGCACTGACACACTCCCTTCCATCTGTCTTTTCCTACCCAGAATTCCCTAACAACCCACCCGGGGGCGATGGGATCCCGCCGGAGCAGCACAGTACAGGTGTGGCCATCGGGGTGGCGGTAGGGGGCGTGGCCCTGTTGGGGGCCGCCGCCATACTGCTCTTCGTGTTCCTGCGCCGCCGCCAGCGCACCTTCAAGGGCGACTACAGCACCAAGAAGCACGTGTTCGGCAACGGCTACAGCAAGGCGGGCGGCGGCGGGGGTCTCCCCGTGCACCCCGCCATGCCCAAGAACCTGCAGTACCCGGACGACTCGGACGACGAGAAGAAACCGGCGCAGACCGGGGGCGAGCGCGGCTTTGACGGAGAAGCCGAGGACCTGAAGAGGCCCTACTTCACGGTGGACGAGGGCGAGAGCCGCGACTACGACGAGCGGACTCTGGCCTTCCAATACGACCCGGAGCCCGAGATAGCCGACGACATGATCTCCCAAACCGACGGCTCGGTCATCTCCAAGAAGGAGTGGTACGTGTAGCGGGCGCCACCCCGACCCCGCCCCCAGGAAGCCAAACAGCCCTGCGGCGGCGCACCCCCAACCCCTTCGCCTCCATCACCAACCCACACTGGTCAAACTGCACCCCCCCCCCCCCCTTCGGAGCCCCCCCATCCCTTCCTCACTAACCCCACCCCCCTTGCCAGACCCCCGAGACCACTTATATTTAACGCCGTTTTTGTCTGCAGCCACATCGGGACACAAACTTGGACCCGGTACCTAGACCTGATTGGTTCTTTCGTGTCTTTGATCTCTTGGACGATCATATTGTAACCGTCTTAACGTGTAGACCACTTGCTGGTGGAGGGGTTTTTCGTTGGGAAAATGGGAGAGGGGTCCTGCGCTGGCACAACCCCACCGAAATTGAATCGAGGCAATTGGATACTTTTTGGTTGTTGAAGACTTTCATCCCCCGTTCATCCCAAAAAAGATTTTCCCAGTTCCAAAGTTTCAAGCGCAGACTCCCCAAAATTTCCGATTCACAAAATCGTTGTTGTGGGACTCGACGCTTCGAATTTTCGAACTGACTTTTGGATGACGCGAGAAACGTCTTCAGCTACCGAGCAGATCGCAGTTGCCGTCATTCGGCTCTTGCCGAGAGCCACGACCCCAACGACTGAGAATCGAAACAAATTCCACCGATCCTCATGTTGTAAATGTCTTAACGTGTAGACCACTCACTGGTGGAGTTTTGGTTTTGGTTTTCCCACCGGGCAAGAAGTCCAACACTGGATACGTCGTGGTTTTTTTTTTTTTTTTTCCGAGATGTCCATCACCGGTCCACATTGGTCAAACTGCCACCCCAACCCCTTCCTCACAAACCCGACTCCCCGTTGCCGGACACCAGTCATCGTTGACGCCGTTTTAGTCCGGAAACCGCCCCCCACCCGCCCCGCAGGGACGCAAACTTTGCTGAGAGCTGATTGGTTGGTCGGCGTCTCCGATCACTTCCATCCTCACGTTGTATAAGTCTTATCGTGTAGACCACTCGCTGGTGGGGGGGGCACATTTGTGGAAACAAGTCTGACACTGGATTCGTCGTGGCTTTTTAAAATCTTTATTTGTATTTTTTTTTGAACAGCTTTGATGTCTTATGTGGTTTATCATGTGGCGATCAAAAAAAAAAAAAACAGCAGCTATTGTTTTGTTTTTTACGGGGACCCCCCTGCCCCCTACCGCCCCTTCCCCCCGCCCCCGTCAATCCACCCCCTTGTCCAACGTATCCTGACATTTTGCAAGAGCGCTCAAGGGGAGTGCGAAATGTCATCGCCGACACCCGAGCGCTAAGCGTCGGTTTATCGTACGAGGACGGCAGCGGGGGGACCCCCCTGACCTCTCAAAGGGAATTCCGACATGACGGCGACCCGTTTCGGAGCGGGAACAGGTCGCCTGCTGCTTTCATGTTTGTTTTTCAATGAGGAAACGAATGCTTCGTTGTCTTTATAATGTCAAGGAACCGTCAATAAGTGCTCGCAACAATACGGAAAAGTGCATTCCGCCTTGCGTTACAGTGGGGCAAGCGATGATTTGATACCCTGCTGCAATTATGGTCCTAGACAGAAGGTCCTAGACAGAATCCCTGTGTCACTCCAGTTTTTGCCCAGCGTCTCCCCATTTGAGCCCTGGGTCAGATGGAGCTGACCTTGGGCGAGTGATAAGGCACATCCCGGATTGTTTGCCGGTCAATCCCAAAGAACAACCAACCATTCACACCGACGTCCCGTTAAGAGTTTTCGATCAAGGTAACGTGCTTGGTTTTTGAAATGTGGGAGGGAGGAAGCCAGAATTTGCGATTGGCCGGCAACCAGTCCATGGGGATCCCCGCCGGCTCACCTTTGACCCTCAAGACGACAAGCACTACGAAAATGTTCGCAGGAGCCATGAGGAGCTGACGAAAAGCCACATCAGCACAATGAGAACATGCAAACGACACGCACGAAGCCCGGCGCCCCCGATTCAACCTGGAACGGCCGCACTGTGAGACCTATGCGCCGCAGTGGACAGAAATATCAGTCGCAAATATATGCAGTTGCTAAGCACAAGTCCCTTCGCAAGTTTTCAATCAGGTTTCGGTCTGGAGACTGATTCTTCAAATTAATTCTGGAGCCCGCCCCCTTTGTCGCCCTGGCCGGATCTTTTGCGCCAAGACCTCTGTACCGCCCGTCGTTATTTTCAATCAAGATTTGATTGATTCCGCCTCCACGGTTGAGAGCGCGGATGGCGTTCTTTGGGTCGGACTCCTAATTTTATTTTTTTTCCATCCCCAAACACAAAAGCTCCAGTCAAATTTTGCCCTCCGTTCCTCCCAAGCTTTGTCCTCGTCATTCAAAATGTCACCAGCAAACTCCAGGTACTTGTAAAGCCGATGTTTGTTTCCCGGCGACTGCTATTCTTTCTAAGGCCGTAATACGTCAAGCTCGAGACTTTTAATGTTCTCACTTCCAAATTCAGCAGGAGATCAAGTCATTATTTCCTCCACTGCGCGCATGTTTTGTGCGCGTGCCGGAGAGCGTGCGTGCGTGTGTGTGTGTATGCGTGGGTGCGTGTTCATTCTCATTTGCGCTCAAAAGCGCGACGCTCGTGCGTTTTAATATGACATTTGTATAAATATAAATATAATGAATAAATAGGAGAGGGGGGGGGAGGTATGTAGGTGGTGAATGGGTTGTTTTTTTTCAGATGAGCATGTCAATTGTTTTTTTTTTTTTTATATGGAACAAAGCAGACGGTGTTGAGACATTTCTCTTTGATTTTTTTTTTTTTAAATTTATTTATTTTTTTGAAGGCCTATTAGAGTTAAATACCCGCCAAGTTCTTTTTTTTTACTTTGGTCGCTAAAGAAAAGATGTTTTTTTTTCTCACGTCTTTTCCGCCATTGCATTGAGTGCCTATCACAGCCATGAAGATCATTTTCATGAAACACGTTATTTTTATTTTTAAAGTGCGAAACCCCCATGTGCAAGCACAACAACCCCCGTCAAAGAGATTACAAACGATTCAATCGCTGTCCAAGCACAAAGTGAACGTCCCGCCATGGACGATGGTTGACGTCTTTTGTCAATTTTATTTTGATTTTTTTTATATTGTTTCTACCATTTTGTACAAATATTGACTGTAACTTCATTCCATCCTACTTTTTTGTACTCATCACGCTGTAAATAGTGTACATAAGATGGAGAGTGTAGGTCCACTGCGTGTGCGTGTGTGTGTGTGTGTGTGTGTGTGTGTGTGTGTGTGTGTGTTAGAGTGTAAACTAAATGGGACTGCAGCCCCAGAGACTCCACGTTTAGCCCAGGTCCCACGCAATGCTCGTGTTTCTCAGTTTACCACTGCTAGGGGGCGCCAGTCTACATGTTCGCTTTTAATGTCCATTGTTACGTTCCGGGATTATCGTGGGAGGGAAAAAAAATAAAATAAGAGAGAGAGAAATTGTTTGTCTGCAGCCATGTGAATGTATATTTCTGAGGGTGTTACAAATATGGAGAAAAAAAAAATCACTTGTTCAAAATTGTGATGACCCAGTGAAGTAACTTGTATTTGTTTTAAACATTAAATGAGTTCAATAGTCAACCAGGTGTGGGTGCGTTTGAGTCCTGAAGCGAGAAAGGCAATTTGTAATGCTATGCCAATCATCACATTTACAATTTTTCAGACAATGATTTGCTTCAGAGCAAGGGAACAATTTTCTGTTTTTTTTGGGGGGGTGGAAACCGTGGCCCATTTAAAAAAATTACAATTCCTCAAATACAAACTACAGTATTAAATATTTAATCAGACATGAAACAGTATTTTCTATTTTAGGACAATGCACCATGGTGAGTTGGTATTTATTTAAGTGCAAAATCAATATTTTGTCTGATTTACTCTTATTTTTGTTATGTTACACATTGCTTTTTCTTATTTTTGTTAAGTGCAATATCAGTACTTTTTTTCTTTTGAAGAAAGTTACCCATTTTTAGTTTTTTTTCTTTTTAAGTTCAACATAATTTCTTTTCATTTTGAGGAAGTGCAGAAACATGATTTACTTCTTTTACGGAAGGTGCTACATAATTGGTGTTTCTTCTTTTTAAGAATCATCAGTTAAGTGCAATAGCAGTGCAGCACTTTTTTTCTTTTGAAGAAAGTTACCAATTTTTAGTTTTTTTTTCTTTTTAAGTTCAACATCATTTCTTTTTTCGTTTTGAGGAAGTGCAGAAACATGACTTTTTCTTCTTTTTCGGAAAGTGCTACATAATTGGCGTTTCTTCTTTTTAAGAATCATCAGTTAAGTGCAGTAGCAGTACAGCACTTTTTTTCTTTTGAAGAAAGTTACCTATCATTAGTTTTTGTTTCTTTTTAAGTTCAACATCATTTATTTTTGTTTTGAGGAAGTGCAGAAAAATCCTTTTTTCTTCTTTTTCGGAAAGTGCTACATAATTGGCGTTTCTTCTTTTTAAGTTAAGTGCAATAACAGCACTTTTTTTTCTTTTGAACAAAGTTACCCATTTTTAGTTTTTTTCTTTATAAGTTCAACATCATTTTTTTCGTTTTGAGGAAGTGCAGAAAAATCCATGTTTCTTCTTTTTCGGAAAGTACTACATAATTGGCGTTTCTTCTTTTTAAGAATCATCATTCGAGTTCCTATCAAGAAAGTGCGGTATCTTCCTTTTAGTCAGAGATTGAGATTTTTTGTTTGTTTTTTTTTTAACCCCAGCGGTCACTACAGTGGACAGGTTACAGGTTACAGGGTGCATGAAAGGGTTAAATAAAAAAAATCTGTGCCTGTGCTGGAAAACTTTGCAGTTGTGGTGGGCTTCTACTCAGGTGGGCTGCTGTGTATTGATGGGTGGAAAAAAAAAAAAAAGAATGATCACTTCCTGAATGGGCAAGAAGACTCCAAACCAAAAGCTTGTCTTTCTTGTCATAAATGTCAAGGAGAAAAATGTCCTTCATTGTGGATGGCTGCACGCCATTCTGCTTGTGTCGCCACGCTGTATGACGTCCCGCTATTTGCCAAGCCGACGCACGCATCAAAAGCCGCTTGCCAATCCATAAAGCGGACCACCCAGCAGGCGGGACGCAAAGCCCTCCGTGGATAATGCGCCAAATGCACGTCCACCTGCTGCACCTTGATGTGATCGAGGGAGGCCAAACGTTGAAGCGTGCACCAAGTAATGCTCAGAGAGCATCCAACATTCTTCACCGCTATAAAGTGTCTGCAGGGCTCTCTTGATGCAACCTCTCTTTCGCAGCATGCCATTTTCGTGTCTCTCACACACACACACACACACACACACGCACACAACATGATGTGAATCGACTATGATTGGCTTTGCATCGCAAATGCGCTTGCCAGAGTCCAAACTGTAAAATGTAAATCTCCCAAAGTAGTAAAAAAAAAAACAAAATAAATCGACATTCCCACACGGTGTCAGAAAATCTGTGACCGTGTGAAAACGTGCCTGCAGATCGTTGGAGCAAATCAGTCGGTCGGGCATTGCGGCGCCTCCGTTTTAGTCATTGGTGACGATGCTGCATTGATTCTTTGTTTTTGTTTTTTGGAGAGTGGAACGTTACACATGAACTTGACTTTTTTGGAATTTTTATTGCTGCGATCACATGAAAAGGATTTATTCACAGATTTTGGTCTGTTTAAAATCCAACAAATAAGGCCTTCACAAAATGAATGAAATATATCATTTGGAGATTTATTCTTATTACTTTTTTTGCCATTGGCCCCAAGAATCTTTTTCAGCACGAAAGTGAGTGAATGTACACAGTAGCTTTTTTTTTTTTAAGGCGCATGTAGATTTATTTGTTTTTGTCGATGACGATTACCCTCCGCAAATTTTTTTTTTAAAAAAATCAATTTTAATGAATCCCAGCACGAGCTTATTAAAGCGTGTAGGCAATTAATAAAGGAGCGTGTCAAGCCTTTCATCGATTCAGCGCCGCAGTTGCTTGTTGCCGTCGGCACTTTCATGAGCAGCCAAGTGGAGTGAGACGGTGCGGAAGCCTTTGCAGCTGCCGCCGTCGTCGTCCATTTGCTCCAAAGAGTCCTTTGATAACCGACGACTTAGCTTAGCTTTTAGCATGCGCTGCCATCCTGATTCCCGCTCCAGTCAGGACACATCCTCCGCGGTCACCGGTAATTACAAAGCACATGCAATAAATGAGGGTGGTCCAGTGGTCAACCTCACAGTGTGGAGGTTGTGGGTTTGATCCCGGCTTCGGCCTTCCCCGTGTGGAGTTTGCATGTTCTCCTCGGGCCTGCGCGGGTTTTTTCCGGGTATTCCGGTTTCCTCCCACATTCCCAAAACATGCGTGGCAGGTTAATGGAACGCTCTAAATAGTTCCTAGGTGTCATTGTGAGCATGGCTGGCAACCGGTTCAGGGTGTCCCCTGCCTACTGCCTGAAGACGGCTGGAATGGCCTCCGGCAACCCCCCCCCCCCCCCCCCCCCCAGCCCGCGACCCATGTGAGGATAAAGCGGGTCGGAAAATGGATGGCTGGATGCAATAAATGATAACGTTCCAAAAGAGTTTGATTCCAGTGTGTCAAAAGTTACTCATGGGTCAGCTTTATTTTATTTTTTTTCACGGTTCGATTCTCCGACTGATATCCTCACTTGCAATTAGCTTTGCAATTGGCATTAGCTTGATTGTCTCCTGACTTTGCTCTCTTTTGCGTAACACGCTTGGCGCACATCGATTGATGGCAGCGTCGCCCGGCTGGCCCCTTAGCCCCTGCTGATGAGAAATTGGAATGGATTGGCCATTATTTGACAAATTATCTCGTGTAAATGAAACCTAAACAAAACAAACGGCTGTGAATGATATGCTTGATGTGTGTGTATGTGTGTGTGTGCGTGTGGGTGTGTGTACTCCATTTTCTTTATATCTACAGTATTCAAAAGAAAATGGAGTACACACACATATACATATATATATATATATATATATATATATATATATATATATATATATATATATATATATATATACATATATATACATATATACATATATATATGTAGCCGGATCTTTGGAGAGACTGGACTGAACAGAAAATCATTTTTATGTGGGCTTTATTCCCGACGGAACAATAAACATTTGTACAGCATTAAGATGAAAGACTGAGATGTTAACTGAATTTTAAAAGAGTTCGAAAAAGGATCTAAGAGATCAAAGAAAATTATCCGACGGATTAAAGACAATTAACGCCATAATAAACAACAGCGGTGGCTTGCTTGATAGGGAAAGAGAAATAAAAATACATTACTTCCAAACCACAACATTACATGAAACTTTAAAAAAAAATGCAGATCGACTAATCATTACAATCCAATGTGTTGAGAGGACTCACTTACTTGACACTTGCCGGCGTGTTGGGTGCATACAAAATACTCCAAATCCACTGGTACCACGTTATGGCAATCACTGCTTTCATGGGCTCACTGAGCTGAGGTCACGGGAGATTTGTCGACGTGATCCGTGACGACGGTTTGCCATCCAGCTAATCTTTATAAAAGATTTTGGAATTTTCCGCTTTCGCACGGGGGGGAGAGAGGACAAACCTCAAAAAGCCAAATGTGTATGTCATCAATTCTTTTGTTTTGGACAAAAATTCCTTGACGAAAAGATAATTCTTTTTTTTTCCTGTTATAAAGGAACTTGTTTTATTATCGTGCCCGGCAGCCGTTTCTGAGATTTTGAGCCTCTCCTGTGGCCTAATATTCTCGCTATCGTCCTTAATTGGCACGTTTGCGTTGCTACGAAACTGCACAGCCTTAAAACGCATGACTTCAACGTAGCCAAACCTCCTCAGTGTTTAATCAGCTGCCACATAGCTGCCTTTTGTTTCTTTCTGAGCACGGTAATCATTGTCCAGTACTGTACTTATGATGTCTTTTTATGTTATTATTTATTTATTTGGTCGCTTTCTTGCCTTAATTCGGCAATCAGAACTGGGAACATATTAGCATAATGTAATGCGGGGGCAAGAGTGGTGTTTATTTATGCCTCCTTGAGAATGATGCAAGCCAAAGGCAGTCAATTTTGTTTGCCGGCGACCTTTAACGTCTTCGCTGATTACTTTTCCCAGCGACTTGTGGATCTTTTTTTCATAACCTGCCGAGTATTCCGACGGGCTCGGGCTAGGCTTAGCTTAGCATTTAACCTCACTCTCAGCTCAATCAAAGCACTCCTGGCTCGACGGAAACCAAGATCTGCAAATTTGATGGAGTTTTTGAAAATGTTTTATTTTTTGAACAGAGCTATATTTTTCTGCCACATGTTTTCCTCATCGAATGATAACTCGAGGCGAAGTAGCAGGTAGCGACTGGCACCATTTTGTGTGTCGAAGGCGAAAGCTTGTGTGATACACAAGCTTTGTTGTTATTGTCGAAAGTCTCGTTTGAAGTGGAAGCGTGCGCCAGCTGACGGCCTCGAGACAAGAATGTACCTGCAAGAACAAAGATAGGCGTCAGCATTTCTTCTTTATCAAGTCCTTCGAGATTTCAAACTAAACGGAAGGGGAAAATATCTTGGCTCTGAGTTGCAATCATGATGTTTTTAAGGGGGGTTTTCCCCACAACTGTGAATCCTCAGATACTTTCTTCAATTAAGCTAACATAATAATAATAACACCACTTCATACATGCTTCCTGAAAACGAATCATGATGTATTTTTCAAAAAGTTAAAGGACCAATAATGTGAATAGACATGAATAAAAAAAAATAAAGTCATAGACAATGAAAACTCGATTTAACAGACCCAGTGGAAGCGGATTCAACCGAAAAAATCAACTTTTTTTATAGAGCGCTGTAAAAACGACAGTTGGCTACTATAAAGTGCGATACATAAAGTTAAAGTTACCGTTAAAACAACAAAGGAATAATATAGAAACACAATAAGCCACTAAAAAATGCTGAGTCTCACGTTGAACACAAGCAGTGTCTCGAGTCCACTCAAAACTCTCTTTCTTAATTCACTTATTTAAGTGCGTTGGTTCCGCAATTCGCCACAGTGCCAGTAAAGGGCGCTGTGGTGCACCTGCTTCCGTGGTGCGCTGCTCTCATCATGGATCAACAGTAGACGCGAGCAGGCTAAAAAAATGCATCACTGCGGTGGCCAGGTTGACGGTGGCAAAATTGCCATCACAATGGGGGAGGGCGGCCATCTTGGCAGGGGCAACTCTCCCATCAAATTAGCTTAGCATCGTAGCACAAAGATGTGCGTGCCGTATGTACATATTCATATATATGGCTGGTTTTGTATTGTCAGGCACAAAGATGTTATTTTTGGTACAGTACAGGGTTTTTTTTTTTGGGGGGGGGGTTGCCTTTATCTCTAGCATCTAATCGTAAACGGATGAAAAGTGATCCATACATGCCATATATTTGCAATCATGCGACGACGAGCTCAGCGGGTGGTCACCAGCTGCCAACGGCCGGCGAGCAGTAACAAAGTGTGCGCACTGCGGCGAATGAGCTCATCACGCGCATGTTAGCGGGGCTCGGCGGCGTTCATCAACACGCTGACATGTTGCCACCCAACTCTGCTCACGTACGCGACGGTATTTGTAATCAACGCGCGATGACCCTCGTGAACGCGGCCTCGCTTGCCGTGGAAACTTCGACGTCAGCGTCGACTCTGTTGATTTCTCGGAGGAAGACGCACTTTGCTCGCTAGCGCAGGAAAGAGAATGGGCCTCGCTCTTATTACTGTGGGTGCAGCTAAGCCGAAAGACATATTTACTTTTGTTAGCGTCGTTTGGCTTTTTTTTTTTTCATTTTCCTCTTTTTTTGTGTGTGTGTGTGTTTGATCATCATATGATTTGCTTATTTTTTTCATTTAATTTTTCTCGTTTTGCTGCTGTGATGATCAGTGGATTTTTTTTTTTTCTCATTTTGACATTTTCCGTGGTGATTATTAGACTTTTCCTTATTTGGTTAGATGATCGACAATTTGTCATCTATTTTTTTTTCAATTTTACTTGTGAGCCACACTTGACCCCGACAGTTTTTCTTTTTTGTTGTTGTTTTTTTTGTTTTTGTTTTACTTTTGTGACAATAGACGGCTGTCACATTTTTTCGTTTTACTGGTGGACAGTTCTGTTCCACATTTGGTGGCATTTGAACTGTACCACCTGGCAGAAATACACCTGCAAATTCTCACAGCCTCCTACCCTCTGCAGTTAAGTAAATAAATGCCCCATAGGCTGCTCTATGTGGAAATACAGCAATTGTCATCATGGCATGTGATTGGGCGAGGCTCCTAATTAAACCGCTCTCTCCTCGGGTCTTTTATTTTGGCGGCGGTGGGGAGGGTCTGGTCGCCTTAGCCTCATTCTGTCATCTCCTTTCAAGCCACAATGAACACGGGGCTCCTTTTCTTGTCCATCCCGACGCCCGCCGAAAACTCATCGGCGGCCAGGGAATTGAAGTGGAGGCTCTTGTTTTGTTCGGGGTGCCTTCTTCAGGGAGCGGCCATCAATCAGGTGATCCATTGTGCTCACCGCTGGAAACCTTTTTCTCTCTTCAATTGCTTCAATGCTATTAAACGTATCGCAGGCTACATTATAATCTGAAGCCCCCGGGCCCCCCCAAGCATGGCGGTAAAAAGGCGCAAAGGCCACAAAGCTTTGTCGCCGTTTTGTGTTGTCAAGGCGGAGGGCGCAAATGACGTTTGTGCTCTCGATGTCAATTGATGCATTCATTCCATCTCAAGTGAATGGAAAAAACTCACCGGATTTTCGTGTGTGTGTGTGTGTGTGTGTGTGTTTTAATGCCAACAATGGAACACAGACTGATTCTTCTGATTTAATCAGAATTGAGCTGCAGGAAGAATTTAATCCCATGCTGTTTTTTGTTTGTTTTGTTTTTTTCCCCAAAAGCAATCAACTAAAGCCAAGTCGTAGCACGTGAATAAACCACTTCAACCCAGCATCCATTTGAACAAGCAAGAGGTGACAGTATGTCTCGTAGGTGCGAGTCGCGAGCGTCAAGTCCTCACCTTGGATCTTAATGCAAGTACGCAATCACTGTGGAGGAAAATCAAGCAAGGTCAATGGAGCCGCGACGTTCCTTGCCAGTCATAATCTAGAGTCCGGTGTTTTTCAACCCCTGTGCCGCGGCACACAGGTGTTGTCAGGTTTGCCGCGGTAAAATATCCAATTCGTATGCCTGTGCGGTCTATCGCGGCAGAAAGTAATCGTGCAGTACCCTCCCCCTACCGCTAGGGGGGGAGCAGCAACAGCTAGCCAATTGCCTTGTGTTTCGACCACTCGAGACAAGCGAATTTGTGCCGCCTGAATGCAGGACGACAGTGAAACAATAAATATGAAAGATTATGAAATACTTTTTTCTTTGTGCTCATTTGACTCCAAGTCAAGCTGTTATAGCGTCATTCTTCAATGTTAAAAACGGTTATAGTAACAATATAACACGTTAATTGTTCAAATAAGCGGGTTTTTTTTTCACATTTTCAACTAGTGGTGTGCCTCGAGATTTTTTCAGTGAAAGAAATGTGCCTTGGCTCCGAAAAGTTTGAAAAACACTGATCTAGTCCCACAAACTCGCTCGGTTAGCACGTTAGCCAACGATCTGGACCGCATTCCTATTGTTCGTCTTTAACGATGAAACACAAACTTGACGGTTAACGCACATTTGAGCCGATAGTGACCTACGAATGGAACGACCTTTCACTCTATGCTCATTCCGACAAATGAAACAAGTCATGTGACACCGGCCCCGCCTTTGGCTGACGAGCAGTCCAGGGTGCGGCCCCGCCTCTCGCGCCAAATCAGCTTCCAGCTCACCCTCGACCGTAATGAGTATAAGTGCAGTATAAAACGGACGGATGGACTATTTACAAGAACCGCTAACCGCGCATCAGCCTTCCAAATTGTTCTGTTTTGATCGCACTTGATAGTTCGAGCTGAGTGATTGGCCAGCGGAGCGGAGCCGGCGGGGGAAAAAAAAAACACCCGAGCGGCCGGCTGATGCTGATCGATGAGCTTGTTGTTTTCATTTTGTTGAAAGCGCAAATGAGGAAGGAGTAGTTTGTACGTCTTCATTTGCTCGCCCCACGTCCGTCGGCGCTCAGCCGTCGGCTCGGGAAAAGACCAACAAAATTTGAGGATGGAAGGAATTACGAAAGCGGAGTGGAAACTTTGTAGCCGTGTTTTCAAGAGAATAAATACTATTTTAGCCTGAGTGGGGCCGCGCAAAAAAAAAAAAGTCTCGCTGACTGCTGGTGTCGAAGCTTGTTTCTCAACAGCGGGCGCAGTTTAATGAAGCATGTGCAGACGCTGACTTTGGAGAAGCGAGCAGTGAAGTCGCGTGGCAGGCATGGCGGCAGCAGTGCGGCTTTTTTTGTCACGGAAGGAAACGTGTCACGCTTTCGCGGGAACGATACATGCCTTTCGAACACTAACACGAAGCCAGCCTAACGATAATTGTAATGTTATGTGTGTGTGTTTTTTTTACAAATTACTTTAACTACAGTTTGGGATTTTTCATTTTTACGTTTTGTTCAATTTTAAAATTAGTCGTCATCAAACACACTATTTTTAATTGATATTGCATTTACGTTTTTACAGTTTTCATTAAAAAAGGGCTATTTCAATGTGTAGTCAAACCTCAGTTTTCGAACGTCTCGGTTCTCGACCAATTCGGTTTTTGACCAAAAATTTCGAGTTTTTTATGCCTTGGATGACGAACAAATTTCGGTTCTCGAACAATCTGAGCACACTTGAATGCACCATTTGACTCCTTTCGCCTTCCTTACACGAGGAAGTGACGCTTCCTCGTGTCGCTTTCCATAGTGAGCAGACGTGTTCAATAAACATTTTTATTTTAAAAAGAGCGTGGTTTCGGTTTTTGAACAATTCGGTTTTCGAACAGCCTTCTGGAACGGATTGTGGACGAAAACGGAGGTTTGACTGTACTCATTTGTATTTTATCGTGATGTTTACAAAATAATATTAATTACGATACTATTATAGTATTTCAATATTTAATATAATCCACATACCGTAATTTCTGGACTATAGACCGCACCTGATTATAAGCCGCACCACTACATTTGTAAAGGAAAAAAACATTTTGTACACACATAAGCCGCACCCGTCTATAAGCCGCAGGTGCCCATATTGTTACATGAGATATTTACAAAGAAAGACGGTACACAGGCGGCCGTTAAAAAAGTCTTTATATAGGCCGCTTCATTAAATAAGCCGCAGAGTTGAAAGCGTGTGACAAAAGTCGCGGCTTATAGTCCGGAAATTACGGTAATTTAAATAATTGATATCAGAATAGATTTCACTTAAACGTTTACATTGTGAATTAAATCTCATCGAATTTGTAACAATATTTTTACAAATATATTGTATTCTTTGAAATATTTTTATTCACATTTATAATCTTCTGTTGAAGATTTTTTTTAAATAAAATTTTAATTTAATAAAATTTAAATTAAATTTAAATTTTGGACATCTTTGTAAGTTTTTCTTTTAGGATAAATTTACTGTATCATACATGAATATTGCTTTTATTTGGTTTCAATTTGTGCTGATCTCGTGCATGTGAGCATGACTCAATACCCAGTGCGCGGTAATGCCGACCACCTGTGCCGCCAACAGCTCAGCATTTTTCTGCTGACTCTGCATACTTTTCCCCAAAGCCATTCCCAGCCCCCCACCCCCCGAAACCCAACCCCCGACTTTCTCTGCCCGGGAGTAGGCCCTACATGACCACCACCCTCGTGAGGATAAAGCGGTTCAGAGAACGGATGGATGGATGGATTGAACTGTGCGGCTGCCTCGCCTTGCCTCACTCAGCCCAGCTTTTTTGTAAACAAAGGCCTTTAATTTCAACCGTCGGGAACTGCTGTCAGACATGTCAGAATCGGTGACATTTGATAAGAAGGAGCGCAGTGTAAAGAGGTACATCAGAAGTTAGCTTGGCGCTTGCTTGATAGGACCCTCGGGGCAACGTTTTGTAAACAAAAAAAAAATGGAATATGGATGTTGTTTGACTGCCGTCATCCATTTGGATCCATCCGTTGATATCGTCTGACAAGACTGACGGCATACTGCAAGTGGCAAGTGAGTTTCACGCTGGCCTGATAGGACTCAACTTTTTGTAAATAAATGACTTGGAATTAGGATATTCTGAGACTGGTGTTGTGAATGTTGAGTTGGTCTGTTTGTGCTGTTGAACCAGAAGTACAGTAATCCCTCGTTTATCGCGGTTAATGGGGACCAAAACCACCCGCGATAAACAAAAATCCGCGAAGTAGCGACCAATTAACATATATATATATATATATATATATATATATATATATATATATATACTGTACTCGATATATATCTATCTATACATATATAGATAGATATATATATACATATATGTTAATTGGTCGCTACTTCCCGGATTTTTGTTTATCGCGGGTGGTTTTATATAAAAAAATGCTCCACATGGGCCTTTGCTCTTGAGCAGGGTGCACTAACACACACACACACACACACACACACACAGGCCAGCGATCCCGCAGCTGCAGCAGACGTGTTTATGATTAGTCAATTAAGGTTGTTTAGACAATTAGGATGGAAGAGACCTGCTTTTGTTCTTATAAGTCTCTCTCTCTCTCACACACACACACACACACACACACGCGCACACACGCGCACACACGCGCGCACACACACACTAGCAGCATGTAAACAACACTTAGACACTAATTAAAGATCAAAGAGTAACCCACGTGCTAAGACAGAAAGGAGATGCGCAGCCGATCAACATGGCTTTACATCTTCTCAGCCCCGACCTCACCCCACATGTACTGTATATGTTGCTCTATGTGACTCACTGTTGTTTTGCTGACTTTCGCTGCTTCCCGCGGACGGTTTGCGGACTTTTTGCGGACTTAAAAAAAAACAAAATAAAATAAAATAAAATAAAAAAATATTTTTTTTTTTATGTTTGAAAAAAATCCGCGATGCACCGAAACCGCGATAAACGAACCCGCGAAATAGCGAGGGCTCACCTTAGCACCGTTAACTTGCTGGCCGATCATGTTTATCACGGGCCACATTGTTTTGACCGTTTCCCTTGGAGGGCCGTTAATGACTGTGAAAACATAACAAGAAGTCAAGAATAATGGTCTATTCAACGATTGTTTACGTTACTGTAATGAGGGGTTTGGTTACGAGAAAATGCTTCCAATATCTCGCCTGTTTGTTATATATGAGAAGTTGACATTTTGGTCCAGATGTTAGCAATCATCGTAGAAGTTTGAGTTGCTTTCGTGGGCCACATAAAATGATGTGGCGGGCCAGATCTGTCCCCCGGGCCTTGAGTTTGACACCGGTGGAGTCAATTAACCTGATAGTCCAGTCAGGCCAGTTTAAAAATAAAATAATAATAATAATAAAGTCAGGCTTTTGATTCATTGTCTGTAATGTTTGAGAAAAAGGAGCAATGAGTAAGAACTGCACCGCTTCATGAAAAATTCACTCCGACCTTGAGTCCCCTCCAACACGTATTTTTCAAAATCGAGATACTCGGGACATGAGTAGCTCCTCGTGCTAATTAAGACGAGTTGCTTTTCGGCCTGACTGACAAATAAACCGATTAGCGCGCCTCCTGGCAGGATGACGACGTCAAGCGCGCTGAAATTGAAACGTCGTCCAAGCGACTCCAAAGACGACGCTCAATGGTTCCCATTCGTCGGCGCCGCCTTGCGCTTACCTTTGATTAAGGGTGCCGCGTCTCTTTCGAAGAGACTGTAGATAAAGTGTCGACTTCTCGCCGATGGCCTCGAGGGACTCGGAAAGGGAAAGAAATGATTAGGCTCACGTGCCACTCAATTACGTGATCCCTGAAAGCAATCTCTTCTCAGGATGCAATTATCCAGGACGGATGGCACATCGGGCCGGGCCCCGCCGGTGGAACTTTAAATCTAAGCCCGCTTAATAGATCACATGTGTCTCTACATTGCTACCTTCCACTTCCAATGCCCTCCAAAAAGTTGGGACACCAAAAGAGACGGACGGGCACCACTTTTTTTTTGGTCACCTTTCGTAACGTATCCCCTGACCGTATTTTTCGGGTTTATATGTGTAACGGAGCGATAAATAAAGGTTATTTATTTATACGGAAGTGACGCAACAGCGCACAGAACGCCACCAGGAAGTCGCATTAATGATCAATTCTCTAAGAATATTTCACTTTGTTTTTCTTTTTCTACCGTGTGGTGTACTCAATTTAGTTCCCTGATTTGTTACAAGCCCGCATCGCTTTTTGTGTCGTCATTAACCCTCCTGCAGTATTTTTAAGCGGCTGCATGAAGGGTATTACGTCCCAAAAATGTCCCTCTTCCAATGTGCAACAACTTTTTTCACTTTTAACTTTTTTTCACTTTCAACCCCTCAAAATGTTCAGTGGGAATTGGCCAAGACATAGATATACATGTGTGTGTGTGTGTGTGTGTGTGTGTTTACATCTGACATCAAATTTGCTACAGTGAAAAACCCCCTGTTGTGAAAAATGTCTTGGCTGAAAACATGATTTCGTTGTAGAGGAGTTTCACTGTAGTACACTGGCGGCAGGTATTGCCGATATCAGTGAACAAAAATTTGTCATGATTTGGTTTGGGACCAACAGGTGGCACTGTAGGGCTCCCCCTTCAGCTGCACACCTGTTGGTCGTTAGGTAATTGGTGGCATAAACGGACTCCCGCCCGACCATTCATTGTCGGGTCATTGTTGCTCTTCGCTGCTGTCATGTTTGTTTGTTATGTTTAGGTCCTGTTGTTGGTCATGTTTGATAGTTTTTGATAGTTTTTGCTTCAGTCATGGTTTTGTTTGCTACTTTGGATTCTTTTTGTTTTTTCAGGACTTTGTTTGTTTAGGATTTAGTTTTCTCTGTGTTTTATCAAAACAATCTATCAAGTACACCCTGCTCCTCCCTCCTGTCTGCTTTTTGGGGTCCACCACCACCACCTCGCTACGTGACAGATTTGCTCTGTTAGCTTCCCAAGCTAGCTGTGGACTGTGTGGCGACCATGCATGTCGGAATCCTGCTTTTATTTGGGGTTTCATCTCAATGATCTGTTTTGTCAGTTTTGTTTTCATCTTTTCATCTATCCTGCTTTTCATTTCATCTTGTTTTTACATCATTCTTTCGTTGCCTGGCCGCGCATTATTCACCCGTTGCGTACGAACGGCGCGCCACGACCTTGCCTCGCCGTGCGCAGTCGTGCAAGTCGTACGATGGCGCCCATTTGGAAATATTTCGGTTTGGATTGATGTTCATGGGAAGCTTGGTTGTGAAAGTCGACCAAATCGGACATCAAGAGCTCTTTTCGACTGGGGCGGGATTCAAACAAAAGGCAGCGCTCCGCATTTCCATCTGCTCAGCTCTTTATTGAGATGAAAACTTTGTTGTACATTTTCTCTCTCTCTCTCTTTCTCTCTCTCTCTCTCTCTCACTCTTATTTGATTCCAAACCACCCCCAAAATGAGTCTGTTGTTTTTAGTCTTCGCTGGCCACGCTCCCGGCTCTTTATGGGAAGCTTGAACAGCGCCTCTCCGGATCGGTGTTTCCACCATTTCCCCCCCCCCCCCCCCTCCTCTAAATCTCGCTGGGCCCGACCGACCGCCTGGCAAAGCGCTCACGATTCCGAGGCCAGAGGAGGGGGGGGGGCTGGTGTGACCGCAGTTTGGAATTTTTTTTTTTTTTTTTTTTTTTTTTTTGCTCTTTGTCGTATAAAGCGAGAAAAATGAAAGCAGATGTCAGGAGCAGGAGTTTGTTCCGAGGGGGATCATCATCATCGTTGACAGGCTCATCTCCGTGGCGACCGTTCTGATGCTCTTGAAAGTGCTACACGCACACACACACACACACACACACACACACACACACACTCAAGAAACGAACAACGTGAGGATTTGATTATACAAATGTTTCTCACGAGGCACAAAGTGAAAGAAGCACAGTTAGCTGTGCTGGCCAAGCCCTGGTGTAATTACGCGGTGGGAGAAGATGTCTTTTATATTCATGAGCTGAACAACTGGCTGCAATTTAAAAAATGGATTACAAGGGGCATATTTCTCATTTTCAGTCCCCGCATCGTTTTTAACAGCACATTAACTCTCTTTTTTGTCACATGAGTGTGGTGGGAGGCAAGGCCTGTTGGTTAGTTGTTAGTTCACTTGGTGTGATTTCTTTGTGGGGTGTGGAGGAAGTTGGTGGCGGTGGTGGTGGGGGGGGGAGCGGAGGGGAGGGTGGGAGGGTGTTCTCTCCCATCTTGGTTCATTTGCTTTGGTCTGACGTCCTCTCCGGACTGCTAGTAATTAAATCTTTAGCTCCTCTCAAGCGCAGACTGTCTCTTTTTGCAAGTACAGTCAAACCTCGGTTTTCGTCGATAATCCGTTCCAGAAGGCTGTTCGAAAACCGAAATTGTTCGAAAACCGAAACCACGCTCTTTTTAAAATAAAAAAATGTTTACTGAACACGTCTGCTCACAATGGAAAGCAACACGAGGAAGCGTCACTTGCTCGTCTACCCGAGGAAGCATCCCTTCCTCGTGTAAGGAAGGCGGGAGGAGTCAAATGGTGCATTCAAGTGCGCTCAGTTTGTTGGAGAACCGAAATTGTTCGAAAACCGAAACCACGCTATTTTTAAAATAAAAATGTTCACTGAACACGTCTGCTCACAATGGAAAGCAACACTTCCTCGTCTACCCGAGGAAGCATCACTTCCTCGTGTAAGGAAGGCGGGAGGAGTCAAATGGTGCATTCAAGTGCGCTCAGTTTGTTCGAGAACTGAAATGTGTTCGTCATCCGAGGTATAAAAAAAACTCGAAATTTTTGGTCGAAAACCGAATTGGTCTGACTGTACGACGCTTGTTAGAAATGTCGCTTAGTCGCCACTACGCAAGTCGAGGCTTACTGACTCAAGAGCGACTCCTCCGTGCGTTCAAACGCACTAGCCGCCAGACAAAGCTGTTGCTTAGCTAGCCGCTTCTGTCTTTGTGGCACAGAGCTTCACTTGACCTCTGACCACTCGCACTTGCTGACGTGAGCCCAGCAAAGCTTTTTTGGGTCTGCGCCGTGTGGTTCTTCTTCCTTTGCTACTTTCTTTTGACGATTGTCTTAGCGTTTGATTCTTAGTTTTGCTGATCAATGAGGTGCAAACTATAAATTGTTGCTTGGTAGTTTTTGGTGAAACCAACCACTGCTGATGCCTGAAAAATGGCAGAGGTGGGAGGTCTAGAAACAAAATACGAGTGTTGATTTTTGTTTGTTTTTTGTTTTGGTCCTCAAGGAAGCTTTCAAAGTCCACCCTTTTTCAATAAAGCTAAAGTCAAAAGAATTCACGGTCCAATCTCAGTCACAGTGTAAATCCACCGCCTGCTTCTGGTTTTTCGAATCCCCGCTTGAACCGACCTCCTCTTTCCCGAGGTACAATCGGAGTGAGGAATAAATGAGCTGTGCGGGTCATTTGGCAATAGCCCGCAAGCTGCCCCCCCCCCCCCCCGACTCCACCGGAGATAAAGAAGAAGCGACAGAAATGAAGACACCAAAACAAGACCATTTTTCATTCTGACGCTTCTAAATTAAAACCAGCCTACCACCTCTTTCCTCCTCCTCCTCCCCTTGTGTCCTGCCCCCCCCCCCTAAACTCTAATTAAAACACACCTGCTTAACCAGTGCGCACAGGTTAGATTTTAATGGTCTTTATTCAAGGTAGTTGGGACATTTCAAAAGGGTAATTGTATCAAAACAGCCCTCAGGGTATAAGAGCGCATGAATTTGGCCATGGAATTTTTTTTTGACACTCGGCCTTTTGAAAATAGGAATAATCATCTGTTGACTTACCGATTGAGCAATACCTTTTTCATGAAACAGGCAACGCTCTTCGGCTGGTGCGAGCAGAGAGTAACGGGCATGCAACGTTGACAGAACGTTATTCTGTGTGAATTGCAACTTTCTCCACCTCCCCTTATGCCCATTAAAGATGCTCTGGCTGTAAAAATAGATAGATATCAATATACAGTCAAACCTCGGTTTTCGAACGTCTCGGTTCTCGTCCAATTCGGTTTTCGACCAAACATTTCGAGTTTTTTTTTTTTATGCCTCGGATGACGAACAAATTTCGGTTCTCGAACAAACCGAGCGCACTTGAATGCACCATTTGACTCCTCTCGCCTTCCTTACACGAGGAAGTGACGCTTCCTCGGGTAGACGAGGAAGTGGCGCTTCCTCGTCTTGCTTTCCATTGTGAGCAGACGTGTTCAGTAAATATTTTTATTTAAAAAAAGAGCGTGGTTTCGGTTTTCGAACAATTTCGGTTTTCCAACAGCCTTCTGGAGCGGATTATGGACGAAAACCGAGGTTTGACTGTGTGTTGTGCAGGTTCATCGTCATGCTCGGTGTGCATTATTGGTGTTAAATTGAGCTCTCTCTCTCTCTCTCTCTCTCTCTCTGTACATCGCCTAGTTCAAATATAAACTCAAACGCTGTCAAAGATGACGTGTTTTGACACGCGAGAAACCTCTGTCTCTTTATTTCAAGTTGTCATGGCAAAGGAAATAATGGAGTCAAAGAAATGTGATTTACCACCGAAGGGCATCATGAATAAATCATGTTCGGCCGGTAACTTCGTTCACTATGTTGCGTATGTACTGTGTCATTTACTGTCGGCATCGAAAGTTGAAGCTGGATCGAAAATTTCGCATCGGCCCAAAAATATGCCCTCCTAACACGTATTTATTTCTTTTTATCCCCCGCCCCGTGATCTGTACAAGTGCAAGCATTCCAAACACGATCATGATGTGATACTTTCAAGGCAATTTGCGATACCATATTTTATTCTATTTACCCCGAAAGCCACTGCCAAAGTTTCTTTAAGTACAGGTTATTTGGCAGCACGTCGCAATTGTCACCCTCGCACAACGACGTGTAATAGCAGACGTTCTATTTTACACTTCAGACGAGTTAATGAAACAGGAGCTGTCAGGATCGCAGATAAAGTCTCCCACCTGTTGGGGCACAAGCTGTGAAATTTTGATTGGTTTCCAAATTGCCGCAAATTGCTAGTTGTGATGTTTCGAGGTGCGTTGCTGCCTCTCATTGCCGCACTTAGCGGGTCAATTTGATACACTGTATGTAATGCCTGTTGTAGGTTGAGTGGTAGAGTGGTTCCGCTTGGGGGGGGGAAATATGCCGCTGTCGGCCTGTCGACATGACATGCGCGACAGGTAGCATTATCAATTGAGCTCACTTTTTGGTATCTCACTTATATGGCTCGATCATCGAGACCGCGTGTGTAAATCTACGCAGAGGCGGGTTAGACTGAGTGTTGGTCATTTAGCAGACGTGTGCAGGCCAGAGTGTTTAAAAAAAATTTTGGGTGTAGAAAACCGTAAGAAAACTCTTTCAACCCCCCCTCTCCCATAATGAAGAGTCGGTTGTGTGGAAAAGTTCAATAAAGTGAAGCATCAAGAGGCCTGTTAGTCATCCTCATACATGCACTACATGAGCTGCTAATGATTAAACATGGGCCGCCGTCACTCATGATGAGTTGGAGGATGGCTCCTGACGGCTAATCATGCCGCAGGAATCATAGAAGCACTTTGTAGACACGTCGCTAAACCGTCCTCCAAAGTATTCCCATGTGGAGGTCGGCACAGTCCCCTCATTGCCAAGCGGCTCTTTTGTTCGCTTGCACTGGAGCTTACGATCGAGTCATTATGAGGAGAATTCCGAGTAGCCGTCCAGTATACCAAACCAGATGCTCAAAGGATCAGTTAAAGATGCTCGTTATTGCAAAAAATAAGGGAAATCACTTTTGCGGAAAAATCCATGCCGCCCATGAAATGAAAATCCACGCTGGTAATTCTTAATTTAATTTTTTTTTATTTACGGTACAGTACTGCCCCCTGCATCACAGGTTCCGGTTTTGTGGTCCTGCCATTTTGCTTTTTTTTTTTCCAGTTCTTTATTTTTTGGTAGGAGTGTAATTCCATTTTTGGCCACTAGTTAAGGGCACACGATTGTATTTAACACTGTAAATTTGAAAGGAAGTGGGCAAACAGGACTTATTTCAAGTTTTGCCTCATTTTTGATGAGGAGATGAGAAAAATGATTCAATGTCTCGAGCCTCTCGCATCCTGCATTTTACGCCTACATAAAGCTACGGCTCAGGTTCATTCTGAAATGTTTTAAATCAATCATTCCAGGCAGCAGAACAGTAACAGGCTACATTGAAATAGATTAGTAGCACCCTGAGTGAACTGTTTTTCATTCTGATGTGACTGTATTTCTTTGGCTGAGTCAACCTTAAGATTTTTAGTGGGGAAACGCAATTGGACTAAAGGTCGGGTTCATTACTGGCACTTCAGCATAAGCGACCATTGTGTGTGTGTGTGTGCATGTGTGTGAGTCATCTCCCTAGCTGCTCTCGTGTTTCAAATAGGCAACCGAGCAACCAGTGTTATCGTTTTGCCTGCCAAAACCGAGACCATTTTGGAATGGGGCAAACTTCCAGAACGCGAGCTTTCACTACATCAAGTAAACACGGCGAGCGGATGGGGGGGGGGGCGGTATCAAGATGTCGACTACTTGGGGGTTATCTGCCATGTTCGATCATTAAAGCTTCACGATTGTAAGGTCTAACCTATCGACGTAGCGATTGGCAGCCGGCAGCCGTGCTGATACTGTAGTAAACATGGTGGAAATCAAATTGGAAGGGAACAATCATTCCGGCCTTGGATCTTTTTTTTTTTGGTGGACAAGTGGAAGTGGAGTCAAGGTTGGCGTGTGTTTGCTTTGGCTTCTTTGTCCGAGTGTGTTATTCCAAGGCTGCCGAAGAATAATGAAGGATATTTTACAGGGCATGTTTTTTGCCCTTAATTTTCCTCCTTGGACTTTTTTTTTTTTTTTTAACCACAACTGAGTGATTTCTCAAAGTAGTAAACAGAGCCAAGTGAAGACAAATTCCATTTTGATTTTATGTCTCTCCAGCACAGTCGGAGAGGATAATGGCTTGTGTGGACTGTATCGGTGTTTCTCTTTATCACGCAACAAAAGGATATTCATGATGTATACAGCAGCCTCTCTCCCGCCGCCGTATCGCACGGACGCATTTTCATACATTTGCAAGCAATTCAAATGCATTTAGTCTCGACGGGAGAAACCGGCCGGCACCATTCCGTGAATATGAAATGAAAGCATGCGAAGAATAACATGGTAGCCGTTATGAAACTAATCCCGCTGGGTTGCTTACCTATAGACACAGCGTCCTCATTGGCGGGGATCTCGCTAGCTGTCCGCGCAAGCTATAGACCAGTCGTCATCGGTGTCTCGGTGAAGCGGCATGCGGCTCACAGGGTGTTTTTCCAAGGTTAAGTTGTTTTCCGACGCCCAACCATTCGCGCAATTCGCGCGAAATATCAATTCGACTCAACTTTATTTACAGGACACTTAAACCACAAGCTGCACACAAGTGTTGTGGATAAAGTAAAAATCAGCCATTTGAAAACAATTGTTGGGGATGGGTTATTCCAAAGGTAGGGACTGGTGACATAAAAAGCTCGAACCCCTCAGGACCAAGGCGTTGTTCTCGGTACAGTGAAACTCCTCTACAACAAAACCTACATGGGCGAAAATACCCCCTAATGTGAAAAAATCTTCATGCATTAACACCATTCCCATTCTCCTGCCCCCCCATACAACGAAAACCCCCCTTGTTGCATTATACAAAATATTTTTCTCTGCTCTTGCCTCGCGAAGAGATTCACTACAACGAAGTCTAATCCAACAGCGACCTCTACTGCTTTGTTCGGAAACGGCAACAGCAACCACCACACTGGTTTACACAGCTGCGAGTTTCCTGAACGCAACATACTCATAGCTGCTCTGCCATTGGCTTAACGAGACATCATCCTGGCGTCCGATTGGCCAAGAGGGACCTCACTATCTATGTGTGTAGATACTGCAGCTAGATCCGTGGAAGATAGAGTGGAATGCATCCGATTAACTGCTCAGAGTAAATTGCTTGTGGCTCGACGGACAGTCAAATAAATGTTTCCTGTGTGTGTGTGTGTGTGTCTGTGTTTACATCTGACATCAAATGTGCTACAGTGAAAAACCCCCTGTTGTGAAAAATGTCTTGCTGCAAACATGATTTTGTTGTAGAGGAGTTTCACTGTACCTCCATTAGCGTCTGGTCCTCTCACATGGCGCCGCCGTGCAGGTACGTCGAGGTGGAGGAGCTCAGAGAGGTAAATTGGGGCGAGTCCGTTTGAAGATTTAAGGGCAAGTCAAAGAATCTTAAAATGTACAGGGAGCCAGCAAAGGGAGGCCGCAATTGGAGTTCCGTGCTCCCTCCTATGAGCTCCAGTTCGGAGGAAATTAGCAGCGTTTTGGAGCAGCTGGAGACGCTTGAGCGATGACTTGGCTGACTCCTCAGTAAAGTGCGTTACAGTCGTCCAGCTGAGACTGCTTTGTGAAAGGAAAGGCTTTACTTTAGCCAGTTGCCTAAGATTAAAAAAAAAAATGGTATGTCTGTCGTCACAAGGATGTTTAGTTTGAGCGGGAAAGGAACCGTTACCGTGTTTGTCAGGAGACCTCGGTATACTACGTTGCATTTGCGATGAACAATTTCTCCTCTACCTTGCAAGGAATAAACTACAAAGCCAACTCGGTATTTTTACAGTAATGCTGCACTGCTCATATTTTATATTCCCAAAGACTTGGACAACTTGATTTTTCTTGGGAAGGTTTTACAACCCCTCCCACCAGAACAGTACGCTACACCAACAACCCCCCCCCCCAACCCCCACCCCCAGTCCCCCCATGTGCTTTCTCCCCTCGCAGTTTTCCCACCGCAGATCGTTTTCCGCGCGACCGCAGTCGAGTCTTGAGATTCTCCGGAGGTATTTAGCACTGGAAATCGGCAGCTTGAGTGGCTCGATGCAGCGCCTTTGAACGTCTACCAGCTAGGGGGGGAGGCGGGTGGGTGGGGGGGGGGCGGGTAGTCATGCTCAGCTGGGCGGCAGGCCGGCTGGTATGCATGCAGAATCACAATAGTCATCCCTGTTACGTGTTATGTGGTCTCGGGCAGATCTGTGTCGCTACCTCCTTTCAACTTAAAAAGCAATTTGGATGCACATCACAGGGCAGGTCTGGTTTGTGTTTAGGTCACCCTCCCCCCCACACCTCCACCACCACCACCACCACCAACCCCTCCCCCGGCCCCTCTCGGATATGCATCATATACGCACATTCCTACACAATGCCACATATTTATGCTGGAACCTCAAACTCAAGATGGTCTTTAAAGTACTTTGATAGTAAATAATGTAGATCTGGCTTGACCTCCAGCTTGTCACTGGCTTGTAACCGTTGGGCTAATAATAACCCAATATGTACACCCTGAAAACTGCTGGGTTAAAAAAAAAAAACCTATGATTTAAAATTCAAATAATACGAATCTTTTTTTCTTGTTGACTGGTACAACTTTTTTCCCTTGAAAAACAAACCACTTTATTCACATTACAACTTTTCCAGCTAAAAATAGAAATTGTCTGTCGTAACATTGAATTTTTTTTATTCCTTTGGCATTTCGACTTATGCAGGGTGGTTGTTTTATATTTGTGTTAGAATAATGAGGGGTCCTTGGAAATAATTATCCCCTGAACCCATAAAGTTTGAGAAATCCTGACACAAAACGCACCCATTGCAAAAACTATTGAGTTTTCAGGCATGTGGAGACCCCCCAAAAAAAGGTGATTCATTCATCAGCGTGACTGTACTAACTTTCAAATTGTCCTTTGTGGCTTCATGTTTTTCACGAGTCCAAAAGAGAGCAAGAAATCAGCAGCTGTCTGAAGACAGGAAAAAAAAAAAAAAAAACACTCCTTCATCCTCTCCATTTTCTGCTAAGATGAATGTGCGCATATGCATGTGTTTTTATCAGCGTGACATGAGCGCCGTCGCAATGGCGCCGGAGAGCTTGCGGAGCGCTGCCATTGCAAACACCACAGCCACACACTTTACGAGCAAAGCGTCTCTTGGAGCTGCTCTCAAACCCTAACGGGGGGTTGAGCGGTGGGGGCGAGAAAAAATACATTTCGGGGTACATTAGCCTCAAAGAGGTTTGTAGCCTTGCCACTCGACTTTTAGTGCAGCTTTTTGGCCCTGGCCGAGGTGCCATATTAGCAATCAACTCAGTGGTGTCCAAAAGTGATGAAAAAAAAATGTGCCTATCGTGAAGCCACAGCCATGAAACGCAGGTTGGCCAATCACAATACAGTGCAGGACAAGTTCCAACACATTATGCTTGAAAGCGCAGCCAGCTAGGCTAACAAAGCGAGCTCCGTGCTTCCTCATACTCCTCATCAGATCCTCACCAAACTATTCATCTTTATCCTTTCCTCCCAAAAATGTAACTTTATACTCACCCTCACTAAATTCAAACGGTAAAATGTGTCATTAAAGTTTAAATTCAGATGCGTTCCTTTTATTAGCATTCTGATAAAACATGAACACGTTTGAGTTGAGAAATCAGGAGATTGTATTAGTAGCTCTAGAGACATGTTTGATCAAACTTCACGTTTAGTGAATATCATAGAACAGATTGTCAGCTAAACTTGTTCTTTTGTGTCTGATTTGTTGCACGTTGCATCATCTTCAAGGCTAGCAGCTACTCGCTGCTTTGTTAGCTGATTAGCACCATGTCTGAGGAGATCCAACATATTTTAGCTCATTCAATCAAACACGTCAGACGCGTTCAATATGAATTGACGTTTGTCGCTTCAAATGTCTCATTCCGTGTAAAAATGAATGTTTGTTGAGGTGCTAACAGCTGTTTGCGACAATGGCGCTTCCTGCGTCTCTAAGCACTTGTAAATGGTCTGTTGTGTTTGCTTTGTGGCGGCATGTCATCATCTATTTGTTTATGTTGTGAGTCATCACATGAAAGCAGCCATTTGGATCGGATGTTATTGTACTTTTGGTCGCTTTATGGATTCTGCTACACTTGTGCGCTCTGATGGCACATTAGCGAAAACTGTTGTCAAAGAAAAAAAACAAAACACCCAACTTGATCAACCACGTAGCCTTTTATCATGTCATCTTACTTCGCTCAAAAGTTTACGCCTCGTCCGATACGCCTGATACGTCTTTTTTCGCCAAGTTTGTTGAGCATGAGTGCTTTTTTTTTTAGCTTACCGTCATCCCATAAATCACAGCCAAGTGTGTTTTAGCGCTACGTCAAGGAGTTTTACCTTCCAGTCGAGCAGCACCCAGCCTGTTCAAACTGCCTTACAGTTGCTTTATTGTTTGTTTTTACGTGTTGAAGTCTGGATGAAAGTTGTCATAAAAGCTACATTTTGGTGCCCCTGCTGGCGTCATTTTTCTTCTTTGGCCTTCTTCAAGGGCTGTGAACAAAAACTGTATTTCTATCCACGCGGCAATGCAGATATTGAGGCTGGCAAGCGCCTGCGAAGCTCCATGAGTGGGAGGTATGAATCCTTGTGAGGCTGCTTCAGCCAATCGGAAGCCAGAGGAAAGTCATTGCGGGGAAAAGGCGCATTCTCAATGCTAATTGAGAATGCTAATGCATATTTTTACTGTGAAACATCCAATAAAAGTTCCATCTTAATCTTAAAAATAAAATGTCAGAAATTTAATTCGATTAGATTCCCATTGGCAGCTGAAATGAAAAGCTAAAAGGCAAAGAAAAATGTTCGCTATTGAAAAAAATGCATGAAAAGAAAACTAAGCTAATTAATTCAACGTCATTAAAACTTTAAATTGAATGACCAAAATAGAGCGTGGCGCTTGGATCCTGATGTAGAAGTAAAATTCAAAAACTAATTACAGATGGATAAAAAAAAGTTTTTTTAAAAAATCTAATCAATAGATTGATTGAAAAATGAAAACAAGTAACACTTGAATATTAATGGAGCAATACAATGGATTATACATTTAAAAAAATCTATATAAAATAAAATTTAAAAAACATCCAGGAACACGTCCCTTGAGGTCGATGTAAAATCAATTAGCGAGCTAGCTAGCTTCACCCGGATTTTATTTTAATGCTCGTAATGAGATGCTTGGTACAAATGAGTGAGTCGCCGGTCACTTGCTAAATAATTCATATCCAGCCTTCACAACTGATTATTATTGTTGTTGTTTGAGTGCCTGTTATTAGCTTGCACAGGCATACCTAATCAAGTGCCAGCGAGCGCAGAACCCTTTTATCGTCTTTGTCTTAGGTGACAGAATATTATCACGTTAAAAAGTCTTGTCAAAACATCATGGCTTTGATTGCGTTTCGTTTTAGTAGGTGGCCTCGTCTCTTTGTATCTGATCTGTCATATTGACAGCACGTTTAATGTCAATGAATTTGTTTCCTCAGCTGAAACAAAAAAGATTTTATTAGTGTCATATTTTTTTTCTCCCTCGCAGTCCAAAATCCAATTATGATAACGCTCTGTGCGGCCTAATTATAATTCATATTAATGTATTCTTGAGTGATTGATGTCAAGGTGTAAAGAACGTGAATAAGGAGTATCCATGAAGGAGACTGCCAAATCGTTAATGACTGATGTTGATATTTTCTCCATTTCTAATTAAGCGTGAGCCAGGATCATGACGCTGATTGGTGGCTTCGTTGTTTTGAAAAATAGCGTCGTAATGTCACCTTCATGTCGGGACCGTTCACAATTTTACTGACACAAATGAGGAGCCGGACGGCTTTTTTCTGTGAGGGCGGGCAGGTGCGCATGTGTTATTTGAATTCTTGATGGACATTTCTACAAAGTCCGTTTTGAGGAAAGACAACACTGTCACAATGAAGATGAGATCAAATGTACACTAGAATTTGCACCTTAAGGACCCCCCCACCAAAGTATTTAGTTTTATCCCCATGCTCATCAAAAGATCCTTATCCAATTCCGTACCAAAAATCCACGTTAATCCACATCTCCACCAAATCTATATTTTAATTCAGATCCTCACCAAAATGCACACATTGATCCAGGTCCTCTCCAAGTTCCCAACTTGATCAAGATCCTCACCACAGAATTGGGATCTTTGTCCAGATCCTCGCTAAAATTCGGACCTCTATGCAGATCCTTACCAGACATAACCCCCTTGATCCAGATGTCCCCCTAAACATGCATTTTCATCGAGATTCTCAACAAAATGTGGAGATTTATGCAGATCATCATCCAAATTAAAACAATGACACCCCCCCCCCCCCCCGCACCCTCCACCCTAAATTTGCACTTACTTTTGGTACTCGCTAAAATTCCCACCTTGATCCTGATGCTCATTCAAATGCAACGGGTTCTTCCCATTAATTTAATTGCTGCAGAACCTTGCTCACAAACTGTAGTGTGTTGTACAATTTCCATTTTTATTGCGTCAGACTGAGTGCGGTGGAACAGACCATTAAAACAACACGGCCCGTGTTGGATGTTGCACGTATGATCGTCACTCGCTGCTAATTGCGTTGCGATATTGTCACCCATGCGTCATTAAAGCTGCAATGGGCGAGCTGTGTTGTTTAGTCGCTGCCTATATGGGCCACTTTTAATTGGGTTAATCATCAGGTGATGTCAAAATAGCACTTTAGTGTGTCGCGTTAAAAAAAAAAAAAAAACAAGACTGAAGGAATCATGACGAAATCATCGTTTGACAATCATAACTTAGCTGATCATAAGGAGCTGAATTGTTACCCTTCGCACGACCGCCGTCTGATAAATATTACAGGACTGGTGGAGATCCGAGCAGACCAAAGACCATACTTGGCGCAGCCCTGAGTGAGAGCATGCAGAAAGGTTCGGCTTACACAAAAATGCAAGCCTCAGCGAAAAGGAATAATCCACGCCCTGATGCGTCAAGCGCCAGAATTACTGAACTGTGCTTCCGAAACTGTAAACAAATGTTCCCAAGCTTGTATGAATACACTCCAGTGTGTGGTGACACGGCAGCTTAGGGGAAGGGGGGGGGGGGGGGGGGTAAAGATGGAGTTGGGGGTCTTCCATAAGCCCCCGCCCCCCTCCCCCACCCAACCCCACCCCACCACCCTCAAAAGCCGACAATTGAAAAGTGTCTGTGCGAAACATGAACGAGCTGATCTGTCGGCTTTTAACTGGCCGGAGAAAATTAGCTGTGACCTGAGCATGGAGACTTTCTGCTGACACATACAGAGGGAACGTGTGTGTGTGTGTGTGTGTGTGTGTGTGTGTGAGGAAGAGCAAAGGGATGCTTGCATTAACATTCCGAACATGAAGGCCGAGACATGAAAGGGGAAGACAAGGGGGGTGAGGGGGGGAGGGAGTGATGGAGCTCATTTGATGGAGCCACGGAAGCTGGTTTGTAGATTAGTGATGATGCAAGCTCTTGTTCGCTGGCGACTGTAACGGGAGCCTCGTGTATTGAATTAGAGCTGCAGGAAGATAACATAACATTGACACACTTTTTATAGCCCAGGTTCAATTTGGGGGCGGCGCAAGGGGTGATGCTGTTGCTTTGCGAAGGAAGGATTGGCCCTTTTTGCTCGAAGGCTCCCCCTATTGGTGCGGACTGTTCCAGTGTTGTTTGAAAAAAAAATTGTCTTGATTGCTACTTGGACCTTATGACTTGAGTGTAACACATCTTAGACGGACGGGGATCCCTTGGGGTACACAATTCTAGCTTGAGGGTCTTGCCATAAGTGTACAGTGAAACTCCTCTACAACGAAACCTACATGGGCAAAAATACCCCCGAGTGTGAAAAAATCTTCATGCATTAACAAAATTCCCTCTCTCCTGCCCCCCATACAACGAACCCCCGGGTGCGTTATGCGAAATATTCTTCTCTGCTCTTGCGAAATATTGATGGAATTATTTGGAAAACACAGAGCAGAAAATGCTTTCGAATTTTTATTCTTCAAATTTTTTCTCAGTCAACTTTCTGATGCGGATGCCACTTTGTGACCTGGAATGGCTTTCAGTTCACAGTTATGCATCATCAAGTGTGAATCGCTTGACTTCCTTGACCTCTGAAATATATTTAAAACAATACAAACTTGAAGGTGGTTCCAAAATGTTTGACTGCTACCGTACATTATAAAAAGAACCTGCAGCCGTTGCGTTCCGTGGGCGTAAAAAGCAGGATGGGAGAGCATTCCACGTTCAGTAAATTCTTCACACTTTCTTCTTTTGAAGTTCGATTGTTAAACTTAAATGTGTGCTGGGCCAAGTGGCTAAAAGTTCAATTGCACCCAAAATAAATAACAATTAGTCGTTTGCCGCTCAATGCTCCGCAGGACTACATAGCTCCTGAATGCTGAATAATTGGAATTGAAAAAAACTCCTCCTTGACACCTGAGTCGTTCATCTCATCTCCGCGATCGCCGGGCCGCGCCGACACGCCGGCTCTTTATTCCCACCGCAATTACTCTTGCAGGCTGATTAGTTGCGCGCATTTTCTTGACGTACTGTTGAGCCGCCAATTGTTAACTGCGCAGGGGGCTGTAAAGAGAGCTCAGCGGGTGTTTATTCAGCCGTGCGGTAGCGGTGGAGGCTGAGAGCACAACATGAACACAGGAAGCGCTCGCGCCACGATCTTGTCAGGTGGTCCTTATTAGGGCTCAGCAGGTCGCCCATCAGATGTGGGAAGTCACAAATTAGAAGGACTTTTTCAGATTCAAGTGTTCGTGCTTGACTTGGCAACTTTACTTTTGCTCCTTCTATCCGAAAACAGATCAAGCGAGTCACATTCATTTAAGGGATACACGATGCGGCTTTTGGGCGTGGTTAGCAATAAAGATAAAGACGGACTGGAAGTGTCACGCAAAGGCGTGAACGTCGACTTCCTTGATAAGTTTCCCGTGTTGTGAATTTTACTGTTCACCGCAGTGAACCAATTAAACGGTTAGGCATGTGCATTCCAAACTTTCGAGAGGTTGTTCATCAAGTTCAGCTGTAAAGGTTATGATGCATTTTCAGCCCTTTTATAGACTTGTATTTATTTATTTTTTAACAAAGACGTTATATTTTGTACTGAAGTACATTTTAGACTCTGTCCTTTGGTACTTCAGCAAACTAATCGAATCAGTACTTCGACTATTAGCACAGCATTTTTTTACGTACATAGCTGCACTTCAACTTGAATATACAGTGAAACTCCTCTACAACGAAATCTACAAGGGTGAAAATACCCCCTAGTGTGAAAAAATCTTCATGCATTAACACCAGTCCCACTTTCCTGTTTCAAATTTGCTACAGTGGAAAAACCCCCTGTTGTGAAAAATTGTCTTGCTGCAAACATGATTTTGTTGTAGAGGAGTTTCACTGTATAGACTGAAGTGTTGAGTATATTCTCCCTCTGCCTTGTTTTGGCAATTTGGGCCAAATCAAGTGCTGCCATCTGTGGGCTAGTGTGGAACAGCAAACACCTCCGTTGTCCATTTCGGGCCAAGGTGGTAGTGTGAGGGATGCTCTCCGGAGGATGCTGTGTGGCGAAAAAAAAAGAAAAAAGTACAAGAAGAAGGTGACATCAGCAGCCTCCAGTTCCCAGAGGTGAGAGCGCTGGAAACTTTAACGAGGTTACTTCCGAACTCCAGCAGGGAAAGTGAGGGGGGGGGGTCCTCGCAGTTGGCAGTGTGAAATATAGATTTATGAACTCCATTAAGCTATATTTTGGTCTTTTATTGGACGGCCCTACAGCATTTACCCAGCATGTAAAATCCCTTTGTGTGTGTGTATGTATGTATGTGTGTGTGTGGAGGGGGGGAGCGGGGGGGGGGGGTGTAGATTAATTGCAAACAGCTTGCTCTTTTACACACACATAAGGTCCACGTCATCGGCGAATGAGGTGATAAAGGCCACTAAATATCTAAACTGGGGATGCTGAAACGCGAAAAGAGCAGCCGCGCGGGTGTGTTTTCGGAGTGGAGCGAAAGCGGGTAACCGCGGTTGCCCCGTTTTCACATGCCAGACTTTCAAGCTGTCCACTTCCATGCCAATGTTGCACCATGTTGACACCACAGTGGAAATAGCGTTAAAAAAAAATTCCAGGTGGCTCCGGCGGTGTGGCAAATGGTCAAATGTTGTAATTGGTGTAAAGGCACGCCACCTGCTCCAATGTTTTCCAGTTGTAGTGTCGTGGGTTCGCCTAAAAGCCAGCACCCACTTAGATGGTAACACTGAAAAAGAAAAAAAAGGGCACTTTGTAATACAGGGGGGCAGTGTAATACAGAGATGCATGGGGCAAGTCACTGCTCCTCATTAGGCCATGGTAATACTGTATATGGCATTCTTTGCAGATGATAAAGGATATATGCCTTTGAGATTTGTTATCAATTTGAATTTTCTATTGCTTAAAGGCGTATTACAACGACGCTATCCTGTCCATGGCGTTTTGCATTGTTTGCTAGCATTAAGCTAAGCAGGCAAAGCTATGTGTTTGTTTTAAATGTGAATTTGACAAAGTAAAGTTCAACTGGGAGTGGTATTAAACACCTTGAAGCCTCTTATTTGAGGTACTCTTCGGGTTTTGTCAAACTCCAGCTTGTTGCGAAATGAATTGTGTTCTCTGCCACCATGCACTGCTCCGATTTACAAATTTTGCTCGCAAGTCAAAGCAGAAAATACGCCAAACGACAGCTCCTATCTGAAAACCTATCTCAAGGTACCATTGTACTGTAAATACGCGCCACCTACTTGAATATTCCACGATTTAAGAAGAGTGGTTGAGGGCACCGGCGAGCACCCACTTGCTTGAAGTCATGACTCCAGTTGTGCCCCGAGTAGTGCGATTTTATAGTTGCCATTTTTATACCACAGCTTTGGACACCAGTGAGCACCCGCTTTTTAGTCAGCGTTGACCTCAGTGTTGTTTTGGGGTTTTTTTTCTTTAATACTCCAGGTGGCCTTTCCACCCGTTGACTTCCCACCTGCTCCGTTTGGAATGTGTGACTAAGTCGTTCAGTGGGGAGCATGCTAACACAACAACCCACCACCAGAAAAAAAATGGCTTGAATGGCTGTTTGCGTGTAGTTATTCAAAATAAATGTCCACTGGCAGTGACGGCACAAGGGGTGCACTAATCGATTTTCGGCGAGTCAGGTTTGGAAACCGCCTCCTGCTGGGAGCACGCATAAAAAGCAGCAGCGAAACAGGGTGTGTCAGTGCCGACTGAAAACCAGCAATGCGCTTCCTCGAAAGTGGTAATGCACTCATTTGAAAATGACATGTGGTAATTGAATTTGACATTTTATTTCATCCTCAAGCTTTGTTCATCGGCAACTTAGTAAGAAGGAAGTCACGCTTCCTTTTCCGGCAGCAAATTTAGCGGTTGACATTTGCGCGGGTAAATTCTATTGCGGCAGGGTTCAGTCTCATCATGCAGCCCCCAAATCATACTAAACCCGGTACTGAACTACCCATTTTTTTTCCTTTTTCAATTTCTACAGCAACCCATTAGGGAGCTAACTTAGCTGTTGACATTTGTGCCGGGAAGTGCGATCGGCGCGACCGCGCGATCCAAAATCCCACACCGAACTCTCGGAGTATGACTACAACCGATTTGAATTGGAAAATCAGTTTTGTATTTAGTGTACATTAGGTCATCTTGATGTGGAGAGATGCGTACTAAATCCGAAAACCTTTTCAATTGATTGTATGCAGCAACCTGTTTAAGCGGCTAACTTAGCCGCTGCGGGCTTCTATTTTCATTCTGTGGTGACCAAGAGGTACAAAAATCCCACACTGAACTCCTCATTTCATCCTGTTAGGATATGGCAACATGTTTAGGTAGCTAACTTGGCGGCTAATATTTGTGCGGACAAGTGCTATCGTGGCCGATTTCAGGTTTCTCCAACGAGGGATTTACTTTATAGTTTAATTTTACTTGATGATTGGTTGGGCAACAACCACTTCCGAAACATAACTATTTATGCACAAACAATTGAAAAGTCATTTCGAGACAGTAAAAGGATGGATGGCTAGCCGGACGTACCCTCGCTGTAACAGACCACTTGATCTTAGCCATCTTGTGTCAATCGTCATTCAAAAATCAATAGGGCTCTTGCCCGCATAACAATAATCCCTGAATGTTCGCCATGCTCAGTTGCCCTTGCAGTCCAGAGGTGACGACAACGGTCCGCAGGGCTCGAACACTGGCCGCCGGCGGGGAAGCTAGCTGCACCTGAGGCTTTGCGTGGGAAGCGTGACGCCCGTGACATATCCATCATGGCGCTCGGGGGCCCCGGCGGAGCTGACAGGAAACGAGCAGGGGCTCGGGAAGCCACGGATGTTTGCGTGCCGTGAAGAGCAACAATTGCTCATACATCAAGTGCAGCCGTGAATAACAGCCGCCGAGTGCTCGTGCAGCAGGATGAAGGTTGCCGCCACCTTCCAGGGAGCCGCAAAAATAATGACGATGGTAACCACGGAATGCAAATTCTGTCGAAATTGCATGTGAGTGGCGAAGAGGTGACAGTGGACTTGAAATAAGCTGTGCAGTTGATTAAAAGTCAAAAAGTGATGAAAAGGATTGAAATGATCGAGGTACAGTATTTATATAGTTCACTAGTTTGCGGATTTGATCATGGAAAATGTGGAACAATTCATTTTCGTTGTACCTATTGCAACGACAATAAAGACATTGTTCATATTCATTTGAAGTCTTTTAATTAGGGAATTACATCGTTAAAATGTGTGCTGAACAATTTCAAGAAGGAACGGTTTGAATCTGTTAAGAAATGTGGAAAAAACGAGACAAATATGCAAAATGTTTGCATTCATTTGGGAATTTTCCCCTGGAAAAAACATAAATATGATCAAATACGGGAATTTGTAAAATGCAAAGAAATACTTACCAGCATGTCCTGAACGGGACAACAATAATGATCCCATTATTTTTGGGGGAGGTGCAGAATAACGAATGTGTGAATGCCCTTCCTCTTGCACACAATCAAAGAGGACGAGGAGGGTGGCAAACAAGCCAAGGTCAGGTGTGCCACAGCGGAGGAGTGATGTGCACGCTTGGCTGCGTTACCCTGATTGTAAATCAATTGTAATGTCTCGGTGGCGGGCTGCCAGGCATATTTGACCATCAGCGAGATTGAGTTTGAACACGCGTTATGAAGGAGTTCACCGGGTCATTTTTGTACCAAAAAGTGTTTGTTTGTTTTGCTGACATTTGAAATGCACTCAACAGGTCACTTTGTCAGGTACAGGGCTAATGCGAGTCAATGCTGGAGCTTGAAGCGTTTGTTATGATTGTGGTGGTATTTCGCAGCGTTGTGGAACCTCACTGGATCATACTTTCATGTTGATAAATTTGACTGGGTGGGGGGGGGGGGGGGTTGCTTTGTTTGTCTTGATGTCTCCGCCAGTCACTTGAACGGGAAGTGTAGACGTCAGCTTTATTTTTGGCCACGCCTCCCATCCCCCGAGACCAACCGATTTATTTGCCATTTGTAAGATCCCATATGGATCATATGGAAAACAACAATTACAAAATAATAGTGATTCCGAGTCAGTTTAGTTCACCAATACATTATGTCGATTCTCCAAATACAACGTAGCTAAAAAAAGAGGAAAGACATGCCATCTTTTTTTTTTGCTAATGTAACGTCAGGGGAGTCAGCTAGCTCATGTAGCTAACCTTTGCTAGCCACCGTGCCAGTTCTTCCAACGTAAATCTCCATTTAAAGCAAAACGCCCCTTGATCCTAGACGGCAGCATGTAAAATCCTTTGGAATATGCTAAGAGGTATGCTAACAGGGTCGCGACTTGAAATTAGTATTGAAAGTAGCTTAAGGAAATACAGTTTACCAAGTGGGCATGTTTGATGATTTGCCAGATTGAAATAATACTGGTTTAAATTCCATCCATCCATTTTCCGTTCCGCTTTCTCCTCACAAGGGTCGACACGCTAACCACTGGACCACTGGGCCCACCCCTGGTTTAAATTAAATGGAAAAAAAAAACCGATCACTATTTTTCCAACAAGCAGGTAGGTGGTTAAGTCCCAAATGTGGTTCAGTTTTTGTTTGCTTGTTTCCACAGCAAACTTTGTGGTTGATATTAGCTTAGATTGTGACTTTGAAATGTCAGAAAACGTCCTATGTTACTCTGTCAAAATAGGTTTAATCCAAAAACTTTATCCTGTAGTTAGAATGCGCACATACTCGCCTCTTGGCCTTAATTATTAGTTTTGGTGTTTTTCTTTTGATGTTGGAGTTGGAGACTGTGCGCACGTGCACTTGCTGTGCAGTGACTTCATCTACGCACACTCATCTACGCACACACTTCGACACAGACTGAGGAGCACAATGACGTTTATTTGCACTCTGTGTGTTTTACAGCCAAACACAAGGCGAGGATAATGACTACTTTTGGAGTTTTTCAGCGGTCGAGGCGGTCCGCCCGCGCACCCCCGGTTTCTGTCGGCAAGGCGGCCTTTGCTCCATCACGAGGGAGAAAAAAAAAAAGTCGTCTTCATTTATTGAGCGGTGCACAAGGTCAATTTTCTAACAATTACTTGGCCGGTGCTGAGTCACTGTTGGGCTTTCATGGGCGCACAAACACAGCAAATGTGACCAGGTGGTGAGGCCACGCGCGGTCAAATGATTCAACTTATGCCAGAACATAAACAAGCTCCAAACTCTTGACTCTATTATTGCTCTCAGAAATTGACTTTTTTGGAAATCTCCAGCTCCGGGTGATTGGCAATGAAATGCATTGATTGACCGCCGATCGTGAACTTTTTAATGAACGAGTGTCGACTTTTCTTTCTGTTTCTACAACATGCTAAAATATTCGGGTATGCTTTACAGTGAATCACGCTTTTCTCATGGCCTTTTTTTGGGACATTTTTAGGGAGAAGTCCATGAATGTTCTGTTTCATGAGTGCTACTAGTTAAGTACATACTCACAGTTCGCAGTGGTTATTTCGCCACGACCGACAACTCGTCACCTCGCGCTTTGCCGTGAATCGCGCCAAGAACTACAAGTGTTCAAGTGTTCCTGCTCGTAGCGTAGCGGTAATAGCTGTCTCTCCGAAGGTGCGGCTTTTATTCCTTCTCGTCATTTATTTATTTGTACTATGTTTACAATTTCTTGCAGCCAGTCAGTCCGGAGTTGTGAAAATTGGCAAACTCAAAACATCTCTTACCATGGCAATGAGTGGAGATGCCATTTTCCCTTGTAACCTTCCACCCCAAACCCACATTTTCTGTTATGTAAGTTTGTAAAGAGAACAAACAGCACCACCTAATACTCTACTTTATTTAAAAAACATAGTAATAACTTAATCAAATAGAAAAAGTATATAATTGAACAGTTTGTGCATCCTGATTTAATCATTATGATTCATTTTGGTGTTGGCCATGAGGGGGCAGTATAATTAAGGCAAGCTGATACGAGTCAGGGTTCCACAACTTCTCTTAAATCACACAGTTAAGCTGCTGTAATATCAATCGATTTATTATGAGATAATGAATATCTGCCTAGGCGGTGAGTTTTGTTTTATTGTCTGTCTACATTTAGTGATAATACCATCTGTGTTCAAAACAACGCCATGTTAGCTGCTATTCTCGAAGCCCGTCTATTGTGTTTTGCATTGTTAGCATGAAGCTTAGCGGACTTTTACAAGGCCAAACTTTGTGGTGGTTATAAATATAAAACGTGTAAGTCTTTTTGTTCCGTGTTTAGTTTGACTGTAAACGTCCATTTGGAGTGGCATCAAAATGCTTGACGCCTTGTTGTTGAAGCGAGTTGACTGCCAGTGCAGTAAAGTCACTCACACGTCAAGGCAGCTCTGTACAAATATTGTCATAATGCGCGTTAAAATGCAGGCGACGCTCAAAATACCAAACAAGGTCCAGCGCGTGTTTTTTGGGGGCTTCATAATCATTTCCAGAGAAATATTGACATTTACATATATAGTGCCTTTTTTTGTTGTTCCAGCAGCGTGTCTCTGCGTGAAAACGTTGTCCTTGAAAACATGTTGACTGCAGCAGAGAAACAACCGCTTGACTCGGTCCAGTCACGCCAGCTCACGTCCGCCTCATTGAACGAGAAGCCAAAGGTGTGTGCCGTTTGCGCCTCTGTTTTGTTCAGAAGGCAAACCAACAAAACAAAACCAAATGAAACACAAAATCGAGCCCTTTCATCAAGAGCATGCAGCCACATCGGGGGGGGGGGGGGGGGGGGCGTTCAGTGTGAGGATTTGTGGATGTCGGCTGCGGCTCATGGACACAAAATGAGGAGTTCAATTTTTGTTGGCACCTGTGAAGCGCCGTCGCTCCGCACCCTTTATGTGCCGCGAGCTCTTAAAATCATCCATGCCAGCTGCTGGCGGGCTCCGCAACAGGTGGGGGGGGGGGGGGGGGGGGGGAATGGCATTCTGATTCAGTCTGTGCGCCTGTGTGTTGGTTACACAGCAGACTATTGTGTCTGGCATTTGCATTAGAGCCCATGAAATCCAGCCCACTGGCTCGCGCATTGCACAGTAGCGGCTGTGGCTGAGCTGTTGCCATGCTCCAGCGAGATCACACGCTTCAGAGATGGCCATATTTTTGGGCGGATGGGGGTGTAGCGTCACAAAAAAAAAAAAGAAGTGTGAGGCTATGAGGAAGCCGGTTTGATTTCACTTGAATTTATCATATGTCACATTAAGCCGTTTACAGTCAGGGGATTGATCCTTGCCGTCGATAGCAGAAAAAAAAGCAAGTGACGCGCCCTAATCGTTTAAACTCTGGCACAACAATACAGATTTTTTTTTTTAGGCCGATGCCAATATTGGGGAGAATAAAAGTGAGTTGAGTTGGATTATTAATTTAAAAAATGTACAGTCATACCTCGGGTTTCGACCATAATCCGTTCCAGAAGCCTGTTCAAAAACCGATTTGTTCGAAAACCGAAACCACGCTCTTTTTAATAAAAATGTTTTCCGAACACGTCTGCTCACTATGGAAAGCAACACGATGAAGCGCCACTTCCTCGTCTACCCGAGGATGCGTCACATCCTCGTGTAAGGAAGGCGAGAGAAGTCAAGTGACGCATTCAAGTGCGCTCAGTTTGTTCGAGAACCGAAATTTGTTCGTCATCCGAGGCATAAAAAACTCGAAATTTTTGGTCGAAAACCGATTTTGGTCGAGAACAGAAACGTTCGAAAACCGAGGTTTGACTGTATAATTAATAAAACGATGTTTTGGGTCCCTTAACGCTCTCAACAATTAAGATGTGAATTACAAATCAAAAATGTGACAGTTTTACAGTACCTTGTCCTTTAGTATTTAATATTACAACTGAGAAGAAATTCAGCCAAAGTCAGCCGATTTTTTTTTGCGGGGGTTCGAATGTCATCTTTTCTTTTGTGTTGTACTTGTACAGGGTTAAAAAAAAACTAAAGAAATACATTTAAAAAAGCAGGGGTTATTAAAAAAAAAAAGATCAGCCACAAAATGCGATTCAAAACACTTGAATGACATCTTATCTCATCTTGCTACATTGCCGTTTAAAGTAACTTGGCAGATGATTGGATTTCAGCAGAGCAAAAACAATATTTAGCCTGCGTGCTCGGTGGTTGTTTTTGGTTTGGCTTTTGTAAAATGTGAAGATTTGTTTCTCTTTACTCAAATCTGCCAGCAATTAAACCCGACACCATAACTAAAAGATCAAATCTGTAGTTTGTCTCAGACTACTCCAGCCACATTGGAAAAATGTGAAACGGTTCATTCCACCCGATTTCCGACTGACATCGCTATGGAGTACATGCAAGCCAGGTGAGGCTTTTTTTTTTTTTTTTTAACAAGAAGAAGAGAAGCCCAAATGTTAAAGCATATTATTAGTGATAAAATGCCGCACATCCCAAATTTCATGCAAATTTGGTATGGCGGATTATGGCACGGAACAGCAAACATTAGCCTCTGCTGCTGTTTGCTATCACTTCTTAAAGCGCTTCTTCCCTTTTACTCTCACACACTCTTGTTGACTCCCATGTTAATTTGATCGACAGCACAATATTTAATGATTCTTTCAGAGTGATGACGTTACCTAAGGCTCCGCCCATCCCCGCAGATCCACTGCAAATGTTCCGAATCGGAGAATGAGCACGAACATTTGTGACGAGCGAAACCGCGACCGACCGGGTTTGCAATCAGGTCAGTGAGAAGATCAGAGTAGGTTCAAAATGGAGAAAATTGTGCGTTAAGAAACGGCCGGCCTCCTCCGAGGCAGCCATTGTTGTATCCAAGAGCTCGTTATCACACTATCATGTGCTCATACAAGACATAGTCCTTTGAGGATCCGCTATTATGGGCAGTGAATCAAGGTAGCAGGCGAGCGAGGCCTTGTCTTGTCACCGCGGGGAGGGAGAGCCACGTAATAATGGAGTCATCACGAGGGCGACTCTCCCCTTCAGAATGCGCTGCCCTCAAGCCTTTGATTGGTCCCCGGTGAGCACTCTTACACGGAGGACAGCTTCGACATGCGGTCCAAGACATCACTGTGGTTGCGGCGCATCAAGAATCCTCGCCGATACCAAAAAAAAAAAACACATGGCCGTGACCGTTTCACTCACAGCTGTAAATTGTCATTTTTATCGACGGCGCGTGACGGTTCAGGAGGTCCCGTGAACACGAATTCTTGTTGTCTTTGTTCCAAATGGTCTCTACTGCGATTCGTGCAGTTTTTTTTTTTTCCTGCCTAAAATCTGGAAGCATCGAGTGTGAATATGCCCCGCTTTTTTTTTGTGTGTGACGTATTTACATGCATTTTTTTTTTTTTTTTATGTCTGTAATTCTTGCATGTATATATAACACTCAAAATAAAAAAAAACATAGCAACCCTCTTTGTTAAATGAGATATCACAAAAGTACTTTAACTTGGTGTACTAAAAAAGTAAAAACACAATGATGGACATTTTTTGGGGTGGGGGTGGGAGGGGCATGAACCAGTTTTTGTAATTTTTACAGTAAAGCGTTCTGTGATGTTAGAGCCCAAGGCAGCCTCATAGATTTTATATGAAGAAAAAAAAAACTACAGTCATACCTCGGTTTTCAACCATAATCCGTTCCAGAAGGCTGTTCGAAAACCAATTTGTTCGAAAACCGAAACCTCGCTCTTTAAAAAAAAAAAAAGTTTATTGAACACGTCTGCGCACAATGGAAAGTGACACGAGGAAGCGTCACTTCCTCGTCTACCCGAAGAAGCGTCACTTCCTCGTGTAAGGAAGGTGGGAGGAGTCAAGTGGTGCATTCAAGTGCGCTCAGTTTGTTCGAGAACTGAATTTCAGTTGTCATCCGAGGCATAAAAGACTCAAAATTTTTGGTCGAGAACAGAGACGTTCGAAAACCGAGGTTTGACTGTACCTTGTTTCGTAACTTGCCAATTTGGGGGTTCGGTTTTTTAATTGATGGCTTCTGTTTCCTGGTGTAATGTTTTCATTGATCCTTGCCTGACATTTCCAGTTGCTGGGCTTTATGACATTGGACAGGATCCAAACTGCGCTAGCGATATAATGGGCAACAACATGTGCCACTTTTTCAACCGCACGGCTCACCTTTGTTGATGACTACATCGCCGATATGCAGATAAACACTGCAGGCGGGTGTCGTTCGACAATTTTTCCCAGACGTCCGCTGCAGAATGAATCCTGCCACATGTCGCCGTTTTTCTTGTGCCATCCTGTAATCGGCGATGGAATCGCAACCGTTTCTCTCTCTTGTCCGCCCGCTGACACTGTTATCCTTCTTTCCCCGCTTTGTGTAGAAAAACCGATGGCGCGGGGCCCCCCGGGCGGTGTTCTCGGGATCCTCGGAGGCATCGTGGCCATCGGCCTCATCATCGGCGTGGCCGTCACCGTGGTCATGGTCCACCGGCGCCAGCAGAAGACCCGCACAGAGACAGATAATGACCTGTGAGTAGCAAGAGCCTTTTGCCAAAAGAGTGTTGTCGGCCACGGGAGGTCGGCGGGAGATTAGATGTGAACTCATGTCGTCCCTCCAGAGAGACGAGGGCTTTGAAAGGCACAAAAACACCATTCGCTCGGAGTTAACGGTGCAAAGAGGGCGCCGCCTCCCTCCCATTCATCCTGAGAATCGTGCTGTTAGTCAGTCTGATGGCAGACAAAATGGTCGGACCACCTCTCAGTGGCTTTATAATATGACGTGCGGATTTTGTGCAACGGAAATGAATGAGATATTCCTAGCGGCCATGTATTCGAGGGCGCTGATATCAGGTGTGTCGTGGAAAATGTTCCACGTTCACACTTTGAATTGCACCAAAAATTCTAATTTATTCCCCAAAAATAATGTTCCTTTCTTTATTTATCAGCCGTACGTCAGCGCAGATAGCAGGAGGTACAATTAACCCGTGTTTCCACTTATTACTATTTATACTGTCATTAGAACACAGGTGCCCAACCAGTCGATCGTGGTCGTCTGGTAATCCGCCGACCGGTCCCAAGTCGCTCACAAAAAGTGTAGGGGGAAATGGAGAGGGGGGTAAAAAAAAAAAGATTTGTGTCTGAGTATGTGTTATTAATACTACAGTGGTACCTCTACTTACAAAAATAATTGGTTCTGGAAGAAATTTCTTAACTAGAACATTTTGTAAGCAGAGACGCGTTTTCCATGTTAATTCCCTAATCCGTTCCAAGCCCTCCCAGAACCCTCCAAAATTCAGACATAAATGTTTTCTCAAGCATAAAAATGCATCAGAATATGAAACAAATACATGTTACAATTAGATCATTGCACAATAAATGAGACTTGTGCATAATGTAAAAAAAAATTATACATTTCTGAGGTAAATTGATATGACATCATCATTATTTCAATGCTTGTAGTGGTCAAAATAGTCCTGATTGTCATTTGCGCCATAATTGTGCAGCGCCGTGTGCTAATAGTAATTAGCATGCTCGCGGTAGTGATCACCTGCCACCTCATAGCACAGGTACAAACGGCATACAATAATACTCACCAGCAGATAGGTCTCTGCTTCGTGAGAACAATGGCTATGTAGTACATTGAAGGGGCATCCTCTTCTTTTCTATTATTTTCTCTTCTTCTCTTTGCTAATATTGACTCACTTGTAAACTTAAAGAAAACCAAACGATCGCTCAAAAATGGGCCCTGTAGCAGGCGAGTTCAATAAATAGAAGCTCTTTGATCAAAGTGGGCTAAAAACTCGCCGGCGCGACTTCGTTAAGCCCTGCATTCAAAATACCGCCTTGACAAAGATCGAGCTAATGTTGTGGAAAATTGTTTCCCAATGCAAACAGGTCTTTAAAAAGGCAACGAGTGGATCGATTTGCTATTTATTGTTAGTGTTGCGGCAGAAGACTTTTAAGACGGCCAGCTTGCTTTTAAAGTTTATCAGCTAATCTGCCTCTTGACAAAGCGGGGGTTCATAAACTCCTCGAGGTTGGCCAGCTGCTGCGACGCCGAGGTAACAGCGATGCAGCTGAGAGGAAACAAGCCACCCAGCTGAAATAATTCGAAATGTGTTTGCGACCACGGAGGCGGTAGGGGGAGGCAAAAAGAAAGCCATCTGTTTTTTTTTGCGGGGAGAACTGCAAAAAAAGCCACGCGGTTCCAAAACGTGAGCGCTCACGTCGCATCCCGCTAATTGCCCCTGTCGCAGACACCTGGTCTTGGCAGATTGCGCGTTGCTCGGTTGCCGGGGTTACCGCCACACTCTCAAAAAAATAAAAAATAAAAAGAAGATGCAAAGAGCAATTCTGGTGGAAAATGTCACGGTTCCGCACAGGGGTCGCCCTCTCTGGGAATATTAACAAAACGAGTGCAAGGAGACTATTCGGCTACCTGGAGAATTTTCAAGATGAGCCTAAAATGTAGCAGAACCTTTACGGGTGAACTTCATCTGACTTGGGGCAAACTATTCGAATGCCCAACTGTTCAACTTTTAAGGACTTTTTGCACAACTTGCTGATCTCGAACAAGATGCTGAACAGACCGTTTAGCCATGAGAGTTTCTCACCAACGTGTGTGTGTGTGTGTGTGTGTGTGTGTGTGTGTGTGTGTGTGTCAAACAAATCTTTTTTTTTTTCTGGGGGACCCCATGGCACCCCATCAAAGAGTCCTAGGATGTGGCCCTCTTAGAACCACACAGTTGGGTTTGTGAGGTCTTCTTACTTTTAAAAGTGCAAGACATAAAACAAAGTGGATGCTAATCTACTTTTTTTAGTCTCCCACTCCCCCCCCCCCCACCCAAAAGTGTCCAAGAGGATCGATAAAGAATCGAAAATGGAATCAGAATTGTAAAAAATGTTATCAATTTGGACCCCTACTTTTACAGGTCAAACTTAAAAACAAAATATGGAAATATCTCAAAAATCTGCTGCGTTAAAGGGGGGGGGGACGTTTTTGAAATCTGCGTCAAAATCCATTGTACACAAAAAGTCATCCTGGATGAAAATGTACTGTTGACAAGTGTCATCGACATGATCAGGTGAGATTTTCCTCCTGTTCTTCATCTTCTACTCAAAAGCTGTGCTGATCTCAAATCCAAAGCGATGCAACATTGCCATCTACAAATCCGGAATGTCATTTTAGAGGTTTACCAAAACTGAATTTCACAAACAAACTGGGCATGCCTACACATGAAACAAATGTACAATATTCTGTACAATAAATGGTTTGATTCCAGTTGACGAATGAAGACATCTGCAGCGAATGTGTGCCTTGGCTCAAAACAAGTTTGAGGAACACTGAGAGTTTAAAGCAAGTGCAGTAGCCTCTTGACACCCCCCCCCCCCCACCACCACCACCACCACCACCACTGTCTCCCACTCCCCCCCCCCCCCTCTGCTAATCTGTCTTTCTCTCTCACTGTGACGTGCAAGTAACTGCTATGTGTCTGTCTCCCTCCCACTCTCGCCACCCTCAGCATCGCCGTTGCGGCTGTAACTGACAGTTGCGTGACACAGGCTGCAGAGAAGCCAGAGTCCGCCACAAGGAAAGTAGAGGCGCCTGACCCCAGTCTGTCCCCCGCCGAGCCCTGCCCCCCCGGATCCTCTATTCTCTTGCCCGCCTCCAACGGCGGCCTGCAAGTGACATACTTGAGCACGCCGCTGTGAAGAAAAAAAAAACGGGGAAAGAAAATTAAATTAAAAAAAAAAATTGGTCCGCCGAGTCAGAAAAAAAACGAATACAAATGCGGCGCCGCACGTTTGATGTCAAACTTTGCTCAAATAAATGTGTCTCGTTTGATAAACTCCGATAAATCAGACTTCATTAAAAGCCTTAAGAGGGACTATCAAGCCCCCGAGTTTATCTGATTAGGTGAGCTCGGGCTGACTGCTGGCAAACATATCAAATCAAATTGCTAATCAGAGGCAAATCATGCGTGATCTGATAGAGGATTTGGCTGCTGTTATCTTCCCATGAGCCCAATCTCGCCGATAAAGTCATTTGTTAAGAGTAGTGCAACCTCCTCTCCTTTTGTCTGCCGTTCTGAAACCCCCTCCTACCCCCCTCACCCCTCTTCGCCAATCCGCCCCACAACCACTCGCCGTGCACGCTTGTCGTCGCCCATGCATGTCAAGAGTTGTGTCCGTGGTGTTTTAAGTGTGCATGCGCCGTCGTCTAAATGTGGACTTGGAGCTTCAAGTGTCCACTTTGTTCGGTGTCTTCAAAGATGAAATGTGTTCAGATGTTTAATCGAGTGAACGTTCGGAGGTTCTCGGTTTTATCAGTGGCGGGCCATGCATTCAGCGGGGGCATAATCCACGGATTAATTGCGCCGCGATTGCGACGCAATTATCGAGAGCGTGGGGACTGCAATATAACATCACGCGGCTGTGTCGAGTACATTATCTGCAGTGGTTCAGAATCAATATTCATCTAATGACATGAGCAAAAAAAAAAAAACAATGAAAATGAATAAATGATACTCACCGGAGATGCGGGTTATCAAATGTATTCAACGGGGAGATTGCAGTGTTAAAACGGCGAGCAAGATTTCAATGGCAATAGCAACGCGCAAATGTTTTGAGGAACACACGATCACACAATGCTTAGTAACCATTAAAAAAAAATACAAAAATCTTGCAGTTGACAAATACTCCATTGATTAAAAATAAATAAATAAATACAACTCACACTAAAACTAATAAAAACTCAATTAAAAGGAAACATTTTCACGCCAAAAATAAAAAGCAAAAACTAATTAACGTGCTCTATAATTAAATTACAACTAAATGAACTAAAAAAATTTTTTTAAAAACACAACAAAATAAAAAGTACCTATAATGAAAAATCCCAGTTGATTATAACCCGACCGCATACTCAGGCTAGCCAAGAGAAAATGCCACAAAATGACGAGAACCGACCGTTGGGAATACATTCATAGCATTTCTGGAACAAATATTACAACGTCAGTTATTAATATAGGTCAGTGCTTCGAATCATCTTGAGCCCTCTGCTGATTTTTATAACGCCGCGATGCAGAAGGCACTGCAAAACCCTCGACGCCGATACCACCGCGGCTGATTGTGTTTGCCCCCAGCCAAGCGGCACACGGCGGGACTCGCCATCGGTCAAGGCTAATAAATCACACAGCCGTTTAGCAGCCCGAGCGGCTAATGATTATCAAAACAGACGGGCGTTTGTCAAAAGCGATAGTCTGGGAAGAATGTGTTCATCGCTCTTGCTCACACCCACCCCCACCCCCACCCGGCGTGATTTATGACCCCCTGCCTGAAAATGCGTCCGCAATTGTTAGCGCGGCATCGGCGGCGCACCCCCCTTTTGCGAAATGAATTTGCTCACTCGCATTCCTGACGTTGACGCAGTCGCAAACGTCGACCGGGATCAATCACTCTGACACCGCCGTCCGTCTCTGCTAACTTCCGCGCGCGGCGCGGGGAAACCCTGTGGACGCTGGACGTCGTCAACAGATTTCCACCGATGGGACTGAATGGACATTTGACTTGAGTAGGAAAGAGGATGTTGAAGATTTAAAAAAAAAAATTTAAAAAAATGATGTTGAATCATGCAAAAGTGCTTTTAAAGAGATGTTCACACCTGGTGTAGACGTGCACACAAGCCAAAGTCCGATCGCATGAGCCACTGTATTGATTGAGATAGTTGATGCCACCCCCCCCAAAATGTTTTTAATTGCCTATCGTAATAGTTCAAGCAATCAATATAATCCAAGTTATGTGCACATTTTACAAATAATGTTACAACATTACTCTGACAAATAAACTGCTTCCAGATTTGATTCCGGGGGGGGGGGGGCAGGTGTGCTTCCTTTACAACTCATAAAAATAGCAATTATCAAGAATTCATGAAATATCCGTCATTTACAGCTTCAGGTTTTTAAGAGCCACTCAGCAAAGCAAAAAAATAAATAAAAATGGAGAGTTAGGCTCTCATAACTCATTTTGCTAATGATAAAAATGGAAACATAGAAGGGGAAAAAATGTTTTTGCTTTTATTTTTTCCTTCAGATGAGGAGAGTACGTATGGGGTAATGTTTAACTGTAACAATGTTGGATACCACTTTTATCTCGACCGATACCAGTACAAGTGCTCACCAATGCCGCTAGAACTTTTGTTATATAATTTATCTTCTAAAACAGGGATATTTTTTTATATTTGGGGGGGGCCTTATTTTTTTTTACACATATGATGAGTTGCAGTGTGTCAAACTGCCGCAATAGAGCGCCAAATAGCCAAATAGATTTTGTTATTATTATTATTATTATTTTTCAGTATCTTTGAGTGGTATCGGCAGCCTCCATGAGTACCCAATAGCGCACGACCGATTAATCAGATGGTTGTTTTTCCTTCTTCTTTCATTCTTCACCTTTACTTTTTTTTGTTTTGGGGGTGGGGGGGGGCAAATACACACCAACTAATCAACAAAGAGCGACGAAAACGCGTTCCTCACAGATTGACAGTTCTTTTGAATTACGGCGTCACCTCATCTAAATTCGCGTAAAAACAATTGCATGATTCCGACACGTCGTGCGAGAGCACTTGTTTGAATCTGCCGATCCGTTCCCGAAACCGCGCCGCGTCGCCGCATTTTCACCGTTGCCGCCGCTTTAGCTGGAGTGCGACTCCCTGAGAAAGCCACGCACACCCGTGCCAGGTGTAAACAATATACTATAAGTTCTTGCATGAAACCTTTGCAATGTTGGCCCACAGCTGTCCTGCAAAGTGTCACTGTTGTTGTTAATTGCTCCGAAATTTGGTGCTTGAATGTGAAATGCTGTACATGCGCTGTTCTCGTCTTCTCGTAGCGGTGTATTTGTAATCTATCAACGCCCGGATGTAAGCCGGCTGTGTATAATTGTCACATTACGTGTTCTGCGCCACGACCAGAATTATTTTTTGATAAAGTTGTCCACCAACAAAAGACATTTGTTGCATTCTTTTTTTTTTTTTTTTTTGCCTCGTAGCCATTCACGAGACAATGCGAGAAATTAATTGCCTCCTGAAGATCATCACGTCGCTTTCATCGCCCGAGTGCAATTAAAAGTATCATTAGCATTTAAATTGCCAAATAGGATTGTGATCACCAGAAATCAATGAGAGCGGCGAGGGGTCAAGTCCAGCGTTGTGCCGAGTTGTTCCACGCGAGTCAAACAGCGGCATTGTGATCGCAACAGGTTTCGCCCTGATTGGCTAAAAACGGCTCCCGCGGCTCATAAAATGATGGTCAAGAGAGAGGGCCGCCTCTTTGTGAGTGCATTGTAGGTCCTAGCCCGTAAATCTCTCACCCAGATTACTCCTCTCAGTTCGGGGGGGATTAGCAATGTTTTCCCCTCGCTATCCCCCCTTAAATCTCCCCTTAAGCTGCCCTGAGCTTTTGGTGTCCAGCCGAGCGTGGCGGGCGAAAGGTCCTCAAGGTGGACGCCTGAGTGCAAACCTGGATGGAGCTCACCCTTTGCCCCCCCCCCCCCCCCCCCTCTCTCACCACCCTCTCCCCACCCTACGCGTCCTCCTGGCCACAGGCGCGTGGCTCTTATCAGCTTCCATTAGTGTCAGTCGACTTCGAAAGCCTGCCACCCTCATTACTGCGTCGTGGCACAGCTGAGATACGAAACTTGGCGAATGTCAACCGACTGCCACGACGTGACGCGCCGCACGCAGACAAGTTGGCTTGATTAGCTTTGCGGAAGTGGCTGCAAGGACGACACGCGTGCTGAATAGTTGATGTCTGAAAGAGCAGTGATGCAGAAAGTATGCATGGGTAGTAGTATTATTATTACGTCACTATTGCTGTGGAATTTTATCTTGAGGGCAAAGGTTCTCAAAATGGGGTCCCTGAAACCCTGCAAAAATAATTTGCTGTCATTTGTCATATCATTATAAATGATCACATAGAGGGCGACCCGGTAGTCCAGTGGTTAGCACGTCGGCTTCACAGTGCAGAGGTACCGGGTTCGATTCCAGCTCCGGCCTCCCTGTGTGGAGTTTGCATGTTCTCCCCGGGCCTGCGTGGGTTTTCTCCGGGTGCTCCGGTTTACTCCCACATTCCAAAAACATGCATGGCAGGCTGATTGGACGCTCTAAATTGTCCCTAGGTATGAGTGTGAGCGTGGATGGTTGTTCGTCTCTGTGTGCCCTGCGATTGGCTGGCAACTGATTCAGGGTGTCCCCCGCCTACTGCACCCCCCGCGACCCTAGTGAAGATAAAGCGGTTCGGAAAATGAATGGATGGATGGATGGATGATCACATAGATCACATAGAGTACGTCTGTCATCCCCGCATGTATGCATTTTGTATTTCTTTTAGAAGAAATGAGATACGCGTATTTTGGCAACATCATATTTATTTCTTATGGAATTAAAGCATATTTTCCCAAGTCATAGGTGTAGTTGTATGGATGACATGATAATAGGAAAAAAAATGTCAATATTAAAACTCATCAATAACCAAACTGTGTGGCATAAACGTTGGTCCAGAGATCCTCCAAAATTGCAACACGGGAGCCCAAAATGAAGAGCCGGCACGTATCCGCCTTCCTGGCCAAGCGGGATCTTTTCGCAACTGCGTCAAAGCAATGTTTTTGAGCTCCCTGAATATGTCGAAATAAAGCCTACATAATATGTGGAGTTTCTAATAGACCGTTTTTGACCTTGATATGAACGGAACCCCCCCCCCCCCAGCCTTCCACAGTTGACAACGCACCATTGATGCTTTAAAAATGATGGGGATGCAGGCAGAAAGACTGACAGCAAGCCTATTGACGCGGCATCCTGCGGTCAGATCAAAGAGAGCACATCCGCGGCAGTTCACAACAAGGCAGCCAAGTTTTTGTCACATATCCCAACAGGTGGCAGGTACACTGTGTAGCTGTACAGAGGGTTGGTTTTTTTTTTTTTTTTTTTTTTTTGCGCAACTGATTCGATTCTTTTACCAAAGGAAAAAGCTTCAAAGACTGAAATGTGCTTGTGTACAAAAGTAAACCGTTTTACTGTCAACTATATTGAGTTGTCTGTTTTTAAACTTCACACAAAAACAATGTTCAGAAATAAATACTCGAGTAAATTGCAAATGACTGACAAGTCCACTTCAATAAAGTAACAATTTTGTCATTGCTGTCCATGATTCTTTTACGCGATAGTTGTCTCTGTACAGCTTTGATTGTTCCTCCAAGCAATGAAAATTGTCGATTTTTATCACCCCTATTTCCCGTCGGTGTCGGTTAAAAGAAAGGAATAAACAAAATTGTGACATAGACAAATGCCAGCTTGTATATGCAGTGTAAAAGGGTCTATTGACTCCTACTGTACCCCCCCAACTTCCTGGGATGGGACGTCCTTTAGGCAGCTGCGAGGCAAGCGCTCCCCTGAGCGACGCCAACAGCTGCGGCTTTGAAGCCTTTGGTGGCGCCGAGGCGTACAAATTGAAACTGATGACTTTTTAATCCGACAACATCGGTTATTATACTCTCCCGTGAGTTTGTTCCCACTCTTCTTTGCACAGTTTTGCCCAAACAAGCCCGTGTCGGCGGCGTTCGCGGACGGCAGCTGTTCAACCGAGAGAGCACAAAAAAAAAAAAAGACGTCTCGTCATGGCTGCTCACTTTGGGATATTTGCCGTAGATATTAACGTCTGTTTTTATAGATTTGATAGCCTAGACAGAATGCGCGGAAAAAAAAGAAGATCCAAAATGATGGTGACAATATTAAAGGGGAACTGAACCCTTGCATTGAATAGTCGAGCAATCGAACTTGATTAGGGATGGGTGTAATGTCTAGACCCCGAATATAAGACGACCCCCACTTTTTCAATCACATTTCAATGCAAAAAACACCGTCTTATATTTGGGCCAATACGGTATATGTTGCCCACAATGCAATTGCGTGTAAGATCCAGCAGGTGTCCACTTTCAGAGACGGAAAATTAAAACAAAAACGAACACGCAACTTACACTGGAAATCCAACAAGCAGCACTGAACCTCAAGACTGTGCAGCAAATGTGCGAAACACTTAACCCCCGTGCCCCACTTGCACAGTCGAATGAGATCCAATACAAGCGCCTATCAAGTAATTGAAAAAATTAATTTAATAAATAAGTCATGGGGGGGAAAAAAATTCAAAAAATAAATTTCACTTTTTCATTTTTCCGAACTGTCAAGGACTCATCTTACCATCTCACGTCCTTTGTGCTGCATGGACTATACACACACATCGACACACCCTTTCATCTGAACCGATGCTTGCTTCGACTGCATTCTCCCAATTTTGACATCCGATGATGGCGGCCGAGGAGAAAAAGAAGGTTGCGACGGGAAGAAAAGAGGTCCTGCCTGGGGTGGGTGTCTGCGTGTGTGCGCGCGCGCGCGCGTGTGTGCTCGCCGTGAAACATGATGGCCCCCTCCGAGCCGCCGCTGCCAATGAAATGTCATCATGAGAGGGCCCCGCGGGTTTGAAGAAGAGATCTCGCCGCAAAAATGTGTGTCTAACCCCGGCGATTCATCCCATCGTGGAGGTGGATGTTAAAAAGTGTCAAATGTTGGCTGATGTTATTGAAAAGAAGCGACATGTAGGTCAGCGCAGGAGGCATTCGGCAGCTCCTCTCTTTCACTCGCTGTGGTTTGATGTCACGCTGCGTCGATGGTGGCTCGAAATGAGATTTTTTTTTCTTCCAAGGCAGTTGTCAAAGCTTTTGTGTTGGTGTTTGCATCAAATGAGCCAGATTACAAGTGTTGTCTAATGAGCCCGCCGCCTCACCTCTGCGAGCTCCTGCAGCTCCCCGGTCGTCACCAGAGAAAATGTATGCCACCCCCCCCAAATGCTGCAATAGCAGTTAGCTTTTTGTCACCTTGCCGAGGGGCTGCAGATCATGCCGCATGCACCAGGCGGAGGTGTGGCCAATTCCTGGCATTGTCAGCCACGACTGACATCCATCCTGGTCAGTGATGGAACCTTATGAAGTCGTTCCAGGATTTACCCGTACATTGGTGGTATGAACATTGGTGGAAAACCGAGTTCAACTGACAAGTGTGAGTGGCGTACCTGGCAATGACTTACGGGAACACTATTGGCGTGTTAAGTGCAGGAAGACGTAGGCCAGCCATTGACGTTGTTGTTATTTGTACAATGGCGATCTGTACTGAACCTTTTGCAAGGAAATATGGCTTTGTTGTAGACTGAGTAGACTCACTTGGGTCTGGTACACACAAAACTGTCTTTGTCCTGATTTTGCCTTTTTCCCCCACCAAGCACGACCGAGCTTTGCTGCTGTAAGGGAGGGCACACTATGAGAATGGGAAAAAAAACCCAAAAAACCTCTGTGATAGCCACATGCATAGCAGACATGACCAATGCCATGCAGATGATCTCGCTTGGTTCTGAATAAGCAACCCCAGGCATAAGAGAACGAGGGGGTGAGGCAGATAAGGGCAGGCTCAAGCGTCCGGCAGCAGTAACATCCAGGATATTAAGGGTCCAGGATCATTTGTTTTGGGAACAGACAGAAAATGATTTCAGTCAGCCTTCAATATTGCACTTCGTTCTGAGGTACGTGTTAAAAGTGGATTTGTCGAGATCGTAGGGCTTGAAATCTGAAATATTTAACATATACAGTCAAACCTCGGTTTTCTTCCATAATCCGTTCCAGAAGGCTGTTCGAAAACCAAAATTGTTCGAAAACCCGAAACCACGCTCTTTTTAAAACAAAAATGTTTTTTGAACACGTCTGCTCACAATGGAAAGCAACACGAGGAAGCATCACTTCCTCGTGTAAGGAAGGCGAGAGGAGTCAAATGGTGCATTCAAGTGCGCTCAGTTTGTTTGAGAACCGAAATTTGTTTGTCATCCGAGGCATAAAAAAATCGAAATATTTGGTCGAAAACAGAATTTGTCGAGAACCGAGACGTTCAAAAACCGAGGTTTGACTGTAGTTCATATTTACGGCCCAACATTTTGATGTGTGTAGGAAAAGCCGACAAACGCAGAATCATGTGAATTGCGACTTTAAATGGAATTTAGCCACTCACGGAGCAGCCTGACGAACGAACAAGGAAGCGGCCATGAATAAAATCAAAACACATCCTACCCGAAGCACAAAATCCGCCGGCCCTCAGAAGTTAACCTGGTGATCTGGACCAAAGAGAACCCCTTGGTGGGAAAAACGTAGATTTGGATGAGAGCAACGAAGGAGCATAACTGACAATCGCTGCCTCTCCTTGCTGTCATGGTGTGTGGGGCTTTTTTTTGTCAGAGCGGAAATAATGAGCGTGAAAGAAAGAGTTAAGTGGTGCGCTCATGCACACATTTTCTACGCATTAAAACGCCGGCTTGGCCTTGCCAGAAAAGGTCATGTTATTCAATCAGGACGTGAACCAGCGCGAATGAGAGGCGAGGAATGGCGGATACAAGGCGTGTCGTCTTCGTTCTCCGCGATGGCTCCTCATGTTGTGTCGGGATGTGTGACATGTGACTTTGACTCGTTTTGGCAGTGTGACAACCTCAGTTTTGAAACAATTATCTCGGGCCACGTCAAACACTTTCGAATTTTCAATCACGGGCGCGTATTGGCCGATTGCAACTTGAATTCCGAACGGGATTTACTCATACCTCGATGAGCTGAACTGAACTGAACCCCTTGGTGAAAACATGACTTGAGAGGAGACTAAAGTGTGAGTGCTATCACTGGCCGATTGTTAGCATTGTGTCACGATTGGCTTAACGGCTATCCTACGATACTGTGGGGTCACTACAAGGTTTTCCCAGACCGTGGCTGATCGGATCTGAACTGAACTAAATTCCTTGGTGTAACTGTGGCGTTGGAGAAGACGAACTGGCCATTTGCGTTGTGTACCATGAGGGACACGTATACCGTCCAATGGCGGGACGGAGTCTGTGGTATTGAGCCAGACCCCCGGTGGTCTCAATTCATAGATTGCCCCCCCCCCCCTACCCCCAAAAAAGCATCCTAATTTAGTGAAGTGCGATTTTCTGCAATGACCAACACAAAATTTGGAGGAGATTGCACATGAGTAACAAAGTTCGTGTCATTGTCTCCCACTCCCCCAAGATGGGACTGGCTTGTTATTTGGTTCTGTGCCACAAATTACGGCGACTCCATTGACTTTAATATTGTCACTAATATCTTGGAATTTCTTTGTGTGTCAAGTCGGTCAAAAAAAGGTTGCGGACTGCTGCTTTAGAGGAAGTTGGCACCATCCTCGGGGTTCAAGGTTCAAGGTTCCCATTCTGTTCTCTGAGGCAGCCTTAAGGTCGATGATGACATGTCAAGCAAGCGTGACGGGTCGGTCGGCAGTCAGTTTCGACCGACCCGCGGCACCTGACTCACACATGCGCTTCTCCCTGCCCCCCTGATATCTCCCCTCATATATCTCCCTCTAACCCCTACCTCGCATACCCATCCCCCTCACCTCAGTGTCCAATTACAGCCTACTCTCGTTAGCACAGTGTCTGTCTGCAGCCTTTGAAAGGGCAGGGCACATGGCCGCCGCCGTCACGCAGCCGCCAAGTCCAGAACTATCAAAAGCCCAGGAAAAAGAGTGCAAAAAAAGGCAAGTGCAGGCAGGCCTTCTCATTACAGAGTGCTGTCGAAGGTGAGGGGGATGTGACGGGCGGCCGGCGCCGACGGTGCCCGAGTGTCATGTTGTCTTTGCGCTCTCTGTGTCCCTCTCAACAGGACCGACCTCCCGCCGGCTCACAAGCCCGCCCCGCCGCCGCCTAAGAAGAAGAACAGCGACATGAAGGGGCACTTGACATCCGACGACATCCAGGTACGCCCGCCCCTTTTCCTCCTTTCATTTCGACAAGCGTTTCATGTGAATAATTTCCAGCCGTTCATTTTCCACCACCAGCATAAGCTTGACTTTCACGATTGCGCGTAGAAACAAGTTGATGCGATGGCGGCAAGGCAGGAGGACGCATTCCGTAAAAAAAGACAAGAGAATGTTGAAAATTTGGGAACATTTAAACGAATAGTAACCGCTGTCCCTGAAAGGGTTCATACCCGAACAGAACAAAAACCACAATGTGTATTTACCGCAAAGCAGAATTAGCTTCGACAACCACACATCTACAATCGCTAACATTTAGCTATTAGCTAAGCTCATATAGCTTACCACCGCTCGTTAGAATATTTTGTCATGCCCGCGGGCAAGGACGGATACCACCGCTAGCATAATAAGCAAATTCATACATCGGATTCAGTGGCCCACAAACTGACACCCCGTCATGTCCTCAAAACGCAGAGTACCCAACGGTTAGCTCGTCAACAACCAGCCCACAACAACTTCCGCTACATGTCACTCACCAGGTCAGAACCGCACGTCTACAATCGCTAACATTTAAGTATTAGCTAAGCTCATATAGCATACCCCTGCTCGTTAGAATATTTTGTCATGCCCGCGCAAGCTAGCATCATAAGGACGCTAGCATAATAAGCAAATTCATACATCGGATTCAGTGGCCCCCAAACTGACACCCGGGCATGTCCTCAAAACGCAAAGTACCCAACGGTTAGCTCGTCAACAGCCAGCCCACAACAAGCTAACTTGCGCTGACGCACACGTCACTCACCAGGCCAGATGTCACACAGGCTCACATGCACTTTGTTGTTGTATTGTGTGTTGACGTTGTCGTCGTTTAGTCATGCAAAAACAATTTCAACCGCTTCGTCTCACAATCCCAAAACATTATGAAAACACACGCTATGGAAAACGGATGGACATTTGCTAATAAGGCGGCGGGGCCGCCATGCGTGTTGAATTTCTCGCTCTGGAAGCCCAACGCTTGTTTCAGCATGTGCGCCTCGCTATTTCCACCGTTTGCATCATGCCCCTGTGCCACACGCAAGCCGTTAACTTGGTGCAAATGCCAAGTTCAGCCGAGCGGCGAAAGTTGAAACCGCTGTCAAGCAAACAATTCCTTGTCAAAGTTCAGATTCTCTCCTTCCAAAAAATAAAATGAAATAAATAAAACCTACACAAGAGAGTCAAAGAAGTCAGACCCTTGAGCACATGTAACACCGCGACTCCCAATTCTCGTCGGGAGCGCTTTGGGGGCCAAAGTTAACTTTGAAAGGAAAACACGTTATGTGTAAAAAAAAAAAGAAAGAAAATTGAGCACACATGAGATTGCGTGTGTCTGTCTTTTTTGATGACGTTTTGGTGCACTGTTTGTGTGAGGAACACCGAGTGCAGTTTTTGTTTTGATAAAATGAATGCCATTAGATCGTAATTTGACTTTTGAAAGGAGGCTTTCAAAATTCAGATTTTACGATTTACGCTGGAATGCTCATTGTCAATGTTTTGATGGTAAAATGTTTTTTTTTTCCTCCTAATTAAGATTTTTTTTTTTTGGTTTATTACACAATGAACCAAGTTATTTGACTTCTTCATGAGGGAAAAGAGGTTTCATACTTGATGCAATATCCATTATTAGCAGCTACATTACGTAAATCTGCCATTTGTAGCATCATTTTTTTTAAAGACGCTACAATACGTACAATATTTTGTTCACTGTGTGCTTCAAAACTGCATTCGATTATCTACACAGCACAATGTGTTCAAAAAAAATATCACGCCCTGTTAGAACATTATGCACTGCTGTCTGACAATGATTATGCTTCCTACCCTTCTGCAGGTGGTCCATCTGGACAAAGACGAGGAGATGCAGAAGCTTCCCCTGCAGCCGCCTTATTACGACATGGCGCCCTCTGAGTCGACCCCATTCACCGATAAGCCGGTGAGTGCTCGTCTCCGTCGAGGGCGCGTCCTCGCCCACCGCCTTCGGCCAGCCGTAATTGCCGCCGAGAAGCTGAGCAAGGGGTCGGAGAATTGATTTACATCAAACGGGGCTCGGAGTGCGATGACCTCCGCTCCCAAGTGGTGAAAGGCGAAGGGAGGCTTTGCGACCGGTCGGCCGGCGGGCCCGTTTGCAGCTTAAGCACGTAAACTCTTCGTTTACGGAGTGGGCAATCCCGATTTACAGTTTGTGTAATATCACGGTATTTTAAGAGCTTTTCCTGACGTTATTTTCAATGTACTGTAAATATTAAGTGTATGATTTCTGGTGATTGCAGACTCATCACAAATTGGTCAAGAAAACAGACCTGTTAATGGTTGTTTATCGTCAATTTAAGTGCTTCTGACTGACGGGTTCCAGAATTGAATATCATTATGAAACATAATTAAGGACAAATGTACAATATCAACGACTTTTAGACTTGCAGTTTATTTTTTTATTTTTTTTTAGAAAACATGCATATCATTTTTGTCGTCAGGAATTCAATTGGTAATGTTTGATCCAAGAGCATAACAGTATTTTTGCGCTCACTAAGAGAAATTATTATTGAGGTCCTAATTTCATTTAGTTGAGTATAAATAAGGCTGATTAAGACTTGTTTGCCTTAATAAATCCGACTGCCTGCGAGCTGTATGCTGGCAATTCGAAGTATTATCCCCAATTGCCCTAAGATATATTGATCTACACACTACAACACTCCCTCACAGTGTTCAAACTTATATCTTGGATTTGATGGAAGTGGCTTTAAACAAAAGCCTCAAATATGACCCGGTTTGATAACCCCCACCTTCTACCTGCAGACCCCCCCCCCTATCTTCCTACGCTCCCGTAGCCAGAACCACACGCCTGACCCCAGCTCGTTTTGCACAGCGCTTCACCTCTCCTCCGCCTCCCACTAATCCGCCGTAATGACTTGACGTTTGCGTAGCTGGTGCCTGAAGATAAGTGTAGCATCATGGCGCTGCGTGTTGACCATGAAATGGCTGCCTTGTTTCATCAGGCACTCCCCACCCCTGGGAACCCTCCAGTCCCCCCGTCCCCCCCCCCCCCCCCCCTCGCAGCTTGAGTTTGCTTTGGCTAGAGTCCCCGGTTTGAGTTACACAAAGTCTTTTGGGGCATTTAAACAATGAGCGTGAATCGTGTGCTTATGTGTGTGTGTCTGGCTGGGTTTTATGTAAATGTTTGCTGGAGCTACCCGACGATGGCTGAGTTCAAAGACGTTTTTTTCAATGCGATTCCCTGCTGCCTTGTGCACAACACCGACCTGCTGCCGAGGGTATTTGGCAGGTGAGGCTCATGATATTAACAGGATGCTAACCTGCTAGCGCTTGCCTTTCTGTCACTGTTCATTTTTAGCTTAATTTTGTTCAAGAAGCAGACTGAAGCGAGGGAAAGAGCATAGGGATTAAATATATATCTTGCTATCTGTTTAGATAGCAATCTATATAGCTAGCTAGCTAACGTCACTGCTAGCTGGATAGAAAAAGTCCGAAAAATGAGACCAAGATCAATCATTCCAAAACATTGTCCCTTTCGAATAAGACCCATTTTCTGTAAAATTCAATTGATTAAAAATAATAAATAAATCTTCAAAAGTGGTAATAACAACTGAGATAATTTACAACTGGGATGTGATTTGTGTTTAGAATTCATCCATCCATTTTCAAATCCGCTTATCCTCAAAAGAATTAACGACTCCAATTCATGATGAATGACAGACAGCACACACCTGCCACCATTTTCGATGCCACTGATTTATCTCAAGCCCATTTCGGCCGTTGCCGTATCCTTAATGGCCTTTTGTTTTTCACTTTTTATAAGAAGCTTCTTGGCAGTTTCATGTCAACACTTCCTGCTCTTTCGACCTGTTCATTCATAATTGCTTTCACCTCATCTGAGGCCCCATTTCCAGCTGAAGAAAAACAGCCCCAAAAGGTCTGCCCCCAGCGTACTTTACTGTAAGAATGCTGTTGTTTTGGTGATGTGAAGCGTTGTGTTTGCGCCAAACGTACCTTTTGTAATTACTGGATGGCCAAAAAGTTCAACCGTGGTTTCGCTGGGTCATAATAAAATGTCCAAAAGGACAATGGGTTGTTGGCCAGTAAATACAAGGTTAAAAAAAAATGAATCCGTGGACTTGTACAGATTATAAACCACATTAATGGAGGGGAAAAAAAACGGTTTCAAATGAATTGTCTTGGTCTTATTTTTTATATTAGAAACAGGGGTAGACTTCTTAGTTCCACTCTAGCTATCGATCTTTCCTCCTATCAATCTCTTTGTAAAGTTGATTCTCAAATCTACATTTCTATCGTTTACTCTCTCTATCTCTTCCTAACGAGTTCTCCCTATCGCTATCTCTGTCTGTGTTGCATCTTCCCCCTGCGTAGCTGCCAAGTCATGTGGCACTTATTATTCGAGTAAAGCCCAGACATGAGGAGGCTGGGTGTGCCAGGAACCAAAATAAAACTGTGCGACGACGAAACATTGCGAACGTAGCACGCAGCAACCTCATCCATTGCAGAACAACGCACATGCACACGCGGGCACACAAGCAGACATTAAATACATAATCGTCACAATCTGACTGAAGTTATAATGCTGTGCACCTCTTGCTCTGGCCTGAACAGATCAACCATGCCCATCTGTTTGCTTTATTTACTTATTTTTTTAAGGGGCTATACAGTAGATTCAATGCAACATATTTACATCCAACAAAACAGAATGAAACAAAACACCACTGCCAGGTTGAGGTAAATTTGGTCCGTAGGAGCCTTGATGGCAGATGGTGTTGATGTGGATGTGAGAAACTGTACAAGGAGAGAATTGAATAAGTTAACCTCAACCATGCAACCATGGGATCACACTCGGTGTGGCGCAGACCTCCTCCAAGGCCAAACAGTCTTAAGCTTGACGCCTACCTGTGGCATATTTTCGAATACATTTATGCATTTTTCTCTGAGGATTCTAGACAATTTTGGGATATCTCAATGCAAAAGCATATAAAAAAAAAAAAGGATGATTAAAAAAGGTGCCAGGTCACTGAAACGAACTTAGATTTTTTTTTAATAGCTGCCGCTGGAGAGATAGTTATGTATATATATTTTTTGGCTTGATATAAATTACATCAGTTTATCGACTTTACCTGACATGAAAAAGTTAACTGTTCTGTTACCCATTTTAAAACCACATTTGCAGCACCCGGTTTCCCGCGCAGACATTTGTTGCCGCGCACGCTCTTTTTCTGGTGACAAAAAGATGCCGACGGCTGGGCGTTGCTTTCGAATGAAAAAGGACAAAAGTGTGGTTTTAAGTAATTACTGCAAAGTGGAATGGCGGAGATTGGAGACTGAGAACACCCGAATGTGACCCGCGTGACAACGAGCCGGCAAGCTGCTGCTCGTGGTAACAAGAGCACAGCTTCAGATTGGTGTTTCGAGGTGAAATAATGCTGAATAAATGTAATCTTCATCACAGTATGTCCAATCTGTACTCTAACGGGGCTCAAGCGTCTTCGACGGAATTGTCGTGAACGTTCGGTGCGTGTTGAAGCCTGTCCACCTAACATAGCTTAGCGTAGCTTCCTGCTTGTGTGTCATCGCGAAGCATCGAGCACTGATTGGTGTGAGTGTAGAGTGACACGTGATTAATGAATGAAAAATAAATATAGAGGACAGTCGCAGCTGGATTTTTTTATTGGGGTTTTGTTTCTTTTCTTTTTCCCCATTATTGCTCTAAAGCTGCAGCAGCCTGGACAATCCACTTTTTCCTTGACAATTGCACCAGGCATCTGCTTCAATATAAAAGTAAGAGAGTTAAGTATACTTACCTTATGTGGAGCCTCAAAACATTGTTTCCCGATAAGAACACCACGAGTCGCAATTCTGTTGTCTCAGATGAAAATTCTCAACCCTCTTGATCTTTATTTTTTATTTTTTTAAATGTCAATGCAACACTTGTGTTGATTTTGAAATGGTGCCACTGTCCGTGGCAATGTCCGAGGCTTTAAATCACAGCAATGCAGCAAGGATGTGGATGGTATTGCAATACCAAGCATCCTCTACATATTCTCGACGTGTTACTTTGAATAGACAACAAGAGAAAGTGCCAAGTCAAAGCTCTTGGCGCTCTCAGGCATCATCTAAAATGGAAAACCGAGCTCCGCTGTTGATGCATTTCTCAGCTGTCAGCATAGTTCTAGTTTTTTTTATTTATTTTTTTAATGCTGCTTCGGCATTTATGGTATTTTTTTTTTTTTTTAATGACTCATCTGGACTTGCAGGGGCTTATTCACTAAATACTCCTTTTCCCCTTGGAGGGCTTCACTCAAAGTGCACACAAGTTATTGATTATATTAAATTAGGGCTTCGGAGAATCTAAAATACAACTTGATCATCCTTGCCCCTGGTAAGTTTCCATTTTTAAGCACAAGGAAAATGCGATTTTCCCTAACGCTTCTTGTGAGCGACATGGCGAGCTACAGCTGTTGCTAATGACGATTCTCCGGGGGCAAAACACTATCTGCCAATTCCCAATGCGAGGCGGCTGTAATTTTCCCCCTGATTGCACCCTGCTCGTGACAAATATTCCCAATATTTAAGTAGGCAGCCGGCGACGACGATGACGGCGGAGAGATGTGAACTATTAACATTCATTTCAGTAAAAGCCTCAATCTTTTCCCTGTAATCCTGCCATGGATGAGGAATAAAAGAGCAGCAAGGCGGCTTCGCATCGCCATCCATCGAAAGACGCCGCGTGTGGGGATGCAAAATTCATATCTGACTTTAATTTTATTGATAGCTTTCATAATTTATTGTGTTCCTCCAACACATTTAGGGAAGGGGGTATTTATTTGAATCAATTGTCAGAGCTTTTCTGTTGCAGCTCCCTTCCCCCTCCACAGATAACAGTTTGACAGCAACTGGGACCTGCATTTTCAGTTTATTAAAACTTTTTGTGCTTTCATTGAACTTTTTGAATACATTTTCAGCTCTGTCTGAACTATCTGCGTCGAATTGTTTTTATACTGCTTATTCTTGATTGGTGTGTAGTTAGCTAGCTCGCTAGCTAGCGTGATAGATAGATAGGAAATTCAAATAAACACTCATTTTTGTAGACTGTGGACAACGAGCATGAAAGTAGGCTAATAAACGCCAGGTGTGTATAATATCCGTAGATGTCAAACATCTGGACACCAGTCTTGCACCATAAAGTGCTCTGTATTGATAAATCCCGCCTGTTTTACACGACTCGAACGACAGTGCTGGTAAATGAGCAAAGCACAACTAAATCTATAGACGAATTAGAGGATTAATCAACAAGCTGCGCATCTATCTATCCATCTATCTATCGATCTATCGATCTATCTATCTATCTATCTATCTATCTATCTATCTATCTATCTATCTATCTATCTATCTATCTATCTATCTATCTATCTATCTATCTATCTATCTATCTATCTAATCTACACACAAGCCTTTGCTCAATTCTTAGAGAATGTCAATATATAAGTAGCATCCCTGCTAGCTAGTTTAGCTTTGGTTCGTTCCCTAGCATGGTCATTACTTGTTTCACAAGAAACGGCTAGCTTCCTTTTGGTCACTGTCGAGCTGCAATCTAACAATGGTTGGCATAGTATACACGAGAATTTGTTGCTTTTTATGGACTTGATGGTTGATTGATTGTGTTTTGAAGCAATTCAGGCTGTGGATTCAGTCTCAATAGGCTTTCCGTCTAAGTAAGTGCTTTATTGTTTTCATTTCAGACACAAACAAGAGTGTCAAACATTGACAGACATGCTCCCATCCCATTTGAAATATAATGGCAGCTGGTTCCCTTTAGGAAGATTTCATACGTATTTTTCAGTATTTTTCTTTACTAATCTTGCTTGTCAATCTCACACCCCTGATACTTAAAAACTGCTTCTGACAACAGGGGTGGGGGTGTGGGGGGACCAATCATCCTTGTTACATTTGTTTTCTATTTCAATTTTTAAGGATCGTTAACACACCGCCTTCAAGTGTCCACTCGACCGACGAACGCTACGACTGTGGACGATGGGGGGTAAAAAAGTATTTTCAGAGTCAAGGCTGAATGCTTTCATTGTCCATTGATTAACTCGCTGAAGTCGTTTTACTCAGTCATCCTCTCAGGCCAATTGCTCATCGGGTCAATTGGCGGCTCAATCACATGAACGCTAACATGCACGTCTCAGCATCTCCAGGACTGAAATCAACACTTGATCAGTGCCGAAATGGGAAGGGAATCGAGCCTGATAAACAAGGAGGCAACTTTGTGATCTGCATGTAAAGAGTCTGAGGCCATGTACGCACGAACTCGTGTGTCTTCAAAAACAGATTTTCTGAGCTTTTGGGGGCTTTTGTCCACACGAAAAAAATAAACAAGCAATAGATGCTTCCTAAAAATGTTACTAATCAGTTCTATTAATCATATGAACAATAAATATACGCAAAAGTATTATCGTAAAACAAGTTACCCTTAAACCAGATTTTTAATTTTTTTTAATGCGCCAGAAACCTGCATTGGTTCATCACCTGAAGTTTCACTAACAACCCATTAAATGTGCGGAAGGTCACTGGGTCGCTATTTAACCCAACGTGTTTTTAGAGAACTTTAACTGTAGAATTATGTCCACTATGTGCCTTAGTATTGTTGTTTTGGTAAGCAACTCTGTTGCAAGTCTTTGATTTCCATCAAGGAATTGATGCCGGACACTAGCGTCCATGAATTCGGAATAGGAAAGCGTCGATTTATTGCTTAACGGCACGGCAAATTGTAACCATAGTTATTTCTATGTTTAGTTCGTACGGATGTCCCTAGATTGGGCTTGATCGCTTGATTTTCAGCTGATTGAGTGAAAAAGAAAGACCATAAAGCTACAAAATAATGTGATAATATACCGTATTGGCCCGAATATAAGACGGTGTTTTGGCATTGAAATAAGAAGTGGGGGTCGTCTTATATTCAGGTCTAGACATTATACCCATTTACGACGCTAGATGGCGCCAGATATCAATGAAGCGAATGCTGAACTTGACTCCCCAGGCCAAAGTGAACCCCTGTCACGAAGAATTTAAAAAAAAAATAGTGGTAGCACAAAGAAGAAAAATAAAAAATAGCGGTAAGAAAGAAAAGAGAAGAAAATAATAAAAGAGACAACAGAAAATGGAGAAACGTAGCGACAATCTGGAGAAAAGTGGATCGAAGATTGGCCAGGTTAGCCGGCAGCTGAGAAGTTATAATGTAATTTACATTTCAAAAACCAGAAGCCATTCATTTACGAATGTCATTGCACTTTAGTTTGCATATTTAAATGTTCAGATATTAAGATTTGAATGAGGCAAAACAACATGCTTTTTCTCTCAAATATATTGTCATCATCATTTGATCATTTCAGATGTACTGTAATTATTTTCTGTATAAAAATTTATTTGGTGTTCAAAAAGTCTTTTTTCAAACTTGAGTCTAGAAAAAGAGAGGGTCGTCTTATAATCAGGACCGTCTTATATTCGGGCCAATACGGTACGTCTCTATATTTTTAGAGCTGGAGGTGGGCGTTATGTAAGTTTTCAAAAATAGCCGTCGACACGCGGCCTTCGGTGTCTTTTCATTTTCTGTGTGCGCTTTTCATTTGTGTCCATTTGCCTCGCTCGTGCCAATCGCCACGCGCCGCCTGGCGCGAATCGCCTGCCGCGCTCTTCTTCGTTTGAGTCCCAGGTGGCTCCTCACTCGCCTCTCGCCCTCTCTTGTCTCCAGAACTCGGGCCACAAGGACTGCGAGGTCCAGTACGCGGAGCTGGATACTGCAGCCTTGGCCTCCTCCCCCAGCCCGCGAAGCTCCGCTCACTCTGGCCCCGGGGACCTTGTCGAGTATGCCACCATCCAGCCTAGCTCACACTAGCGCATGCCATTATAGGCCTTTCCCCTCAGACTTTGGCCTCCAGGTACACAGACCGATGCACTCCTCCTCCTCTGTCATCCTCTGACTCGCACCGACTTCCCTCTTCTATAATACACGCGGGAACCCCCACCCCACCTCCGACCCCGACGTCCCACCTTCTCCTTTGGTCTTTGGCCGTCTTTTCTTGTCCGGCCTCTGCGGAGAGATGCCGTCGGGCTATTTTTTCGCCACTCGTGGCTCAGACGTGCAGTTTGGCGGTGGGAGCGGAAGACAAAAGTAGCCTGTTAACTTTGGCGAGGGCGCTCGTAAAAATGTGCACGGTGAGGCGTTGCCGTATCGTGTTCTGGAAATAAACCCTGGTAGCGCCCAACAATTTTCCATTGAGATTCATTTTGTTGGGAATATTTTCTTCCTGCGGCTAAACTCCCCCTGTTAAAAAAACTAAAATTGTGCCTTCCACTTTACCATTAAGTTCGATAACCACCCGAATCTGGTGTTTCCCAATCTTGGCTGAGCCAAGGCACCTACTTTGGAAAAAACCTTCAATGTTGTACATTTAAAAACATTTGAATTCCCATTTATTCCCTTGATGATCCCCCACACTGCCATCTGTCTCGAGCATTTTAACTGATCTTTCAAGACCCACAAAATATTGTGTTCTGTTGCTATGCAAACACCAGAATCCATCCCGATCATGGTGTTAACACACCCTTTCTACTTCCCACCACGACCCATACTCTGTTTATACCAATGTTCGCGTGTGAGGTGCCTTAACTTGTCTGTCCAACTTTAAACCTCTTGGCATTTCTCTCCCTGCATCACCGTAGAGCAGCAAGTAGAGATTCATCCACGAATCTTAATCTTCTACTTAAAATCTGTGCTGATCTCAATTCCAATGGGGTGCAATGCCGCCATCTACGGAGCTCTGTGAGTTATTACAATGGTTTCAAACCCTGGATTTCGCACAGAGGTTTGGTGCGAGACTCTCTTACATGCCTACTTGATGAAAACCATGCTTGCCAAAAATAATCTATACGGAATATGTCAATGGCAGGAAGTGGTTGCATTCGAGAAATGTCCACAGCAGTGAATGAGGTCAAAGCACAACCATGTACTCCAGTTTGCACCCGTCACTTTTGGCTTTGATCCGCTTCATAGCGCCAGATTATGTAAAAAGAAGAAATTCAACATTCAGCGGGACAACGTGATGTTTATTTGACGTGAGGATTTTGAGGGAGTCTTTAAGAATGTCTGCTTCAAGGCGTCCGTATTTATATTTTGCCTTTTCATTTTCAGTCTTCCATGCTTTGTTTGGCCCATGAATATTCTTTTGAAAGACTTTTATCGTCCAGAACACTTTGGCGGATATTGTGCAGCCAAACACCGAGATTCAAAAATCCAGTACAGCCAGTGTTTATGTTGCTCTTGACATCCTCGCGGCGGTTGAGGAACAAAGCTGTCTATCAATTGAAGTCAGTTTGGATTACGGCGACACAGGCAGAGCGGTCTTTGTTGACAGATTGGTCTCCATGGCAACCCCTGCCACTTCAGTACGGATGGGGTCCAGGGCGGAGTCCAGGGTGTTTATTGAAACGTTGCAGCGGCGGCCGTTCTCTTCACATTTACAGCCAGACGCATCCCGAGGAGAGGAGGTGGCATGTTTACGCAGCTATTCACGCTGGATATTGATCGCGTGATGTTTATTTCCGTCGAGTTGCTCTCCGCGTGACGCTATGCGGCGAGACACCACTGCGAGCTACAATCATCAAAACATAATGTTAATTCAAGACCTATCGGACACATTGAGTCTTGTATTGATTTGTTACAGCTCTTGTATTGAATCTCCTTAGATTGTGCAAGTGTAGCTAAAGCCCGCCGTACATGGAACGATTTCATATACTGTAGACCAGGGGAGCCCAATGCGCCGTTCGCGATCGACCGGTAGCCCACGGACTGTTCCCAAGTCGATCGCGAGGTGTTTAGTGGGGAATGGAGGAGGAAAAAAAAGGATTTGTGTGTCACAAAGAAAGTGTTTAAAAGAAATGAAATAAAAACGCAGGACACTTTGAACCTACGGTGGCGCATGATCTGCATCACAGGAGGTTTTTAGGGGTTGATAGTCTGCAATTGCTGCTTGCGATCAGAGATGTTGCGATTACTCTTCTTTTTTTTTTTTTTTTCCTCATTCAAAGTTTGTTTCATGAACAATTCACCAATGGCATTGGCAAAGAATAGGAATCTGGAGAGCCTCATTTATGAAATCCGGCAATGGTTTTGAGACCATTTTTTAATTTAAAATGTTCTGAATTTCAGCCTCTCAAAGGTCAATATTCTCAGTTTTTTTTGTCCTCCGTGAATCAAAAGAAGCAAAGATCTGCTTTTACTATTTCCTGACATGTTCGGCACCAAGCCAGTCACTGAATCATGACAAATCTCACGCTCTTACTTACCTGATTGGATGGTCGAGGATGCGGAGATGGAACGAGCCGATTGGATGGTTGGAAAGTCTAATAAATATATCAAGTATATCTCCAATGGCATGTGCACAAGCAGCAGATGTCCCTTCCGCGAGTGAATATCGAGTCTGCCCCCCCCCGTCCCCTACGAGTGTTCAGTCAGCAGCTCAGGATGTGATGACGCCGCAGCCGCGCCTGCACCACGCAACATGAAAGTCCTCCCGGGACTCGCCTGTCGACGTTCCCCGGCTGGCCTACAAAGGCCCCCGTGCGCCCCCAGGTTACGCCGCTCCAATGGCGATAAAACCGCGTTTTTTTGGGGGGGAAGTCCAATGGCATTTTCCGAACCGCTTTATCCTCACTATCGCGGGGGGTGCTGAACCTCTCATCACACCAACGCTTCTAGGGACAGATAAATGCGCATGTTTTTGGAATGTGGCACCCGGAGAAAGCCCACGAAGCCCGGGGAGACATGCAAACTGAGGCCGGAGCTGGGATCGAACCCGGTACCTCTACTTAAACGTGCTAACCACTGGACTACCGGGCCGCAGCCGCCAGTTAATCGCTGCTTGATTGTGTGCGTATTTTTTTTAATTTTTTTTAAGAGTGGCTTTGACAGACTTATTACATTATCAGATATTTGTGGGCCCTCTCTACTTCAAACTAGTACAAAATGACTTCAAGGTGAGCCAGATTTCATTTAGATTAGCGCCTCGGTTCAAATGTATGCGCGTGATAAAGTTCCCCTCGTCCCCCCCGGTCCTCCTGTTTGCTCAAACTTGGAAAGAACTTTAATTGGAGCGGGGAAGAGAGGAAGGACCCGATAGTTGATCTTCAAAAAAGACGACGTGGAGAGGATGGACTCCTCTGCGGGCCATTGCTGAAGTCCTAACCCCCGTAAAGGCGACATCAGAATGGGATTGAGTTGGCAAAGTGTGAAGTCTGAATGTCAGCGCGCTGCGAAGAAATACGTTTTATGAGATTGGCAAAGGGAACCCTCTCGGGGGGCGGGTATGCGTCGGGGTTTTCAAAGGTCGTCAATGAAAATTGAGAGAATTTGGGCCATTAAAAGGTATTCAAAGTTGTTTCAATGAAATTTAAGCAGTTGTTCTGATTAAAATTTGATCCGGTGAGCTCTTCTTGTCAAATTCTATAACTCTTGAGAACAGGATCTCAGAATCTCAGGCAAACAATTGCAACTTTTGAAGGGAAAACTTTTTTTCGAAAAGTGTTGACAAATATCATGTATTCATTTGACCTTTAATTCACAACAAAAATGCCTCAGATACAGCAAAACAGAATGCCATGAAGTTAGAAAAAAATAGCAACAAAAAAAAAAATCGAAATTGTTCTCCAGGCTCCAGTTGCTAACTCGTTGGAATTCCTACTCCAGAAAAGTAATAACCTTTAACAGCGGACATTTTTTTTTTTGTTCTCAAGTTTTGGTTGAGCTGCCTGTGGGGAAGTGAATAGCCTGTAAAAAAAAATTAATAAATAAAAATGACAGTGTGGAAGATTTACAACCCCTTCGGAAATGTGCACCATTTGACCTGATTTCCGAAGCGAAACTGAAAATACTCCTCTGTCCCCAGTTCACTCTTTACAAATTAGTGTGTCCCGAAAGTAAATCCACAGACCTAGTTAGCTACTTTGCAACAATACCCACGAACTAACTGAGCAGTCTGCTTACTTTACAGCTTGTCGTCCTCCGGATTTGAGGAGTCTTGAAACCGACCTACCTGCCGACCCAACTGTCAAGCGGTGACATCTCGGCACCTTACCCAACTTTCGGCGGCGACAATGTCTCCGTCCCCGCCCCGCCTCTCCGGCGGGGTGGATCTTCGTCTGTCAGTCTCTGAATCGGACTTTACGACTCTCAGCGGTGGAGTGCGTCGATGAAACGCAGCTAGCTGCCTACCATGCCGACCTTGCGGCCCCCCACGCCTGTCTGAGCGTCGCCTTGCCATCTATCACACCGCCTAGCTAACCGGCCCTCGTTTTCTTTCGATTCCGTAGTCCGCCGCGAAATAATGTCAAATCCTACCGTGGTTACATACCTACCAACCTCACTACCTGTCTACTGTACCGAACTACCAAAACTACTACCGATTGACCAAACTGCGGACTAAATATTTGCTAAGTCACTCTACCTAGCCGCGTTCAGTTTTTTGCTAACGCTTTACCTACAGTAGCAAAACCATATTCAATAAAAACTGCAACCAATCCACCCTTTGTGGTTTCGGATTCTGTAAACCTCTTGGGTTGGCTACCGTAGAAAAATCAATCTGACTGTCGGTCCGGCACGGGGATGTAATCCATCAAGAGTTTGGAAGAATGTGGGTTGTAGACTGGTAAAAGTGGTTTACTGACTGTTTGCTGATGACCTGAAAAGCAGCAGAACAATTGAAAGGCTTGAATGACTCAACCCATTATTCGCAGAACAATCCACCCGATCTTGAGATGCGCAACTTTCACGGTCTGCCTTTCATCTGGCCCGGCCTGAAAGTGTCCCAGTCTTTTTCAAGGAAACGTTAACGGGCCAAAAGCAGCTCTGCCGCTCGCACCCGCTGACCCCGTGCAAATGTGTTTTGCCAGGCGCAAGGTCATTGCCTTCAGTTCTGTCAGCTTTGTCATCTACCCATCCAAACAGGCTGCCATTTATTTCAAGGTCCATGCGTTTGCTGATCTAACAGGGAGCAAATAGTTGCTGTTGATGGTCGTTTTAGTGAGTCTGACTGTTTTTTAAAAAACAAAGTCGAGTTCAGACACCTGAAAATCTGCTTAAGTATACTATAGTGTTTTAGTCATGTTAGTTTTTGTTCTTTACTTCCAACCACTGGTCTGCATCAGGCTGGCATAACTCAACCTCCCTTTTAACTTGTTTTTTTGAAAATTACTGTATATACATTTTTAAAATTCTGGGCAGATTGTAGGTAGGTCCTTTACATCGAGACTGAACAGAATTGGGCCCAAGATAGAGCCTTGGGGTACCCACACCCAAGATAAGGTGACATTGAGTTTCCGATTTGAGCAGTCGGTTTTCTATTTGACAAGTATGATCTCATCCAGGAGAGGTGCACCATCAGAGAAGTCAATGTAGGACTTTTTTGAAATGGCGGGTTAATGTTGTGCTCCGCCAAGCTTCTATGTGCAATTTTATTTAAAATTCAAACAATTGTTGTCAGATTCACTTGAAGTCTGCTTCTGTTTTTGTCGCCAAAACCTTTCCAGAGTGGGGGGGGGGGGGGGTCGTTGTTTTCGTAGATGTTGAGATGTGTGACAAATATGCGTACGTTTTCCCTTTTCACTCTCATCTTTTTTTTTTCATTCATGCATGTTGATATATGTTTACATATATAATTTCATATATTAACTCATTCGTTGCCAGCTATTTTCAAACCCTTCTTTACCCTACCAAGTGAAAACATTTTAAATACATAAAGTGGTTCCTGGGATTGAATGTTTGGGTTCTGAAGAAACCTGCTTGGCATTGAATGAGCTAAACTCGCATGTACTGCCTTCTGCTCAAATGTTGCCAACCCAAGGTTTTAGGACCCCCGTGGGTATGCTGTTAGTGTAAGAAGTGCACATCATTTGATAAATTTGGATTTTAATTCAGCGGATAAGATAACCTTGAGGAGTCCCATGAAGGTTGTGAATATTTGGTTTGAAATGTTGCAGAAATGTGAGATTCCCGTGACATTTAGTGCTGCACATGCTAGCTATGTTTCATCGGAATATGAAAGAGGCCTGATCCCCCCCCCCCCACCCCCAAAAATGAAAACTCGGGTTTATCTAAGTTAAGCAAAAATTTCAGATTCGTGAGACAGTTTTTTACAGCCAAATGCTAGCGTTTTTCACACATGGTTGCTAAAGATACATGCCTATTTTACCCTTTCAAAAAAATAAACACTTAGGTGTGCACCATTTTGAATTCAATTATTTCCAAAGGCCAAACAACAAAACAACACATTCCCGTCAGACTGAAATCAATGTAGCACGTCTCGGCTGAGTAATGAGCTGCTCTGCCTCGGTGTCACATAAATACTCTTTGAATAGAAATCAGGTTAGCTTCACTGCTGTGCGTTTGATTTGTCAGTCACACAAATGTACGACTGGCGCGGGAGCGTTGTCATGTTTATGAAATCATTTTCGAAAAGCCGATTTTTTTTTTCTTCTTCTTCTTCAAAGTGCTGCCAGCGACCACAAACTTGTTTTGTCGTTGTTGACCCTTTTGTCAACTTTGCCTCTTCATTAATAGCCCCGCCCCCCTCCGTGTCCAACCAATCAGCTCCTTTCCTTTCAATGCGTCTCCCGTCTGTCTCGTTTGAGTTGCTGTCCAGTTTCTCACCATTTGTAATTCATAAAAAAGAAAAGAAAAAAACGGATTTGCTCCCATGAGAGACCCTTAATAGTTCCATCATGAATTCATTTTGACCACAGAATGCAATCAGAATGGTAAAACAAACGTGATTATGGTCAAATGGGCCACCAAATAATCAATAGCTTGTGGCTTTTTCGTGGCGTGGGTGATCAATGTAAAGTCTTTTCACCCGCGGAGCTCATTGCCGTGCGACTTCCCGCACCTTCATTCCAGCCGCGGAATGCAGACAGCAGGTCACAACTCTTAGTCGCAGCCTCTTCAACCAAATTTACACCTTTCCTGTATTACCTTTCACGCAGCATCCGTTCCGCCCCTGGATTTGGAAATCATCCCCCCCCCCCCCCCACCTTCCGCATGGGTCCATTACCCAGCAGGAAAAAGCCAGTATGAGGGCCAGTATGAAAAGGCGTCAAATTGGATTTCTCCAAAATGACTGCCTTAATGCATTTACTCTCTGCTGTTTTATAAGCCCCCCTCCCCCACGCCCTTATTGAAATCCATTTTAGAGCATTTTGACTGGTCAAATATGGGAAATTATATCAATGCCATATTGCCCATTCCAAGTGGTCATATATACATTGAAAGTCAGATCTTAAATTCAATTCATGTGTTTTTGGGACGCCCCCCCCCTGCATCAGTCGGCTGTGGAAATGTCTCCTGTGGGTCAAATAAAGGAGTGACACAATCTTTATAGGGCACAAAACGTTCGGAGCGCAGTAGGCCGTCCTGGAAATGTACCAGTTGAGGCTGCAACATGAACCGGTGAAGTGCATCCCCAACGAGCCCATCTAACATCTCGGAGATGAAGCCCCCCCCCCCCCAAACCCCACACACCCACCTCCCCAGAGGAACAAGCGTGTCCCATTACTTATGAGTCAGCTGGCGTCCACATGGCGAGTTTACCTCGCTGTTTGCTGTTCGATATTACCTGGAGCTCGCGGCTTCATAACAACTAATCCCCTTGCTGCGGAGGAATCGAGTCTCGCTCCGGTGTGGAATTGCAAAGGCGTTCCTCTGGCGCCAAACAAAAATGGAGGACTAATAAATCTTCCGGGCAGGTGAAGGGAGACACGCTCGGAGACGGGGAAAAAAATGTTATTTCAACAGTCGAGTGCGTGTGCGTGCGTGTGCGTGTGTGTGCGTGTTTGCGTGTGAGACATTGGCAAATACACTACTCATAAAACGTGAGGCGTATTCTGCTTTTGAGTGAAATTTCAGGATGTACCTCCAGTACAGGGTCCATTTTAGCTCATCCTGAAATTTCAGGGTACTCCAGTACAGTGCACCGCCATTTGCAGATTTTTTTTTTTTTTTTTTTTTTTTTTCTAGGGCCCCTGTAAAAAAAAAATAATTTAAAAATGCCTCATACAACTAAAGCTACTCCAATATATTGCTGAAAACAGAAACAACTCCTAAGTTGAATTGAAGAGCCGAGTGAGGCATTTTCAAAAGCTTTTCTTGGTTATGACCAAAATAACATCATCATTTCTTACCGAAATAGCTTTAGCATCGCGCTGCCAAAAACGGTGCTTTTAGGCATTTCCCGTTTGCTTTTAGTCATTTCCACGTTGACAACATCCACTCCCCCCTCTCTTGTCCCCCCCTCCCGACAGGACTCTGCGAACCATCCGGCAGAGCCCTTGAACCCGACCGAGTACATGAGCCACCAGCGCGACGCGGAGCACCTGCCCGAGTGTCAGCCCCTCAACCCTCCGACCCACCCGCCCGTCACCTTCCTGCCGCAGCACGCCTACGCCCAGCCGCCCTCCAACGAGCCCATGTACTCCAACACCGGCTTCTCCGCCCCCGCCGCCCCACGAGCGCCCTTCCCGAAGGAGCAATCCGTGTGACGCCGCCACGCAACGACGAGATCCGCTGAGCACCCCATTCCCGCGCCACCCGCCCCGCTTCCTTCCGGCGTGGCGTCGTTTTCTACCGTGTACCGCAGAATTTTGCCGACTCTTTCTCTAGCTCGTTGTCACCGTTTCGTAGCCCGACTTTTCTTTCCTGCTAAAAATTGCTTGCTTGCTTCCCTTTGACACATCAACTAAAAAAAATAAAAAATGAATGAAATAAGATAGATATTACCTAATTGAAGAAAAAAAAGCTAATAGTAGACAGGAAAAATTTACGCTGTAAAAGTGCTTGAAACAAGTCAACATATTGAGCCTAAAAACTAAAAAAACAGCCGTCTTAAAACCGATCGACTCAAAGAATTATCAGGGTTCCTAAACTAGTACAAAGTATGTTTCCAAGACTGCCTGCGCTATATCACGTACTTCTTTCCAGGCTTCTGGAAGCTATTTGGTGATGTAATTGCATGCATATTCAAAATAATGAAAACGATGAGAAATGCTAAACCTCACAAATTAGTCATTTTTTAAAATATTTTTTTTCCCTTAACTGTCTGGTCATTACAGTCTGGGGGAAAAAAAGGATTGGAATTTAGATATTCAAAATCTGTGGGAACCCTGAATTATGGTATTTCGTCTTTTCATCAAAAATTTTTTATAACTGGTGTTATAAACTCCAAAAGTTGAAGAAGAAAATGCTCAAAGCAAATAAAATGCTCGCCTGCTAGGAGGAAAGACAAAGAACAAGCACATTTTTTTTCTTGATTGGACAAACCGAATCTTGCTTGCATTTGAGTTGCTGGTTTACAGCTTTGTGGCATTTTCTACTATGTTTAAAAAAAAAAAAAAAATCTACTTCATTCTTGACACTTAGCTAGCTTGTTGACACTATTGTGTAACCACCTTTGCTTCGTCCGTCAATCAAATTTCTTGCTTGCTCTCCCCTTAATGGCACTGCAAACATGGGTCTGGAAAAAACAAAAAGTAATGAAATGAAGTCTATAATCGTTTTGTTTTTATGTTTGTTTTTAGGATAGTTACAGGAAAATTTGGATGTGTCTAACAAGAAAAAATTACAGTCTACAAAAAATAAACGTTTTCACAAAAAAAAAAAAAAGGAGCTGCACTAATAAGGAAAATATTTATAAATCACATACGCAAATGTGCTTAAATCAAGTATTTGCTCGTCCAACCATCACCTGCTGTCTTATGATGATATCAACTTAGACAAAAATTGTATTAAAAAGTTTGAATCACTCGTCAGGCTCTTTAAGGGGAAAAAAAATGCTTGTGGCAAGTCAAATGTGCATACGTATTATCTTGGCAGATGCGTCTTGCCTTAATTTGAGATATTTCATCTCTGTTGGATTCAAATTTTGTTTTTGGCAATGATAGTGTACGTTTTCCTTCGTTAGAAGTTGCGACAAAACCATCCGCCCGCCCCGTGACTGTTACGTGATGGTGAACCCTCTCGATGCTTCGCTGTTTTTGATGGACCTTTTTGGCTTGTTAGAGGCGAATGCTAGCACGTTTAGTTATGAGCAAGTGCACACACACGTAAAGAACTAATAAAAAAAAAAAAGGGCTTGCGATGCGAGAGTATCCTTTCGTATTTCTCTCGTTCCATCTGCGCAAGGCATTCTTTGGTTTTTGTAAATACATATTTTCTAGTCGTAGTTGCCAAAGACACATACAGTAACTCCTTGTAACGTATCTCCATTTTTTTTTTCTTAAAACGTGAGGCATACGATCATTTTTTTGCTTTGCGTGCAATTTTCATGGCTCATGAAGATCTTTTAAGTTTGTGGGGGGGGACAATCACTCGGCTCCGGGGTTTCCCAACCCCTGTTATGCTGAGGTACATATTTTAAAATCTGAAAAAAATCTAAAATGATTAAAAAGTACTGATGCTCGGTAAATTTCCATCGGAGAATTCTGGGAATATTTCAAGTTGGAAAATTTCCATGAGCAGTGAACTGGGACTGACCTCTCTTTGCTCACTACGGTAGAGCAGCCATTTGCCGGTAATTGAAATTTAAGAGAGTTTTGAATCAGTCTCGAGCCCAAGTTATTTGTACAGTAATTACAAATGTCAGTCCTCTCCTCAACCAATTTGATAACAGCATGAAATGCAGGTTGGGAGGTTTGCCCAACCGGGTTTTGACACCGAGTCACCACCCGATGCATTCTTGGTTTAAGCTAGCAGGCAAGAACGACATCCGAGTATTCAATGCGTTCTGGGTTTATGCGTACTTTCATTTGGAATAGGACCTGGGCCACCAAATGACGTTTCACCATATCACGAGAATCTAAAGAATGGACAACGCCAAGTGAGAAATGGCTGGTGACTTCTATGGCAATTATTTAGTCATCATTTGCTGGTTAGCGACATTTCTAGCATTAGCTTTGGGAGTCCAGTTGGGGCTGAAATGTCATCTCGCTCTGTTTGAAAGTTGACGACAATTTGAAAGGTGAATAACTGACATTTTCTTGTTAGCAATGTCTTTAGCATTAGCATTGGGATTCCACTTGGAGGTAAAATGTGTTTATTTGAAAGTTGACTTTTAAAGGCCTACTAACGACATCTACAGGAATTTAGTCTTTTCACAACTACCGAAACATAGAATTCCACGCTAACATCTCTCAGAATGAATTATTTTGAACCGAACTGCCCTGTTTCTTGGTGGTAACATTGTCTAGAAACAATAGCTTTTGGGACTATCTCTCCTCCCTTTTTTTTTTTTTTTCCGAAAGAAGCCTGCCACTGTACAGAAGCACTTAGTGTCACTCATTGTGACTCTTTATTGGAGACCATACATAAGCTAATACAACATCACACGTTAAAACGAACAAAAGTCCTCTCAACGGAGCAAATTTCTATTTCTTTTTTCTTTTTTTTTTTGCTTTTGCTGTTGTTTTTCTTTGTTTTTTTTGCCATGTCCGATGTATACAAAAAAGTATATTTGTGTTTGTGCTAATGTGGAAAAAAAAAACCCCAAACGTGTTGAAAGTGATTTTTTTTTTCTTTTGTAAGTACTGTAGTGGTTCTTAAAAGAGCGAGTACGACTTCCTGCGGAGGAGATTGCTGTTGTTGTTAGCGTACCACTTAAACACAACGTTGTCTTCTATTTGTGACACATAATAGCGATGATGATGATGATGCTGTATGTATATGTAAGTATAAGGGTTATTAAAGTAACTAAGCTTCAAGTTTGTCATAAAAGTGTCAAATCTTTAGTTACATTGTCACATTTAGTCCTCCAAACCTTTTACCAGCACTTCCTGTTGTGATTTTTTTTTTTGTAAGAGTGTATCTTTTATTTTTATAAATATGTATATTTATTTGTAGACCTGACACACCATCTTCCTGCTCACTTTGCTTTTTTTTTTTTTTTTTTTTTAGATGCGAGGATAGCCCCCGTGTAGCCTCTTACTGGAATGATGACGTCATGTGAAATTCAAGACATGTACCTGTTTTTCTTATTTTATGATGATGTTTGCTGTAAATATTAACAATGTATCTGATGTGTGGAAAAAAAAAACTAAATAAGTCATGCAGTTTAAAATTAAACCTCACAAATTGTCCTATGTTTTTTTTTGTGTCATTAATGATTCTTCTTTTTTTACAACGGTTGCAATAAACTAACAACGCTTCGGGGTGAGGATATTACGAATTGGTAGTGTGACTGCAAGTCCCAGGTCACACAGTCAGACTCCAAAGTTTGGCCGCGGTGATTCCCGGTGACAGCTGAACTTTAGGGGCTGCCGAGGAAAAAGAGGAAGATGAGAAAGTCATTTTGGGGCAAAGCAGAAGAACGAGCCAGCGTCTCTGCGGAGCCACGATAAGCCTGCGTGACGCTGCCAACAGCCTTGGAAACAACAAGCTGACTCCATCAACGGCTTGTGTGTGACTCTCCTGCAACACCCCGAACTCACCAAATCACTCGCGCACAAAACTGCAGTCAACAAGACACCATCAAGTTGATGCCAAAAAACGAGCTTACTGTCATTTATTCCTTAATTTTTTTCATTCATTATTCATTTGGCCATCACTCCCATTCATTCATTTACAAGATCAAAGTATTCTAACAATCATCCGTCATTGTTATTGATTTGTTCATTCATTCATCCATTGTCTTCTCATCTTCATTTTCGCCCCCAGCCAGCCAGCCAGCCAGCCATTCATTCATTCCATTTATTCATGTATCGCTCTATCTTCTGTCCATTATCATTCATCCATTCATTATAATTAATCATTTTCCCATCCATCCTGTCTATCAACCATAACTACTGAACATGTATCCAGTCATTTCAATTCATTCATTCCAATCTGTATTCGTATCAGTCTGCTATCAATCATTCCGCCGTTATTATTCATTCTTCCCATTTGATCAATCCATTCATTCATTTATTTTACTGTTACATCATTCCAGCCACCATCACCCATCCATTGTATTCATTCATTTATTGTAATCTTGATTTGACCATCCATTTATTCATTTGTTCATTCCATCTATCCATGTATCATTGATCTATTTTTCCATCGGCCATTATTCATTCATTCATCAAACCCTTTATTCAATATTCATTTGTCAATCATTTCATTCCTTTATGAACTATCTGCTTCACCCACCATCATTCGTGCATCCGTTGTAACTCCTTAATTAATTTATTCATTCCATTTATTCATGTATCAGTCGACACAGTACGTCTATCATCTTTCACCTTTTCAAGTCATTAATCCATTCATTCATCTACTCTATCTAATCATCCATCCGTCCATCCCTCTGTACTGTAAATATATCCATTAGTACATGTTCATCCATTCCTCTCTTTATCTGCCACCATCCATCCATCCATCCATCCTAGCATTTGATATGAGCGCGGTTCTGTGAGAGTTGAGAAAGTCGGTTGGATATTTTATGAATTTGTCTCATAAAAGTGTGACTCATTAAAATGAATGTAGGAGCCATCTTCACATTGACTCCACGCAGCGCCAAATATTTGGGACACGATTCAATCGGGTTGCGCGCCATCAAATATCGATGGCTGTGCACACTTTCAATTACAAACAATTACCTGATGGGGGCAGTGTGGTGCAAGTATTCAGATCCTACAACTCAAGTACTGTACTATACATTGGTTAAATGAAGAGAAGACACCAACGAAGAAGAAATCGGCTCTGCTATACACGTCCGTGCTTGGCAACAGGAACGATTAAAACATGTTTAAATAGAAGACGGCCTGGGAAGAAACAGATTCAGTGCATGTAAAATAAGAATTTGGTTATGGTGTTTCATGGAAGCCGAGGAGTGACCATGGAAATTATGAAAAAAAAACAAGGAAAAGTACAAAGTTGGCAGGTAAGCACAGGTGTGCTGTGTGTGGAAGGATTTGGTTAAAAATGTATTCACATAAGTATATACGCGATTTTCACACATCTATAAATATGTTTGTGATTTTCACGTGTTTTTTAAAATGCATTTGTTATGTTTATAATCTGTAAATATTCAGTTTTGCGTGTAAAGTGTCTGGACACAAACCTCCCCCGCGTAGATTCAGTGTTGCTGTCTCCACTGAACGGGAACGAGCTCGCTCCCGTTTCTGGTTAAAAAAAATGGAGATTGAAAACGGAAAACGAGCCCTTATCTCATCTATGATATGTTGATAAATACAAGTCAGGAAACAAAATGCGACTGAAATGCACACACAAAAATAAAAAACGAGAAATCACGGATATATTTGTAGATCTGAAAAACGCATGAAAATTGCTGATCTATTTGTGGATCTGAAAAAAAAAAATGATATAATTTGGACATCAATGCAGATTGGACCTAGTATCGAAACTTGCGGAACACCACTAGTTACCCATCTAACAACTAAAGTTGGCCAAAAGTAACATACCAAATGTAAGTAGCATAACTAACGTAACTAAGTTAAGGCGCTGAGAACCCTGAAGTAACGCTTCTGCTTGCTTGGAGGAGATACAGTAATAAAATCCACCGAATTTCTCAGGGTGAAAAAGACCTAGCGATGACGCTCACAAACCAATTTAAAATACAGTTTTTTGTTGTTCTGATGAAGTCAAACGTGACTTTCAGTGCTTTATAGAAGACTCGTTTTTTTTCCCCCCCAGGGTGTGTTCATTTGAATGGAGGCAACCAGAAGGCCTTGGGAGAGTTTACTTGACATTTCCATAATGCCAAGCCCGGTGTGGGCTCCCTCTGGTTCTGTTCCAGGTACAGCCCTAATTCGTGCTTCTTGCCACCACCGTCACCATTCGTACGGTTAAAATATGCGCATGCCTGCACACGAGCAGATAATTTATGGAAGTAAGCAGTGCCGTTATTTATCACTGAGGCAATGTCGACTTTCTATGTCTCCTGCATGTTTTGTTAATTAATGCGGCGACGTCACAACATCTCGAGCCCTCCAGATTGAAGGCAGGTGCAAATTACAAACTGCCAAGGATTTGGAGACGTGTAGCCATTTATGTCATTTGTTGTACCCTGTAGAGCGCATTGATGGTATTTTTAAAAGTACATTAACAAAGTATGAATACAATTGGGGGAAAAAATTGAAATAAGTAGAAAAGTCAACAACAACAAAAAGTTTGCCAAATTGTGAATGCTTTAAAAAAAATGCATTGAAAAAAACAAAATAAAAATAAACTCATTTACTTTATAAAATAAATCAGCTATAATTAGATCATCTGGGGAGGAAAAAAAAGCTAAAAAAATATTTTTCTCTGGTAAGCAGCCAGCTCTGAATTGCAAATCCCTCACCTGCAGAAATAAATGCTATAATGAAAAAAAAAGAGAAAAAAACAGTGCATAATGTCAACTTTCATATCAAATACAGGCAACAAAACTATATTATTCTAATTTAAATTGCTCGTTCCAAAAAACCTCATTAAAAAAAAATTCATAAATAAAAACACACAGAATTTACAAAGTGAATCCAAAATGAGTCAACAGCAAAGTCATCCTAAAAAATATCGTGTAACCGCGTTACTTTTTAAGGGAGTAATGACTCTCCATCTCTCTATCTATTGATCGATTGATCTCGATTCATCTCGAGATACTTGATATGCATTGAGTGGCAGGTGTCTTCAGGCTGCTCAGTCCCCCTTACGGTGTGTGCTGTGCAGCTTCAAAGTTGCGCAGCGTCACCATGGAAGCGAAAACATTTTCTTCCAGGGGGAGGCCGGGCACGATTCCGCGACGGCCCGCTCATATTCAACGCAGCCAGCACAATGAAGAGAAAAGATCTTGTGTCCACAAGACCAACACGGTCAAAAACTAACCTATCAGAAAAAAAGCTGCTTTCCGTATCAAATTAAGGAGACGGAATCAGAGCAAAACCTATTTACATATTGAATATTTTGGCATGTTATTGGAAAAAAAAATAAAACGGACCATTCAAAATCTGATTATTATGATGAATGAAAATAGCTTGGAATCAAGACATCGTGCTCATTTCCAACCCAAATTATCTCTCAAACCCAATAAAACGATTTCAAATTTCTGATGATGATAAAAGTTGGGAAGCAGGGCAGACTGATCCATGGTGACAAATAGACTCTTGTCTACGAGGAACAGACTTGTCGCAGCTCGTGGGAATTTGCGATACTAAAAACCATCTCTCACTTGTGTACTTTTTACTAGGCCTTACATTTCGTTCCTAAACACACTGGACGCATTTATTTTTATTTACTGCCGCCTCTACGATGCTAACTCACGGCCATCTTTGCCCAGAGCCGTGATGAATTTTTCAGCGCTCCATGTGCTTTCTGTTGAATAACCCATGTCGTATTTTAGTAAAGGGGGCACCCCCACGCGCGCGCGCACACACATATATATCCCAAATCAATATTTCACGGCCATCAATAATTCTGTTTGTCTCCCTGCGGCGCGCTGGCCTCCGCCGCTGCCTCGGTGGAGGCGACACGACGGGCTGCATGTCAACAAGGTTGCACCAGTACAGCCAAATCGCAAATATCAGGAGGGTGGCATGACGCCAAGCCAACGGTAGAGCAAAGAATCGAGAACTCGACGTGGGTGAACTCCGCTTTTTTACGATTGCGATGAATTTGGGGAGATTATAATTTGGTGATTTATATGACAATTCTTACCTCTTTGGGATACTTGAAGAGGAGCCGCTGCTAGCATCCACGTGAAAACACGAGTTACTTTCTGGGTATTCTATTAATTTCACTTTCTGGGATGTTGGCCCAGTGTTGCGCTGATGAATCCGGAAAAGTGCTGAATGCAGTAATTAACCAGACCCGATATGTCGCAATTGGAATTTTGATTCAGACCAGTATTCGTACAAAAGTAAATCCTTAACTCTTCATTTCTACACTTTAAAAAGAAAAAAAAAAGACAGAACTGAGCTAGCCCACTGCCCTCTTTTCATCAAAGTGCTATTCTTAAAAATCGGATTGCAGGACGACGTTTGTTGCCACTGGTGTACCTCAGGGATCTGCTCTAGTCCCCCAACATGAATTAAATTTTAATTATTACAAAAATAAAAACGCAAGAGGCAGAATGATTCATTGTTGAAACCTCAAAATGGCAATATATGATAACTAATAAAAGCTGACAAAATATATACTATAATACATCAAATGTTTACGGAAAAGCAACTTTATCATATTATAAAACACATTTTAAATGAAATGAAAGTATTAAAGTGAAGAACAATATTTTTGTAGCTTTTAATTTATTAAATTTATTTGTAAACATATGTAAAACGACTTTTGACTACCTGGAAAAAAATCAACCAAATAAATTGAAATTCATATCAAAAGCAAGTGGTAGAAATAAAAAGAGACAAATGAAATAGGAAATTTACATTCATTAGGTATTAAAACTGTTAAAACAACATTTCCATAAAATGAATCAGCATCCAGATTATTTTTCATCAAAATTGAGACGATTAAAAAAATAAATAAACACACACACACACATTGAATATATTCACGACACTGTATCGTCTGGGTCCAATCAGCCTTGGGGGAGGTAATAAGCTGCTCACGCAACTGCAACTAAACAAGCTGCTTTGCCTCGCGGTGTCATCACAGCCGCGATGCTTGCCGCCGTTTGCATCAGCAACATTTTAGCATGTCACGATGCAAAAGTCGCGCGGCGAGAACACCCGCGTGGCCCGTGTGTATCTGTGACATTCTCGTCAGGTATCTACTTCCTGGTTTCAGTCCCCCGTCAACTATTTCACTCCTCACACTTTTTTTTTTTTCCTTTCTACGCATTGCCGATTTCAAGCGTCATTTATTTGTATATCTATATTCATTTTCTGTTCTATTCTTTTGTGACACAAACTAAGAGCAGCGGGGGCTGGACAACAGCGTTTAAATGTCAGCCAAATATAGCAGCCTTTTGTGGGCCTAATCACATGCTTTCGCCATAAACATGGACATTAATGCAGCCACGCGCTTTTACAGGAACGTTGGCGTATCCGCGCGCGTGGATGTGTTTAGGTGCCACAATGGAAACTTCGATTTGAATGCACGGCAGCGCGACTGAATGTGGTTAATAAGCTGCCCGTGGTGCCATTTACCTTGGAAGAGGCGTAAACACAGTGGAAAGTAACCAAGTCACTTCCCCATAAATCGCACTTTTCTCAGAAAAACAACATGAGCTATTTGATGTGAAAGTAACTCCAGTCAAGTAGGAAAGTGGGAAAGCATTACTCAGGGTAATGAGGTGTTTGGTAACAGTTCGGGCGGGGTATATATATATATACACACACACACACACACACACACATATGTGCATTTTCATTATTGCCACTCAACTTCACACTTGAACTTTCAGGGTTTTAAACGTATTCATTTCAGTATTGACGTTTTGACCTTACAGATGAAGGAAGGTCAAATATTCGTTTGATAATTGTAGTTCACTTCATTTGATTCATCAATGCTTAGTGACCTTGCATTTGACAAATACTGCATGTGTAAAAAAAACAAAACTAAAACTAATACACTCCAAACTAACACCAAGCATTTTCAACCAAATTAAAAACCAACAGACTTGCTCCAAAACTAATGAAGCGGAACTGAATTCCCAAAACAAACGTCAACACGAAATAAAAACAAAATCGTATTATTGCTTTTCAATAATTAACACGCACGTGTCGCCGTCTCTTAAAGTGTCGTGTTGTCATGCGTTGGAGGAACTTTGTGTTTGCATGCTCATTAACGTTCAACTTCTGAAATTAAAAAGCAAAAAAAAAAAAAAAAAAAAAAAGAAGCTGAGCTGTCCTTGGTGCTGAAAGCAGCCTGCATGCTCTTTATTGGGTTCCATACACGGACGCTTTAATTAAGACACACACACACACACACACACACACACACACACACACACACAAACAATCATAAGGAGCGAATGTCATCTAACAAGGATGACTGTATCCAGCGCCTTTTGTTCTAAATTGACTTATTAAATGAAAATAGCTGCTTGCTACTGCTGCAGCACCATAAATTGCACCTTGTTTCCTTACAGTAGTTCAACCGCACATCTAAAAATACACACTTCATCATATCTACTTAATATAATACAGAAATGTGCACTTTTAATACGCCAAATTAAAAAAATTACAATTAATGAGGCTATAAGGGACCACGCAGGTTGCATGTGAGGTGAAAAAAAATTGAATGTTGTGGAAAATCACCATTCGTATGAATAAATAGACCAATATGGGAGAAATATGACAGGATTTAATTGTTTACAAAACATAACAATGTCACCTTGTCATTGACTTTTTCATTGTATCCTGAAAAATATGTATATTCACAAAGCCGTCTAAAGTTGTGTTCGTGTACGGTCCTCCTTTGGCGAGATAATAGCTCACGGGTCTGGCATATCAAGAGACTGCTTCTCAAATCATCTTTCCCCTTTGAAAAAAAAAAAAATGGACAGAAAAAAAATACAAATGAAATGCAATTACGATAGCTGCCAATTCTACACGGATTTTCACTGCTTTCCGAACCGGCCCACACAAATAACGCCGTCCACGGCACAGTTTTTTTTCTTCGATATTTAATCACTATATTGGTGAGTAGCAAACAATGCGACCAACACCCGACTGTCAACATTCTCTCTGACGTTGGTCACATGATCCCAGCCTGATTTTTTTTTTTTTTTTTTTTTTCCGGGCCAGGTGCCTATCAAAACATGCTCTGTTTCTAATCTGCATACAGTATTTGCGCGCCACTAAAGAGGCGCGGGGGCGCAGCTGGGAATGTTTAACCTGACGTTCTGGTCCAATTGTTCTGCTCCGCTCCCGGTTTTCTCAGCTGTGTTTGGAAAAAAAAAAAAAGGGAGATGAGCGTGGACATGCACAGTGTAGCCCCGCGCGCTCATTTGCATTCCGCCTGCAGGGGAAACAAATCCTTTTGTAATGGATGTTTTTTTTTTCCTTCCCCTTTTTGTATTTCTTTTTTTTACATGAATGAATGAAGCATAAAATGCATGCTATACATCAGAGCTTCCCAAACGCTTGATTTTTTTTTTTCTTTTCCTCAAGGACGCTTTCATAATCTAAATGCCAACCAACCATGTGTATTCCTCAATGCAACGGGTATTAGAAAGTCGCCTATTTTCCGGACAGTTGTAATCATACGGTGACTGAAAACGTATTTTCCAAGCTCGAGGGCGCTAAATTTGGAGACGGCACATGCATTCTGATTTCCATCCGTGTGCAAGGCTCAATCTGCCCTGCCACTTCGTCTGCAGCATCCTGGCCGTTCCGGCATAGAAGTCATGATATGGTTGACGAAATGACAATTCAGTGGCAGAAAGTCGCTCTGAAGTTACGCCTGCTCTGACCATGTCTAAATCATCCCATTGGCCGCCAGTGGGATGATTGGAGGTTGCGGGGCACACAAAGTGTGGGGATAGATGCACGCTGTCAATAGAGATTATCACAAGCTGAGGGCTCCTGTTTACACATCATCTGTTGCCATACCCGCAGAGCATAGTGACAATGCTCCAGTCGCACACACGGATGTGAGATGTGCTCGTGCCACATTCAAAGAGAAGCCATTTTGATAGATGGCGAACAGAGCCAGCTGTGTTGTCGCCCACAACGGCGCAAACTGCCCCTTTATTAAAATATGGCCTGCGTGCATCCGTAAATGTACCAATTCCCAGTCTAACATGCCTCTGTGCAGATTTTACGCCTTGCGCCATGCCGGATTTGTGCCGGTGACAAATACAAAGCCCAATGTTTTAACGGTGGGAGCACAGTGGGCGAGTGGTTAGCGCAGCTGATTGGCAGTTTTCAGGTTGGTTGTTTGAAAATCACATGCTACCGACGTAGCATGGATTACATTGTATATAAAGCGGCATGTGACAATGCACGGAGAAGCCGCGTTTTCTCGGGATTTCATGACTGAACGGCATCTTTGCCCACGGGAGACTTTGCCAGTACAGTGGTGGGGGGATTTACCGCCGAGAGATGGATGAGCGTTGGAATTGAGTAACGTTCCTGCTGTGCTGGAGGGAAAACAAAAAGCAGCCAGAAGTGGGCGGATTTTCTTGATTCCACTTCATGTCAAAGAAAGCCAATCCCATACGACTTTAGCAAGAAAAAAGCCAGGTACACCATGGACTGGTCGCCAGACAATTTGTGGGGCACCTACAGATAAATAACGTCTAAGGAAACATCTAAGGAACATTTAGCATCTTCAATGAACCTAGCATGGTTTTGGAATGTGGGAGGGTGGTCGGTAGGAAGAAAAGAACGAAACAAGGATATACAGTCAAACCTCGGTTTTCGTCCCATAATCCGTTCCAGAAGGCTGTTCGAAAACCGAAATTGTTCGAAAACCGAAACCACGCTCTTTTTAAAATAAAAAAGAGTCTGCTCACAATGGAAAGCAACACGAGGAAGCGTCACTTCTTCGTCTACCCGAGAAGCGTCACTTCCTCGTGTAAGGAAGGCGGGAGGAGTCAAATGGTGCATTCAAGTGCGCTCAGTTTGTTCGAGAACCGAAATTTTGTTCGTCATCCGAGGCATAAAAAAACTCGACATTTTTGGTCGAAAACCGAATTGGACGAGAACCGAGACGTTCGAAAACCGAGGCTTGACTGTACAAGAGAATGGCCGGAAACAGAAGGAAGGAAATAAGAGGAGGGAAGGAAGGATGAAAGGCAGGAAGTATGGTATGAAAGAAAGGAAGAATTGTACGAGGGAAAAGGATGAAAGGAAAGACAGAAGGTCAGAAGTGAGGATTAAAAGAAAGAAGGCAAAGAAAGATAAAGGAATGGAAAGAAGGATGAATGAAGGATGAGAATTGGGGAGGATGGCAGGAAGGAAAGAAAGGAAGGTTGCCTATGGAGCCTCAAAAAACAACGTATGAAATGTAAAAGGAATGGATGGAAAGGTAGAAGGTTGCAAGGAAACATGGATGATGGAAGGAAGGATGTTTGGTATCTAAAGAAAGGAAGAAAGACAATGGAAGGGAAGAAGCAAGGATGGATGAAAGCCAGGAAATGAGACTGGAGGACAAGGTTGGAGAAAGAGAAGAAAGAAAGGGAAGATGAGGGCAGAGATGAAGAAAAGGAAGAAAGGCATCTGTGGTCGTCAATGAGGCTAACGAGCTCCACCGCGCCACCTCAGGTGAGCCCACAAGACCAGAATGTCAGGACCTCGTCTTCACCGCATCCGGCCGACAGAAATGTGACGTTTGCTTTGTGTCCCGCCCTCTAATGAGCCTGTTAACATTCCGTTGTCGCTCCCTAATTGAGTCCACGGCTCGCCGGATGGAAGCGAGCAGGACTCGAAATAATTACTGTACTCCCCCTCCCGCCACCCCACCCCACCACACCCCCACCTCTTTCCTCGTCGACTCGCCTAATGAACTTAAGCGGCATATTTACCACACAGGCGGCCGCGTGGCAAACAGATGGCATTGAGTAAAATAATAAAAGCGGGGGCGCGCACCGCTGCTTTGTCGGATAGAAAAAGCTCCCTGCGGTGATGGAAGGAAGGGAAGAAGGAGAGAATACGATAAGGGGCAATGAAGAGAGGGAGGAAGGATCGAGAAGGAAAAGAAGGAAGGAAGGAATAAGGAAGGAAACCCTGATGAAAGGTAGCAAGGTATGAAGGATGGAAATGATGAAATGAAAGGAAGGTCAGGAGGAAGTAAGGATGAAAGAAGGAAAGGAGGAGGAATGAAGGCACGCAGGAAGGAAGGCACGTAACAAGCCTGGTATGAAAACAATGACAGCATGAAAGGAAGGATTTAAAGAACGGAAGGAAGGAATCAAGGACGGATAGAATGGAAGGACACAAACAAGAATGGCATGAAAGGACGATTTAAAACATCGTTCCAATCGAAAATCACCGACTTGTGGAGGCAGCGTTGGAATGTTGCGGGATTCCCACCGCTAATTCCTCAACGGACCTCCCCGCTACCGATCCGACTCGACCCCTCGTCCACGCTAGAAGAGGTCAACGAGTCCCCGCCTTAATCACACGCCTGACAGGCAGCTCGAGGTTCATTAATCTCCCGAGAGGGCCGACCAGCGATCACGTCTATTGATCCGCTGTCAATTGTCGTATGTGTCAACATTGGAAAAATGTGTCTTTGTGGTGAGTGAGGGAGGAAAATCATGGACTGACTCTGTACTCGTTGCGATCCCAGCCAGAAAAAGAAGCAGAGAGTGACCCGAGTGGGTTTTTCTGACAGCAGACTACGGGCGAGATGTTGCCTCACACGGGGGCATAATAAGTACAGTCAAACCTCAGTTTTCGAACGTCTCGGTTCTCGTCCAATTCGGTTTTCGAACAAAAATTTCAAGTTTTTTATGCCTCAAATGACAAACAAATTTCGGTTCTCGAACAAACTGAGCGCACTTGAATGCAGCATTTGACTCCTTTCGCCTTCCTTACACGAGGAAGTGATGCTTCCTCGTGTTGCTTTCCATTGTGAGCAGACGTGTTCAATAAACATTTTTATTTTTATAAGAGCGTGGTTTCGGTTTTCGAACAATTTCGGTTTTCGAACAGCCTTCTGGAACGGATTATGGAAGAAAACCGAGGTTTGACTGTAGTTCACCAATTGCCAATATTTCGCGTTTTTAATGATTATGAACTTGTCATATTAGCAGTAAACAGTAAGGACTATCACTCATCAAACATCCAAACTGCCGCTGCTTTTTAAGACGGAAAAACAACAATAAAGACCCATGAAAGTCTCATTAAAAAAAAAAAAAATGAAGAAGACTTCATCACAGTTAGCATCCTCGACGGACCTTATTTGCAACAGATGCTAATGCCTAACAATCCTACATTTGGACATGTATTTATACTTTGGTGTGCTCCGGAATCATGGAGGCACAGACCATTTTGGCATCAGAAATGTTGATCCACATTCAACTTTATACTGTATGCTGCTTAATGTGTTCCCACGGGAGTGGCATGTTCTTTGTTGACGAGTTCAGTCAAACTCTCGTTCTTGGAACAGTCAAGAAGTTCAACTGGAGCATAAACAGACTTAAAAAAAATAAATAAAATCTGACAGCTCCACGTGGTCCAGAATCCTGCTGCTGGAATGCCTGGACCACATCACAGCAGTCCTAACATTATCAAGTAAAGATGACAGGCCAGACAATCGATCCTTGCGGGACTCCACCTCCAGCTTGAAGTGGTTGTGATGCTAGTCGCATTACGAGTAGCAGACAGACAACAGTCTCCATTTCGGTGGCATCCCAACCTAATAAAGCGCCGCCCCGCAGGGTCTGTCTGAGTTTGGAAGTCAAATGCTTGTTATCTGCTGCAATTGACAAGCGACAAGCTTCTCAATAATCCCACTAATAAGTGCCGGGGCGGACAAGGGTCTCTCGTGGTTCGATCCCAGTCCGCTTCAGGGGGAAAAACTGTGCTGTTGTCAGTTAAATTGACTTTCAAAAATAAAAAGGCAGCAAATCAAGGTGTTGCATTGAGACTTGGAGAAGAAATCCAATGGCGGCAAATTGAGTCCTCGTCACCTGAGTGACTCTGACTAGATGTTCGGATGTAGGAAGTGACATGAATGAATATATGCTGATGCTTTGCCGAGTCTTTCCTTTTTTTTCTGCTACAAAAGGAGCAGAGAATTTACTCCGTCGGCCTAATTGAATTAATTTTGGAAGTGCTGATGAATGACTCCATCATCCGCGGCAGACCGTAGTTATTTTCCCCCCCGAGTTAATAACGTGAGGCCCAAATCACTTTCTGGAATTTTCACCACAAATTTAGAAGCTTTGATGTTGTTTGTCTGCTTCCGCTGCGGGGGTTTGTCCCCTGAAGCGTTTGCTTTTTGGCACCTCTTATACATCATTTAGCAATTGCAACCTCATCTGAAACCAAGAGCCTGGAGATTTGATTGCAGACGTGCGTTCCTACAGCAGCACGGTCACCCGAATTTGTATGCAATTATGGATGGGGTGCACTGCAATGTAGCGCGGGTTCAATGTAAGGTAATGCCTTTAATTTAGTACAGGAGTCAAATCATGTTTTTTTTCTACCCCCCCCCCCCCCCACCACCACTGAAGTACTTCTACTTGAGTAAGGAGTGTGAATACTTTTGTCACCTCTGCTTGAGCCATGCAGTGTAAATGGAGTCTAAGTGAACTAGCACCAAATGAAAAAAAAATGGCCGCTAGCGTATCATTTTCTCGAAGAAACATTTCGGTAGAGATTTTTGCTCGACTGTTTGTAAAGTCTTTTGTTGGACAGATCACGTTTTTAAATCTAGATGATGTTGGGCTTAGTGCGCGAGTCGGTGAAAGGAAAAAAAGACACAAGGAGCAGATTGAATTCGGCTCTTTGTTAGTCTGGAGAAAATGTTCCCATCGATTTTGTTCTTTTATTCCTTTGCGACCGCTTCTAATATCTGCGAGAAGACTCTGCCAATGTGAAATCTCGCCTTGTTACGGAATGGAGCACAAAGACTCCGGCGGCTCTTTCAAAAGTGATGATCTCGCCCGTCGTACTTCCCGATGGTTTGCTGATCGACGGCCGCCGCCGCCGTCAAAAAGGTTTGATTGGCCACAACTAATTGGACGGTCGGCGGAGGCCATTAAACGCACGGTTCGGGGTGACTGCCTCTCAGTCCTGCGCGAACTTCAAATGTCATCCGCCTCCCAATTACAGCCTAAACAGCAATTTACCTCAGTTAATTACCCCAATTATTATTCAATGGAATGCCAAAAAGACTCCCCCTTCATTCGTTCCGTCTTTAATTTACACATCACGGCTCATAATCTGGTCAAATATGGGCGTCCTGCGCCAGAGGCCACCTTCACATTTGCATATTTGCACAGGGGAGGGGCGGGGGTGGGCTGACGGCGACGTATTGCGGAGAAACGAGTCAACGCTTCTTAATGAGTACAAAGAAAGATGAGGGATGTAATGAACGCTTTGAGCTTTATGGGTCTTAATGCATAGCCACTCTTGAGACGGGGATTTACGAGGGCTCTCTCGGAGATTTACAGCCAGATTCTGATTAAAGAACAGCACAGTTGCTCATTGTGTCAAGAAAATAAGGGAAGAGGGAGCCAAGGAAAAGCTCGGGGTGTCAATTTCGCACCGTTTTGTCCGTCACCTTGTACTTTTTTTCCCCATCAAAATGTACACCAAAAAAAGCCCAAAAAAGAAGGGGAAAAAAAAGCTCAATTGTGGCCCATTGCATGTTTTTTTTTTTTTGTCTGCTACGTATTCTAATAAAAATTAAACGCATCCGGCATCAGATTATGAGCAAACATGTTAGAATATAGCAATTGTTAAAAACTAACGAGAATAATATAAAAAGATTCCAAGACCATGTTTTAAAAGATCCAAAAGAAGCAGATTCCAGTCACTCTATAGTCACACTGTACTTCATGTATCAAAAAGATTTTTAAATGATATTTGTACTTGTTTTTATTGTATTATTTAAATGTATATGTATACATAAAATGCTTCACACGATTTCTCCTCTAAAAAAAGAATGAACAGTTAAATGGTACAGCAGTCACATGTTTTAATGTAAAAACTAAAATATCATTTTCATTTGGAAATCCAAATTTTAAAGTACAAATTAGCGGAGTTAAGATGTTGTTTTTAATTCAAACTATTTTGAATATTGCGCTATTGGAAAAACAAGATATCACTTTTCAAACAAATTGTAAATGTTGAATGTTCGATCTATAGAAAATTATATCTATTTTTAAATTATTTAGAAAAATGAAAACAAATGACAATTTTTTGTATTTGTATAATAATTACATCAATATAATCTAAATTTGCTTTTGCCAGAATAGCTCAGACCTAACTATCGAATTGATTTGGGTTATTTATGAGCTAAAAAATTTTTTAAAAAAGTTCACTGCCCATCCCTGCTTTGGATGCTCCGTGCAGAAAGAAAACCGAACCAAATTTGACAAAGCCGTCAAAAAGACTTCTCTCCGGTTTGCTGTCTGGTGACTGCGATGATCCTCCGCGATACATTAACAAGCATTGTAACGGGACTCTGTTCATTTATCGCTTTGGCATTTTAGCTGGGGAGTGGCGGGGGCAAAAAAAAATAAATAAAAAAAATAATCATCAGTGAGCATTCACCCGCGAGGGAATCGTAATTTCTAGTTTAAATGCATACAGCTTGTTGGCAGAAAAGCGTAGAGTCATCTCATCTCTCTCACATTTCACAACAAACTTCTCTGCAGACAAATTTGTCTTTGTATCGGGCTCGGGGCCCTGATGCCGTTCCCAACAGGGGGTGGGGCTCCGTGCTCCTTTTGCTGAAAGCAGTCTGCGGTCGAGCAAGAATCAACATGGTCATTATCGACATATTGGAGCGCTCGTAGACCACTTGACTCGACCCGATTGGATTGTGCGCAGAAAGAAAAGCGACACTAAAGGCATCTTATCCAGAAAAGAGATGATTCTCCTTATGCTCGATTTGACTTTCAGGATGGAGACAGACAGGCTTCGTACTGATTACCTTATCGCACGCTGTCTGATTGCTAGGGAGGAGGATTCATGACACTTTCCAAATTCCATTATTGATGTGATTCCTTATTGATCCTCCTTTTCGATTCTTGTTTGGTGAGGGACTACGAAACACAACCAATATATGTTATCATTTCACTAAAACATCCTCACGAGGGTCGCGGACGTGCTACAGCCTATCCGGGGGCTCTTTTCCGGCCGTCGGCGGGGTACACCCCTAAACTGATTGCCAGCCAATCGCAATCGACGAGCAACCATTCGCGTTCACAGTCACACCCAGGGACAATTTGGAGTGTTTCATTCATCTTCCGTGCATGTTTGTGGAATGTGGGAGGACACCGGAGTACCCGGAGGAAACCCACGCAGACATTGGGAAAAGTTGCAAACGCCACACAGGACGACCGGAGCCGAAATCGAACAGTGCTAACCAGTCGACCACTGGCAGCCTGACTCAAATATTTGCAGCGATTATTCACCTGTCATACCAAAAAATGGATGGATTTGTCTATCATAACAAGACGCAAGAAAAAGTCTCGGAAATAATTTTCGAGCTTGAACAGGGAGCCAGTTATTATGATCGGAAGTCATTATTTTGGGGACAATTCCAGGGCTTGACAAACTCTTACCGGAAAGTGTTTCGAATGAGACCCAATTGGAACAAGCAATCCGTGACAGATGGATGATGCTGAATTGCCCAAAAAGATAATTTCAAAGATTTTCCAGAAAAACGGGCCCATTCATCGTTTTGAATAAGTTTTGATGGCATCTCATCTTCGAAATAAGTCGTCCATTGCAACTGACGCTGTCCCCCCGGTGAGTGGTGTGCCAAACCGCTTACTTGACGAGTCCACCCATCCGTAGCGGTCACCGAGATGATCTTGGAACCACGGTCCACCTGAGTATCGCCACTCCGAGCCGAGGCTGTCACTCAGCTGTCGATTTCACGCCGGCGTCCGGCCTGAGTGTGACAAAGCCAACGTCCCATGTGGGGCCCGTTTGCTCCGCCGTGTCCTTGACCAAAGTCGAGCCAGCCGCTCAAGTGCACCGCAATTTGTCAGTCACACAGCTTTGGATTTGAAAATCCCTACAAAATGGAGATTAAGAGATACGATGAGTTGATGTTGTCAGATGCGAGTACTTTTAAATCGCTGCTTTGCTTGTGCATGTATTTTTTGGGGTGGGAGGGAGGTGGTCGTCAAACAACATCTGTTCAAGGAGGCCGTTTGTCCTCTGATTAGCTCGGTTTGTGGACAAATTCACATATTAACCCTCCTGCAGTATTTTTAAGCGGCTGCATGAAGGGTATTGCGTCCCAAAAATGTCCCTCTTCCAGTGTGCAACAACTTTTTTCACTTTTAATTTTTTTTCACTTTCAACCCCTCAAACTGTTCAGTGGGAATTGGCCAAGACATAGATATACATCCTATGCAAAATTCCAGCTTTGTGGAGTTATTTTTCACTGTTTTGTCTGTGGTGTCCATTTGTCCAGCAGTCCAAAATCGTCCAAAGTGTCCTAAATGTCCAATTTGCACAATTTGAAATCGTGTTTGCAGCAAGAAACTTTTCACAACAGGGGGGTTTTCACTGTAGCAAATTTGATCTCGGATGTAAACACACACACACACACACACATTAATGCATGAAGATTTTTTTTTCACACTAGGGGGTATTTTCACCCATGTAGGTTTCGTTGTAGAGGAGTTTCACTGTATATATATATATATATCCATCCATCCATCCATTTTCCGAACCGCTTTATCCTCACTAGGGTCGCGGGGGGTGCCGGAGCCTATCCCAGCTGTCTTCGGGCAGTAGGACACCCTGAATTGGTTGCCAGCCAATCGCAGGGCACACAGAGACAAACAACCATCCACGCACACACTCATACCTAGGGACAATTTAGAGTGCACAATCAGTGCCATGCATGTTTTTGGAATGTGGGAGGAAACCGGAGCACCCGAGAAAACCCACGCAGGCCCGGGGAGAACATGCAAACTCCACACAGGGAGGCCGGAGTGGATTTGAACCCGGTACCTCAGCACTGTTGCTAACCACTGGACTACCGGGCCGCCCTATATATATATATATATATATATATATATATATATAATATGGCATTCAGCATCCCGAGTAATTTCTCATTGTTGTATTTTTTTCTTTCTTTCTAACCTCATGATGACCTTCTGTAAATACAAACTTTCACCAAATTGGAGAAGAGCAGCACCAACAATGTGTTGAATGTTTCACGGCCCGAAAGATCCTTTTTATTTTTTAACTTTGGATTGACATCTCTGATGCGGTTTCTGCTACTCTAAAATAAATTCCCCGCCGGAGCTCCATCCAGCAAGCGCTCACGCCCACCGCAGGGGATGCTGCGCCTGCTCCAAGGGCGTCTTCCCGCAGAAGGTCAGCGGGAGGGGGCTGCACTGAGACAAGTGCCTCGGGGCAAACGGGGATGATGGAGGAATATGTTGCCACAACATGGAAGAATCGCCACGCAGAGATGGCCGTGATATGCGAGCGCAATGCGTCCACGCTTGAGGAGCAAATGTCCTCATACGCTGTACTTAAGTATTACTTGTGTGTAAGAAGAAAAAAAGTCATCGACTGTATTTGCACATCATTACTACTCCCCACTGTCCACACCGTAAGATGCTGAAGTCGGTGGCATCTCATTGATTTCCATCCGCAACGGGAAGAAAAAGCAGCAGTAATGAGACGCGATGCCCACTTTTTCTTTCCTTCCATTTCCCAGCTGGAGGGCTAAATAAATGATAGCAATTAGCCCAACGTAGATGTATTCCTTTAAGCAAGGGTTTTATCCCCCAAGCTCGTCTCAACAAACTTGACACTAACGCTTTCTTCCCTGAGATATGTTCTACGCCTTCATCTCCAACCAAGTGTGACGAGAGATCATCAGGTGCCGTGCGGGGAAATGCAGAAATGAGGATGTTCTTTGCTACAAATAAGGCCTTTTTTGTTCATCCATCTATGTGTGCGGCGTATAGTGACAGGCAGTTCAATTTAATGCTCTTGTACTACATTATAGATCGCAGAAGGTCCAATTAACTTGTGTACAACTGTTGTCATTCATGGAACAGGAAAAAAAACCTTTTGTGTTCAACTAATATGCAAAGATCCCAAACCCGGATTGGGGGGGGGGGGGGGGGTGTCGAGTTCATGTTGTTCACCTTGTTTATCCATTTACCAGTGCCAAGACAGTACCTACAAGACAATAGTTGGTGCTATGCGTTACACTGCCAACAAGCTAAAAAGGCCAAATTCGAAATAAACCTCACCCAGCCAAAATATTTAAAAGTCACAAAATGTTGTTATTGGCTTCAACAGCAAAACGCCATCCTGTAATTACGCTGAATGGCTGATTAAGGGTGCCAAAACCAAACCCCCCCCACCCCCCAAAAAAAACGAATTACGCTGACACTGTATACTACAGTGCCTGGTGCTAGCGTTAGCTAGTGGCTAGCAGCGCTGACGAGAGCTGTTGTCAAGTTTAACATGTCCACTCTGTTGGAGTCCTATATCAATTGATATAAATTTAAAACCTTTCAGAAATTTGAAGTTTACAGTATTTGTTAAACATGACTTACCGAATCATATTGCTGAGTAAAGGCTCCACTCTGTTCATTAAATGCTAACATTAGCCAAAAATGTCTCCGCTTTTATTGCCCACACTGTCACATATTTTGCTGTTCGCACGGCATCGGTGGGACACACTTGAACAGGGGGTTGCCTTCGGGGTGTCAGTCTTGCTCGAGGGCAGTAGCGGAAAATCCTTTGCCGCATCTTCTTAAGCTTTGTCAAGTGTCGAACTTTTTCGGCCTGACTTTTTTTTAATGGCAATAACAAATCATATGGTCCTAAAAAAACGCATTTTTGATTCATTTTCCTCCGTTTGCAGTGGCTCGGGAGGCTTAAAGTACTGCGTAAATCAGTCCCTGTGATCTGACGCTCAAAGGACTAATCGCCGCTCTCGTCACCACTGTCGATAACATCTGTGTTGCGCGCGCGGATCAGGACCTTCCGTCAGATTCCCGCAAATAATCGCAGCACGGACGCCGGCCTGCCGGTGGCTTGCCTGGCGGCTCCCGCGAGGGCCTTTTGCGCCGCCTGCGAGTGAAAACGGCTTAAGCGCTTTCCATTTGCCGTTCTGCAGGGGAGGAAGTGATTTGTCCTTGGGGACATCCATTCCTTCGAACGGTCAATAGCGATGCAGTCCGGGCCCCAGAGACGCTGAAACCCGCGAGTCTTTCGAAATATGAAGTGATGGGAAGTAACGAAGCACAAATACTTTTTAAGAGATTTTGGTTCATGTTGTCAACTACAAAAAGGCTCCATGGTGAACGCATCGTATCAACACACACATTCGCCATACATTAACCATGATTGGATGCTTACTTCTTTTTTTTTTTTAATGTGCAGACAAAAAAGCAAAGCAGAGATTTCAAAGTCTCCCAATGCGGTCTGCCGGTCTGCTCTAGCGTTTATTTATCCCGTTGAGGGCCCTTCATTAAAACGTAAGGAGCGTCCATTGTGTGCGAGAAGCGCCTGAAAGCTACGTCCCCGCAGTTTCCGTTCTCAAACACTCTTTGGATGTATCCCTTACGCTTTGTCTGATATTAACACGCTCATTTTTCAAAAGTATCTCTTCCAAGCAGATGTCTCTTGTAACCACAGCAACAATTCTGTCATTCTTTTTTGTCTTAACATTGGGTTCAAAGAATCCCAGATGAATTGCTGGATTTTTTTCCACTTCTTTGCTTGACAAACAAGTTACAAGCAATAGACTCCTCATCAAATTAAAATTAGGATCTTGATAGTCCTTTTACAGTTTACAACAAAATTAGGGTGCAATTTGTAGTTGTCTCCTGTGTGCCACCGTGCAGCTGGTAAACTACACCGAGATGCGGTACGGAAGCACGCTCTCAATGGAGTAGCAGTGAATGAAAGAAGGTCAGCAGCTCCCTCCTCAGGTTGACCCTTGGGAGGGTCCTCAAAAAGTCAAAGACGCTGTTGGAGATCAGACTTCCTCCTCCTCAAATCCACAATGAGTTCTTTGGTCTTGTCGATGTTAAGGTTCAAGCTATTGTCCTCACGCCAACCTCTGGACCTCATCCCCGTATGCCGTCTCATGGCCACCAGACATGAGACCAATTATGCTCATGTCATCGGTGAATTTATTGACACAGTCACGCATGTACAGTAAGAGGACTTCGCACGCACCCTTAGGAGAGCCTGTGTTGAGACTGTGGCGAGATGGCGACCCATTCGGACTCTCTGACGCGGTCAAAGAGAAAGTCCTTTATCCAGCAACCCATGATGAGAGGAAGTCCAAGGTCAAGTCATTCTCTTTCGACATTGTCCTGGAAGACATCATCAACAAAGGGCAGCCTAACATGACACCGTAGCTGTTCCAGGTGGGAAATGGCAGCGTGGAGTACTGGTGATCTGCTCGCTCTCCCTGCGGACTCGTGTGGGTCGTCTCTGGGTTCGGAGACAGGACCTGGCGTGACATCTCGCCAGTTTCTCAATAATTGGGGTCAGAGGGACTGGCCGGTAGTCATCAGGGCCGTTGATCGTGGTCTTTTTGGGATATTAGTAGATGACTTCTAGGGCAGCAAGATCTTTAGCGAAGACCCCTGCCAGCTGGACTGCACTCTCTTTGAGCACTCTCCCAGTCAAGCTGTCTGGACCAGCAGCCTTCTTTGGGTTTACTGATCTCAGCGTGCAGCTCACCTCCTGCTCCCGCCTTCCTTGTCACCCGATGTCAGAGCTGGGACTGCCTTCGGTCCTTACATGTCAAAGCATGCAAGGAGGTGGTTCAGCTGCTGCCCGAGTGTCTCGTCAGCCTTATCTGTCATAGGCGTTGCCGGACTTGTCGCGCGTCGAGTGCTCGATTCATTTCAAAACCCAGATGCCGAGAAGTGGTCTGACACATCCACATGTGGTTGGAGGTGTGCTAATTTATAGTCGGGCATGTTGCTACAGGCTTTGCCCGGTGCATTTTCCACCTTTGTTACGCATGACATATGCTGCAGAAAACTGGGGCAATCAGCATGATTGAAACCCTCCACGATAATGTGCACTGCATCAGGATCATAATTCTGCTGGCTGATTGTTGCTTCGTGTGACTCATTCGTGGCAACAGGTGGCACCAAACGACCGTTACCATGACAATGGTGATCCAAACAGCTAAGTAAATGCGTAATGTCTGCCTAATAGTAAATAAACAACCTTTACAAGTTACTATTCTTTAAATCCCCCCCACCTCCCACCACCAAATATTGGTATCTGCCTCGACAAGTGACCCTCTAAGGTCAAAAAAGCCCTCAAAGAACAAAAAGGGATAATCAGAGGTTACTTTGACCCATTTTCCATCCAAAAAACCTTGGCCAGGCCAGTGCTGTGCTTCGTTGGTGCTTAACAAGTTTTTACGAAGAACGTGTTTGGCAAAGAGACGTCATTATGTCATCAAAAAGCGTCCAAACGTCCCTGCTTAGGTCGACGTTGACCCAAGATTGCCTGCGCTATTAATAATAATGCGCTGTTAGCATCCGCGGGGCAAATTAGCATAGCATGGATTACACTTGTATATACCAGTCAGGGACATGCAATCAGCCAACGCTTCCGCAAAAATCTTGTGCCGGAGTTCACGACTCAACAGTTTGTGCAAAACGTCCGTGTGTCCAGGCAGTCATTCCTCGACATCTCGATCGTCACGATCGTCATGATAACCCCGCCCAAGAGTCCGGCCCAACAATTAATTGGGGCCAGCTAAAGAAGCACCACGGCCAATTTTGGTGGTAGAAAAAGATAAAATCGGTGCTAACCTGGCCGCTGGCCCGGAACTAACACCCGAACAAGCGCGGTGGAAAAGGGCCATCTGTTGTACTTGTGTGAAAGGTTAAATTCATATTCAAGAATTGTTTGATGACACATCCCAAATCTTTCCTTGATTGCAATCCTCCCTTGTCATCTACAGCAACGAGATACTCTGGCTTGATCGACTGTACAATAAATCGCGATCTTTGCAGATTGAACATTTAAAAAAAAAAAAAAAAAAGGCCCAAAAGGTATAACTGCAGATCATCCTTCTTGAAAGCAATTTCTCCTCCACTGTGGCACAATTGGCCGGCGTGCGGATACGTCCTGAACAACCGCTGTTCAAATATATATCGCCCCCTTACAAAATACCTTGATTTCTTTTAGAGCCACTCTGAAAATCACATTTTCAATCACTCTGGCAGGCTCTCTGTACTGCGCACGTTCAGGCAGAGGGAGAAACCTTCTTGGAGGATGCAGGGGGGGCGGGCGACTGATGAAAATGGCAAAAGGAGTTAAAAAGAGGGCTCTTGAGTGCTATTTCAACTTTGTGAATTTGTCGACTGGGGGGCAAACGTTTGTGGCGGACGGAATCTTTTTTTTTTCTTTCAAGTGTCGAAAGAGAGAGATTCTTAACACATGGGGCCCTCGTTAATTGTCGCATATAAGCTAACTTTAATATTATGAACCACTAATGTCAAACCAAATGTCGTTAATCCTCATTAGGATCGCGGGTGAGCTGGAACCTTTTCGAGCTGACTTTTGGGTAAAATGTGCAGTGGCCCCACGTACGATCGCATTCACGCTATTGCAACTATTGGTGCAGGGTTCAGCTGTGTCTTAATAGCGAAAGCTAGCTAGCTAGCTAGCTGGGGAGGCGTCTTTCCAGGGCGTGCAGTTTGACTGTCGGACAGAAAACCCACTAGCATTTTCGTCCAGTCTCTTTACGTCAACGAAAAATCGCATTTCGTCTTGTCGCGGTTTCGTCCTGAAACGGCCGTAATGAGCTCATTACCGTCGTGTTAACGTCAGGAAGAACAGGGCCGTCAGAAAAATTATTTCATCGTTATCAACCAAAAGAACCTGGAAGTTTCGAATGACCCTTTTATGCAATTTTCTTTTTCTTTTATGCGTCTAGTTACAGTACGTAATTCATTTTAAGTCTTAATGAGTCCTCGTAGTGACTTTTAGGTTACTGCAGGCTGTAAACGCCCCCCAAAAAAAACCCCACATCAAACTCGACATCTGCTGTGCGGCAGAAAGCCGGAGGTTCTGCTTAACGCGCACACGCTTCTTCCAGTCACATTTCTAACAGCGGCCGCACAGATTTCCGATTGACGTGGCAGAAAGGTTTGACAGTATGCATATTTTCAACATTCATTTTATTGGTGCATTGTTTACATTGAAAAAAAAAAATCAACATGATATCACGGAAGAGCATTCCTTGTACTGTAATTTATTTTAATGACCCATTTTGAATGCATGTGTATAATAATGTAAGCCTACACTGTATTTTTTTTAAAAAAGAACAATCATTTTCAATGGGTTGCACAAATCGATTTCCCCACTGAATGGTGCCTCTCGGCCACAGATGTCGATAGCTTCATCCGGAGTGCGACACACTTAAGACGTGAGCCGCTCAGGTGCCCACTGGCCCGCTCGCGCTCCGTCGAAGCGAAAACGGACATCCACTTTGGCGAGTGCTGAGGGGCCGCGACCGGTGGTGGGCTTGAAGAATGAGCTCCATTTGCAATGATAACGAGGGTGGCGGCAACTTTGTAGCCCTGAACCCCGCCGAGCTCCGCCTGACACCTCGCAGCTGTTTCTTCTCGCGTCTTCTGCCGCTAAAAAGATAGATGGTCTTGTCTTTTGACGCCAACACGACCATACGAGAGGTGGGAGGAAGTCGCATATGTGCGAGTCGCGAGTACGTCGCGAGTCTTTAACCTTCATGTTTCAAGCAACTGCCAAGTTACTGTGGCAGAAAACAAGTCAGTCTCCGATAAATTTCCAGCAATTTGACCCGAGTCATACTGGCTCGCTCAGTTACGTCATGAAAACTTTAAAAGCTAAAGCTAATTGCGCATTTCGTTCCCAATGTTGCACGGATGTCACAGTTGCCAGTCAATGTTTAAGAGGATGTCTAGCGTCACATTTCAACATTTATTTGTCCACCTAAGGGCCCCAAAAAAGGCCTGATGCAGTCTAAGGCTTGGTACAAATGTCAGCTAGCAAAGAAAAAACATCACAACGGGGAACCACAAAGGTGCAACTTGGGGCTATGTTTTTGTTTTTTTGATGTAAAAATCCCAAGATAAAAATGAGAAAAGACAACAGGGAAAAAAAAAATCCTCCCGTGAAAGTGAAAATTATAATCTACTGAGCGAGCTCGAGGTGACTTCTCAAATTTAGCGAATGGATGGTATGATTATTATTGAAACCTTTGTTTTTAGTCACGCCCGCATCCTTGTTCCTCAGTCAGTTGAATCCTTGATTGGAATCGTTTCTGTTTCATGTCACAATTCATCGAGTCTTGGTTCGGGAGTTGTCATTCTTTTCCCCAGTCCCCACGCACATTAACGTTTTTGAGTCATAGATAGTCGTCGTAGAAGCTAGTCAGCGTTTTTAACATTTAATCAGGTTGTCGGCTCTGACCTGTCTCGGATGATTTTATTGGATAATCTTATGAAAACTTCATAATAATCTGGCGTTTGTTAGTCCGGTGAAGGGGATAAAATTGGAACAACAACATCCTGGTTATTTTTGTGCGTACCAGGCCTCAGGATGAGTATTTGAAAACCCCCAATTTATTCAAAAAGGGAAATGACTACGAAATCAAGAAAGCTGAACGTGTACTCTTGAAGTTCCCTTGTTCTACTAAAACCATTTAATTTAGCGTAATTCCCTTTTTTATTGGTCTGTGTTGATCATTGCTTTCATCCTGATATTTCCTCCTATTGCCCCCCCACACCCTCCAAAAAAGAGAGCAAGGCAGAGTATTGGCAACAAGTTATAATTGCAACCCCGTCTTAATTCATCGAGCCCTGTAGTGTTGCGGAAGCTCTTAGCAACAATAAACAATGCGGCTTGGAGAAGCGGGCAGAAGTAAATTAAGCACTGAATAAATTAAGCATTTATGGGATCATTAAAAGCCAGCAGAAGTGTGGAAAATAACATGCTTCTTTCTTCTTTTTTTTTTGGTGCCCCCCCAACGTCCGACTGTACCGCTCAGATAGACTGCTCATGCGTGCCAGAAACACACAGCTATTGAAATGAGAGGCATTAATCAAAATGAATAAAAGATGCACCCCTTCAAAAAAAAAAAAAAATTTTTTTTAAATTTTATTGGGTCTTGCATAAAAGCTGGGCCCTGTTTGTATTTAGAGTGCTCAAAAGAGAGTCAAAGCCATTTTTACTCATTTAGTTTTGCATTAATGTGACAGGAATTTACTTTGCTGCCTTTAAATTAAATATTTTAATAATTATTTTTATTTTAGTTTTTTAATAAAAAGGGTTGTCTGATTGTCACATTTCCCCTGCTGGCGTACGAACTTGAACGCCTCATGCCAGTTTCTGCGTAACGGGCAAGCAGGTGTCACTCAGATCTGATTTTAAAAAGGGGCGATGCTATACGAATGGCTTTTTGAAAATGGATGTGAATGTTCGAGAGACTGTAATTCATGTATGTATTACTTTTGAAATAATGCTCAAGTACATGACAGTCCAGGTTATGGTAGTTTCACAATTCATCTAACCGCGCTAAAATGGTTGCGAGTCGTGCTTGGAGAATATTTAGTCGGTAATGATTTCCATTAGCGTAAAGTTATTACTAGCATGTTGCTACCTAGCAAGAAACCTTGTAGCCTGACCAGAGGAGGACATTTTGTGGCAAGCCGCGATGTGAGTATCATATTGTTATATATCAATATGAGGACTTTTTTTATCATTTGTGCGGTTACTTGTTGGGTGATACACTGCACTTTTTTTTTAAACATTTGTTTTATTTTTATTGATTGAAACCGAGTACAGATTCTCGTTTGCCATACCGACCTGGCTGCAGTTGAGTAAAACAAGGCAAAACAAAAGCAAATACAGTCAAGCCTCGGTTTTCGAATGTCTCGGTTCTCAACCAATTCGGTTTTCGACCAAAAATTTCAAGTTTTTTTATGTCTCGGATGACGAACAAATTTCGGTTCTCGAACAAACTGAGCGCACTTGAATGCACCATTTGACTCCTCTCGCCTTCCTTACACAAGGAAGTGACGCTTCCTCGTGTTGCTTTCCATTGTGAGCAGACGTGTTCAGTCACCATATTTATTTTAAAAAGAGCGTGGTTTTCGGTTTTCGAACAGCCTTCTGGAATGGATTATGGACGAAAAACGTGGTTTGACTGTACAAATAGCCACATACAACAGTTTTAGAATTTTATGTGCACAAAACAAAACCCAAACCATATATGTACAAAACCAACACACAAAATAATGACACAATCGTAATTCACCGTTCAATCAAATTAGCAATCATAGACGTCACTCACTGAAGCGAATCGATCCTTCCAAAAGACTGTTTCAGACGTTCTACACGTCAGACTTAGATGTTGTTGTTGTTTTTTTGTATTCTTATTCCTCTCCAAATCTCCACATTGGAGAGCAAAGCTCCCTGCGCTATCCCTCCATGCAGTTCCGCTCCGCGCAGCCCTACTGTAGGCAGTCCGCCTGTCATTTCTCCACTCAACAAAGACATTAAGGTGCAAAACGACGCGGTCGCACCGCTGTCAAGCTGCTGCCGTAACAAAAGCGCATATATTCTCTTCTCAAGAGATGAATATCATTATGCCGACAGATAGAGGTGTTTTGAGCAAATGTGTTCTTTTCGAAGTGCGTATCAAAGCGGCCGCCCTTCACATTAATCATTCCCCAGAAACCGCTGCCACTTTCAAAAAGTTAGTCATTCTAGTGTTGATCTGTACTGTCTTATTTCTTCACGAGTTTGTGTTTGATGGCCACTGTTTTGTCAGGAAGCCAAAACCATGAACATGACATGCCGCCAAGTGAAATTTGTTTTTTCGATGGATGAAAAACGCGATTGGAGCAATAACAATAAAAGTCGTGTTGTTTTTGATGGGTTGGAGAACGATGGGATGGGTTTCGTCTTATCTCCCGTTTGCAGCGTGACTCTCGCTGTTCAGCTCGCGCCGGCGCTCATGCCTTCAGCCTCGCTGTCCTGCTCTGGCTTCATTTTTTTTTTTTGACTGAGCAGCAAAAAGCCAAATCATACATTTAAGCCTGTCCTGCAGGGTAGCAGTGGACTCCCTCGGTAAACAGGTCAGCCTTGGTCACTTGATACATTATATATAAAACTAAGCCCACAAGGTAACAAAAATGAGTGTAAAAACAAACCATTTTTCAGAGCTGCGGTGTAAAAAGGCCAAATGGTGAGACAGAAGAAGAGCCTACAACAAAAGAAAGCTGCATTTAAGTGACCAGTTGTCGTTATTTAAAATATCGACGGCTTCTTAAAATAATGGCCCAAGTCATGTTTTTTTTTTCTTCAGAAAAAAACTGAACAAAAAAAAAAGAACTAAATACTGATTGGTTTTAATAATCATTTCATTTCAGAAGAAAAAAAGATTATTTTCAAAATATAACTCAGGCTCACTTTAACAGGGTGACAGGATGTGTTCATCTCCTCGGGTTACTCTCAGGCGCCACCTTGCTTCCAATTTCCAAAATATTTTCTTTGTGAAGCCGGATTTTCTGCAATGAAAGCGACCAAAATAAAATGACAGATGAGACTGGACCGAATAAAAATAAATCAGGTGTCATCATCTCTCATTTATCCCAAGATGGGACCAAGAGAAACAAGTGCAACGCTACCGTTTAACTACATGAAGCATAATAATGAGTTGTTTTTAAATTTGCTTGTCAAAATACTGCTTAATGTGTAACCAATCCATGGTATGTATAAATAAAAAAAAAAGAGGAGGATCTTTATCCTTGTGGCATTCTGGAAAAATGACACGACAGGAATCCGTTCCCGTTCACGTCCAGAGGCGACCGCTCTGTTAATTACAAACGTTGAATGAGTCATACGAGCGTTGCGGCTGAGTGACAGGACGGTAACCTCACCTGTCCACATCCTGGGTGTGCCTCGCCGATCAATGACATCAATCAGCGGCGGTCCTGACATCGCGTTGCCGCTCTCTAAATGGGAATCTGTCAGGAAGAGGCTCACCGTCCGTACAAGATGGCTTCAAATAACAATCCAAGTAGGAGTGGTCAGGTTTGGATTTGATTGCAGTCGGGCAATGCAAATGGCTCATGGCGTCGTCTGCGTTCGTTGAGAAACAATACTGCTCATCATGCATTCGCTTAAACTGATCTGTTTGCCTGACCGAATTTAATTGGTGGGTGACCACAGATAATGTGGCGCGCTGATTATAATAACCTCTCTGGGTGACTTTATTGCGGCGGCCAACAATCAGAGGGCATCGTCAGTCCATTGAGCCCGTTAGTGAGGTGGCCCGTAATGCTCACTGACTGCCCAACGGCAGTAATGCCTTCCTACCACGTTGCTCGGACTTTTCGGAACGCGCTGGTGTCACTATGGAATGCGGTCATCATGGTGGAATGGTGAGTTATTGAATGACAGTCAAACCTCGGTTTTCGAACGTTTCCGTTCTCGACCAATTTGGTTTTCGAGCAAAAAACGTCGATTTTTTTATGCCTCGGTAGACGAACAAATTTCGGTTCTCGAACAAACTGAGCGTACTTGAATGCACCATTTGACTCCTCTCGCCTTCCTTACACGAGGAAGACGAGGAAGTGATGCTTCCTCGTGTTGCTTTCCTTTGTGAGGAGACGTGTTCAGTACCAAACTATATATGAAAAATTTAATACAGTCAAACCTCGGTTTTCGAACGTCTTGGTTCTCGACCAATTCGGTTTTTTCGACCGAAAATGTCGAGTTTTTTTATGCCTCGGTGGAAGAACAAATTTCAGTTCTCGAACAAACTGAGCGTACTTGAATGCACCATTTGACTCCTCTCACCTTTACACGAGGAAGTGACGCTTCCTCGTGTTGCTTTCCATTGTGACCGACGTGTTCAATAAACATTGTAATTTTAAAAAGAGCGTGGTTTCGGTTTTCGAACAATTTCGGTTTTCGAACAGCCTTCTGGAACGGATTATGGACGAAAACCGAGGTTTGACTGTATTTGCTTCTTCGTTTGTCACTAAATATGTTAAGTTATTACAGAAATAAGTTTCCCTTTCGCACAAATGGGGACTTTTTGAAATAAGTGTCACCAAAAGAGCCAAAAAGAAAAAAACCTCACCTATGCAGCAAACCCTGACCCAGCAAGCCCTTTGGTTAAATGAGTTCGCCAACCAATTTATACGGGTAAAATCGCGACTCGGAGACACTCGCAAACACCCACGCTGTGGAATCTTAGTTCTTCGAGTCATCCTGCGAGCAGAGCGATGCGGAAATAGATCTGAAAACATCTGCGCCACCTAGATATGTAAAATAGATCCGCGTTCCCACTGTGCTTAACATTTAATCAAGGCCTCATTAGTGATCCATATTTCATCTGTAGCATTCGGCGCTTTGAACACGTTGGAATACGAAGTGGTCTCGGGAATCCGAAGTAAAAAAATAAAATAAAAAAAAGGAGCGGTGGGATGGAGGCTCCGTGGGAAAGAGAAATCGGATCATGACAAGCCTCTCAAGGTCACGTCATCAATAACACCGCGGGGTGACCACGTGGGCACTGTTCGACCCTCCAGCCCAGCTAAAATATGATCTCGCCCACCGCAACGTCTGCTCGAGGACTTCAGCCTCGGCAAAGTCAATTAATATTGATTGCGTGTTTGAGCGAGCATGTGCGTCTCCTCTTGTGGAGCCAAATTACTCCGGGAAAAAAAAATAATAATTCCCCGGAGGGGTGCACCCTCTGGGACAACGTTGAAGACCATTAGCCGAGCGGCGTGGCCAAATGAAACAAAATTGAGGCAAATAAAGGAGAATAAAAACAACCGCTGCTTCAAGCAAAAGAGGCAAGAGACAGGAGTGGCCGCCAAACCCCCGCTGTAATGTAACACACCCGATCAATGGCCCCCGATTGGATTTGGCCCTGCGACTTTCACTTCACAACACGAGCGCAATCTTGGGGGGGGAAAAGATGAATGTGACAGCACTTTTTGTTCACAGCGATGTTTGCGAACGTGTCGGTGTGCGTTTCCCAGGATTGCTGAAGCAGTGCTGAAACATCACTTTGGATGCCCATTGTTTTTGTTTGGATCCGTTCGGTGTGCTGTTAGCCGGAGCTCATTATTAGTCGCCACTTGACAGTAAATCGATCGGATGCAAAATGTACACGTTCCGACCGAGGATGGAGGCGATGTCGGTTTCCTTTTTTGGGCAAAACCTTCTTTACTGCGCGCCTACATTAGAAGTATGAGGACAATGCTAGTTTTTGGTCTAAGTCAAGGGTTGGCAACCCAAAATGTTGAACGAGCCATATAGGACCAAAAAAAACAAATATGTCTGCAGCCGCAAAAAAATAAAAGCCTTCTATAAAATTTACAATGAAGGAAACACATGCTGTTTGTATGTAGGAGACGGCACTGTCGCGGAATTGTTTGTTATTCATTCCTTTGTCGTTTGTTCACAAAGGCCTCCATAGAATTTATTTTGTGATTTCCTCGCTTGATTTTTTGTTTTTGGGCATTATTTTCGCTTTTCTTTGTGTCAGTGAAGTGATCATGAATTTCCGTTTTTCCGAGGCTGTCTTTGAACGCCTCTCGAGTCGAATGAGAAGAGAGAAGGCACGGAGTTTGGACGCAGACGTGTCTGTCTTTGTCGAGACTGTTAAAAGCATCAATAAAGTGTACGTTTTTAAAAAAACAACACCGCAGCGCTCCTTTTTCGGAGCTGCAACATGTATCTATATTTATTTGAGCTGTATTAGCCTACTATCAAAATCTTTTTCCATTTTCAAAAATTTTTTATAAAGTTCCAGGGAGCCACTAGATGTCGCTAAAGAGCCGCATGTGGCTCTGGAGCCGCGTGTTGCCGACCCCCGGTCTATTGCACAACACCGGCTTCGAGCAGGACCTTCTCACTGAGCAGTTTTCTTAAAAAACATGTCTGCTTTCTCAGGACACGGCAGTAGAAAACGTACGCTCTGAGGGTGGAGCGGATGCCCACAGAAAATACACGATTGCCTTGTTTGCTAGCAACCCTCACATCCCACCAACGCTGGATTCACTGAGGATAAGGTCGAGGGCCAAATTCTGTACCTCATCCTAAACCGTGTCTGCGGTGTTATTCTCATCAAGGTCAGAGGCGACTGTTAGAAGATAAACATAACTATGCATGCTTAATCTGTCACTATCAATTTTTAATTAGCTTCCTATTTAATTAGCTCCATGGCCATATAATAAAATTGAATCTCTGTAATAGAGGCAAATTCTGATACCTCGCCCTATTGGCAAGAGAGACATTTTATCCAAGAGGAGACTGAGGGCACCTAAAAAAACTCAGTGGGGAATGGAATTTAAGTCGTAGCAATAGTACTGCTGGGTTTATTTTTCTGATTTCGAACCACGTATGCCCAAACTATACGACATGACCGGCTGTGATTTACTTGACCCTTTAGCTTCCGGAGGATCAGCTTGTCATGGTTTGAACCCCAGCTGGCCAAGTACTACAATCAGTCCCTTGTAGTACCTGTTTTTTTTTTATGAGCAGGTCAGTGAGAGAGGGTCACGAGTAATCGGTACATTTATGTTCCACTTTGCAAAAGCCAACTGTCAAAGCCACATAATCCAATTTAGCGTTCTACCCATCAATTTTCATCCAATCGACTAGAAGCTTTCAGCGGTACTTGTTCAATGTCAAAGCAAGATCTTGATTGATATTAAACGCTATCCGAGCCAAGATATTGAAGGTCCGGAACCCTGATTAGAAGATGATTGGATGCTTCTCTGTCTGTGGTCGTGACAAGTTATAGAAGTGCAAATGATTCACACACTGAATGATTCATCAGGTAATACTAATATCCTTGAATCGTATCCGTAGAACTCTGCATACCGGGACGGCCTCGCCATCAAACTGCTGTGTTTGGATCGTGTTTATTTTATTGAACAGTGACACAAATGATTGAAGTGATTGTGTGTTGCTTCCGGGGGTGACTTTGGGCTTTGGTTTCAATGCTGAGAAGGAATGACGCTTGTTTAAAAACGGAACTGGGGGAAATTCTATTTGGTTTCTGCTCCATGGAGAGCTTTGGTCGATACAACAAATCGACGTTCAACATCGACAAAACAAGATAGATGACTACAGCAGTCTTTGGCTGTTTCCAAATGCTGCATGCAGAACTCTGGAAGATGTTGGAACACCAACAGGCTTGTGAATCTTGTCCAGCAGAGACTGGATTTTCCTGAGGAACAGCAACAAGGCACCCTTCCCCACCAGAATTTTGACCAGTCGTCCAAAGAGTCCTGAGATGCTGATGTTAAAACAGAAAGAACCTACAGATAATGGATTGTTCGTATCCGAAGTCCAAGAGCGCTTGCGGAGCCTGCGCAAGGAACGTGGTCCTGAACTTTGTCAAGAGCAGAAACTGCTTAATGGAATCCTTTCACGGGGGTAGTGACTGCAGCCACTGGCACTGAGTATCTCTCTTTCTGGGAAGGCAGTCGGTCATCTGTCAGGACCTGGTTTTGGGACCTGGAAAAGGCCTGGTTCGTGGACATGATGTGGACACGCAGAAAAGCAAAAGCAACAGATCTGTAGGGCCTTGGACTGGTTGCTGTTGAGGCACTTCCTGTGGACCGCCGAGGTTCCCGTCAGCTAAGCATTCCTCATTTGCTGTGGGGCACATCCCAAACACTCCTCACAAAGTTATGGGTCTTCTGTTTTGGGGTCAAGGTCAATGGGGTCAATGTTTCATTACTTTTTGCAGAACTTACTGTTCTCTGACGGGGATCTGAATGGCAAAATTCACAACGGGCGCTTGATCCATGAATTGACTGGCAGCTATCCGAGGACATGCACTTCCAGGACTTTCTCTTCCAGTCTCTTTGTATTGATCTTGGCCCCCCTCGCTGATGACACTCTTTGATCCTCTTGAACTCATTACTGTTTCAATAGCATTCCGAATTGAACCAGGAAATATGTAAGTTGATTTGTGGATCAAACACCTCTTTTTGCCATTCAGCTCCTTGTGCAAGAAGTACCGAAACATTCAACAGTGAGTCTCAGGCAATCCGGTCCTGATAGAATCAACTTTTGTCGCACCCAAAATAAGCTAAGTGAAGATTCCAAAAAGGACTCCAGCAAACACAAAACCTCCCTTGGTGAGCTTGAGCCACCAACATTTCGGTTAACGGCTAATCTGATTTCACATCTCGCCTGGCAATGAGATATTGTGGCCGTTCACAATCACACCAACGGCGTCCTTTGTCCCAGCGGGATCGACGTCCGCTTTGGACATAAATCGGACACACTTCTTCATCTAACGCAAGCTAAGTGCTTTTTGAGCGGGCGCTCCGATTTCCTTTCGTTGAAAAGGGACGGGATTTAAATGCATCCCGGGTTTTTTGTGCGGCCCGAGCAAAGGTGATGGTGTGCCGAGAGAGGGAGAAAGGAGCTTAAAGCCGCTACTGATTGGCTTTTTAAAATTTTTGATTTTTTTTTACACAAACTCTGCAGCACAACAGCGAGATAATGAGCTCCCTTTGATCAGAGGCGCATTGTTGTATATGCCGATGATCATCTCTGAATGTGTGTGTATGCATGTGTGTGTGTGTGTGTGTGTGTGTGTGTGTGTGTGTGTGTGTGTGTGGCAGCCTGATGAATATTCACAGCGGTGTGTTGCTGTGCTGTCCCTGAGGCGCGTCCGGCTTGTCGCCACATGCACAGAGGGCCTTGTCGTGCACCGTGACAACCTCCACGTGGCGTTTGGAAATGCCTCACTGTATCGTGGCCCTTAAGAGAAATGTTTTTTTTTTTAAATGCCCTTTTCAATGTGGCAAAGGGGGGGTCATGTACGCACAGAAAAGCGCGAGAATGTAGCACAGGTTATCACTGGGGTATCTAATAGCTTAATATCTCTCTGATTTGTTTTGGATGGCTGACAGAGAAAATGATTGTTGCCTGCTAATTGCGTAATAGTCGATCAAATAGTCATTTACACAGCGGCGCACATAAACATTCTCCACTTGTGAAATGTGCGGCACTTAATGTTTTGTATTTATTTGTTTATGCTAATTAAGGAAAATCTGTCCAATTGTGCCGTTCCTGGTTGTTTTATTAATACACTAAACCACCCCGCGCCCATTTTTCTTGCCCCCGCGGGGGGTAACTGACTGCATTACTTATCTGCTAAATGCAGCCTCTTACTCTCTTTTCTGTTCCTCCTCGGCAAAAAAAAAAAAAAAAAAATCATCCCTTCACTTAATGGGGAAATAAAGAGATACATCAAGCTCTGTAGGTACTTTGGCGAATCGCAGAGCAAAACTTGCTTAATTGTGACGGGGAGCCTTTGCGGGAAAAGCAACTTTGCGCAGAGATCACGCTCCACGGATCCAATCAAAGTTTCCTGTTTATGAATACTTAATGGTCATCACTTAAGAAGACGTTGGTCCGCTGAGTCCGAGGCAACGAGTCCGACCAAAAGTCTTTGCTAAGCGCCAAGTCCACTGGAGCAAGACCGTCCATCTCCACTTTTAATGTGCATTTAATAAGAATGAAATTGGCGGGCGCGTAGATGCGGTCAGAGCGGAGCGATAATGACACTTTGGCTTCCCGGGGAGGTGATATGTGGATGACAGCCACCCCCCCCCCTCCCCCGACCCACCCCCATCCCAATTCCTAATGGAGCCGTTCCACTGGCATCTGTTAAGAATGCTTCATTGACTTTACAATTAGTAAAGGCCACGCTTCAGCGCCAGTCTGCGAGAGAAGTGGGCGAAGCCACGCTGCTTTTTAACACGTTTGTCGCAGGACTCGAAGTTTGTCTCTCGGCTTTTGGAGCCGACTTGACATCCGGCTTCTTCTTTTTCCCTTGACATCTGTTGTTCACAACGGTTGAGGCGATGTCGGTGCATTTTATCGCCCTGCTTGCGTACCGCCGCCCAAATACATCGAGTCGAACTCACCAACATCACGTATGTCTCGTGGAGCCCTGAAATTCTTCACATTTTCATTACCTGCTCTGTTGATTCTGTCCAAACTATATATGAAAAATTTAATACAGTCAAACCTCGGTTTTCGAACGTCTCGGTTCTCGACCAAAAATTTAGTTTTTTATGCCTCGGATTACAAACAAATTTTGGTTCTCGAACAAACTGAGCGCACTTGAATGCACCATTTGACTCCTCTCGCCTTCCTTACATGAGGAAGTGACGCTTCCTCGTGTAGCGTTACATTGTGAACAGACGTGTTCAATAAAGATTTTTTTTTTTAAAGAGTGTGGTTTCAGTTTTCGAACAATTTCGGTTTTCGAACAGCCTTCTGGAACGGATTATGGACGAAAACCGAGGTTTGACTGTATTGTTATGAAATCTAAGTTTCAGTACAGGCGGTCATAAGACCAAAACAAAAGGTGTTGATACGCTTCATGAAATCCTCTTGGTCCCGACAAACAACAGCGCTGATAAATCTGGAGACCGAGTGTTGGGTGAAATGCCGAGAGTGGCGCCGTTACGCCACCGGCACGACTGTCCGGCATGTCTGCCGTCATTAAATCACTTGCAAATCACACTGGGCTGCTGCTGGGTTGACCGCACACACACACACACACACACACACACACACACACACACACACTCATTAATGCTGTGTCTCACTGGCGGCTTTTTTAATTCCGTTTTCAATCTTTCCATTTCAAAAGTGTCTCGGCAAAACTCTGCTCGTGAGTTCATCGTGTGTCACATTCAAAAGTTTGATCAGTGGGTACTTTCATAAACTTTCACATTTGAATTTCAGCAGGGGGGAACTCTGCAAAACCTGCTTCGAGTGTCGCATACTGGAATGCACGTGGTAGCGTTTGTCTGCAAATAGTGGCCGATCATTCGATTAAAATCATTTAATAAGGATTTTTTTCTCTCTTTTTCTCTCTGAAAATTGGAATTTATTGCAATAAATTAATCTGTATTGCAATAAAGTACAGTCAAACCTCGATTTTCGTCCATAATCCGTTCCAGAAGGCTGTTTGAAAACCGAAATTGTTTGAAAATCGAAACCACGCTCTTTTTAAAATAAAAATGTTTACTGAAAACATCTGCTCACAATGGAAAGCAACACGAGGAAGCCTCACTTCCTCATGTAAGGAAGGCGAGAGGAGCCAAATGGTGCATTCAAGTGCACTCAGTTTGTTCGAAAATCGAAATTTGTTCGTCATCCGAGGCATAAAAAACTCGAAATTTTTGGTCGAAATCCAAATTGGTCGAGAACCGAGACGTTCGAAAAAAGGAAATTCTTGTCACTCCTATCTCATCACCATACATCTATTTCTTGGCCTTTCTTTGCAAATTCATCCCAGATGTGCGCTAGCAGAGGCAACGCATACAACCCAGCCCCCCCCCCCCCCCCGTCCATTCCTGGCCCGCTTGTCGGAAGCGGCGCACCGGCACGTCGTCTCTAACCTCAAAAATCATTATTACCTGATTAAGTGTGATTAAGAGAAGATCATTAGCAGCTGCATGTCCTGTCCGTAACGATTACCGTGATGGGTGCGTTACGCCCAATGAACTCGCCTGCTGCCAAAGCTAATGGTGGGCGGCACATTGTTTAGCTCTGGGACGGAAGCTCCACTTGCTCTCGTCCGCCCGGAGCACCGCATCCCGCGGCTGCATGCCGTAAATGTGCTAAATGACCCGACAAGAGATGACATTGAGCATGTTGAGCACCAATTCGCCTGCATCATAGACTCGTTGCAGAAGTTAATTCTATTACTTAGAATCTTGATTATCTGGTTATTCTCTACTTAATGGGGGGAAAAAAGAGCTCCATTTTGATTAGTCTTAATCATTTGGTACGTGGCGGTAGACGGCGGCACGGATCTGTAATTTTTTTTTTTTGGATCCGTCCGTCTCCGACCCAATTTACACGACGCGCACAAATACGATCTGCAGTCTCACCGACAACCTGCGGATAAATAGATTTGATTTCATGAATATATCTATACATCGGTTGTACGGTAATGCTGCTGAAAAATAAGAAAATCGTGAGCTTGAAAGATTTTATTTTTGTTTTTGTTTTTTTTGGGGGGGGGGTGGTTTGATAGTGTTGCATCAATGTTCACTAATCGATGATGTCATTGATCAGTGTCAAGATTTCCCACAAAGGACAGTCTGGTTGCAGTGGGCACTCCAACCTTTGTACAATGCACCAAGAATTTTGAAATTGGATGATTGAAATTTTTGTGTTGGCGAAAAATGGCATTTTGGTGAAAATCTGGTCAAGAAGGAAAGCAAGAAAGACACTGCAGTTATATTCGAGTAAAGCAATATACAGTCGAACCTCGTTTCAATGTACCCCGTTTACATTTTCACCCCTTAAACGTTCACATTCCCGATTTCTTGTCGTTCATTTTCCATTTGCCGATTTTTGCTTATAACGAACACTTTTCTAATGTAAACAAACTACCATTATATAATGTACGGATTTGTTATGTCCCTCAAGGTACGTTGTTACGAGGATTGACTGTAATTCCGGGACAAAATTCTCAGCACCGCAGAACAAATTTACGATGCTCAGACTTCCTATTCAAACAAAAATAAGCAACAAAAAAACCCCAACATTGTGTTATTGCACCAGATGTGCTTCAATGCTATTCAACAGTCCAGCAAGGGATAATAGCAACAACAGCACCGCCAAAAACGGTGCGCCACTCTTAAGTGAAATTTGCAAAGGGTTTTGCTTTTCGCCGCTCCGCACTGCGGTTTGTTCACGGATAGTGTCAGGGTTGTTTTGTCAGGGCGTTTTTTTTTATTCACGGTAACAAGTTTTCGGAGCGGCAGATTTTGTCAGACTAAATCCCCAAATTCATCAGCGCTTAAAAAGTGTCTCCCAGGCTGCCGGCTTGACGCAAAGAAAACGTCGGTTTACATCAGCCGAGCAGCCAGTGGAATATGCAAAAAGCTTCCCTTTTATTTAATTGTATTTTGAAATTGCTTGTAAATGCTGCGTAAATGTCTTCCTAATGCGTTTCTCATATTTGTCTGAGCCACTGCTTCTATTCTTTTATGGAATGCAAATTCTAATGTCTTGCTTATTTACAGCACCCGTATACAGATGCAGCAATAAAAAAAACACACACACACACACACATTTGCCTACTGTGGGAAATAAGAATTACTCAGTCCGAACCAGGGGCCTCGTTCATCACTACTTTCACCACAGTATCCAATTTAATCTCAGAGAGAGAGAGTTACTGTTAATAGATGAACACAAGACGCACACTAATGTACAAGTAATACAGTGACTAGACACCAACGTGTCTCTCCATAGAGAGTCCGACTTAAGAGTACTTTCGGGTTGAAAGAAACGAATGACATTCTATCGACAAAATTGTGACCTTTTTGACGCTGTGCCTCAATGACATCACCAAATGTGTCATCCACTTGCACAAATAAAAAAAAAAACTGAAAAATACAAAGCCGACAGGTATTTGGTGAAATCCAGGACCTTACTGTCCAAACTGGTGGTTCAGCACGGTTGCCTAGCACGGGGGCCGGCAACACGCGGCTCCAGAGCCGCATGCAGCTCTTTAGCGACATCTAGTGGCTCGCTGGAGCTTTATAAAACATGTTCGAAAATGGAAAAAGATTTTGATAGTAGGCTAATATAGCTCAAATAAATATAGATACATGTTGCAGCTCCGAAAAAGGAGCGCTGTGGTGTTGGTTTTTTAAAAACGTACACTTTATTTATGCTATTAACAGTCTCGACAAACACGGACACATCTGCATCCCGACTCCATGCCTTCTCTCTTCTCGTTCGACTCGAGAGGCGTTCAAAGACAGCCTCCGAAAAACGGAAATGAATGATCACTTCACTGACACTAAGAAAAACGAAAATAATTCACCAAAACAAAAACAAAAATCAAGCGAGGAAATCACAAAATAAATTCTATGGGGGTGTTTGTGAACACACACAAAAAGGAATGAATAACAAACAATTCGGAAACAGTCCAGTTCTCCTACATCCTTACAGCATGTGTTTCCTTCATTGTAAATTTTATAGAAGGCTTTTATTTTTTTGCGGCTCCAGTCATATTTGTTTTTGGGGGGTTTGTCCTATATGGCTCTTTCAACATTTTGGGTTGCCGACCCCTGGCCCAGGCGAAGGTTCGAATCTCAGCCAAAACTGAGAACTATTTTTGTTGGAATGGCGGCGCGTTATTCTATCCACAACCACTCCTGTGTCATATCGCAGTCCACTGAGTCATTCCACGAAAACACGACTGACTCCGCACAAAAGTGAGCAACTGGCAGCAGTATTTCGGATCTCTGGAGCCACAACCTCCAAATCAATCGACACCTTCCGACGTTTCTTCTCCCTTCAGACAAACGGAGCCCGCCGGCCGATTATTCCCACTGCCAATTAACCTCGCGAGCAGCCCCCGGTGCGACTTGCCCTCCTGCCAAATTTCCTTCCCACCTGCCCGTCAAGTCGACAGCGCTGATTAGAACAGACAGAAGCACTCCGAATGAGCCAGATATTGTCCACTAATCCATGTCGGAGCCACCCACAGCGGCAAGGTGATGCGCGTGGCCAAGATGGAGCGCGACATGCTAATCGCACAATATGCCGTTACAATAGTCGTATTCCCGGGCGTAGGTGAGCTGCGACTGACTATTATTTTAATAACACCGATCAAAGGCAAACGTTCATCAGACTTTTGTGTCCCGAAACATCTTTTTGACGCGTTGGCAGTTAGCAACGTTAGCCGCGCTAGCGGCTAGCGAGAGCCGTCCGAATACTTTTTCAAAGGCATTTTTAGTGGACCGAAATGACTCTGCGCACTTTGAGACGGATATTCTGACGCAGTTGCCGTTCCTACTGATCACTTTCGAACAAACCGGGCTTACTCAAGTGTGTCGTTTTAGCCGGCAAAATGGCAACTGTGATTCTGACGTCACTTTGGACCAAAAAGTATGGGGGAAACATTTGTCTAAATACGGAAATCACATCTGTGAATGATAATTGATTTGGTGAGTTTATCTTAACATCTATAATGTCCAAATATTTTGCATAACTCATGTTTAAAATGGTTGTCTTGTTTGTTGATTGATTCCGTGTATTTTGTCTAAAATATGGGGAGCGATCTGTCTAAAATGTCACTCGTGTTTCTAGAGAGGAAAAAATGTGCTGCTATGTGTTTAAATTTCAGTGTAAAATGTTGATTATCGAAAAATGAAAACCAGTTGGCCGTTCATATTTTGTTCTTGTTTTTTTGTCTTCTTTATGATGATGATGATGATGATGATAACCACGGAGAAGTGCTCACTTGATTGGGTTGTTGAGATCTTGGGGACGTAAAAGGCAGTTAATTGGGGTTTTTTTTTTTTTCTTTTTGACCACAGTGTTTGAGTACTTCAACTGCGCCCTTCGGTCCTCAAAGGAAGGCACGTCCTGTCGCAAGGACGCCAGGCATCGACTCCGTAATGAACTCGTGCCCGTTGGAGCGCTCCCGCAAAAGACGAATGGGCTCTTCGTGGCACATATCGTGTTGTCCTTTCGCTTGATTAATTGCCTGAAAATCGCCCTCTTAATGATGCATTACGGGCCCGCGCTTTGTTTGGTTTGGCTTTCAGCTGCTTTAACTCTCTCGAAAAGACTTTGCTCGCGGCCTCAATACACAAAAACACCAAGCCTCGAATGCCAAAGCATGCAGGCTTTGTACTCTGTCGTGGTTTTGTTGTCGAAAGCGCGCAAGGCGGCTAATAAAGTGATCTGAGGGCCGGGGGGGGGGGGGGGGGGGGGGGGGGGGGGTTGTGCCACGGTGCCGGAATGCTGCGAGAAATCTGATTCGTGCTTTTCATGCCCTAAGCCTCTTGTCTCTAATCTCGCCCACTGGTTGTGTAGGTGTGTTAAGGTGTGAAACGCGCTTTTCCATCACTTGGCCAACATTCCGCGTTGTTGTTGCCGCCAGCGGGAATTGGAGAACGCGCTTGGCGAGATCTGGCACACTCTTTCTATACCCCCGCGGTCGCTCGCAAAGCGGCTTCTGAATAACAGATGCTGTTTGTCGCCGTGAGAAATCGGCAGCGGCGCGGGGGCCGTGACATCACCGGTTTTGCGGCTGGGAAACAATGACGTCGCCAAACAATGGACACGCTGTCATGCCACTTAGATAATTGCGGTGGCCTAAGGAGCAAAAGAAATGGCATATTCTTGAAAAATTCTGTGCCCCGGGAGCCAGTTTCACATCCCAACGCGAAATTGGCCAGGCATGTCGAGCATGAGTAGAAAATATTCCTCCAAGGGTTGAAGAAGAATCTAAAAATATTTTGGTGCCTTTGTGAGTCCTGGACTCAAACAAAAATATCAGTCGTGTGTTAAAAAAAAAGTGGTAAATTGTGTGAAAGCGTTCAATTGTTCTAAAATGTGTGAAAGTGTATCTTTTTTTTGTTGTTATTGAAAGCATTCACATCAGTATTTTACAAAGCAAATACGGCTAGTTTACGTTCAATGGTCGTCATCGTGGGCAAAGTACGTGCAGATTTCCATATTTATTTAATTTATACAGGAAGGATTTAACCTGTTGCACGTTCCACCTTCTGTGGTCGGAGCGCCTGAATTTCGCTCTAGGTCCCGATAGGAGCATTACAAGATGCACTCGCGACCGCAGGTGGCTACACGTAATCAGATGAGGTTTTGGTGAAGCAGCATGCGGCTCATTATCCAAGGCTGTTGTCGAACCTCCCGTTCCAAAAAAAAAAACTGTCAACTAAAGTGGCACAGCGGCTACTGTGTTATAAAATAAACTCGAAAGGCAGCTTCAGTCATACAATTTTTTTACATACACGGTTGTTTTATGGATGTAATTTAAATTGTTTAAAAAAAAAAAAAAAAACATCAACCACCCAAGAGGTCCAAAGTGCGCACACGCGGAGCAAAAGAAGAGCTCATTTCAATCCATTTCGCGTCATGAGAGGACTATTTATTCTTTTTTTAATTTTTTTTTATGTGGCACTGAAAGGATTAAATGAGGTTAAAAGTTTTGACTGTATCATGCAAATGAGCTTCTCTTAGATTTCATTGCAGCCCTCCAACTCCAATGTAGGCGAAGGAAGGAAGGAAGTGGCGTACATCTCGCCTGGATGCAGATCCAATTAATTATCCCCACAGGAGGCAGAGGAAAGAGAGAAACGTGTTGCCTAGAAAAGTGTTTCGCCTGTGAAAGACCCCCCCCCCCCCCTGCCAAAAAATACAAAATAAAGCTTAGAGAGTGAATGTTAATTTCTTTCCTATCATATTTCTCCACGGGATCCAATTTCAGTTGTGTGGTGGGGAGCGAGGAAGTCGAGCGCAGGCTGACGTTTGTGTTGACGAGCGACGTATAGTTTCTTCTTTGCTTTCATACGCTTTCGTATCGTGGCAGCGCGGAAGACAAATTAAACTCCCTGCGCAGAGCCATTGCCAGTGTGGTGGTTTTCTGTTCACACTAACTGTAAATCACACAATTTACTCTCAGGACTCTCTATTCCATTTGTACAGTAGACAGTAAACACCCACAATTGTTCGTGGGGGCGGTTTGGAAAAAAGTGATTGACCCCCCCAAAATATTTCAAATTCATTTTAAACCATCCATCCATCCATCCATCCATCTTCTAGTGTGGTAGCAGGGAAGCCCAGACTTCCCTCTCCCTAGCTTTCTTCCAGTCTCCCCGGGGGATACCGAGGCTAACTGTAAATCACACAATTTCAGGAGGCATCCTCATGCCCAAGCCACCTCATCTGGCTCCTCTATTCCATTCCCGGATGACCGAGCTTCTCACCTTATCTCTAAGGGAGAGTAGACATCTCGTTCTTTCGGTAATAGCTCACCCACAGCTTCGCCCTTTGGCTCAGCTCCTTCTTTACCACGACAGACCGATGCAACGTCCGCATCAGAGCAGACGCTGCACCGATCCGCCTGTCGATCTCTCGCTCCCTCCTGCCCTCATTCGTGAACAAGACCCCAAGTGGGGCAAGATCTCCTTGGGCACTCCACCCTTTTCCGACTGAGGACCATGGTTTCAGATTTGGAGGTGCTAATTTTCATCCCAACCGCTTCACACTCGGCTTTTTTAAACCATAAATATCCCAAAACACTTCCATATAAAGTATTTCAATGCCATCTTAAATTACAGTTTCGAAAAAGGCTTGCAGATTTGACTTCGAAAAAAAATGCACAGCAAGTGCCTATGAATGAGCGTATCGCTGGCATCGATCTGAAACCTCCTACGTCACAATTTGATACGTTTCATATTTTTTCACAAATAGTCAAACCTCGGTTTTCGTCCATAATCCGTTCCAGAAGGCTGTCCGAAAACCGAAATTGTTCGAAAACCGAAACCACGCTCTTTTTAAAATAAAAATAGTTTACTGAACACGTCTGCTCACAATGGAAAGCAATACGAGGAAGCGTCACTTCCTCGTCTACCCCAGGAAGCGTCACTTCCTCGTGTAAGGAAGGCGAGAGGAGTCAAATGGTGCGTTCAAGTGCGCTCAGTTTGTTCGAGAACCGAATTGTGTTCGTCATCCGAGGCGTAAAAAAAATCTAAATTTTTGGTCGAAAACCGAATTGGACGAGAACCGAGACGTTCGAAAACCGATGTTTGACTGTACATCGTATTTTCCGTACTGTAAGGGGCTTCGGAGTATAAGGCGCACCTTCAGTGAATGGCCTGTTTTAAAAATGTTTTCATATAAAGTGTGCATCGCATTATAAGGCGCATAGAATAGAAGCTGTATTGTGGCTGCAGTTGCATTATGCATCCACTAGATGGAGCGACGCTAAAGGCAATACAATACAATACAGTCTATTTATATAGAGCGTTCACAACCGCTGCAGCTGTAACAAAGCGCTCTACAGATGATTTAAAAGACGACATTCAAGAAATCAGAATATTGATCCATATGTATAGATGGTGCACTGTCGGATTTTGAGAAAATGGAATGCTTTTAGGTGCGCCTTATAGTGTGGAAAATACGGGATATAGTACTATTGGTCAGTCTACATCTGTGGGTGTCGTTTTAACAAATTTTTTACCGATTCCAGCGATTGCAATTTTCCATCCATTATTTTTTTATAGGGTCGCGGGGGGTGCTGGGAAGTGATGATTTTGCCAGCCAACCGCAGGGCACACAGGAGAACAACCATCCACGTCACACTCATACCTAGGATTCCACCTGAACATGCAAACTCCGGAGCTGGATTTGATATGCACAGCCGACGTGCTAACCACTGGGAGAGGGTGATAATTTAACATCAATATGTATTACGATACACACAATCATTATCAATCGAAAATATGTTCGATAGAAATAAAAATCTGAAAGAAAACCACGCCACAAGGCATTCAAGTGTACGGAGGCTTTAGGGCGCATCTCATTTCTCTTTCAACTATGTTGTGTTCCTGCCAAAGCCGATCAGGCGTGTTTGGAGGAGGGAGACATCTAAAAGAGGCCGGCCAGGGGTTCCCGAAAATCCGGACTCGAGCACCCTTGCTTTATATTGACCACTTGATTGCTTCTTGAAGGAAGATGACATTGATTTGATGTGATTGCCCATCAGAAGATTATGCCACTGGAGTGGCAGGCGTGGAAGAGGAAATAGACGTGAGCAGGTGTAGCGGGTCAACAGACGTGTTAACATGAGTCAGTTAGACGTGCCGCCCACCTGTGACGGAGAGACGATTCATTTCTATTTAACAATCGCTGGAGACGAAAAGGTCATCGGGCAATATTGCTGCCGGGACGAGGCAGATGGGACGACTTTTAAAAAGAGCAACGCCTGGGAGGAAAAATGAGAATTAGTGGGCGGGCCATAATACACTTTTGCAGGTTGATTTCCCATAAAAAAGGGGGGGGGGCGGTCGGAGGGGGGGGGGGGGGGGGGGCTCCCTCTGGTGCACCAATAATAAGTATGAGATTACTTTTGTTTAACCTTTTCTTCACCTTCAATTCAACTCCTACATTTCCATTAAAAAAGCAAATTATCTTTGTTTTTCCCAAAGCTTTCCGCCAAATCAATCACTTGGTGTGATCGTCCTGCAGGCGGCGACGGCGGCCGCAGCATTTAATTAACAGTGAATGAATTCAGAGGCAAACCGCTGCTTTTCCAAACAACATTTTTATACAACCGTCTCGGAATAGTCGATACCGCAGCAAGTGATTCGGCACTCACATCTCTGACACCGACAGACACTTAACAGTCCATTACGGTAAACATCATGGGCATTTAGTCGTATACTGTATATCTATATACAGTCAAAACTCGGTTTTCGAACGTCTCGGTTCTCGTCCAATTCGGTTTTCGACCAAAAATGTCGAGTTTTTTATGCCTTGGATGACGAACAAATTTCGGTTCTCGAACAAACTGAGCGCACTAATTTTTACCATTCGTGTCAGCCATCATTCCAAATAAGTCGGATTTTTATTTTGGCAAAAAAATCCCTGCAGTTTGACTTGCGTGGGCTCAATCCTGCGTCACCCTGTCAAGGACTACAATGACAACATAAAATAGTCCCAGAAGGTACCCCCCCCCCCTCTCCCTCGCTCTCTCTCTCTCTTTTTCACAATTGCAATGTAGCAGCCTAAAATCTCATCTTCTGCTGTTATGACAGCCCGAGAAGCAAAACACACAGTCTGCGTGCAGCTGCATGTTTGTACAATGGGGGTGGGGGGGAGGGGGCAAAACAAACAAAAATCACATCAAACAGACCTCGAAGCATCTGGGAGACGAGCTGTGGACATGTGATCGCAATCACAGCGAACAGTGTTGGGCGTAATAACTGCTTGGAAAGCTTCTGTTGCTCACAAAATGCTTCTGGAAGTGATGGGGTATCGGTCCCAGAGCCGGATGAACAAAGTCTTCATGCGGGGAGAGGCGACGGGTGGGATGCCTGATTGCACCGCTGGTGACCATGAGGCTGTCGTGCGGGTAAAGCAAAGGAAGCCGTCCATCCTCTGGTGCGGGTTACCCCCTTCGACCTTGTTGAACGCGATCACATGAAATTGGACGTTGATGGGAATTGAGGCGTGAATATTTGGGTTAATTTCTAGACCATGTTTCCACAACGGAAAATCGTGAATTGTTGAACTGGTGAATGTTGGAAATGCGACGGAGGGTTCACTGTCCTGTACTAGGAAATTTCAATCAAAACGCGAGTATCGGAAACAGGTGCGTGCATCACGCCGCAAAAGTCGATTTGACGCGGTATTCGATTACGTGGGGTGCGAAACTTTTCGAGAATGATGCAGTGACTTTTTTTTTTATTTTATTTTTTACATACAGTGGTGCATCTACTTAAGAACATCTCTTCATACGAAATTTTCAAGTTGCGAAAAGTAAAAGTACAGTATGGGCTGCTTCTCGTAGATCCGAGTTTCCTGAACACAACAAACTCATAGCTGCTTTGCCATTGGCTATTACCTAGCATCTTCCTGGCGTCCCATTGGCTAAGAGCGTGTCTATGTGTGTAGATAGATATGTGTCTATGCAGCGTCTTTGTCATTCACCCGTCGGGCCATGAACGGAAGTTTTGTGTAAATGTGACTCACCCAGAAAAAAGTGTTCACCAGTCGGTCGTTCGCTCACTATGCTGAAGTTTGCCGTGGACATTTTAACATTGATTGTTAAAAACCGACAAAAGCTCATCTCCTTTGCTCAGTTGTTTACAAAACGCCAGGCAAAAACCACTTGAGAGAGAGAGCATGAACTAAAAAAGGGCAAAAAAAAACAATGAGAACGCATTCAAAAGTTAAATGACCATCATTTGTATTCTTTATTTTTACATTATACTCTCATTTATTGTGCAAAAATGTAATTGTAAGATGTATTTGTCACATAGTTTGATGCATTGTTATGCTGTAGAAAACATGTCTGAATTTTGGGGGGGCTTGGAACGGATTAGGGCATTTACATGGAAAATGCGTCTCTACATACAAAATTTTCTAGTTCAGAAATTTCTTCCAGAAACAATTAATTTCTTAAGTGGCGGTACCACTGTACATTCAAACGAAGCATTTATCTCTCCAATAAAAGATTAATTGAAAAGTAGAACGATCCAAGTCCAAAATCGTCCAAAGTGTCCGAAATGTACAATTTTGGGATTATTACTGCATGGGGGTTAATGCCAGCGTGTGCGCCAAGTGAACCAGTCGTTTGAACGAGTTTCAACACCGTCTCGAATGTGCTTGCGAAGCTTGGCGCGTTTCCCAGTCATCTGTGTGTACTTCATTAGGTCTTGCATGGTCCAATTGATTTTGACGATAATGGCTCATATATTGTCTGTTTTTCTCTCGCATTCATCCAAGTAGAATTAATGTGTGTAATTAAGAATCCCATTACACGCGAGCAGCTGTTGTTAGCGTCACGCCGATAATGGACTCAGATCGGACGGAGATAAATTTGCTTTGTTGATTAGGTTAGAAACTGCTCAGATGTTTGGTTATGACTGCTATCCTGGTGATTTATGGACGCAAGCCGTCAACAGATGAGAGCCCCTGATGACAAAAAAATAATAATAAATTGTCCAACGGGAGCGCAGTTGGGCGGCGGATGCTTACCGAACTTCACAAGCGGGCTGCCACGGAACGACTGTGACGCACTGACCCGGACGACTCTTGCAATTACTGTAATCAAATAAAAGCGCGGCGCTGCCAACTGCTTGGAAAGTGTCTGACTAAACCCGTTTATGCATATTTTGTTTTTTTGTTATCGAAACAGACCCAGCGAATGACTTCCACTGTGCACTGAAATGCAAAACAGATTGCAAAACCGTTTTGCCTTTGTGCAATCATTTCAAGTTTGTGCTCATTGCTTCTTAGGGGGGGTCACGTTTGATTGACAGCATTGCTTCTGAACAGAGAAATTTCAAGAAAAACAAACACTGCGGTGGTTTCATTTAGCAGCGGGCCGTAATGTCCTTTCTTAGCGTGATATAAAGCATACAAGCCAGCATACAAAAAAAAGGGCTTCAGTCAAAAGGCACACGTCATCCTTTCACAAATGCAGAGGTCAAATCCTGCCACGGTTTCTGCACCTCGAAAATGCATCATAGTTACTCCTGATTATTTGATTTTGGAAGTAATGAATACTTTACTTCTTACTTGGTTATGAAAGTAAGTACAGTGGTACCTCTACTGACCAAATTAATTGGTTCTAGAAGAAATTTCTTAACTAGAAAATGTAAGTAGAGACGCGTTTTCCATGTAAATGCCCTAATCCGTTCCAAGCCCCCCAAAATTCAGACAAAAATATTTTCTAAAGCATAAAAATGCATCAAAATATGTAACAAATACATGTGACAATTTGATTATTGCACAAAAAAATGAGTTATGCATAATGTAAAAAAAAACAAAGAAGTCATTTAACTTTTAATTGCGTCCTCATCGTTTTTTGCCCTCTTTAATTCGTGTTCTCTATCAGAAGTGGTTTTTGCCTGGCGTTTTGTAAATTTCCTTTGAAAATGTCCAAGGTAAACATCGGCATAGTGAGTGGTGAACACTTTTTCTGGGTGATTCACATTTACGTAAAGCTATCAGAACGCCTCATGGCCCGAGGGGCAAATGACGAGGACGTGCGACAAAACATTTCCTAGTTTATCCCGTTCCATCTTAAATATCCCAAGAGGACACGCTGGGCCTTTGTACGCAAATGGGAAACGTTTGTGTGTTGACTCAGAAAAGGTTCGCCGCCACTGTCGCGCTCCGCCGCGTCACAGCGCACGGCAGTTTATCGCCGGCCAAGCGGTGCGCTGACAGCGGCCCCAAATCGGTGCACAAATACAATTATGCCGACTTCAAACGGACAGCGGGAGTCGGGAGTCTGTGGAAATGGCGCCGGACCGTTTTCCGCAGTGGGAAGTTGCTTCTGCTCGGATGATTCGCTCCCTTCATAATTGTGGCAAACAACAGGGAATGAGGCGGGAAAGCTGACAAACATTCATTCTGTTTTTTGGTCACATTTTAAGGCACGTGATTATTTTTGAAACGCATGAACGGTATTACGTCCCAAAAATGTCTCTCTTCCAATGTGCAACCACTTTTTTCACTTTTAATTTTTTTTTCACTTTCAACCCCCTCAAAATGTTCAGTGGGAATTGGCCAAGACATAGATAAACATCCTATGCAAAATTTCAGCTTCGTGGAGTTATTTGTCACTGTTTTGTCTGTGGTGTCCATTTGTCCAACAGTCCAAAATCGTCCAAAGTGTCAGAAATGTCCAATTTTGGGATAATTACTGCATGGGGGTTAAACACGTTTTCCTCCGATTGAGCAAATATCGTTTGCGCTGCATGTGGATGACGGTAAAAAATGCCAGTCATTTTTTGAGGAATTCAGCTCATGTCGGCCTTTTAATTTTAATGATGGGGGATCAAAACACGTCAAGGACTGTTTTGTACTCATCAAAAAATGAAGTTAGTGATTAGTGACTGCACGTGCGTTTTTAAATTTTTTTTTGCGTTAAAAGGAGACGCAACAGATAATCAGGCAAATGCCTGCAGATTCCTCACAGCTAATTAAGAGCGTGTGCGATTTGATTAATGACGCACCAACGCACACGCAAGTGCTGAGTGTCCTCGTTCTCTTATCGAAATTCCACCTGCTCTCTGAATTATGATGATGAAAGTTTTATTTTGTTTTGGGTTTTTTTTAAACATCCTCTGCCTCTTTCTATGGACTGTTTGACAGCCATCATGTAGGTTAGAGCTTAGAGTGTGTTTCCATGTCCTCCAGGGATGCTTATGGATCTTGGGAGAAAAAAAAATTGCATGCAAAATAAAAAAAATCGTTTTCTTAGGCCTTTATCAATTCCCTGTCATGAATCTTTTAAGAGTCTCTCCTGTGAAATATTCATGGAGTGCTTCCACTCCGGTGTCTCGTAAGTAAATATTTTCACTTATCTTTCAGACATGACTGACGTCATGTTGGAGTTGCCGTCTTATACATGCACATATTTAAGTGGATTAATAGCTCTAAAATATCGCGGTTCTTTTTTTTCCGATTCTGTCAATCATCTCTGAATGACACTGCCTGGAAAATTAGTAAGGACACAGTAATAACAGTCTTTTTTGGGGGGGCGGGGGGGGGGGGGAATTACAGCAATCCTATCAGCCATAAAAAGAAATTCCTGGGAAAAAAATCATTTTAATAATTTAAACCGGATATGAGCGATGATCCGAAAGTTCTTCATCATTTCAAAGAGTTCCCTCAAAGATGATTTGCATTTGAAGAAATGCACCGAAAGTACAGCAAAGGCTTTTGCCGGCTGAATCACTTCCTTGACACACTAAAGTACTACTTTCCAACTGAGACAGTGCTTTGGCAACATTTTGTGGCATCTTCGGGTGGAGACAGACATGCTACCCTATGTACTACTCTGCCCGCGCAGAAACAACTCGAGTTGCTTCTGTTTAGCGAGTAGATTTTCTTCTCAATTTGTTGTTCACCGTTGAACGTTCTCTGCTTTAACGCAGTTCCAGTCAAACGTCTGCGGAAAGTGGACTGGATCACCCCGACCACTTCATTCCCGTGTTAAGTGTGCTAGCTGTGTCAGTTGTGGGTTAGCTTCGCAATTAGCATGGCTTCTCCGTCTTTCCTCGGAATCGCTTAGCTTGTCAAAACAGAAGTGGAACTTATTTGCCGCCTGGGGTGTGACGATGACTAACCTAGTAGTGACCGTGCAGTGTTTAGACACAGCAGTAGCCAGCCGAAGCTCGTTGCTACTTGTAGCTAGCTGGCGCAGCATAATTAGCACCGAGTTTCTCGGACCTCGACTTCCAACTGGCGCGTTTCTCCATTTTAATGCGAGCCCAGCAAAGCTTTTTGGGATACATCTTACGTGGTCAGCGTGTTTTGATGTGGCGCGAAATGCTAATTTTGCCTCGCAAACCGCTATGCAAAACTGCTTATCCAAAATCCAACATATGATACCAATGTAAAACTAAGTAGTTGCTTCCTCAGACCGTTCCAGGCGAATCATTGTCATTTTGCACCGAGAGCGAATGGAATATTTTTTCGACATGTTCTTCCCGAAGATCCGCAGTTTGGAAAATAAATAAAAATCCTCCGATGACTCTGCTGCCATACCGCGCCGGTCTCGAATATAATTATTCCAATGACATTTGCTCTCCCCCATGAAGGTAAACACTGTCAGGAGATTGTAAGAGAACGTAAGCGCACGGCGAGGACGAGTTTGAATGAGACCTGGAACATTCCGCCGCTGACCTTTTTCTAATTGAGTGATTCCAAACCTTGTGAGAAGAGAGCAACGGTGGGAAATTCACATTTCCATACGCTGCTTTTAATGAGTGAAGTGCGCACCAGCTCCAAGTATATCTTTTCCAGGTAGGATTTTTTTTTTTCTTCTTTTTTGTCAGAGCAAAGAGAAAAACACATTTAAATTGTATATCGTAAAACTGCGTATGGTCTCAAAGGTCAACTTTTGTTCTGATTGCTATTATACAGACGATGTGATTTGTCAACTTTGCGGCTATCCGACAGGTGGGGACCACCGAAAATTGCATTTCGGCATCAAACCCCGCTCGGCGGCGCACCCTCGGGTCTATTTGATGCTCACGGTAGCAAATTCTTATCAGCGTGACGCCTCTTGGCCAAACAGATTTGTGGGATAACTACATTGTCCAAAGTAAAGCAGTGAGGATACCATTCCCCCCCCCCCCCCCCCTCCGAGAACCTGTTTGCAAAGCTCTGATGAGAATACCTAAGAATAAATCACACAGCTCTTCCCTGCTACTCAAGAAATCCCTTATTAGGAGATTCATTTGTTTTCGCTTCTTTTTGTTGATCTCTAAAACATTTCTTCGGGCAGTAGGCGGGGGGGGGGGGGGACACCCTGAACCGGTTGCCAGCCAATCTCAGGGCACACAGAGATGAACAACTACCCCGCTCACACTCACACCTTGGGACAACTTAGAGTGTTCAATCAGCCTGCCGTGCTTGTTTTTGGAATGTGGGAGAAAAACCGGAGCACCCGGAGAAAACCCACGCAGGCCCGGCGGGGAGAACATGCAAACTCCACACAGGGAAGCCGGAGCTGGAATCGAACCCGGTACCTCTGCACTGTGAAGCCGACGTGCTAACCACTGGACTCCCGGGCCGCCTCATACAAAACAATGTTTTTTTTAAAAGCATCATAAGTGGATACTCTCCTGCCTTTGCGATTTCTCCCACAAGGTGAACGGGTTGTTTGCTTGGAAAAGACGACTGCAGCACTTAACGGACACCCGCGGCGCACAAAGCTCTGCAGCAGTCGACACCACCCCCGACCCCACCCTCACACCCCCTGATCTCATTTACAAGACTGATTCCGTGTGACGACTGAAATCCACACTCAGACTGACACCTCCTTTTGTTGCCTGGTGCGGCCTCATTTGGTTCGCGGTGACGACTTTGATTCCGGGAAAGCGGATGACGGCTCGGTAAATGAAGAGCGCCTTCGAGACTTTGCAAGACGAGTATCACTTTCAACTCGTTTCTCGCTGAGTCATGAATGTAAATTTCTTTCCAAAAGTGTACGTTAGGCTCGATGAAGGCTCAAAATTGTCCCTTATGGTCATGAAAAGTTCTAATCATAGTTTAAAAAAACAAAACAATTTCTTGTTACGAAACAGTTGAATCCATCGTTATTCTTGACTTCTTTATATGGTTTCAGTCCCAACGGCCCTCCGAGTGAAACGGTAACTCAAATGTGGCCCGCGACAAAAAGGAGTTTGACACCCCTGCTCGAAACGGTCTTTGATATTAACCCTCATGCAGTATTTTTAAGCGGCTGCATGAAGGGTATTACGTCCTCGAGGATTGTCCCAAAAATGTCCCTCTTCCAATGTGCAACAACTTTTTTCACTTTAAATTTGTTTTCACTTTCAACCCCCTCAAAATGTTCAGTGGGAATTGGCCAAGACATCGATATACATCCGATGCAAAATTTCAGCTTTGTGGAGTTATTTGTCACTGTTTTGTCTGTGGTGTCCATTTGTCCAACAGTCCAAAATCGTCCAAAGTGTCCGAAATGTCCAATTTTGGGATAATTACTGCATGGGGGTTAATAATTTGTTCAAGTCAAAATTGCCATTGCCATTTCCAAACGCATACGTGATCAAAGCAATGTGATCATTCCCGTCCGTGGTCTGGCCGGCGGATGACACAATAGGTCCTCTTTCGCATTTCCTCAGGAACTATTTATACAAGTTTTTATTTCTTTCTTTCTTTTGTTTTTAAGCTGAGTATGTGGAATGAGGACGTTCTTTTTCCATCCGCCCCCTTTTATAGAAAGTAAGAGGTTTGAGGTGGAGACGGCGCAATACGCCACGGGGACCGCTCTTATCTGCGACCTTTCTCAAGGCCTCCGCGCGCAGACTCTATCGACTCCATGGGTAGCGGGGAGCTTACATTTTAGGTCCAATTGTTTCGAGAGAGAGAGATATATCTCTATATCTATAAATATATAGATAGATATTTATTTCAAGAAGTGGGCTCGTTGTCATCGGTTTTATGTACTTCACCTTCCTGTTGAGCTTTTCTATTTTATATTTCAGGGTAAGGTAAACAATAGCGAGCGCAACGTGACTCATCTTGCCGAAGTGCACTAGCGTGATGTCAGATGGAGTCTTAAGTGACAGACTGCTGTCTGTAAAGGCGGAAGGCGGAAGGCGGCCCTTTTGACAATCATCAGAGACACACGTAAGGAAGCCCGTCCGTGTCCATGGTGATTAGCGCTACTTTAGTGCAATTAGCCACAGGATGCTTTTAGTCGTAGGATTGTTCAAAACGTCTTGTTTATCTGAAGCGCTCCTTTCGAGACCAAAAAATAAATAAATGCAGACCTATGTCTACACTGTACAGTGAAACTCCTCTACAACGAAACCTACATGGGCGAAAATACCCCCTAGTGTGAAAAAATCGTGATGCATTAACACCATTCCCACTTTCCTGCCCCCAATACAGCAACAAAAAAAACCTGTTGCGTGATACGAAATATCTAAACATCTGAGATCAAAATTTGCTACAGTGAAAAACCCCCTATTGTGAAAAATGTGTTGCTGCAAACATGATTTCGTTGTAGAGGAGTTTCACTGGAATAGCAAATAGGAAACGTTATATTATATAAAATATTGAAGCAAGTTGACTAGATTTGTGTCCAAATGTTGAATTTACGATAATTCTTTTTTTTTAAGTGTGAGTAATATAAAAGTAGCACAGAAATGGTATTCTAGTTCATTCAAAATGTAGGAATTGCCAGTTACAATAATGAACACATTGATCACTCTAAATTGTCCCTAGGTGTGAGTGTGAGCGTGGATGGTTGTTCGTCTCTGTGTGCCCTGCGATTGGCTGGCAACCAATTCAGGGTGTCCCCCGCCTACTGCCCGAAGACTGCTGGGATAGGCTCCAGCACCCCCCGCGACCCTAGTGGGCGGCCCGGTAGCCCAGTGGTTAGCACGTCGGTTTCACAGTGCAGAGGTACCGGGTTCGATCCCAGCTCCGGCCTCCCTGTGTGGAGTTTGCATGTTCTCCCCGGGCTTGCGTGGGTTTTCTCCGGGTGCTCCGGTTTCCTCCCACATTCCAAAAACATGCATGGCAGGCTCGTTGGGCACTCTAAATTGTCCCTAGGTGTGAGTGTGAGCGTGGATGGTTGTTCGTCTCTGTGTGCCCTGCGATTGGCTGGCAACCAATTCAGGGTGTCCCCCGCCTACTGCCCGAAGACTGCTGGGATAGGCTCCAGCACCCCCCGCGACCCTAGTGAGGATGAAGCGGTTCGGAAAATGAATGAATGAATGAATGAATAATGAACACAAGGTGGCGATGATAACCCCTCATGCAGCTAAATTGCGCCAAAGAAGTAGCAGCGGCCGCACCAATTTGAGAACCATTGCTCGTCTCACAAATTCAAAAGACATATCTTGCTCTGCCTACGTTTTAAAAAAAACCAAATGAGGTTCATATCGTATTGCTACAGATGCTTCCGGCCTTAAAAACGGGCATTTCCAATGTATCTGCAGTATGTCAGGTTGATGTTTTTCGAAAGAAGGGGAAAACTGTCCCTCGCTGAAATGAATAAATCCCATCCTTTTTTTCGGCCTCTATAAAATAACACTTTACTGTCATCGTTATCAGTTACTCGGAGCGGTTGACTTTTTTTTTCCCACCCCCTATTGACATGCTAAGCAAAAGAAGAACATGGAAGCAGAAAATAAGCAGCCGGATGAGGAATAAGCGGCATCTGCGGAACGCGCTGAAAGACGTTGAGGCCTATTTACTTATTTATTTCCTCAAAATGATTGGCTGTGTTTTGTGTCCGCGGGTTTTGATAATCCCGTCGTCTTAATCTCCCCTTCCTTTTGTGCCGAGTAAACACCTTCATTACACCGACCCGAGCGGGCCACTTCCTGATAAAAATGGAAAATGAAAGGCCGACGAGAAGCCGGGCGCCGAACAACCGCGTTGCCGTCCGCACATGATTGCCGTGCGGGATCACCTTGACGCCGTCCCTTTGTTGAACACGCTATCAAAATGGAATGTCGCTCTTGAAAGATGTGTTTTTATGTAACTAAACCATGATTAGGTATTTCATTGCCTCCGCGCCGCAGGAAGCCATTTTGAAATGATTGTATTTGGTGTGAACATGGACAGACGAAGAATTACTGCGCAGAGAATCGTAAACCAGAAAGTAACAGAAATGAAGTCATAAAAACAGTTTGCGACTCTTTGTCACAAACCAAGTGATCAGATGGCAGGTACCAAATTGGTGCACTTGACCGAGGCAGGCTGAGAGAGTGCACGAAAGCAAAGCGGAAAAAGTGATTATCGAGGAAATTCAGATCAGCAAAATACAGTCAAACCTCGGTTTTCGAACGTCTCGGTTCTCGACCAATTCGGTTTTCGACCAAAAATTTCGAGTTTTTTATGCCTCGGATGACGAACAAATATCGGTTCTCGAACAAACTGAGCGCACTTGAATGCACCATTTGACTCCTCTCGCCTTCCTTACACGAGGAAGTGACGCTTCTTCGGGTAGACGAGGAAGTGACGCTTCCTCGTGTTGCTTTTCATTGTGAGCTGACGTGTTCAGTAAACATTTTTATTTTAAAAAGAGTGTGGTTCCGGTTTTCGAACAATTTCTGTTTTCTGGAACGGATTATGGACGAAAACCGAGGTTTGACTGTACAGTAATTTTTTTTAATGAATATGTTTGAAAAAATCCGCGAAGCACCAAAGCCGCGATAAACGAACCGTGAAATAGCGAGGGGTCACTGTATTGCTTTTTACTTCGATTTTCTCCTGCTTGCATTCTGAGTGTGTCGGCCAAAGTTCCGTACATGCGTGTATCTTATTTTTATGAAACCCTAACTGCGGATGAGATGATCAGCAATGACCTCTCGGCCATGTGCGTGTGACCTTGGGGCTATTCCTTCCTGAGTACTTATGTCACGCTTGCAGGGGAAACATTCTGGTTCCATCCTTGTGGCTGGCGGACCCCAGTTTTCATTTGTAAAAAGTCGTGTGTGTGTGTGTGTGTGTGTGTGTGTGTGTGTGATCATCACGTGCGAGCGCAGATGAGACCATAAACCGGCGGGCATTAGTCACCATTAAGGGTTGCCTCCTTTTCCACTCAGAGGCTGAGCAAATGCAGCACGACGGCATCACGCCGCGCGACTCCGTATTAATCCTCACGGAGCCGAGGCGGACTCGAATCGATACCCCGCCGATAACCACCGCCGTGATACAGCGTCGCGGGGCATTTGATTATCAATACACGTCGCCGGCGCGGTTCCGCTTTATTAGCGTCGCCTCCGACGCGGCGCTCGTACATCAGAAAGTGTAACGTTCAATTTGCGCCGCTCGGCTTCACGGTGAGTGGGATTAATGCGCCTGTTGTGTTGTGTCACGCCGGCAAGGTTTCAGGCTACTCGCTGGCCATTGGGGGGGGGTGCGCGGGCGACCCGTTTTGGGGAAAGGCCACGCTTCCAACCGCAGCGGCGTGACTGGAAACGGTCAACCAGATGATCTGAAACTCACGCGGTCAAGTCGTGTTTTGCATGTCGGCCTGACGTTTGCGTGGCCGCCACATACCGAGCAATCGCCAAAAGTCGTTGAAGACCAAGCGTGCCAAAATGAAATGACTGTATCAGTAAAATGATCATTAAAAGTGTGTTTTAAGATACAGTCAAGCCTCGGTTTTCGTCCATAATCCGTTCCAGAAGGCTGTTCGAAAACCGAAATTGTTCGAAAACCGAAACTACGCTCTTTTTAAAATAAAAACGTCTGCTCACAATGGAAAGCAACACGAGGAAGCGTCACTTCCTCGTGTAAGGAAGGCGAGAGGAGTCCAATGGTGCATTCAAGTGCGCTCAGTTTGTTCGAGAACCGAAATTTGTTCGTCATCCGAGGCATAAAAAACTCAACATTTTTGGTTGAAAACCGAATTGGACGAGAACCGAGACGCTCGAAAACCGAGGTTTGACTGTATTGACTTCAATTTATGTATTTATATTTCAGAATACTTTATTTTCAGTTTGGATTCATTTATTTCCATTTTTCTGTATGTTACATGGAAAAAGCGACGATGATTCTGTGGAAAGCTAATTTTAACGGCGTGGCTTGAAAGTTGAAAGTTTAAAAAAAAAAAGACCAGTTAAAGGCAAATTAATGCATTAAGAAAATACAAAGAAATGATCTGCAAAACTGAAACACTGTGGAACATTTGTGGTTTTGAAATAAGCAACATCAGTATTGTCTCGGGGCAAATTAAAAAAAAAATTCATGCTCTTAATCGTGGATTTGACAAAAGTCGAAACCATTTCACCAAACTCTGAGGCAGAACAAGTGATATTGACGAAAAAAATGAATGTCATCATAAATGTCATTCAACCACACAGACAGTTCATGTACAAATTTGCCTTCCGCGCGGCAGTGACGTTACGTCGCGTTTGCCTGATGTCTCCTAAAAAAAATAATAATAAAAAAAAAAAATTCCACCAGCTCCCACATCGCTCCTCTGTCAATATAAGCTGATAAAAAATGTTATTTACCCGCGTAAACACGGCTTCACGCCGTCGCCTTTTGCGTGTGTCACTGTCATGCTTTGTGCGCATGCGTGTCACATCGCGGATGCGTTGGCATTTCAGGACGCACGTGTCATTGCCGATTTCACAAAAACAAATGATAATCATAATAATTGCGCTTCACGGCTAAGTACCTGAAAAAAATCTGCTGCGGCGCAGTCCTGAAGTATTGCGGCTTTGCTACTTTCCAACGGAGGCAAACGGGGCACCGACCGCGTGGCTGCAAAATTTCATGAACTTTTGAAATCTCATTAAAAGCTGCCGCGGCCTTATTTACAAGACTTTCTCCAAATATACGAGCGCTGCGCCGTAATATGCGTCAGCTGTCATTTGAGCGCAGCGCGGGGATAGATCACAGTGGCTGTGTTCGACTCCCCGAAGCTCTGAAGCTTTCTGTCCTCTCAGGGGGGGCTTTGCCTATAAAGCCAGGCCCATATTAGCTGTCTATATTCATGATGCGGATGGCTGAGTGTATTCACGGCGCAACCGCTGCACAAGACCGAGACACTTTCAAGAACAGCCGCGATCTCCTGCAGGCCGCAATGGAACAGTTGCATGGAGTAGATCAGTGGAGAGAAAAAAAAAAATATATATATATATATATATATAAAATACACTCACACACACCTGCCTGTGTGTGTGTGTGTGTGTGTGTGTGTGTGTGTGGCCGAGGAGGACCAACCCCAGGGTGCGTTTATCTAAGCTGACAGAAACAATTTAGAGCAGTGCCAAATAGCAAGTGGGAGTGAAGTGGAAGGGAAGCGTGTTCACACACACACACACACACACACACACACTAATCCAGCGTGTGCTCCATCGGTAATCAAAATGGTGGACGCGACTGTATGCCGCCATCTTGTGCTCCAATCTGATCTGGAGTCAGCGCTCATGTGACATTTGTTCCAGACGCTGCGTTGACTTCAACCGCAATTAGCTTATGTGCTAAAAATATAGACATTATTATTTTGTTTAATTTTTTTACAGCAGCCTGATTGCAAATTTTTTGAAAGCTCAAAAATGTGAAGTTGGCCGCCCCAACAGTTGTGACTTGAAACCCGAACATTTTTTGGGGGGGATGGGATGAGGTTGTTTGCTGTAGATTAGCCTTTAGCTTGCTAATGGCATGTTGACATATGGCCACGCACGACTGTGTTGGTCACAAGAATGATTTGCTTCCAAGTTCACAGCACCAACATTCACTTTTTCAGCCTTTTATGAAACTACTTAGGAGCAAGGTTGCTTTGGTATCTTGAATTCCTGAGCGCCGCTTATATCGCTCGCGGCTGCTTTGTTGAAAGCTTGCTTTGGGCTTGAAACCCGACTTTAACATACAGATTGATGGGGAGAGAGTGTGGTGTCGTATCAACAACTCTCTAACTAGCTTAGCTGTTGTCGTGGCTAGGCTAGCTGAGCTGTTGAAAGAGATCAAAGCTCTTTGATCGGTAATGTCCTTTGCGTCAGCGCTGATTGGTTGAACGTGTGCGCGTGCTTGCGTCGCTACAAACACTCCAACTTCAACTGCTTGAAACCCCAATTTCAAACAGTAACTGAAAACCCTCAACCCGGTTTGAAACCCAAGGAAAGGGGACATTTTCACTTGCCCCCCCAAAAACTACATTTTGGTATGAGAAGTTGACCTGACGACTTTTATTTTATTCCAGAAAGGTGCGTTTGTTCGCAGCGTTACCGTGGTTGCCATTTGCAACAAATAAACACCTCCCTCAAATAAAAGCGGCCATTTTTTCCGTCAATGAAGCAGTGATTGAAAATCACCCGAGAGCGAGCCTCCATCCTCCCCGTCACTTTCAGCCCAAATTAATTTTCTCGCTGAAAAAAAAGAATATCCCCCCCCCCCTCCCCTCGCCTCGCCTCCAATAATTCCATCTCTTTATTTCACGTTGTTTTTCCTCATGGAATTTTCCTGATGATTTCGCCACCATTAATCAGTCCTCGTTGATCCCCGTCGATTTGTTGTAACGAGACCGGCTTGGCTTCCCTTTGTTTGTTGGATGAAACGGGTTTTTTTTGTGTTTTTTTTCCCATCCCAGATGTCAGCCCAAGAACAAAGACGAGGCAAATGGCATGAAAGCGAATGTAAATCGAAGCCAACGCGGGCTTGCTTTAACAAGGCAATTTAAGTGGCGACATGTCTGTGTTCCGCCAGTGGAGATGCGGGAGGACCAGCGAGGACGTTAAAAAAAAAAAAAAAGGTTTTATTAATGCGTTTGAGTCGGACACGAGGCCTTTGGGCCGCTGCTTGAAGAACAATCTGGCAGGGATGTCGGGCGGGTATCCCGACGGAGGAGCGGCAAAGATGTTTAAAATGAACATTTGATGAAATCGTGTGAGTGTCCATTTGGTCTCCTCATTGTGTGTGTGTGTGTGTGTGTGTGTGTGTGTGTGTGTGTGTGTGTGTGTGTGTGTGTGTGTGTGTGTGTGTGTGTGAGTGAGCGCCGAGATTTTTTATTTTTTTTTGCTCCTTTTTCATTTGCGTCCCTCGCCAGCTGCGGTCGTCGTCGGAAGTGAATCCTTGGTTAGCGTTTGTTTATCACGAAGCCCAAGGCGCTCGCTCGCCCAAAACCAGGAAGTGCTGAGAAATGTCTTTTTGAGTGAGAAAACAACAAACGGCTCTTTTCGTTGCGGCCAACTAAGGTAGACTGTTAAATATTGGATGATTTAAGAAGAAAAAAAAAATGGAAATATAACGTACCTCGTATCGCTCCAACTCCAATCACACAGCAGGATACGTCGGTCAGATTCACTTTTGCCCCAAAAAGCTTTTAACTGTCAATCAAGCTCAGCTTGGCGTTTCCGTGGCAATTCGGGGGCGGACGGCTACGGTGCCCCACACCGATGAGAAAGCATGCTTTGTTTGACATTTCCGCTTGTTGCTAGGCAGAATACGTGGGGCGGATCCCTTGTTTGTCCCAGAGCTCATTTTTAGAAAGAATTTGAATATGACAAACTGCCTGCGCGGTTTCCATGGCAATTGGGGCCAGAGCAAAGCGCATGTTTGAGCCGCCACTTGTTGCTGTGCAGAACGTGTGTGCCACAACCGTTTTGGCCCCCCAAATCTCTTTTTTTTTTTTTAAATGGATCGCTCGATCGAGCTCTACTTGACGCTGTTTTCGAAATGGTCTTTTCTTTTGTTCGTAGTGCATCAGGTTTTTTAAGATTTTATTTTTTGGGACCCTTTATGAAAGCCGGATGGCAGATTCTGAATCGGACTCAATAAATAAAATTCTCATCCAAAAGATTCCTCGAATCTCGGATTTCAAAGTAAAAACGTGATGACCAGTGATCGTATGAAATCATACGATCATTGCAGTTAAACTTCCTGGACTGTTTCCATGGCAACTTGGGGTAGAGGGCTTTGCTGTCCCACACAATAACACATTTGCACCGGTTTTAGGGGTTAAAATGTGTGGGACAGGAAAAAAATTTTGCGCAGTAATTTGACACAAGCGTAGAGTGATGTATGCCCCCCCACCCCACCCCCACCTCACCTAAAACAAAAAAGTCGTGTTCTTCCGCGAAAGCAATGTTCGCCCCAACCCAGGTGCAAACAACATTTGCAATAAACTTGAGCAAATCCCTCGAACACGTTCACAAGGACGAGACAGATGGCGGAGGCTGAGCTGATGATGCCTTCAGGGTCCGTAAAGACGACTCCCATTAGCCTGCGCCAAGAACCGGCAAAACACAACGCTTCCTGTTTTGCTTGAAAAAATGGCATCAATAAGTCGCGAGAAATATTCATCAAAAGAGTTGCACCGAGAGGAGCATCTGCCTGCCGAGCGCTGCGGCCTTTTACTTCCCAACACATCAACAAATAATGCGTTGATGGAGATAAATGGTGGGCACCAACCACTTAGGTGCTCATCTTACTGTCTGATTTTTCTTTTTTGTTTTTTTTTTGTTTTTTTATTCCACTACAGCAATGAACTTAATTTGGAAAAACTTAACAAAATTGTAGCTAGTTAGCAGATTGAGCTACGTACAACGCGGTTGCGTCATTCCTATTCCAAGTTTTGTGTAGACCATGGATGGCAAAAACTGGCAGCTTGTAACCACAATCTCAATTTACCCCTTGATACATTAAAAATAAATGTATAATTTGTTTGTATTTTTTTGAACAAAAAATACTTGAAAAAGTCGGCCATTTTTAAGTTGCACTATCACCAATCACCACTAGGCGGCGGACATGTCTCAGTTGTGTTCAAACATGTCCTGTGCAGGGGAACCATAGTACTTCAAAAATATTAGAATTTTGAGTGAGTTGATTTTTTTTGGGGGGGGGGGGGGGGTCACAAAATGATTTCTTGCACTTGTTAGTGTCTTGTTCAGCAGTTTTGTGCCCTCCTTGAACAGGGTATCGGATAACAGCTCAAGAGTACAGTCAAACCTCGGTTTTCGAACGTCTCTGTTCGCGACCAAATCGGTTTTCCACCAAAAATTTTGAGTTTTTTTTATGCCTCGGATGACGACCGAATTTCGGTTCTCGAACAAACTGAGCGCACTTGAATGCGTCATTTGACTCCTCTCGCCTTCCTTACACGAGGAAGTGACGCTTCCTCGTGTTGCTTTACATTGTGAGCAGACGTGTTCAATAATCATTTTTATTTTAAAAAGAGCGTGGTTTCGGTTTTCGAACAAATCGGTTTTCGAACAGCCGGTCGAAAACCGAGGTATGACTGTATATACATATACGTATTGTGCGAAGAGAGATTTTGTCGCAGTAGATTTTAAAAAGTGTGCGTCGCGGTCGTGGGAAGAGATGACGCCGTTCAAGGCCGACATTTGACTTGAGCCGTGCGGCGATTCAGCATCTGTAAATACATGATTATTTTCCCCGTCAACAGCCCTTTCCCCCCCCCCCCCCTCTTGATTTTGTTGTTGGAGGTGCAACCAAAATCAAAGTGACTTTTATCCCCTCAAGATTAGCAAGCATTTACGAACCAGCGCAAGAGAGAGCGCCAATATTTTCGGCGTGGGACGCTTGTTCGTCCTTGCACAAAGGCTCCGGTTCAATTCTTTTCATGCACTTTTTGCTTCTTTCCCGCTCAAGGGCGCGGGGGGGGGGGGGGGGGGGGGGGGGGGGTAGCCATACGTTTTTATTCCCTCTCCACCTCTGTGCATCCTTTCTCATTTTTTTGCCGCAGCGTTCCCCTGGAGCCCTTTCCCCTCACGCCCCCTCCTTTTGCGCGGCAGCGCCTCGGCGGGAGGCGAGATGAGGTAGCAGTTGAAAAGATGTGATGAAGACAGAGTCTGGCGGCGAGGGATCACAGCGGCCGGCCGGCCGGGCGCGCTCGGTCCTTCATCGGAGCGTGCCGCCGCCAACACTTTTTCTTTTTCTTAAAAAAATGTCTTACCTCCACCAAGGCAGTTGTCTTTTTCATGGCGCTATTGCTTTTGTTAACATTTCGGTGACATTCTCTTTCATTTCTCAATAGAGAGCGCGCATTGCTGTAAATAGCAGGAAAACACGACTAATTAACACCCCCGCACCCCCCCCCCCTTCTGAATTTTCCCGTCCCATTAATTGTCCCCATCCAATATAAAACCGTCGCAGGCGAGAGACTCAAATGTCGTTTCAAACTCATTTTACGACATGAATAAAATAAAGGCCTTGGAGATGGTTTGATTACAAAGAAATAAACGGTACGCTCGTCGTGCGCATGCACGTTTCCATGCGGCCAAGACCGTGTGCGCAACAGCACAGGCTAAAAAGCAAGCAAATCCTTTCGATTAATATACGTTGGACCGAGCAGCTTTGTCGCACTTTCCTACGTTGCGTCGATCGGAACTGGTTGGGGTGTCAAGAAAAACGATTTGCATCGTAAAAATTGTTGGGTTTTTTTTTCCTTCTCCCTTCTACAAAACGACTTTGAATATCGTATCGAGATCCATCTGGAATTGTCTTTTCTCGAAGAGATGCGCACCGCTAGCGACGGGTTCCCGATTTATTTGTCACACTGTCCCAAATGAAATCCGAAGATTAGGCGGATTCCGTTTTTGACATGAACATTGTCGGACTGAGCAACCAAGACATCCGCACCACTTCGTTACGTCTCATTAACATTTCTACTTGGCATTTGTCAAAATTGGTACCTTTTCATGAAGGCATCACAAAATAGACCCCGCCCCCACCCTCCCCCAACAGAGCAAACTCCTCCCTTATATTCGCCGTATTTAACTGCGCCAGAGACATCTGTGTGCCAGCATCAAATAAGGAACCATTTAGAGTGTTTTTTTTTTCTGTTTTCTTTTAAGGAGGATTGCCTGGGAAGAGGGGGAAAGAGAGGGCAGAAGGCAGGTTGGGAGTGGGGGGGGGGGGGGGGGGGGGGGGGCAGCGGCGGCTGTGGACTTCTAATCCACGTCGACCTCCCTTTATCGCATACCGCCAAGGTCAAGAGTCTAATGAGGATGGGCCGCCGTTTGAGTAATTAGGCAGAACTACCTTGTTTTGGGGGGGGTAGCCGACGGGAGGGAGGAGAAGCGGGAGGATGCGTTAAAAAAAAAAAAGAAAAAGAAAAGAAAGAAAGACTGATGTTCTCTCCTTCCTCTTCCTCCTCCCTGCTAAAGTAAACACGGTGAGCCCATGCATGCGGGCGACGCTGCAACAGTGACACTCGGTGGCGGAGGCGCTCACAGGTTCAAATCCAAAGCAAGGAGACAACAAGAAATGTAAAATTCACATGACGTACTTCCAAATTGGGGTTCTGGACAGTTCTAGTTGACTGGGATTGGTTGAAACTGAGCTTTCCGGAAAATTTGGTTTGGCTCCTGAATTCGTTAACGTTTGGGGCTATTCGATTTTGCCGAAAAGTTTTCTTGACTTCTAAATTGGAATTCGTGAAGATTCTAATCGATGAAACCCCCCCCCCCTCCCCCTTCACCGAACCTAAGAGTTCAGTTGACTTCGGAATTGTACGACCTCGGAGCTGTTCGACTTTCATTTGTTCAACCGCAACGTCCAAGTCAAAGTTTTCGCTCGACTCCCGAGCTGCGATTCCCCAAACATTCTCGGCCCGCTTTGAGTTCGTCTCACCAGCCGTTCAAACTTCCCAAAAATATTTTTTTTCCGGTCGACCTCAAGATCGTACAATCTCCGGGCCGATCGACTTTTTCCGGTCGACTTCCGAACCGTACGACCTCGGACTTTTGCCGAACATTTTGCTCGACGTCGGAGTCGTATGACCTCAAGAGCCTGTCGAGAATAGTTACCAACTTTCCGCGGCTGTATTTTTGCCTCTTGAACATCGGCCATTATTAAACTGCGATTCGACTTCGGACTCCAGACAGTTTTGCGAGCGAAATGATTGATCGGTTCATCAAAAAGTCGGCGCTACATTCATAAATCTTGGCAATGATTCATTCGTGGTGCTGAATCTCTGCAAAAGACCACATCAAAACGTCCCCGGCGTGAGCTACTAATGAAGTTATGCCGAGTAATAAATTGTCGACGGCTCACACTTGATTTATCCGACGCAAATTTAATTGTGACTTTTGGTATGGCAACTGATTCTGTTTGTTGTTTGCTTTGGATCTCAGAGCGCCGCAAGCTGATCCTGGTAAAAGCGTTTTTGCCAGCGTGAGAACAGGACGTCCTCGCTTTGTGTTGACTGGCTGATCATTGAGTAAATATTATTCCGCGTCACCAAGCGATCATCGGTAAGGCATCTTGAAATGAATCCTACCAATGGCAAAATGGACTTCTTTTTGGTGGACTCAAGGTGGTTTTAAACTCAAGGTCGTTTTTGCTGTGGTGTTGAGAATCACGGCGTTGAAGAAGAACGGCGTTGACTAACCGTGACATCGTTGACAATCGCAGTCATTTCCGAATCTGAATTTTTCGTCCAATTCAGCCAATGATACGACACAAAGACTTTTGAACATTATCAATTGCCGGCCGCAAGTGTTACCCAAACTGTCCTGAACAGGAACAAACTGCGCTTCTCACTTTCTTCCGAGACTTGACTTTCCTTCCTCTCTCCATTGATCCGTCCATTGACTGATCTATTGATTGACACTTCTGAGAGGGAACGGCAGCGGCGTGTGGCCGAGCTAAATGCTAACACCTCGCGGGGAGCTTAGCGCCTCGAAATACGGCAGCCACGTTCTAATACGTTCCCTGAACTCGAGTGGAATTTCAATTTGGACGCTCGCTGCTCAGAAGTATCGTTTCCCGCTAATCCCTTCCCATTCTGTCAGTCAGGCTAATCAGCGCCGGCGCAGCACCCACGCTTTTCCGGCTCAGGTTTACCTAGGAGCCGCTCACCTGATGTTATTCGTAGCCGTGCTGATGATTTATATTTTACAGTGGACTTTTTAGGGTTGCTATCTCAGAGAACGCCGATAATGGGCAGGAAGTCGCATACTTGTCAAAACTATGTCTCAAGTCTGGAAGAGTTTTTGCGGACCAGGGTTTTGTCAGTCCGAGTCTCCGGGATACCAAGTCAACGTCAAGTGGAGTCATTTACAAGTTTTGACCAGTTCCCCGAGTCCTAAAATTGGCGATGTAAGTCCGTCCTTTGGTTCGAGTCCCCCGCCGCCGCAGCCATCCATCCAAACCTCCGACGTTTTGCTGTCAAGGCAAACAAATGTCAACGAGCTCGCTTGCTGCTTGTCATTTCATTAAGATTCATCCTCGGGGGGGGGGGGGGGGGGGCTTTGCGGAGGCCTTCGCAAAATGTCACGGTTGGTTCGTTGTCGTCTGTCCGACGGTGACATCCAAAGTCTTCTTGAAGGCGAGGCGGCGGAGATGACGTCCGTCCGGCGTGAGGACCGGCTACAAACAAAAAACAAATGAAAAAGGGACTTCGGTTTAAATGCAACATAACAGTAAATCGCCACCGTTGGCGGGGGCGATGGATTGACCCTTGCCGCCAATACCAAACGAACAAAAAAAACAAAAACAGTTCATCTCTTATATCAAACTCATCTTACAACCGCAAACAACTGTCTAAACGCCGCAAGTGCAAAAGTACGTTGCCATAGCAACCCGCAGAAAATTTCCGTAACCATACTGGCGTCGTTTGCTTTTTATTAGCCTCCCAGCAAAGCAAAAAACATCCACGCCAAGTTTGAAGTCGTAAGCAGTGAACACCCTGCGTAGCTTCTTCGAACAACTCCAGACAACACTTAGCTCCTCCCCCTTGCGTCCAAAGACCCCGAGAACAGTCGAGATGTCAGTCTTTCCAACACGCCTCCGTGACTGCGCTTTTCTACTGGTCGGGGCTTCGCTGGCATTTCAGTTCCATCCATTAAAAAACGGGCACTTCAACCAGCCGACAGCTGTTACTAATAATGTGTCCTTCGTGTAGCTAAATCGGTTCAGCAAAATACTAAAAGCAGCTCTTGTGGTGATGTAGCACCCTTTTTTTTTCTTTTTTAATTCCTCTGTTTTTCTGTGCTGCTTGGCTCCTTTCCCGGGCCCTCGAGCACAGCCATATCTCGCTCTGAGGAATGTGCACTTAGCAATGCTAATTCACAGCGCCCGCGACACACGAGCTTTGCATACTCGCGACTATTTAGCCGACACGCCTCCACCCGGGTTCACGGGTGGTCATCCACATCGGGGCACGACTCCAACTGGTGGGCGTTTCCCAAAGGGCCGAGCGGCGGCGGAGCGTGGCGGCCGCCTTTCCGACATCTGCGAAGGTGCGAAAACGAGGGCCTGAAATATATTCCGCTAAGACGTTAGCTCCCAACTCGGGGGGCGTTTTGCATAAAGGGCCGAGGCGGGTCTCCGCGGGAATGACGAGCAGTCCGGTTTGGTGGAGTGTAGGAATGGATTTAGATTCTGGTGGCAGAAGCGGTGAAGGGTTTTATAAGAACTGATCCCTGCATGCTTGCGAATATCCTCATTCATCCGGGTCATTTCATTCTCTGGGTGTTGAATCAACCTCGTTGCCTCAGATATTTTGCCATCATTATCTTTGGTCTTTTTTTTTTTATTACAGTCAAACCTCGGTTTTCGAACGTCTCGGTTGTCGTCCAATTCGGTTTTCGACCAAAAATTTAGATTTTTTTATGCCTCGGATTACGAACAAATTTCGGTTCTCGAACAAACTGAGCGCACTTGAATGCACCATTTGACTCCTCCCGCCTTCCTTACACGAGGAAGTGACGCTTCCTCGTGTTGCTTTTCCATTGTGAGCAGATGTGTTCAATAAACATTTTTATTTTAAAAAGAGCGTGGTTTCGGTTTTCGAACAATTTCGGTTTTCAAACAGCCTTCTGGAACGGATTATGGACGAAAACCGAGGTTTGACTGTATTATTAAATCATCCGGCTGTTGTCATATGCATTCAGGTCTTTCAACCCATTAAAAAAATAATAAGAATTGTTTTAAATCGCCCTTCCAAACCTTCAATTGGCCCAGACCAAGTTTGGGGTCGAACGAGGTCCGATGTTCCTGTGAGATTTGCAGAGGCGCCGTTCCAGTTTTCAACTTTTGCGTTTGTTTGCCGCTCGCTGCCCCCTTTTATCTCGCAGCCGCGCTTGTTTTGGCAGCTCTTTTGTCTCCCTGCGTCACCTCTCCAAAATTAACGTTTTATATCCGGCGGGGCTCGCCAGCGCGGAAACAAAGCAAACTGGCACCGAACGCTCGGCTCGCTCTCTGTAGCTGCCGCGCGTCCCCTCGGCGGCAACCTTGAACCAGTTTGTTAGCGTCCCAAATGAGCGGCGGCGGCGGCGGTGGTGGGAGATTTAAATAAACAAACAAACAAAGATCCAAAGCGGCGGCGGGCTGCAGACGCTCTTGTTTTGCGACGCCGCGGTCGGCGCCTGCTGCGTAACGATGTGCAAATAGCTGGCTGCCGAGATAAAATGCAAACGCTGCCGTCGCGGCGTCACGCGGACGTTCCGCTGCAGTCCGAGCACTTGAAGTTAACGCCGCGTTGCTGACAGATGATATTCATGAAGGCCAATTAAATATTAGCTTCCTAATTAAAGTCTAGTGTGGCGGCTCGGCGGGGTGTGTGTCATTGATGAACGGCTTTTCCTGGAAGATCCAAAGCGCTCTTTCCCAAACTTGGTTCAAGCAAGCCACAGAATTTCCAGTGGCCAATCTCACGACGCAACAGCAAGGCAGAAGCGTCACCAAAAAAAAAAAAAAATAGATATGCTGGACTCAGTGAGTGAATGGATGGTGACGTCGTCTCAGATGAACGTACTTGCCTTGAGTGCCTATTTAAAGATTTTTGAAGATTTTTGATCATATTTTAGTTTGGATCGATATGGATTTATATTCATGCTGGGCAGAATAAAATTACGATCGCTGATTAATCGGCCGATTAATTAATCACCCCCCGCCCCCTCCCTTTGGGTGTGAGGTGCTGTTGAATGTTATTACAGTGAAACTCCTCTACAACGAAATCATGTTTGCAGCAAGAAATTTTTCACAACAGGGGGTTTTTCACTGGAGCAAATTTGAAACAGGAAAGTGTGAATGGTGTTAATGCATGAAGATTTTTTCACACCAGGGGGTATTTTCACCCATGTCGATTTCGTTGTAGAGGAGTTTCACTGTATACTCATCTTGTGCAGTCATGTGTTCATGTCCTAAAAAAAAAATATATATTTTAAAAGAGCCGATTCATGTTTTTTTATGCTCAGGCTGAAGCCACGTTTAAAAAAGTAGTTTGTAATTTTCAAGTTATTTGTAGGATTTAAAATGCAGCCATGCTATGATGTGTTATTCCCCATCCATCCAACATCAGAACCGCTTATCCGGAACTAAGTTAATCCAAATTTTTCGGACTAATTTAGTGACATGAAATCAGTTCCCCAAATGACGTTGGCAAAAGCGCTTCAAAATTTAGTAGCACACATCTGTCTGGTACACGCTTCCAAATGGCGCTCATTCGGGCCAATTCGCAACAATTCACCCAAAATGGTGCCTTCAAACCCAAATTGCCAACTTCCTGATGAATTGCTGTTGCCACGGCTTCTTCACACTTTTTTTTTTTCATGCATCTGGACGTTGTAGACAAGACCGGCAGATTTTGTGCCGATTGGTGAAACTGGTGTCAGAGGGGCGGGGCTTGAAATCTTTTTCGAAATTTCAAGCTTGTCGAGGATTTTTTGCGGATCTTATTCCGCTTCATCAAACAGTGTCGCCACGACGACGACAACATTGCCGGACACCTGCTTCTGAGATTGGGGCTCGTTTGAACCAATCACCTAATAGGACTTCGGCAAATACGAGCCTCGGAATTGGCCGATAGCGGCCGCCTCAAGCCGAAACGGGCGGACAATTTCAGGCGTGAGTCCCTGCGATATGGCCGTGCACTTTTCTGACGCAGCTACACTTGGAAATAATAGCCGTCGTCGCCTTCATCACAGCTCGTCTGGATGACTGTAATTTACTTTGGAAGTCAGCCGGTCCTCCCTCAAACGTCTCCACACGGTCCAAAAAGATTTTGCTTGCATCTGAACGCGAACAGAACACTTAGTTTCATTCGGTTTTGGCCTTCCTACGCTGGCTGCCTGTGCACTTAAGAGCTCATTTTCAAACACAGCTCCTCAGGTCAGCTGAGAAGCTGCTCCTGAAGGTACCAAAGTCTGCACGGAAGCCGAGTGAGGCGGAGATTTTTTTATTTTTTTTATTTTTTCTCCTTGGCTCGTCCTAAACTGCGATGACCTCCCATTGCGGGCAGGCAGGCAGCTGGATTATCATTTTCAGTACCTGCCTCAAAAATCAGTTTTGTAACTCTCGGCTGAAGCTTCTTAAAATTGACAAATATATCTATAGATAGATAGATAGATAGATATACAGTCAAACCTCGGTTTTCGGCCATAATCCGTTCCAGAAGGCTGTTTGAAAACCGCAATTGTTCGAAAACCGAAACTATGTTCTTTTTAAAATAAAAATGTTTACTGAACACGTCTGCTCACAATGGAAAGTGAGCAGACGTGGAAGGCGAGAGGAGTCAAATGGTGCATTCAAGTGCGCTCAGTTTGTTCGAGAACCGAAATTTGTTCGTCATCCGAGGCATAAAAAACTCGAAATTTTTGGTCGAAAACCGAATTGGACGAGAACGGAGACGTTCGAAAACCGAGGTTTGACTGTATAGATATTTTTTTTAACTTATTTTCACCACGCCGCGACTGAGTGAGTGTGGGATGTCATGTTGCGCTTGGGAAAATTGTTGCGTTTTCAGACATGCCGAGATGAGACCGCCCCACTCGCACCCTACCCCCCCCAAAAAAGGCAATCAAGTCGTCAGAAGGGACAGACAAGATAAAGCAATGGCCTTCGTGGGAAAGTGGCGCTAGAAATAACCCAGCCGCTTTTAGCCGGTTCAGAACTTTTCCTCCTTGATGGTTTCCATCATTATCCGTCACTTGTGACTCACGTCGCGTCCTTGCTGACACCAGCCCCCGTGTCAGCACTTCCCTTCCGCGGCACCAAGGCTGTGAAGTTGCGCTTATAGAGCCGCTCTGTGTGATTGACACCTGTAGCATTTTCACAGCCCCCCCGAAAAGGTCGCTTTTCTTCCATTGTTTGCTCGGAGCAGGGCGGCAAGAAATAAAGTGGTTGCGCGCCGCTTCTCCAAAATGAACTTGGTTCCAGGTACTTTGGCATCGCCTTGCTCGTGCTCCGCCTTGGCCCGTCAAGTGAATTGCAAATTAAACTGACTATAAAAATTTCTTTTTTTAAAACAGTTATTTCATGAGTTAAGCTCTGACTTGTCATGGCTCTGCCGCATGCTCGTTTCCAATCAGATTTATTGTGTCTTAAAATTGTAGTTGGGGGTGGGGGGGCGGGGGGGGAGATCCAATCATTTCAACTGAATATTTGGGGTCTTTTAATTAGCATAAATTTGGCTGCGGGATCATGTATATTCTTTGCCAAATTGGCTCTGTGAGCATTAAATGGAGAATAAGAATTAATAAAGGCGGGGATAAGATTACACTTTCTTGACCTAAGTGAAATTCATTCCTAATTAGCCGCGGGGAGTAAGGCGGCGTCGGATTGTTTTCTATTTCTTCATATTTCTTTGCATCGCTAATCCATTTTCGGGTACCGCTTGTGGTCATTAGAAACGAAGAGATTGAGGTGGAGCCCGATGTGATGCAACATCATAATGTTCAGCGTGAAGTGCAGTCATTTGACTTGTGGTCAGCATCCTCATGGTCTACTGTAGCATCTGTGACTTTTGGTGTGTATGGCTTTAAAAGGCGGGACTTGGCCTCGTGAGTGACGTGGAAGGCGGCTAAGAGTCAGTATGAGTTGTGGCCATTGGCAGCACTTACGAGGCATCGCAATGCGTGCTAGGCTATCTGAAATTAGCTCGCTTCGGCTGCGTCACTTGCAGTAGAGCTCAGTGCTGCCAGGCATGTTGTGGCACAGTGTGGTACTGCAATGAAGGTGTTCACTTCGAAACTTCCCTGTGTAAAAAAAAAACACACACACACACACACACAAAAAAAAAGCCGATTGCGATATAAGATGTAGCGCAATATCGTGGCGTTCGCTGTACTATCGATGTGTAAAATGTCCGCTCCAAGTCGTTCGGAACCTCTATCGGGCCTCACAGGAAGACGCCGACCGATTGTCCCGCGTATTCTCGCTCTCCGCTGTCGCACTTCATCTTCATCACCATAAGGCTGCCCGTCATTAATCTTCTTCCTCCTCACTCGCACAGATCAATGTTTCCTTTGCCAGAGCAAAGACGGTAATTAATCCTCCGTCCAAGCGAGCCTTTCCCGACCGTAATCAATGTTTCTGGCTTCTTCTCCCTCGCCCTCAGAAAATGACGATCCCCTTTTTTTTTTTCACACCCCCCCCCCCCCCCCCTTCTGTCTCTCGCTCTCAGATCAGCTTCTACATTCCATCAGGGCCAATCAATGAATCTCAAGAGTCCACATAATGAATACTTGGGGCATTGACGTTGCCAAGCTGTTTTGAACAAACACCTTAGACCCCGCCCCCCCCCCCCTGGGAGGTCGCGGAAGTGTGGTTGGAAGACAGTTGCAACAGCTTGTAAATGTTTCGGACGTTTCTTGGAGTGGGGGGGGGGGCAAAAAAAAGGCAAAATGGATGTTATCACCAATCGGACTCGTCAGAGAGCAAACGCTGCGGGCTAAAGACTGTTAACGGCAGAATGGGGGAAGCAGTGACGGGGGGGTCGGCCGCCTATTTATCAAGAGTAGGCTGCATGAAATTGCCTCTTAACCTCAGTTAGAAGGTTTAATTAGAAATCACACATTTGATTCGGGGGCGGGGTGCGACTGGTGGCAAGGGGGGGGACGGGTGTTGCACGTCGAACGGTGGCGGGGGGGGGGGGGGGGCGCGAGTGCCGGCACGCATGACATCGGGCGGGAGGCCGCGCTCCAAATGGCAGTGCAACCGGCGGAGCTGCGAGGTTGTTATCAGCTCAGGCAAGAAAGACGCGACACCCCCACCCCCCCGAGTTGCCGATCGACAGCACAGAATCTTTCTGAAGTGTGACTTTTTACGACTGACGAGCCAAGCACGTGTGGGGCCTTGAGATACAAATCGGGCCCAACGATATTACAATTTATTTTTTTTTTTTTGAAAAACACTTATGGAGGCTTTTTCATGTAATCACAGCGCGCCGTTTTTTTGGGACAATTAACGGGTGAGACGACGGCCTCATTAATAATAAATCACGTCTCGGCGCGCTAATGAGCCGTTCGGCGAGCCTTTCGAATGAATTTCAAGTCGCGCTGACGTGTTTTCATTTTCTGACGATTGTCATGCCATGTGAGGCTCCTCAGATTTCAGCGCAGGGGGACTCCATCGGTTTGTTTTGTTTTCTGTCTGCGCGTTGCACTCTCTGAGCGCACGCTGCAAAGGAAGATCAAATGAGCTCACAAAAAACGTTTTCCCAGACCGACACAAAATAGGGTGGACTGCGTAATGGGATGCACGAAAACGTCTCAATGGGAGTCCCGTGAACTGCAACACATTTTACTGCACACACTTGATGAGCCCCAATAGGAAGCAGCGACACTCAGTTGGAAAGCATTTGTGCCAAACCATGCCGCCAAATTTTTATCATCACAAACTTGACCCCCCCCCCCCCCCCTAAAAAAAAAAAAAACTCAATGAGTAGCACCCCGTAGAATGTTCGGAGGAAAAAAAAAACTTTTCTGGCTTTCAGTAGACATACAACAGTGCTCACGGCCGTTTTCTTTATCCTCTGCGAAGAATGAGCAATATTTGTGCCGCACTGATGAGCAAAGAGAGGAGCTGAGACGTCTCGGGAGACAATGTCACCGGCCTGTCTGTCCTACTCTACCCCCCCCCATGTGGCACAGCAATGGCCATTCAATCGATGCAGTGCGACAAAAACTGTCCAAACTCTTCTTAATCCTGTTTCATTGCCATGACTCGAGAAACCAATCGAATCCCAGGGCACCACTGGACTTGATGACCTTCAGCCATGTGACGGGAATGCATCGATGGTAAACATGCTGCAAGTTAGTTCAGAAAGCTTTTGAAAGCACAGCGACCCTGAAGTCAACTTGGATCACGGAGCAGGTGCTCCAGTTTTTCCACATCACTTGGATTTGTAATTGAAAGAGAAAAACTTTTTCCTTTCCGAGAGGTCACCACCTTGCAGCGGTACAGTGAAGATTTGCGCTTGCCCGGCGTGAAAAGAGAGAAGAATGAAATCAGCAACTCCGAGGCGCCCAACTTGTCCGAAGCTTGCTAAATTCTTGCTATGGGATTAAGATTCGCCGCCTCACGTCAAACCGATGCGCAGGAAGGGGGATTAAACGCCTCCTGCGGGAACCTCGTCAGAAAGGTCGGTTAAGAACTTGTGTTTTTTTGTGTTTTTTTGTTTTTTTTTTCCACGCCGGCTGCTTGTCGGAGCAAACGGCTCCCGGCCCTGTTGTGAAGGCGGTCGAGCTTTTCGCACCTCTGGGTGCGACTGCGACCTTTGACACGGGAAAAGGTTACGGGGAGGGGGGCGTAAAAAGGTTACACCAGTGAAAATGATGAGTTTTACAACGCTGCGCTGGTAAGTGAACACACCATTGAATGTAGATGAGAATGTCACTTGTCAACGTGTACCTCACAAGGCCCACTCGAAATTGCTTTATCGCGGTTTTGCCTGTTCGCCCTTTCCGGGTGTTATTCCTGGGAAAAAAATGTTCATTTGGTGGCGGTTGCTTTAAATTTAAAAAAAAAAAATCATGGAAGCTCATTTCACTTTGCAATCGAACTTGATTGGCTAGCACTAGCTTTTTTTAAATTTATTTATTTATTTATATATTTTTGCTAAAAAAAAAAAAAAAAATTCACACTACAGCATAAAATCAAGATGATTTTTACGTGCGGGTTAAAATATATTTTTTTGAAATCGCCAATATGCTGAATGAATACGAATGAATATGAACGCGCTTTGACTTGCAGGTACACAAGATAACATTTTCGTACCAGATGCAAAAAGTTGGTGAAGTACTGAAATTTCCCCTTCTGAACTATGGCGGAATTAATTAGCTGGGGGTGCGCGGGACTCCAGTTTGAGGTGTTAAAGCCTTGCCGGGGCTGGGCCTGGACTCCCCCTGTAAAGCCTTTTTAATTAGGCCTGTGGCGAGGCCTGATGGAATGAGGGAACCTGAGGTCGGGTTGGACGTTGGCCGCCTGTATCGCGCCGGACCACATGCCGCTTTCCTATCTCGCCGGGACACGGACGCTCGGGGAACAATTTCCAATCCGTCCGCGCACAAGCCCACCACATGTCTGTCGCGCGGTTAACCCCCATGCAGTAATTATCCCAAAATTGGACATTTCGGACACTTTGGACGATTTTGGACAAATGGACACCACAGACAAAACAGTGATAAATAAGTCCACAAAGCTGAAATTTTGCATAGGATGTATATTTATGTCTTGGCCAATTCCCACTGAACATTTTGAGGGGTTGAAAGTGAAAAATAATTAAAAGTGAAAAAAGTTCTTGCACATTGGAAGAGGGACATTTTTCGGACGTAATACCCTTCATGCAGCCGCTTAAAAATACTGCATGAGGGTTAAAGCTGGAGTATGGCGTCTTCAAGCGACCAGCAAGTCGAACGTAGTCGCCTCACGTCACTCCTCGGCCTCGGCTCGCTAACGCACGCATGAATTCATGGCAGAGTGTCAACAAAAACGAAATGTTACCGGTTTGTTGTCCTATTTGGGCGTGGCAACATACAATTGAAACAACGAGAGGCGATCAACTCAACCGATGAAGCGATTGCAGCTGTTCGACGACACTCCGAAGGATTCCACGGCACGATGAGGAACAGACGCTAGTCATCGTTTTCAATTTGCCATTTCCGTTGCCAACTCTTGTAAAAAGAGCAGCGTGAGCGTCACGTTTCAATGGCTACCTCTGCTCCCGATGAAGTTCCGCCACAATAAATTGATGCGATCAGACGAAGTTTGTACCCCCGCAAGGAAACTTGTCTCGCCTTCTTGCTGGCGAAAAAAAAGAGGAAAAAAAGTCGCAAAGTTGAGGAGGGCGGCAGTCGGTCAGGTGATAAATCTTGCTGACTTGAAAATGTAATAAGCATTGCCATAAAAAAAAAATTTAAACCCCCACAGAGCTCGCCGAGCACTGCCAAAAGCTTAGTTCACTCCCCCCTAAAAAGTTCCCGTCTCGTTTCTTTTCAGGGACAGTGGATATAAAAAGTCGACACACCCCTGTTCAAATTTCAGGCGAGACTCAAGATTTTTCAAGAGAGGAAAGAACAAGGGTGTTCGCCGAGTAACAGACAATTGCGGCGTTGAATCGGGAACATCAAATCCCCAAACGTCAGGCCGCTTCCGGAGTGTAAAATGCCCGCGGTGCTCGGGCACCTTTTCCAATTGATTTGGCCCAAGCGGGCGACGGTAATCAGCCCCCCGCCGGGGCTCCCCTGATTGTTCCTCATCGAGCACATGCTCCTTGATGGCTGACATGCGTCCCTCCACCTCGTCCCGCTTTGTTTGTCGCCCCTTGACCCCAGATAAAGTTCAGCTGTTCCATTCGGAATCTCATGTCGGGTTTTTTTGTTTTCTTTTGGTTTTCTTTCTACCTGAAGCCTGAAGGTTTTGTGTGGTGTTGTATTTGCGCTAGACATACTTTTTGGAATTATGGCCAAAAAAAATTCAATCTTGGTTTGATCAGACTATAGCTTATTATCTCAAATGTGGATTTTTTTTTTTTTTTAATTCAAAAATGTGATAAATGGAGAGGAATTTTGAGCAGTTTAAAAGAGCGTCTTCCTGGAATTTTCAGGTGTCTATTTCAAAGCAAACCCCCCCGACCCCCCAAAAACATAAATAAAAATTAGCGAACGCCTGCTCGAATAGCCGAAATGTAAATTAGTTACCCGGAGGCCGCCATTTTGACTCCCATTTAGCATGCGTTTGAACGAACTGGGTTAATTCTGACCAGACCCACATCCCACTTATAAGAAGGTGTGCACACTTGTGCAACTACATCATTTCCCCCCCCCCCAAAAATAAATACAAATTAGCGAACGCCTGCTCGAATAGCCGAAATGTAAATTAGTTACCCGGAGGTCGCCATTTTGACTCCCATTTAGCATGCGTTTGAACGGACTGGGTTAATTCTGAACAAACCCACATCCCACTTATAAGAAGGTGTGCACACTTATGCAACTACATCATTTCAGTTTATTGGACATCAGCAAGATTTAACAAACAAATTCATTTGAGTTGTAAAGTTCATATGCCACGCAAGTTTGAAAATTATTTATCTTGGGTCTCTTTCGACAGCAAAAACCTGCCATTTGAACAGGGGGGGGTGTAGACTTTTTATATCCATTGTCATGTCATCTTTGCCGCCATTGGCTTGCATCCTCCATAAACGGGAAAGTATGTTGCCAACAAACCTCCATCTGCTGCTTAACGAGCCATTGTTGCATCACTTAACAGCCTAATTGGGTCTCCGTTTTCGCCGACTTTCGGGTCAACGCATCGGTTCGCGTTATCGCAAATGTCGTCGTCTTTTTTTTTTTCTCTCCCCCCCCCCCCCTCCCCACTCGCCGTTAAATGATTGGTCTCTGCTTCCTGTAACACCCCACTGTGACACCAGATAAAAACCGGTGACAGGCCATTACCGTTCATCAGCCGCTGTCGTCGTAATCGCACTTGTCAGCGCCTCATCAAAGCGGCATTGCGGCAAATTGCGGCGCCTGCGTCGCGTTGTCGGCTGGCAATATTTGATCTGCGCCGATGGTGACGCGCGGCTTCTCCTCCAGGAAAACTTTGGACACAGAAGGATGTTTTTAAAAAGCACCTTTAATGAACCGCAACGAGGGCCCTGCGGCCAATACAAACACGGCGGTCGGTGCATTGTGCTCGTTGTGCTGCTACTTCTGGGGTGTGCGCCTTGGCCACCAGAGGGCAGTATAAATCATACGGCCACGTAGACATATTTGAGGCTGAAACAGGAAGTTGCAGGATTAGCATCTCTCTCTGTCTCTGTCTCTCTCTGTCTCTCTCTCTCTCTCTCTCTCTCTCTCTCTCTCTCTCTCTCTCTCTCTCTCTCTCTCTCTCTCTCTCTCTCTCTCTCTCTGTCTCTCTCTCTCTCAGCATGCCTGATTCAAATGATCCACTCATCAGCAAGCTTTGTAGAAACCTGAAATGATCATAATCTATAATCAGAAGTGTTGGAGTAGGGAAAGCTCTAAAATGGGCAGGATTTGGCTCTCGACGAACCGGAGTTTCGATGTTCCGCAGTATCGATGCTCGTTTCATGCGCATGTCTGCGGCGTTTCGCATCGTGTGTAAGCAGTCAGCTAGCGGACTTTTGCAAGATGTAATTTTATACTTTAAACATAACTCTTTTAAGTTCTTCAGTGGACTTAAGTGCTAATTAAATATTTTTCCCCCACAACTCGAATGTCTTTTGTTTTTTGTGAATATTTTTACAAAAGTACAGTTGTGTGTTTTTTTTTTAATTACGTCTTGCATCAAGACAATTTGGTTCATTTCATTCGCTATATATTCAACATTTTAATCATTAATATGTTCCCACTTTTAGTTTATTTCATCTATTTTGCCCTTTTTTTTATGTAGTTTCATTTATAAGGTGTCTGGGCTTATGCTCACACTCTTAACTTTGTTAAATTTGTTCAGATTTTTTTTGTATGATGCATGGGTAGACTTTTTTTTTTTCAAGTAGCTTTCCATTCTACATTTTTATTGTCATTTTCATAGCCACTCCAACCCATTTATGACTCCCCTTTGATAGAATTTTTGTCCATTCAAACCTGCTGGAATGCTATAAATAAATAAATATGAAAATCTTGTTTAGCGAGGTGCTTGAGCTCTCGCCCAAGACGATGTGACGGTCTGGTGAGGAAGCGTCCTTTCAAGTGAACATGAGCCGCCATGCATCATTTCCCCGCTAACCCCCCCCCCCCCCAACAAAAAAAAACCTCCAGTCCATCGCCTGCTTCCTGTGGCGAGTTAGCCAGTGAGGCCCTGGGAGTGGGGGGGAGGGGGGGATATGGTCACGAGGGGGCTTCATGCATTATTCACATGGGCAAATGATTTGATGTAGCGCGGGAAGCTTCATCTCGGGAAGGGAGAAGCTAATGTGTTTATTATGCTGAGATAATGGCGTGAAATTGAGGCCAGGGGTGCAGGATTCCGAGGAGTGTTTATACTTTATATTCATCGCCGCCGTGCCGCCAAATGCCTCTTGGTCATGTGACGCGCGCATGCGTGCGTGTGTATTATGTGTGTGTATGTTCATATATATATATATATATATATATATATATATATATATATATATACAGTGTGTATATATATATATATACACATACATACATACATACACACACACACACACGCACACACACACACGAGCGCGTGATTGAGCAAATTCGTCAGGAAAGGCCGAGCAGATGTTTTCCTGCAATGTGCATTAGGTATAATGTACACTTTAGCATTTAGTGATCATTTTGCATTCGGGGCAGAGGGGGTAAATGCACCACCAGATGGCGCTGTGCTGCTTTTCATTAACCCCCCCCCCACAATGATCATTCAATGCGTTCATTCATTCTACAAATTGCTCATCCCCGGATGGGCAACTGGCGGCTCGCGGGCTGCATGTGGGCCCACGCTCTCACTCTAATGTATCATTTTGGCACATCAAATATAAATGTTGTCGTCCAGATACGGTGGTCAGAAGACAAACAGTCCATTCAGAAATAGTCAAATAAGAATTTTTTTGTTTCTTTCTTGACCAAGACAAAAAAAAAAATAAGCAAGTGAATGCAATTATAACGATACACAAAAGTGTCGCGTGCGTGTCACGTCAGTCAACCTGACACTTGAGTCAGGTTTCGGCACCGCCTGCTAATCATATTCATGGCGGCCCGCCGGCAAATTGAGGTCAGGTGGTATCAGTCACAGCAGAGCGTCTGCATCTCACGTCATGTTGACGGAAAAATATGAAATAATAATAGTAATCAACAAACGGGTGGGGGAATCTTCCAGCAGGAGGAAGAGGAAATGAAATTGCTTCTCTCCAGCCCCCTTTTTTAAAAAATGAAAAGTATTCAACACTATTCACACTGCGGTCAATAGTCAGGATTATTTCCGGCATACGTACCTGAGGGGGCGGGGGGCGGGGGGATGTCGTGTGGGATATGTGTGCGCTAGTTTGGTTAACAGGTGTGCTCGTTTTGTTAGCAGGGCCGTTCTAGCGCGTGGCATTGTGCGTTCGTGTAATGCAAAAAAATGTCATTATGCATGAGAAATGCCAAAGTTGAAATCAGGCCAAAATAAAGCAAAAACAAAAACGTTTCAAGTGTAAAAAGAAACTGATCCACTGTGTGCGTACGCTGTTAAACATTTATTGAGGCTTCCTAAGGTGAACTCTCAATTGTAAGGAAAAAAAACGGTGATGTAACAGAAATTAATGGAAACTAACTCCCAGCGAGGGCCGATAAATTCCAGGGAGCCGCCATGCGGTGACGAGCGCGGCCGCCACACGCTGCGCCATCTCGGTGACGTCTGAAGAGCTGACCTCGTCAAAGTTCATTTAAGTATTGGAAATAAAATGGCTTCATTAGCGAGGGGACGACTTTGCTGCAGACGGGCGCTCATTGGCGGACGTTCGGCGTACACAACTGTGTCGCTCCAACATCGCACCACTGGCGATGTTTTGTAGTTTTGCTTGTTAAGATGCATTGTTTATGCTTTATTTTGATTTTTGGTTTTTTTTGCTTAATTTTGGAATTCACTTGCTTCACTTTGTTTTATTTGGCATCATTTATTGCTGAAGTACTTCTGCTTTATTTTATACATTTTTTTCTTCATTGGGTTTCATATTGGCATAATTTGTTTGCTTAATTTTGTGTTTATGATAAGAAAAAGATAAGATAAGAAAACCTTGATTTGTCTCAAAATGGAGACATTTCCAATTTACGGCAGCAAAATTATGAAAGGGAGAAAGTAGAAGACAAAAAGTATGCAAATAAGTATCAATATAAAATATCAATAGAAGCATATCAAAAATGGGTGAGTGGGGGCGAGAGTCCAGGTTTTCAGGACCGTCTACTCAATAGCCTCTTAGTATATTAACTTTGTTTTATTTGTATTTTTATTTTTGATTCCTTTTGCTATATGTGGCACTGTTGGTGCTTTATTTTAACTTTTAAAAAGAATGCCATTTGAAATCGAGCATTCCTTTTTTTTTTTTTTTTTTTTGGGACCCAGACTGTTCCACAAGCTTGTCTTCTATCCCCTCCTCCCCAACACTTCATTTCCTGGGAGGCTGGCGGGCTCGCCTCAGGGGGACGCTTGGGGTTGTTGGGGTCTTGGGGGAAAGGGGGGTGATTTGACAGAGCACTTGTGACAATCCTGAGGACACCACAAGTGCCAGGCTCTCCATCCTGGAGGCCACATTGCAAGAGAGCAGATGAGCCGAGACCCCCAGGCACCAGGCGGAGGAGATGGGGTGGGGTGGAGCGGGGTGCGTTGGGGTGGGGTGGATGACCATCAATGTGGATGCACGCTGCCACCCAGAGGCCGACTGATGTAACGCTGTGGCTCGTTTTTTCATGTCATGTGGAGGTGAGAAACAGGGGTGCTCACACTTTTGCAAACCACTCACAAGGAGAACTATAACGTCACTTCTATTTGGACATAAAACTCTTCAAAGCAACTAAAAAACAAAACAAAAAAAATCTGCCTCCAGATGCAAACAATCCCTTTTTGTGACTACAAATTCCGATGAATGTGACAAAAAAGTGCGTGTTTGGCAGCAGAAGGAAACTGGAAGCAAACAGATTGGGGGAAACACTTGAGTTTGCAGAAGATAAAAGCGACAATAAATGTTAGTGCCGGGCCGATTTTTTGGCAGCCGATAAAATGTCAGCTGTGATCACGTACACTAACTATTGTCGCTTTTTTTCCCCCCCTTGTCTATGTTGACAATTTGTCATTCTTGGCCTTAAAAAAAAAAAAAAAGAATCGGTGTTGACACCACACATTTAAAATCAATGTGAATGGCATCACAGCAGATGGTGCCAACGCGCCTGACAAGAATAGATTAGCCAATCAGAAGTTGTGTGTGTGTGAAAAAGGTACATGAACAACTAACGCCCAACGATACGGAAGCCCCCCTATTGGCCGGGGTTCACGGTATGACCGACTACGTTATGAACTACTCACCGAACTGACTAAATAACCAACCATCGAATAAATTTACCAACTAAGCAAAAATGACTTACAAATCAACAATCGACTGAATCAACTCTCCCTTCGACTAACAAACTGACCAACTAATCAACTTTGCCGACACACAAATCAGCCATAACAACCGATTAACTTCTAGCAACTAAAAGAACGACAAACCAACTGACTAATCGACTAACTGACCCAGTTACTACCTGAATGACAAACCAACTAATTAACTAGCACCATTTTAAGTACTTCACTGAACAACACAGCGACTGACCACTCAACTAACTGGACCAAATGAAAGAGCCAACAAAACAACCAACCAAGGAAATAACTCATTAAATTAGCGAGCTAACTCTGGGACTAATGGGTTAATGGATTTAGCCACCTAATTACCGAGTGAAAAATTTTGGTAGTGGGAGTTAATTTGGCCCATTTTTCGTTAGCTAGCCAGCTAGGTAGCTACAGCAGAAGCTGGCTAGCTAGCAGTAAATCGAGCGACAGACTGACTTATCGCCTAATATTGTAATACAGCAAGAAGAAGAGAAGAAAGAGTACACAAAGATGCTGTTTGTTTGTTGTTTTTGTTTAGTTGACTACATTTTATACTGCTTGCTTTAATTTGCATTATTTTTAGTCCGTTTGGCTTTATACCCTTTAAGTCACATTTAAATTTTATTCTATTTTGCTTCCCACTTTTTTCAATTAACTAATTTATTTCACTTAATTCTGCATTTTTATTATGTTTAAGATTCGGGTTACATAATTTTGTATTATTTGACTTGAACACGTTTGCTTTATTTTGCTTTTATTCAGCATCATTTGACTGAAATTGTGTTGCTTTTCTACCCCCACACACACACGGCAAACGTACTGAATTAGCATTCCAAAGTGACGGCGGACTCCCCGGTGGGTCCAACCATCAAGTTGACCCGCGTTGGAGCACGCCACCGCCGCCGTGAATCACGTTCCCCCGTTGAGCCGCGTGGGCGAGTGAGTCAACCAAACATAACCTTGCCAGACCCTCCCGCAGCGAAGCCCCTCCCTTCCCTGCTGAGACAGCGGAGTCCCAACCCCAGAGCAACCCCACCTCAGCCCGGCACCAGGCGCCCCCCCCCTCCACGTGGCTCGCCGTCAAGCTGAGCGCCAGGCCATCTCCTCAAAGGAGTTGTGGGAATAAATGATGGCCATTATCACAGTCACCTGGGAGGACGCCATGACAACTGTGAGGAGCGCCACAGGAAGCCATCTTGTGGGACTCATTAAAATTCATCGAAGACGCCATCTTCAATATGACTTTTGCTGGCCTTTTGTTCACTGTTAAGTGTGGGCAAAAAGATTGAAATGTTTCATGCTGCCAAAACCATCGAACTGATGAACTCGAAACGATTGCGATCATGAACTGGCAACTCATAACCGACCCAATATTCTACTTGGCAACCTAAAACGACCAATCAATTAGCCAACTGGATGACTGATGACCAACTTGCAAACCATTTGACTACCCAACCAAATACACCAAACTACCCAAAAATATTTTTTTTTAAAACTGAGTAATGAACCTAACCTAACGATCGGGATACGTGGGTAGACGAAGGAGAGGAGTCGGCTGGTTCGTTATTCAGGTAATTAGCAGTTTTAGTCCATTGGTTACATTCTTTGGCTGGTAGGCGAGTTGGTTAGTTTGTTACTTACGCGTCAATTCAATTGGACCGCTGGACACGCCCCAAAGTGAATTGTTTTACAACCAGTGTGACAAGCGATCTGTAATTATTTATCCTTTGTGTATTTTCACCAAATAAATATTCGTGCCTCCTCCATGATGGTACTTTTCCCCACAGAATAGTGGAGACGGGCAAAACAGGTAGCGACTTTACAATACATCTTCATTGACTGCCTAGACCTGCAATATTATCGGGTACTCGGGTAACCTTGGCGCCGGGCGACCCCTCAAAGAACATGCTTATCCAAAGACAAGCTGCCCAACACGCAATCCAAGGCGGTCGTCGGAGCCAGCGTTGGTGGGTTTGTTCATCTGTCCTTCCGTCTGTTGGCAGCATCAGCTGACTTGGGTGAGGTTGCAATCTCGGTCTTTTCCTCCCCCCCCCCCCGCCTCCGTCACTGCGCTGACCTGACATCCATCAACCCGACAGCGCGGCCAGAAAAAGACAGAATGAGTAAACTCTTGCTATGGAAGAAGAAGCAAGCATTTAGACAAACACACACACACACACACACACACACACCGCGGTACCTTGACTGTGTGAATTTGTTGAAGCTCGTCATTCAAAATCAAATTAGCCGCATTGAAAGGATTTGTGTGTAATGGCTGTCGCATTTGTGGGTTGATTACGTGTGTGATTTTATACAACCACATACGCGTGTGGGTTGAAAAAGATTTTTTTTAACCCTCATGCAGTATTTTTAAGCGGCTGCATGAAGGGTATTACGTCCCAAAAATGTCCCTCTTCCAATGTGCAACAACTTTTTTCACTTTGAATTTTTCTTCACTTTCAACCCCTCAAAATGTTCAGTGGGAATTGGCCAAGACATAGATAGACATCCTATGCAAAATGTCAGCTTCGTGGAGTTATTTTTCACAGTTTTGTCCAAAATCGTCCAAAGTGTCCGAAATGTCCAATTTTGGGATAATTACTGCATGGGGGTTAAATTAAAATATTTCAATATTGTTATTTTGGGGGGCTAGGCTAAAGGGTGGGGGTGCTGGTGGGAAAGCACATGGGAAGTAGCCTTTTCTTTTTTCTTTTCGTAAATCATTTTTAATACTGTATACGCTAATTTTTGCTATTTGCAGGCCAAGCGGGTCACTATCCGCTCTAAAGAGCAGGAGTCCACCGCATCGCAATTAAGCAAAGGCTTGAAAATCTCACATTGAGGGAACCCAGCAAAGGCAACGACTTGCCTTTGCTGGGTTCCGTGTAAAAGACTCACTGTATGTTGATATGCTTCAGGATGCTTGCATGATCTCTGTTTAAAAGAAGCACGAGAGCACTAACCTTCCTGGCGTTGGGCACCATCTGTCTTTTAATTTCATTTTCTGCCCAGTGTGGAAGTTCAAGGACATTGAGCTCTTCCATTTTCTCTCTCGCCTGCTTCCGCTAGATTGGATTTTTTTTTTTTTTTAAGCTTTTTAAATCTCGTTTTAAGCAGGAGGAATTGCACGGGAACGACACCTGAAGAAGAGCTATTGATTACAACAAACCTTAATGTCTCCTCAAGGAGCCCGGGATCAATAGCACTAAGCTGGCTCATATCTACTCCATGTGTGAGGCTAACGCTTCCCGTTTAGAGGTCATATGCGCGGCAAACAATCAAAGAAATCTCGACTGTGCTGTCATTAATGTTCAAGGGAATCATCGATCAGTGCAGCTCCACCTTTTTTATGCCACGGACCGGTTTGTCATCAAGCAATATTTTGACAAGCCAGCAGAGAAACAAATGACAAAAAAAATTATAATAATAAACTTCACAATGATAGGATGTTAGAAACTGAAGCAATGAAGTCTGGGTCATTACCCCCAAAGGCGCACAGCCAACACACAAACACAACAATAAGTACTTTACAGCAATTACACTCAATCCTAAAAGCATTCAATTTTCTCAAAAGCCAACGGTGCGCCCTATAATCTGATGCGCCTTCTATATGGATCAATATTCTGATTTCTTGGACGTAGTATTCTAAATGTTCTATAAAGAACTTTGTGACACCTGCAGCGAAAGCTCCGTATAAATAAAGCTGTATTGTGTTCCCTTAGTGTAACTCCATCTAGTGGATGCATAACGCAACTGCACCCACTATTGCAGCTTCTAATAAAGCGGTTCGCCATGTAGTTTTGAAATAGGCCATTCATTGAAGGTGCGCCTTATACTCCGTGTTAAGGATTTATGTTATATATAGCGCTCTTACCCACTGCTTTTATTGTGAAGGGACATACCGGATGTACATGTGAACACAACTTCCGTAAGATGATGCTATACTCATGGCCAAAGACTTGCCATTCAAGGGAATTAAATTTAAAAAATTAGGTACAAGCTTGGTTTGAGGAAAAAAAAGAAACTTGCAAGTCAAATTAAACTACCGGTATTAATATGGGCAATGGTGACAAACCATTTGGTTGGGGCAGAGGTGTGTGAATTAGCCTACTCGCATATTTTGGCCATTTGTCATGTCAACCTCTGTGAACAGTCATTCACTGTATGTCGTAATTAAAATCTCTTTATTCTCATGACTCTTTCTAGCAGCTTCATTTGCAAATGAGGGAGAATTCACACACACACACACACACACCAAATGAGACGTGTGGGGGTGTAAAATGTAAATGTCCCTGCTGTAATATCTGCCGGCACAACTCGGCACAATCCACCACTGCAGCAAATTGTGAGGATCAACGCTAAAATATTCAAAGCCCCCCCCCCCCGACACTTTCACTCATATCCTGTTTCGACCACCAGCGTAATTACGAAATACAGAATGTTAAGCAAACCACCCACAGCTTACTGAACCGTTCAATTGAATGGCCATCGTGTCTGTGGGCGGACATAAACGGGCTTCAGCTGTTTGTGACGGATGGACGTCCATTCTGGCGCCTTTGTCACCAGTCTGTCACTCACTTTTTTTTTTTTTTTTTAAATCACCAATCTCGTGATAGTTAACATTGTGAGGTTCATATCATATAGTAATATTCGGATAAAGTTACATCCCTAATCGTAATGTGGCCTGTTATGGGCCTGCTCTACATCAAGGTGCCAAAGTAGTACTAGCCGTCTGCCACTTGTATGTCACTGTGCTATCTGCTCGCCACCCACCAATGCACATTTGTGTCTGGTGCCACCCAGCTGTCTCGTTGCACGTTGTCAGCCGAGTCTCCCTCCACCCACTTTGAACTGTTCCAACGGCTCGCTCTGCATGGCTAATGTAAATGAATGGCACCCGTCTCGAGTAACAGCTGTGGCACATCACTTTGTGCACTCCAGTGTCTCCCGCGTCCGTCATAAGGCACCGAATGCCACCTTAGCGTTTATTTCGTACCTTTCCACATTTGCGTCGTCACCTCTACCGCAAAATTTGGTCTGTCACCGCCCCGCGTGGCCAACGGATGCCACCTGTATCAACACGTTTCGGTGCAAGTCACCCATCTGTCACTTCCAACATTTTTTTTTTGTCGTCAGAGCCAACCTGCTTCCCACACCTTTTGCATGTCCCTCTGGCTGCCACCCTGCGCGCCACCTGTGTTCCTCTTGCATCACCAATGCGCCTACTTAAGCTACACTCAAACAGCACCCATTTATCACTTGTGAATCACGCTACGACATGCCTCCCATATGTTCGTGGATTATATGAAAGGTTATTATCATAAATGAGCATCAACTGTAAAGTGGAAATAAAAACAACATTTCTATTGCATTTGTACTGAACAAGTACCTGATGCAGCGTACAACCACAAGGTTATGTACGGCCTCTTGAACCTTAGCATGCCACACTGTCTTGCATGGATGACGTGTCTTAAGTACACCAGCACCCTCTGCTGGTCTTACTGTGTAACAACACGGGCAACGTGGGGAAACCACCAGTCTACAAATCATTGCAACAAACGCATTAAACACCCTTCTTGGGCCCCAACAACAAGTATGGTGGCAAAAGACCGTACCTCCTTCGATGTATGACTACGTATTTGAGTTGATCACAAGCCATTCGTGACGTTGATCGATGCCAGCAGAGTTCCTGTATTTTGCAACAAGAGCAAAGTTTGCAGCGATCAAATTGCGACATTTTTAAGTCATGCAAGTTAAAACAATAAAAGTACCCGGTGATGTGTTTTGGGGTGGGGTTTACCAAGCAGAAGGGTCTGTTCTGACAAAACATCCTAGTTGGCTATTTTGTCATTGGAAGTATTCGGTGATGAGTGAAGACAAGTCGCTCAATTGAAGTATACAAAACATGATAGGAAGGTTCAAAGTGACGCACGTCGGGTGTCTTGGGTACGAAACGTGCCAAACAAAGCTAGCGTGCCTTCAAAGAGAAAGAAAAACAGAGACCCATAAATAAATTCAGTGAGCTTTATTTCGAACCAAACTTTAAATTTTTAAGCCCAATATTATGACATTTTTCATTTGTGTTGTCTTTAACTCAACTCTGTAAAATTAGCTTCACTGAAATTTCTGCCAATTGAATGCTGACCAAATTTCCATGAAAAGAAACATTAAAAAAAAAAAAAAACTTAAAATTTGGCGTTTCCAAACTTGAACATTTTTTGGGGCAAAAAAACAAAACAAAACAAAAATGTAAATGAGGGCAACTTTTCATTTGACCCCTCTCCGTTCACTTGCAAACGGGCGCACCCCCCCCCCCCCCCCCCCAAGTGTACTAATGCATCAGCAGCATCCTCGTGGACAGAAAGTGACAAGAGTCAAATTGGACACAAAAGGCATGTCAGTTTGCTTTTAAATTGGTCATACTATCAAGGAGGATTCGTGTGCATCAGGGCAGCAAGTAAGCCAATTCACCCCCCCCCCCCAATTTAAAATGACCTTAAAGAATGAGACACTTTGGTTTATTAAACAGATCCAATTAAAGAGTTTGGCAAGATGCTCCAGTCTCAGTCTCTAAGGTTCTCAACATGGCGACCGCCGGCAGTAGACAGCATCCCATCATATTCATTTGTCCAGTAGGACCCGCCTTGAAAACTAAAACGAGCTGGAGTACTGCCGGCACGTCGCCAGGCCGCAGACGGCTGCCGAGTGTCTGCAAAGTTTCGATCCCCCCCCACTCGCTCGCTCACTCGTATTTTTAATTATTTTTTTTGGTTAGCTTGAATATTTTCTTCAAACACAAAGAACTCCCTCCCTCCCTCCCTCCCTCCCACCCTGACCAATTAGCCAAATAACACGAGTCAACAATTCAGGGGACAATATGAGACGCGAGTGAGCAGGGGAAAATCACCATTCTGAAGCAACAAGGACGTAAAAAGGGAACATTTTGAAACCGTCGCTGTTGGTCAGAACAGTTGTAAGAACATCTTGCCTCGAGAGGGAACCCAAACTTTCCAAGAAGGCTCCAAAGAGCCTTCGTGCAAAAATCGGGTTTTTATAAGGACGTATAACCAAACCCACAAAAAAAAAAAAAAAAGGGCAGAAGTATAAGCCAGTAACTCAGTCCAAGTTTGCAGTCCAAGCCATTTGTCATCCATCAGAGCCATTCCCCTTCGTTTTTCTTGTTTTTAAGGAATCTCCTCCAAGCAACCTGTTCGTGTTGGCAGAGCAGGTACAAAAAGCCGTCCGTGTTATTGCCTGAACTCAACTCTGTGCATTGTAAGTGCCAACCTGTGCTGGGTTGCTTTTTTTTTTTTTCCTCTCTTTTGACGTGTCATTGTGCAGCGTGATATCCTGCTACAGTTTTTTCCCCCCCAGGTAAGATGATGCTTTTCCACACGACATTCTCGTTGAACTCAAAATTGGCTGCTGCCTTCGTCGTCCTTGTATGTCCGTACGCAACAGGTCGGGAGGGGAAACCAAAGCATCCACCAAGCAAATCTGCATTGCAGCGAGTCGGACGATGCAGTCCAATCTGTCACGTCAAAGCTGGCCAAAAAAAAACAAAAAATGCATGACTAATCAATTTAAGTGCAACTTTCAATTATGACACTTGGCCTCAATGGCACTTCATGCACAGGGGGGGGTCTTTTGCTTTCGATTCTAAATCATTCTGCCATTTCTAAAACTATAAATAAAGTCACAAGCCAACAGGCAGTTATTCGAACGGTCCCTCCAGTGCCAACAAATATATGCGTGTGAGGAGGGTTGGTATTGTGTTGCAGCCAGCCTAACTAGCTCGTTAACTTCTCTTAAAAGAATCTTAAAATGAAGATATATACACAGGCTCACAGAGTTAAGTACGGCCATCCATAGGAAGGTGAGCTAGGTGGACCACAAAAAAAGAAAAAAAAAAGAAGAAAAAAAGCGACACATCTCCACTGGTTAAGGAATCCTCAGGACTCTCGTTGTTTATCGGCTGCACCATCATGCGAATTTTGCTCTGCTGCTGAAGACGAGAGGAAAGTGTCGGGCTCTTCTTGAAGCAAACGTTCACAACTCAAAATAACGGACAGGCTGGCTTTTCTTAATACAAACAAAAACTCCAGCAGCGCTGTCTGTTGGGGGTGGGGGGGGGGTGGTATGGGATGTTTCCAAGTTTGTCCTGCAATGTTAAGCCAGACTGAAGCGGAGCAGGCCCCCGGAGAAGCAGAAATGGAAAAAGTGGTTATGATTGAGGACGACGAGGGTTATTACTTCACAAACGAGTTGGACTGCTTCTTAAGGCACTTCATACAAAATGATTCCAAAAACAAGAACAAAAATGGCAAATGGAGGTGGGGATTCTTTTTTTTGGGGGGGGGAGGAGCAAGGGGGTTCTGGGTGCTGGCTTCATGTTAAGAGTCACCGCTGCGTGCGGGGATATCCAGTCCACTTGTCCCCGCACTTTCCTCGTGCAGGGGGGGGGGGGTCGAAAGGGGTGTCTTCAGTGCAAGCGGTGCAGCATTGAGCCCTGTGAAAAGGGAAGAGTTCTTCCAAAACGCATTCAAAAACTTTCACATTCCTGCTGAAGGGATCCAAAAAAAAAAAAAGGGGGAAAAAAAAATCAGGCAGGGGTGGGTGACGGTCCAAAGGGGAATGGAGGATGGGCTTATCTGTGAATCAAAGGAGAAAAAAAGAGAAGAGTTAAGATACTGGCCAACTGCATGTTTGTTGACGAAAGTGTACTTAAAACAGTGGAACCTCAAACATACAACAGCTCAAATCTTAAAATAAACACCGGTCTAGGGTTAGGTGCATAAAAATAAGAAGGAAATTACTCTCGGTACCCAAGGGTGTGATCAAGGGGTGGGGTTTAAAAAATAAAAATCAGAGTTTAATAACAAAAATGTGTCCATGCATTAGGAGCGGTTAGAGTGCAGGAGCGCGTGTATACTCACTGGCTCATGGCTTAACTTCTTCGCCGGTCTCGCTGTGGTACTCGGCCACATACAAGCTCTTGTCGATGATGCCGGGGATGGGCTTGATCTCTGTTCCCAGCTGCTCTTCGATGCCTTTCAGGTTGAAGCGATCGTCATATGTGATCAGGTTGATGGCCAGACCCAAGTGTCCAAAGCGGCCTGAGGGATGACCATGAGGTTTAATGCTTGCTTGCCGTTGCTTTTTGTGGACATAAACAAGGTGGAGGTTAAAGTTTGAGTTCTCACCAGATCTGCCGATGCGATGAAGGTACGTCTCTCCCAGCTTCGGGAAGTCAAAATTGATCACAACATTCACAGCTTGAATGTCTATTCCTCTTGTGAAGAGGTCTAAAAAAGAAACAACAAAAAATCTTATTTGAACTTAAAAGCAAATATTTGACCAACAAAACGTTTTGGGACACCCAGAAAACCGTCGCGATGAAAGTATGCAGCACGCAAGTCAAGTGACCACTGTTGCTGTGTGATCATTAAGTGACACGGCACCAGGCATTCGTCAAACATGTTTTACCTTAATCACAATTGCAGCCAACAAGAAGGAAATGCTAGGAAAAAAAAAAAAAGCAATCCAAGTGGGCGTGCTCCTCACCAGTGCAGACGAGATTTCGACAGAGGCCGTTTCGGAAGTCGTGGAACACGCGGTTGCGATGTTCCTGGAAAGAAAGAGTAGGAATTAAAACTCCCAACATAAACTTGACTTGGACGGCAACTTTAAGACTGATTGACAAGCTTCACCAGAGGCAGCATCAGGTTCAAACCAACGGTATGTGCGGAAGAGAAAGCGACGACCAACCTGTCTCATCTTGGCGTGAATGTAGAAACACGAATAGCCCAGCTGGGAAATTTTCTTGGCAAGGAGCTCTACTCTCTGAGAGGAGTTGCAGAATATTATAGACTGGTTGATCTGGAGCTAGAAGACGAGAGACATACACGTTGTTACATTGAGATACTGATATTATTCATTCATTTCTTTTGAAATGGAAGCTGAACCAGAAGAATCAACCTTACCCTGGAGAACAAGGTGTTGAGACAGTGCACTTTCTGCCTTTCTGTGACGTAAGCGTAATACTGGGTCACTCCCTTCAGCGTGAGCTCTTCCATGAGGTTGATCTCGTAGGGCTTCTGCAGGTGCGAGTTCTACAAACGCAGTGAAAAAAATGCTTTAGAATAAAAGCGGCACGATTGGGCACATCAATTGTTGACTGCCATAAGAAGTGTTATAAAAGGCTTGCTTCCTTTCTTGTGATGACGCAATGTGTCAGATTGAACAAATGTGCCGCTTTTGGGATCTCCTGGGAAAGTGATATTTTCACAGTTCCTTATGAAAATATTTTAGCATAAAATTTAACAAGATCCATTATAATGCTCATTGTTCTCTGAAAAAAAACAAATTTCAATTAGTTTCTACACCTGATTAAGTAATATGACAACTTATCTCGAAAAACCACATCCAAAGACCCTACAACTCTCAAAAATGACTTTTCCCAGTGGGTTAGATTTTTTTTTTGGTCTGGGCCCAATACATTTTGTAATCAAGAAGAGTAAATGACTTCTCACAGATGTCATTTTAACTATTTTGGCCCATGGTGAGAATAGAAGTACTGCACATGAGATAAAATGATCTATTGCATATTAAAATGTAGTGTCATACACCCCTGCTTTCATTTCTAAAAGAAACCTGCGTGTGTGTGTGTGTGAACTTGTTCATTCAAAATGACTATCATTTGAGAACATACCATAAACTTCTGCACGCTGAGGGGGAAAGGTAGCAGAGTAGAGTAAAATCTGTCTCTGTTTGGAGAGGAAGCCCAGAATCTCTTCCATCATGACCACAAAGTCCTGAGACAGGAGTTTGTCAGCCTGTTGGCAAATGAGATGAAGAACATTGTTTAAAAAAATAAAAAAAAAAAAACTGCTATGCAGCCTGACAGAAAAAATGAAGAGCACATCCCACCTCATCCAGAACAATCATCTGCACTTGACTGACTTTGGCCACTCCTTTCTTGATGAGGTCTAAAATCCTCCCAGGGGTGGCAATGACCACATGAACTGGGAAGAGGGAGGCGGGGGGGCGGGGGGGAAGAGTTACGCTCATGCTAATGCAATCCAAGTCAGCAGGAGTCGTGCCTGGGTATGACAAGTGTTACCAGTTTCATCCAGTCTCATGATGTCATCGCGTAGGTTGGTTCCACCTGTGGTAGCCATCACCTTCACTCCTCCCATGTGTTTGCTGACCTGGATACATATTTGGCTGACTTGCAGAGCCAGTTCTCTGGTGGGTACTATCACCAGTGCTGGAGAAGGAGAAGACAAACGTTTACTTATTAACTACATTTTTTTGCAGACCTAACATCCCATTTGCATCATTACCTCATGGTACAGTAGGAGTGGGCAAATATTTGCACTCAAGGGCAAGTTTAATTTTTACAAAGGACAGATGGGTCATATTTCATTATGTGATTGGATTTTAAAAATACAATGAACCAATTAGTACATTTTAAAGTGAAAAAAACTTAATTTATGGAAAATTTGAGGTACTGAAAACAAATTGTGCTTTATAAATTTTAAAAATGTAGAAAAAAATGCTAAATTAATGCAACAAAAATGCTTTTTATAAAACCAGTGTTCTATTCACGCTTGTATTTGTCATGCAATTATTTAATAGAAGTTATAGGTAAAACGGAAATCATATTTGCAAGAAATCAATGTGCAAATTTCATGGGATGGATTGTTTTTAATAATTCATGCTCATTTTCTCATATTGTCGCTGTCTCGTGAAAAGTGTATGTCCCTTTTTTGTCTTTTTTATACCTGTGTGTAAATTAGTTAGCAAATCATTTAATGAGAAAATAAGGAAATTAAACAAGTAGGTTTTAATTAATTCGTTTTAGAAAGGGGGAACAAAAATTTTAAGACACAAATACCCGATGCCACCTCATGTAAATGCTCAGTGTACCGGAATTAAGACCCAAGTGGTGAATATTTGGCCCCACGACTTTGGTTGCCCAACACTATAGAGATGCCCACCTTGTATATAGTCCCTCTTCAGGTCAATGCGTTCAAGTAAGGGAATGAGGTAGGCTCCACTCTTCCCTGTGCCATTCTTGGCTCTGGCCAAGATGTCTCTGCCGGACAATGCGATGGGAATGCTTTCCTCCTAAGAGCAGCAGCGAAAATTGATACCTTGATGAGTCGGCCGGCATTGCGGCACGAAGGTATAACTTGGTCTGGCAGAGAGATGACGTCATGCATTTGCGGAGGAAGAACTGCACCTGAATGGGAGACGGCTTTTCCCAGCCCATCTCAAAGATGCCCATGAGCAGCTCCCTCTTTAGGCAGTAATCTTCAAACTCGTTGCCCTTTGTTGCCGTCACATCCTGTGGAGCGCCAGTAGATGTGACATTAGCAACTGGAAGTTTCTCGGGTCACTCAATACGTAACTAAAGTAATTCACCACACGTCTGCACTTGAATCATAAATTCACCCACTTTTGGTGTTTCTGCAACACCCTAAGATGCTGCCAAAGCACTGTCTAAATAGGAATTGGCGTCAAGGAATGACAAACCCAGTTCCAATGAAGTTGGGATGTTGTGTTAAACATAAATAAAAGGCGAATATCTGCAAATTCAGCTCAACCTGTTTTTAACTGCATACACTACAAAGCCAAGACATTTAATGCTCAAACTGTATTAACAAATCATTAACTTTGAATTTTATGGCTGCAATATGCTCCAAAAAGGCTATTGAAGTGATGCATTTCAACTGAGACAAGCCGTTATTTTGGGGGGGGGGGGTTTAGCCTGGTTTAGTGGAAGCAGGAAACATTTCCGGTGCATTTTTTTCTTGTCAAAATAAATTTCAAGTCATTTACTTTTAAGGGTCAAATGAGGTTGAAATTACATGTTAGTCACTAATTTACTTAGGGAATAAAATTCTTTTGCAATGAAATAAGCATCCTGGAATAATAACAGTTCCATAAGAATGTCCATCTAAAATGTATTCAAAGTTTCAGGATAAAAAAAAATACAAACCGAAGTTCTCATTCTCATGTCTTTTGGGGGCAACTTCAAATTTTTCTTCCAGTCATCTCCAGGCCTGTAAAAGTCCAAACTCTCGTGAGAACCGATCACATGAAAGCACAAACGTGTCATCTTATCAACTATTCTTGATGCATTTTGCTGACATGGAACTTACTTGATGACAGCGTTAGTCGTGGGGGCTGTCTGGGCATTACCATTGTTGATTGTGCCTTTCATCTGGCTTAGTGGCTGTTGGGGGGCTCCTCCACCTCCACCGCCACCTGGCGCTCCGGCCGGCTTCACCGAGCCCCGGAGCTGTCCGTTCTGGTTCGACAAGCCCAAGATGACCGGGTTCTCCGTCCTGGCAGTGCTCATATTTCTTTTATTTCCTTCTTAGCTTCTCAGTCCAGTAACGATGAACCTCAAGTGAGGAGTGAATCCACTCAGCTGGAAACACTCACAATCAAAGGTAGTCCTCCCCTCTCGGGGCTGTGTTTACTGTACAATGTGTCCAAATATCACTCCCAATAACACAATATTGACGTTTCTGGGACATGAAGCAAAAACTTCTCTTCAGTGTTTTTGAACAGATTTCTGTTGGGAATGAGGGGACCTTGAGCAGTTCAGTTTGGGGCGAGCTTGGAGTTTGACAGCAGGTGTCTGGAATCCAAACTCCGAGAGGCCTTAGCCGACTTCAAGTACGGGCCGATTTGTTCAAACTGGCCATCTCGGGGAACTCTAAGCTGCTGCGTCCTCTTCGTCGGATTTATTTCAACCCTACAGCAAACAAGTAGTCAGTCATCCAGCATATGTAACGAAAAACAAGTCAATAGTGTGCGAAGGCCGAAACAATCATTAAAAGGCGTTTGAGCAAAATATGAAATTTATCTACGATAAACGCGACACAGTTAGCAGCTAACGCGAATCCATCAACGTTGGAGAGGAGAGTGGGGGTGGGTAAAATCAAAGTCACAGACATTAAGACTTCACAGTTAAAACCTGAAAGTCTCAGACGATACAAAATGGGCCTCGACGGTAAAAGCTATTAAATGTTGTAGCTAGAGTGGATTTCGGATAATAAAAGCTGACGTAGAAGCCCGCTAGCACTGGAAAATTCAATTGGCGTGTTGGAGAATTCACCCAAACACGATTGTTTATTTATTTATCAACATTAAGTCGGCGATGCATGGTATACGGGGTTAGCAGGCATCACGGTTATGCTTTCGTCTTTTTTTAATCAACACTAACATTCAACGTCACAGAGTGTTAGCAAGCTAGCCAGATGGCCGGCTAATGACGGCGAAATACGACATAACATATTCCCAAACAACACGGTGCGTGCGACTCGGTCATCCAGCGGAGGATTCAACACACACACAGAACATCCAAGTTGAGCCGCTCATTACCTCAGATAAGTGAAGTAAATCGTCGTTTTTCGTTTTTTAAGCTTTGTCAAATGGTAGCCGAAAGCACAAATGAGGCTTCTTCTCATCCGAGCCTGCAAGATGGCGTCCACTCGTATTTGAGCCCGCCTCCCACCGCCACGATCAGCTGATTTCATTTCTAATCTCTTTAAAAATCTGTACATTTTTTTTAAAATGATAAGTTCGATAAGTTCTAATTCTTAAATATTTCACTCCTCTACTTCTGAGCATCGTAAATGTAACGCATTGAATGTAGCCGCCGGGGTTGTTATTTACCCTTTGGCGGAACGTGACGTCACCACTGACACGTCACTGAGCATTTAACACACTGTCACACAATAGGTTTAAAATACTGTACAATACAGTACATCCTTATTTATATAGCGCATTCACAAAAGCCGCAGCTGTAACAAAGCGCATTGCAGAACATTTAACATTTAATTTAAATCGATAACCTCTTACTTCACAGTAACACTTCAAAAGCTACGTATATGACATTGAAGATACTGTACCCCCATTAAAGTTCACGAGTTTGCACTTGTCACAAGACACCTGAGTAGGTACCCTAGCCTAGTGTTTCCCCAACATTCAGCCAAGGCACACTTTAAATTCGAAAAAAGAGAAAATATCACATTTATTTTTTAACTACTTTTGTGGATACTGAATTACAATTAATTATGTAACTTCTGCTATCTCGTGGAAGAGCATATCATTGTTTCAGCCTGTCACTCAGAGAGAGAGAGAAAGTCGCAAATGTTCATTTGTCATTGAAACTATTAGAATTATGTTTATCATAAGTTCAGAGTATTAGAAACTCGATATGATGTAGTGTAATAATCCTATTGTTAAATTAACAGCTTTCTGATAGTGTCACTTAAAATCTGCGTTCTTAGTCTTTTTTTTTTTTAAATCCAACTCTTAGACTGTATGTCATTTGAATTTGCAGGTTTACATTTGTTTCAAACTGTTCATTCTTTAGATGTTGGCCAGAAGAGTCTCCACACCAAAGGTTATTAAGGCTTTCATTTATTTGACTGCAACCGTGTCTCATTGTCTGTTTATCAAACAGTAACCTCCATCCCAAGTAAAACCCACCACAGAGATTCTCACTCTTCCATTTCTTTTAGACTTCCATTAAAACACAGTTATATATAACGAGAGTGCAAACAATCACAAATTGCATCTTATATACAGCAGGTATATATTATTTCATCTCTCATACACACACACACACACACACACACACACACACACACGCGCACACACACTTAACTATCATGTGATTTCCGACAAACAAGCACATCTCAGAAATGTACAAACTTTACAGTTTTTTTTCCTTTATATAAGAAATGCTCTTCAAATTTTTATATCGAACCGTTTTACAGTGCTCCTAAATATTTCAATGTATAAATCAGTAGCAAAGCATGTTACTGATATCTGTAATTTCTCTTCTCCCACCCCAAAAGAAAGACAAGCGAGATTAAAAAAATAAAAAATGCATAGGCACGCTAATCCGTGCAAAATTTGTTCTATTCATTTTCAAATGGCAATCCAAAACATCTAAAACAATGATTTCTTTATTTTTTAATGTAACACAAAAAAAGGGGCAAAAAATATATGATTTTTCATACTTAAATGTTAGCGGACGGTCAAATATAAAGAAAAATGGAAAAACAGGCCACAGGACTGAGTATAATTAACATACCGTATTTTCCGCACTATAAAGGTGCACCCAAAAGCATTCAATCGTTTCAAAAGCCGACAGTGCAATGCATTGTATTGTATTCCCTTTAGCCTAGCTCCACCTAGTGGATGCATAGCGAAACCGCAGCTACGGTTGCAGCTTCTATTCCATGCGCCTTATAATGCGGTGCGCCCTATATATGAAAACAGTTTTAAAATAGGCCATTCATTGAAGGTGCACCTTATAATCCAAAGTGTTTTATAGTGCAGAAAACACGGTCCTAAATTGGTTTAATTTGCGTGAAATGGAAATGTGTGAAACAAGCACGACGTAGAAAAGATACATTGGCTTGTTTCTTGTTTCTTCACAAGATGTCCAGACCATTATCACGATCTGTTGCCCATATTATAACATGGGACAATTACGTCATGTATTATATGTGAAGGCTTAAAAATAGAAATTTGTTATTGAGGAAGTTGGAGCGATATACTTAAGTGAACGACACAGGAGCAAAGTTTGGGTTGGGATGTTAGTGGAAGTTATGGAGAGTCTTTGCCGCAAGTTGATGTACATGCACATTTTCAGAGCATTTTTCCGAAATGAATCCTCAGTTAGCCAATTATTTTTAAAGGTAATGTTGTAAGATAAAACCACAAGTGTTTTGGGATCATGGAATGTAGTATGTTTCCAGTTTAAACAGTTATTTTTGGCGTCTCAAAAACTTTTAGGGGGGAATCAATTGTGTTTTCATTTTTTCTATTACACTAAAAGAAAAAAAAAAAAAACTAAAATAATGAGTACTTTTCTTGTTGTTCAATGTTCGACTGCCAATTAAAGCAGAAGGAACGAATGATACATGGATTCCAACGGCAACGTAATAGAGACACTTGTCCAGGCCGCGTTGGGTGGATCAAAAAGGCATGTTGGCCATACCGCCAGGACCGTAACCAATGGGGCTGTCCAGAGACATCCCCCGCTGTCTGAAGGACTGCGGTCCCATCATTCCAGTCTGTGCGTGGGATGGGGCCATCAAGGCACCCTGAGGGGACATTAAAGCACTCTGGGGGCCAAAGGGGTCTCCCGGGATGGGCATGTTGCGCTGCTTAGCCTGCATCATCATCACGTTTTGCCGCGCCATCAAATTGTGCTGGTGCTGTTGAGGTGACATCATTCCCGGGTAGGCACCGGAGGGATGGTAAAGAAAACTGTTGGCCATCATGGCTTGCTGTTGCTGGGGCACCATGCCTGTCCTTCCCAATATGTGCCCCGGGGGGCACATGGGGCCGATGCCTGCGCCGGACACCATTCCCCTGGCGTCCCCTTGGAGGACGGCCATGTTTTGGCTGAGTCCGCCCTGCCCCTGGTGAGGCGTCAGCTGCTGCTCGGCCATCATGTTCTGTAAATTGGCCAAGTGGGGGTTGGATGACGAGATGTGTGGAGGACCAGAGGAAGACAAGTGTTTGAGGAGCTGCTGGGAAGGTGGCGGCTGTGATCCGGGCCCCTGGTTTGGATTCTGGTGCGGTTCGCTCTTCGGGAAATATTGCAGAGTGCTGCTGGGCTTATCAGAGGGAATGATGCGGGACAGGTCGAACTCAGGAATCCCAGAGTGGGTAGGTCGGATGACTTCGCTTAGATCCGGGCCGTCGCCCATGGGAAGCGGTGGAAAGCACTCTGAGGGATGAGGGTGGCGTTGTTGGGAGTCTTTAGCAATCAGGTGCAGCTGCTGGGGTGGGAGAATATCCTCGCCGGACTGAGGGAAGTTCTGTGACATTCTGCTGATGGGTGAGCGTATACGGACGTGAGACGGCGGCTGCAAACGGGGGAAAGCCGCCATCTGGTTTTGAGAGATCGGTGAAACGTTGCAAGGACCAAGGTCATCACTTCCTCCGACCATCATGGTGGAACTCATAACAGAAAGGCCCAGTGGGTTTGGAGAAGACAGCACAGGTTCTGAGGCATCGTGGGATAGCTGCTGCTGGCCTTGACTTGGGATTCCCACGGGGCTTTGAGAGTCACTTTGGGCACCGATGGAACTCTGGGAGACCAGCATCTGGGATGGAGGCGGGTTCCCCATGTTTCCTGTTGGTGAAGCAAAATCAGCATCTTACGATGAGACTGTTCATAGTTGAAAGGGTTAGGATTGCCAAACTAATCCTACTGAACCCCAAACCTAACTTTGAATTTCGAACCTTTGCCTGTTACCCCCTAAGTCTAAACCGACCACAAAAATGGAATTTAAGTTCCATTTTTGTGGTCAAATTCCACATTTTGACCACTGAATTGTTCAAGTTCCAAGAGTCAAACCTAGTACAGTCAAACCTCGGTTTTCGAACGTCTCGGTTCTCGACCAATTCGGTTTTGGACCAAAAATTTCGAGTTTTTTATGCCTCGGATGACGAACAAATTTCGGTTCTTGAACAAACTGAGCGCACTTGAATGCACCATTTGACTCCTCTCGCCTTCCTTACACGAGGAAGTGACGCTTCCTCGGGTAGACGAGGAAGTGACGCTTCCTCGTGTTGCTTTCCATTGTGAGCAGACGTGTTCAATAAACATTTTTATTTTCAGAAGAGCGTGGTTTCGGTTTTCGAACAATTTCGGTTTTCAAACAGCCTTCTGGAACGGATTACGGACGAAAACCGAGGTTTGACTGGACTTGAAAATGTGTTTTTTTGCGTTCATACCTCCCATGCTGACACCGGGCAGAAGAGGTCGGTCGGGCAACATCTCGTCATCAGAAGTTGCTATCGTCTTGATTGCGTCGTGATAAAGGGGAGTGGAACTGGGCAGGGCATACTTGGACATCTGAGACATGATCAGCGACAAAGGATTCTGTGTTTTGCGGGCATCAGGCGACGTCGCAAATGTCATACTAGGATTCATCGAGCCTGCTTGGCTACTTGGGGTGGAGTTGGAACTTCTGGGGTGTATTGAACGCCCTGCAAAAAAAGACATCAAAATAAATGTCACCAAAAGTATCAGGACAAATTACGAATTTAGATGATGTGTGTGATTTTATTTATTGTTTCGTGTGTGAAAAACGTCATGTTTGTCAATGCACCTGTCTCAGAATGACCTCCGTTGCCTGCAGCCCTCACACCTGTTAGACCACCAGGACTTGAAGGATCTGTTTTCGGAGACATCCACGCGGGAGAGCCGAGAGCCATAGCCGGGGACTTAAGTCGTCCAGGTGAGATAGATGGGGAGTGCAACTCAGGGTTTGAAGACCCCATTATCTGGGGCGATTTCATGGAAGAAGAGCAAGGTGTCCCTGCACCAGAAGCGGGGGGAAGAGGGGGGTGAGGCCCTGCGGGGCCGATAATTGAGGGTGACTTTTGGCCTGGAGCAGATGGAGAGGCAAGATGAGCTGGTGGCTCTCGATGAAGGGATGGTGAATTGAGCTGGTGTGGATGCTGGACCGCAGGAGTCGTCAGTGGGTGAACATTGACCGAAAGGTCGGTAGGATGCCGAGGACCAGGACCCAGTCCTCTGAGCTCTCCAGTGATTGGCATATGACTGAGCCTTGACGTACCTCCCATCAAATTACGAGCCTCCTGCTCAGGCCCAAACATCTCGGGGTGTTGAGGATATGGCCCTTCAACCGGTCCACCGGAGAAAGGGTTAGGCGTTGGAAAACGAAAGGGTCCATCAGGTCCTGAAACCATTCCCATATTTCTTCTTTCATTTTGTGACGCTCGTATTCTCGCAATCTCCGCAGGGCTGAAGAACTCACTTAGAGGCCCCGCACTTCCTGGGCCCCTTCTGACCTTTTGCGACAGAGTCATATGCTGCTGCTGAATACTCATCTGTGGGTTCATGTTTATTGAAAGGTTGCTCCCCAAAGGGGTGTCTATTAAGTCTCTAATCTGAGGCCCTCCTCCGGGGGAGCCCATCATATCCCGTGAACCAGGAAAGTCCATAGGATCCCCTTGATTGGAAGGTGGGCCCCTGCCCATACCTAAATTGGAGATGTCTGGGCCTCCAGGATTTCCCATAATTCTTGATCCCATATTGCCCTGTTGCTGCTGTGCAATAATCCGGTCAAGTTCAAACCTAGGAAGACCCTGCATCTGCCGCTTCTCCGCAAGGCGAAATAATTCCTCACGGGTTAACAGTTCTGGGTCATCCTGCAAGTGTTGAGGAGGGTAGCAACCGTGGAATGGACCTCCACCGTCCATGTTGCTGGGCATATTATCAAGCCAAATCCCTGGTCTAGTAGGCCTTTGGGGTCCGAGAGCATCGATAGATAACATCCCCCCTGGACTGCCAGGAAACCCCGCTCCACCTGGAGGCCCTCTCTGCATATGTGCTAGGAACTTTGGACGTCCAGGACCTTCTTGGTGCATGCCCGCCATCCGTACATTTCCAGGCAAGCCTTCTCCCATCATATTTCCAGAAGCCCACTGGTGATCTCCAGGCTTGCTGTGATACGGGGGAGGGGGTCCCCTGATCATCATGGGACCTCCATGCAAGCCCATTTCAGTCATCATCCTAAAGTGTTGGGGATTTTGCATTTCCTGTTGCCGCCGTTTCTCCTGGTAGTACTCTTCTTGGAGTTTCCGCCACGCGATTTGTTCTTGGGTCAGCCCCTCCGGTCCAAGTAAGGGGCCCATGTCCAAGCCAGGTGAAGAGAGCTGATGATGAGGGTGCTGCGGTAGATTATGGTGAGGGTCCATTTCGGGGCTGTGCGTGGCAGTGCTGAGCGATTGCCTTTGTGACATTATGGACTGCAACGGTTCTTCAAATTTCTTCAAAGAGGCCAACGCTGACAGCGCCATGCTACCGCTGCTGCAATCTTCAGTGTTTGTACCGTTGTCGCCGTCCTCGAGAATAGCGCCTTGATCGCTACTATTGTTGTTCATGACGTTGGAAGCGTTGTTTGTAAGGTTACTGTTGGAACCCCCCGTGTCGCCATGAGGGCTCCCTCTCGCTCCAGTGCGTAGAAATAGTCTCTCGATGTCCCTCAGAGTCTGCAAAGAACGCTCTCTGTGTTCCAGCTGCTCCCTGGAAAGACCGCCTGCATTCCCAGGGCCGCTTCTATGTCCCGTGACGCTCTGTAAATGCGCAGACAGGATGGAAGGACTCCCCGATGGAGACAGACTAGCAATGGGAAGACCCTCGTCATGTGTAGTTCCTGAGACAGGGTCTAAAGGGGTGCCTCTGCCATCTCCCTCTGGTCTATGGGTGATAATCGAGTTATTAATGGAGAGGCCGCCATGTCTGGTCCGAGGGGAACCATTGTCAGTGTGCTCCCCTGACGTCGGCGTATCCGCCCCAAGTGAAGAGACGCCGCCTCCTGCCGAGTTGGGTCGCGGGATTCCACTTTTGGATATGGGGGTGCCTGCGGGCGGAGAGCCACTGGAGTTCACCTTCTCTGTGTTACTCGCCAGTGCGGGGCCCTATGTCCAACAAAAATGAATAACAATTTACTGATGATTGTGTCCTCAATTACAGGACGTTTTATGAGGTTTTACAAGACTGCGACTCAACACGTCTTAAAAAAAGCATTTCATTTGGTCGTGTTTGTGCGAGTGCAAACGTTTAAATCCTTTGTCCGACACAGGCACTATATTTGACATTGTGGTTGAAATGACAACTGTACATCTGATTTATTGGTCGCCGACTGACCTGGTCTAACTTGGTTCGTGAAACATTTTGCTGGTGAAACTGAAGAATGGAATCCATCTTTCCCTTCATTACTGCCTCTGCAGCACTGTTGAACACAAAATGTTAAAGAATGAATCAGAATTTTCGTGCTTAAAGTTGTCTTCTACGTCTCTGAATGGTGGCTTACCAGTTGGCCATGCTGGTGGTGAAGACATACAACAACCGCTGCGAGGACTGAGGTGCAAGTGGTCTTGGCTTCAGTCCCGGTCCAGGTCCAGGTCCAGGTCCAGGTCCAGGTCCAGGTCCAGGTCCACAAGCCATTGGAGGCCCAGACCCAGTGGCCCCCGCAGGCGAATGATCAGGTTGCCCCTGCCTAGGTCCTGGCAGTACTCGCTCCCCTTCAAGGAAAGAAACATTTTGAAGCAATATCCTCACACTGCAAAATACACTGGTATTGAGCACATGATAGAAACACTAGAGGGAGTCAAACCACATAAAAAAAAAAATCAAATCAAGGAGGAGGCCATCCACAAACAAAAAATGAAAAAATGGGGCTCGGAATGGACTGCACCACACTGCAGTCACAAAAACAAGCCAACTAAATATAAAATGACGCTTCTATATGATGATTTTTTTTTCACTAAAGGAGTAAAATCCCAAAATACCTAGCTCTACGTGAAAAAGGAATTGCCCTCTCAACCACTTCTGTGAAGGCTCACAACCGTTCCCAGTTTTCTGCATTTGTACTGAATGGGGAACCATCCTCAGGGCCAGAGTCCAAAAGCCTCAAAAATGGCCTGCCAACCTTTTCCAGACATTGTGATTCTTATGTTCTTGAATTCCTTTGGATTGGCCATGTTTATTTTCGAGCTCTCGTAGCCAACTTCGTGTTGTACTAATTCAGGGATTCCTGAAATGAAAACATGAAGCCTTGGTGCTGCCAGTGAAACTGAACTCAGCTCATTCAAAGTTGGATTTGCTTGGTTTGTGTTTGTGACACGTGAGAACTGTCAGGAGAAAAAAAACCTGAACATCGAAAGGGGGCTAATACTTTTTCACAACACCGCAAATGAAATGTTGGTGATTTTTGACTCACGTTGCGTCGTCGGGTGTGGCTTGACTTCGTCGTCCTCCGTGTCAGGTCCGGAGCACCACTCATCTCCACTGTATGGCTGCTTCTTCTCCAGGACGCAACGGCGTTTACTGCGCGTCACACCCTCTTCAACATGCATACAGAAAAAAGCTGTGAGAATACTGTCCACAAAAGTTTTCGGTCCGAGGAACTCTAACAGGGAAGACATTTTTCCAAGGGCCCCTCATAATATGCCAGTTAAATGTAACTACTGTGTACCAAGTGTACCACTTTAAATGATCAAGGAAATTAAAAAGTTGTCAATTTTCCTGAAAAAAAAAAAGAAGAAAAAGTTAAAACACTTTTTAGGGGGGAAAAAAATCCCCCCCAATCTTCTGATTTCAGTACAGTGTCTCGCAACTTTGGGACAGAGATTCAAACCAGGATCTTCACAGTATTAAATGTATGAGAGTTAATGAAACATCACATTGTTTCATTAACTCGTCCAATTCGGTTTTCGACCAAAAATTTGGAGTTTTTTATGCCTCGGATGACGAACAAATTTCAGTTCTCAAACAAACTGAGCGCACTTGAACGCACCATTTGACTCCTCTCGCCTTCCTTACATGAGGAAGTGACGCTTCCTCGGGTAGACGAGGAAGTGAGGCTTCTGTGTGTTGCTTTCCATTGTGAGCAGACGTGTTCAGTAAACAATTTTATTTTAAAAAGAGCGTGGTTTCGATTTTCGAACAATTTCGGTTTTCCAACAGCCTTCTGGAACGGATTATGGCCGAAAACCGAGGTTTGACAGTATTACAGTGTGACTCCGCAAACAATATTTCTCTTGCCTTCATATTTACGAGTCTTCAAAGGGTGAGGAGTTTTTCTTGATTTTAGTTTTATCATACTATGCTCACCGTTTACTTAGAAATTGTGTGAATTTGAAGATTGTTCAAATGCAGGATTAATACACACCAAAGACAGCAGAGGGAGCCCCTGCCAATTAAACGCCAGCGATGGCTTGCTTTCCTGCACCATGTTATGTTGCCAAGGGCGACGAGATTCTTTTCGCAATAAAGTCAGTCATTGAGCCAATTTGTTTGCCTTGGTCACTGGCCTTGTCTCGCTTTTTGCAGCATAGTGATGTGCAGCTCAGAGGAAAGCAGGCTTGACCTTCATTTCATTTTGACAGTCTTTGATACAGCTACAAAAATCACGGGCCGTGGTAGAGACAATGAAAGAGCGAGTACATGGTTGGTATTTTCTTCAATTTGTCATCAATTCATGTTTGAGTTCATGACGCCATAAGCAAATAATGTCGCGTTTTTTTCCCCCTTACATTCTATTTGTCATGACTGTACATTTTTATCAAGTACAACATTATAGAGCATTTTTTGGGGAGGTTCATTTAAATGCGAGTGTTTTTCTTGACGAGCATGGTCAAGGAATGACTTGAGCAAGGGAAACCCCTATTCTCAAGACACCTGTCTATGTGCGAGGCTCCGGCTCACCCGTGACGCTACTGGGCGAAAGCGGTACAGAAAATGGATGATCTTATTTGAAGCATTTTACTGTCGGACACGAGTTACATGTGACCCCAGCGACAAGTACACGAAACACTCATCTTTTTTCAACCGGGAGAACTCACACAGACTCGTGACCTTGTGAGAAAGGACACAACGCCTTTCATGTGAAACACGTCATTGCCGCTATCAGAAGCCTTGGGGGAGTGGAGGGAGGAAATTCTGCCGCTTCGCTGAAAGGTCGGGGCATTTTCTGTGCTATTACGCTCACTTCCTGCCGTGGAGGAGGTGAGGAGGCATGTCGTCTAGGTTTTTTTTGCTTGATTAAAATGGATAGTGAAGGCAAAACGATGACCTTTGGCACTCTTGAGGGGGATTTTCTTTTTCAGAATTTCGGTTCATGTGTTAACACGACATTTATTTGTCACAACTTGGTGTGCGGGCGGGTATTACGTAAATTAACTTGAATGTGGTGTTCCACGGCTCACTCGCAATGTTTAAAATACGTTTTTTAACGATGATGATGATAAAACAAACCAAAAAAATAATTTAAAATGATTATAAAAATCATTTAAAAATATATTTTTCTTTAAAATTACAAAAAAATTATAAGCCAATCATTTTTAAGGGTAACCTAAAACTACTTGTGTTTTGGGATGATACTTTGTGGTATATTTTTGGCATAATTACAGGACATGCTAATGTGAAAAATACGCCTCACCTGCTTTGGCATCAGCTTCCAGAGTTTTAGGAGCAGTGTGTCGTGGTTCACCAGAGTCCACAGACGCGCTCCTCTCCCGCTTGCTTTTGGTTTTGAGCATTCCGCCGACGCTGCTCGCCGATTGACCGGCGGCCTTTGGCCCGGGGTTGCTTTTGTTGATGCCATGAGCCCCGGAACTGAGGCGGCTCTTGGGGGCCAGGTGACCAGCGGCTCCCTGCTGCAGCTGCTGCTGCTGCTGCTGCTGCTGTGCCTGCAGGTTTACGGCGGCCATTTGAGATCGTCCGTCACCGGTAACCTTGCTTGCCATGATTGGCCAGCTTATTGTCCGTGTGCATTTGATTGGCAGCTGAGTGAGGCTGAGGAGAGGTGTGGAGAAGACGTCAGCCGGAGGTCACATTGCGATCAGGCAACACTAGTGAAGAAACATTAAGAAAAGAGAAAAAAAAAGTCATTATTTTAGACTTCAATTATAGCATGGCTGTTAACTGGCTAAATTTCAGCAAGTTGACACCATCGGCAGGTCATCTGTTTTGCGATCCAAGTGCACAGGGGTTTTGTGGATTTTCCCTCTATCCTAACCAGCTGATCGAGGGATTAGAACTCATTACAGTCAAACCTCGGTTTTCGACCAAAAATTTCACGTTTTTTTATGCCTCGGATGACGAACAAACTTCCGTTGTCGAACAAACTGAGCGCACTTGAATGCACCATTTGACTCCTCTCGCCTTCCTTACACGAGGAAGTGACGCTTCCTTGGGTAGACGAGGAAGTGACGCTTCCTCATGTTGCTTTCCATTGTGAGCAGACGTGTTCAATAAACATTTTTATTTTCAAAAGAGCGGGGTTTCGGTTTTCGAACAATTTCGGTTTTGGAACAGCCTTCTGGAACGGATTGTGGACGAAAACCGAGGTTTGACTGTATTATTAGCGGCGATAACCCTTATTATATTAGATAAGCATTTTTACTTCACTGTAGAAATGCAGTTGTGCAATTTCAGCCAGTTGTATTTGTGAAATGTTTCCTCCGGGCTCACACATGCTATGTCAATCAGCAATCACTTGTTGAGGAAACAAATCAGGGCAAAATCACAATACAGTGAATAATGCGCAACATAAGTACGATTTAAAACACCAAAAAAAAAAGGCAACAACAATGCAGGGACGATTGTACAGCTGATCCCAAGAAAGTAGTGACCTGACAAAAAAATTGACATTTAATTAAAAAAAAAAAAAACATTATAGCCAACCTGTCAATTATTGTAAACACTCAGGTTGCAGATGAGGCCTGACGTCGCCATTGCTACTCTCCCGCTTCATGCTTCAGTTGCCACACTCAGACCTGGACAGAGGGAGAGAGCACCGCGGTGAGTCATTTCGACAATCATTGCCGCGCTTCTCAGCCACGGTGTCAACATGGACGCCGCGAGGGAGGCAGACAACAAAGAACAGGGATAAGAGAGCAAAGGCCTCGCACAGTCACCACGGTGTCTCTTTAACAGTGAGCCTGTAGAACTGTTGTGTTTGGAGTTAGATGGATCGGGGGTTGCGGGGTCGGGGGGGGGGTTGTAGTTCGCCGCAGTCCAAGTCGCCCGGCAGCATTCTGGGTCCACAAGATCTTCACCGCACATTCCACAACACTTTGTGTCGCGATACCTGACTCACCCGCCTCACAAAACAAGCATGCCTGACTCATGACGCGTTTTGCTTTGAGCCCATTTGAACACATGACCCACAAGAGGCAAAAAGGTAGAAGCGACATTTATTTGCCTCGTTCTGTCACACAGAACCCAGTCAAGGCAGGATACAGTGAACCTATTGGCAAAATCACTAACAGTAAACCCCAATTTATTGTGGGCGACACACATTCTAGACCTGCACATGGTAAAAATACGTTGAAATGATACATCTCAACCGAGAGACGAAAATCTCCGTATGTAAGGGGGGAGCAGGTTACCTCAAAACTGCCAAACAGATGCGCTAACTGCGTCGCTGATCCAAAATGGTGCAAACCTTTGAGCACATCTGACTTCACGTCAAGGCTGATTTTATTCTTTTGACAAACAAGGTCAACCACAACCACAACCTCCAAACCAGTCACATGAACTTTTGCACACTGCAGAGTGGCGTAAAATGAACACCATAAGCCATGAAAACCTTTTTTTTTTTTTTTGCGCCGCCGACTGGTTTCATGTAAAGCAATATTTTGACAGACCGGAAAAACAAGAACAAATGGTTCGAAAACAAGTTAACTTACCATTACACTGAGTGTAGTTATTGTAATTTGTAGAAGTGGATGTTGGAAATGGAAGCAAGGGATTAAGTGATTATTTGCAAGTCCTGGAGGCTCATTTCACTTGCGAGTCTTTCGCTGCGTATTACGCAAAGCGGGATTTGTGTCTGAGGATCACCTGTAGCGGTTGTCCTGTATTTTAAGTAGGATTGCTGACGTTGTGTTTTATATACAACTTTCATCATTGGCCCTTTCCCAAGCTCTCCAAAGACTTAAATTTGAAAATAAAAATTCTTTCAAGACTCTAATGCCCAATAAAATATTTTTGTTCAGTCTCTCTGTGCCACCCAGTATTAAAATGGCCCCAAAACGGCAACATAATACCACCATTAGTCATTAACTAAGCAACTTAAAGTCAAGAGCAGCGACACGCCTTGTACGCCGGGGCCAGGACCTCATCACTCATTAACCTAGCGGGGCTGGTCAGACGTCGCTCCTGTTGACAAATGTGACTCACTGGCTTTGGTGCATCGCACGGCCGAAGGTACAGGGGGGGGGGGGGGGGGGGGTCAGACTAGTCACACGATGGGCGGCCAAACCTTCGAGTCGACGGCCAAGACGAGATAGGGCCTATCTTGGAGTGAATGCCGACCTGGGTGACAGCAACCAGACGCTCACTTCAAGGAGAGTCTGTCGAGGCCAACGCCATCAACACGATGACATATGAGCCGCTTCATTGATCCACTTTGGGGCGTAAAAAGCAAAAAGAAAAAAAAAAGGGGGGGGGGGGATTTTTTTTTCTGTCTGCTCTTAAGACAGATAGCCATGGAAGGGGGTCTCGCCGAGATTGTCGAAATTCTGGCCTGTACACGGCTGTTATGGCTAACAGATACCTGCAGGTGGTGGTGTTGCATCACTTTGGATAGGAGATGAGCACCGTTTTTGAGTGGACGATAAAGATTAGGGTATGTGATACATCACAATCATATCTGAGTTTTAAATTCTAAAACAGCCTTTTTCGTAAATATTTGAGTGAATAGAAACAGCATGTTCCCCCGATGAACACAATCTATTTTATTGTTAGAATATTTGGTACCTTCTTCTGTTTTAATTCTTCTTAGTACAAAGTACATCACGGTGTCCCGTCACTTGTGAGCTATTTTTAGAACAGACTCATAGGTTTCTTATTTTGCCCTTGGGGCTAACTAGTACCCACTGGTACTTTATTTTTTATTTTTTCACCTTAATCAGAGCAAAAAGGTTTACAGTGTGTCACTTGAGTAAGATGATTCCCAACTTAAGTTTTTTTGATCCGCTGCACCGCTGTTGCTTCCATGTTCTTAAAACATCTGGGAACAGTTATAAATGGTTTAAAAAAAACACACCAAAAAAAATGTCATTACTATTTAAAATAATCTAACAATGGAACATGAGTCCTGTCCATATAAAGAAAAGTTTAATATCGCCGTCAATTGAATTGGATTTCAACTCGCTGCCGGACTTCGGAAATGCACACACACCAGTCAAGCTAGTTATGCGAAGGCTGTCAAGACTAATCAGATGGACCTGGTGCACGCACACTGTTTGATTGGATGGCGTCACTTGCGCTAATCTCAAAACGAACATGGGAGGAGAAAAGAAAAAAAAACTGTCTTTCAACCATCATGGGAGTGCCAACTGCCGTGAATTAAACAAGCAGATCGTTTTTGCAAGACTTAATGCTGCAAAAATGTGAGGATTGTAAAATGCAACGGCTGGACTTTTGAAATACAACAACGAGGGCAAACGGCAGAGGGCGGACCTCCGCCAAGGCCTTGGAAAACTTAAGCGGAAACATACCAATACATTTTTTACCCCTGTGAAAGCCACCCCCAGATATTCGCTGAAACTTACTATGCTTTTTAAAAAAAAACATCAAATGCCATAGAAAGGAGACCAAAGCTCTGTCAAATTAGAAAGCATTCCTTAGTTGAGCCTGGGTTATTAGTGGAGAGTCTTTGCCCGATGTGCAATTTCAATTTTTTATTATTCTTATTTTTTTCTAAATTTTAATCATTTACTTTTAATCATGCAAACACATTTTGCCAGTAACATCACTCATTATTTTGCCAAAGTACTGTTATGTCGACCGCTTAAAGCTAAAGATTAATTCATCAGTTAACGCTTTCAGTTCATTCCTCTCCGTCGTTACTTTCAAGAATTACTGAAGCAGGAAGTATTTTACAACAGGCAGATGCTCTGGGCCGCGATTCATATTTCTGTTGTCGTAAGCGGCCATTAAGGGACCCAAAAAAAAAAGAAGTTGCTTTCGTTATGATTATATTTTATGAAATCAATTGACCACTCAATCAATTTGAGGAATGTTTTCCCCTGCCAATATCAGAATTGACTTTGTCCTCCAAGAATTCCTTCTGGGTTTGCATCACCAAAAGCGGTGGTGCGCACCCACTATATTTGGAACACCCAGATATGATTACTCGATGCGGAGACTGTCTGGAACAGTGATGCCCCCAGTGCAGGGAAACAAATCAACGCACTTGCTGTTGAATGACGCACAAGCGCATTCAGAGACAGTGGAGGTTTTTGTGGGGTTTTTTCCCCCGAAAAGAATCAGCCCGTTACCAAACATGGGCTCCGGGGGGAAAAATAAGTAAGAGGCCAAAACAACATGCATGACCCTTGACGACATTAAACCACCAAGTGTTGTCCCCCCCCCCCCCCCCCCCCCCCCCCGACTCAGTGGAAACTTTTGAGCCGTACTTAATCTCTGTGATTAATCCCTGCGGTGATGTAAGTGGTCAATAAAAGTACAAAAATGTTGCGGCCACAAAAGATATTAGCCTTTTGATTGATAGTCATATTTTTCACACAAAAGACGTCCACGCCAAATGTTCCTGTCCGCTTGATGATTTTTTTTTTTTCCAGTGATTGACACGCAAGCTCTGCAGCGTTTTGCTGCTTTGACAGTGAATCAGCAACTAGGTCTGTGCCAACTTTTACTTTCTCGGAGAAGAAGCCAAAAAGACGTCAGCGAGAGGGAGCCACTATGACAACAGGTTACATTGGGGAGTCAAAAAGATCATTGGAAAAGCAGAGCGGAAGTACAACCGCACAGCATCTTGAGCGCCTTTTTGTCAAGACAATTTATTTATTCAGTCATCGGTGTTGTTGTGTAACGTTTAAGATTGTGAGGAATTAATGTCTCGGGCAAGTGGCGACCTGCCGACAGGAAAGCGAAGGGAGCAGTCTGTGTACGCTCGCTTAACGCTCCTGCTTTTGACTCACCCCCCCCCCCACCCCCACCCCCGCCGCGATAACGATAATGTCGTAACGTGAAAGGACGTCGCAGGTCTGCGGCATCGAGCCAAACGCAGCCAATCCGCCTATCGCGTACCCTGGACCTATTGGTCGGGCCTCCCTTTTTTTTGTGTTGCCACGGCAACCAGCATACAAAGGCACTAACGCGAAAGCGAGTTGCCCACGTTGTTCACGCCGTCGCCGCGCGGTGCACTTCACCCCCGACAAAAGCGCAGGATGGCGGCTTCGCACACGAAAGCGCCGGGCCGAGTAATTTGCCGAGGATGGAACTGATAAAGCGGAACGCTGTTGTCATTGGAACAATGTTTGTGCTCATGGCCCGCGACCCGAGGTAACCTCTCGCAACGTCCTCGGACACGCTCCGCATATGCCCAGGCAGCAGCCAAAAAAAAAAAAACCACATTATGTCGGGAGACGACAACAAACACGTGTAACGAGAAGGGAGATGATGAGGACTCAAGTGCGGGGGACACACCTCTTAGTCGACGAATCAATCAGAGGCGAGAGGGAGCTGTCCCTCTTTCACACAAGAGATCATTCAAAACGGCTGCATCAGAGCTGTAACACAAAAGACAACCGTCACATTTTAGACGCAACTCAGTCTCATCTAGTTGGCATCCCTCAATTTGATCGAGTGAAGGGATGGCGAAGCAATATGGCCGATAATTCAGATCACGGTATAGATTGAATCCCCTCTCCCCTCTTCACAGTGGGGCTGGATGATTATGGGGGGGGAAAAAAAAAAATCAATTATTTTTTGATTCATAAAGCAATGAGTCATTCATAGAAAAAAATAGCACTTAAATGTTTACTTTATGAGGGCTTTGACGCCATCTTGTGACATTTTGGCACATAAAACCAGCAAATAGGTGAGTTTTTCATTAAATAGCTTGAGGTTTAGCTTATAGGCTCCAGGGACCCCCGCGATCCTCTTCAGGATGTTGAAAATGGATGGATGGATGGTTTAAGTTCCGCAGAGAAAGAGCAGTAAACACACGGTGATTTTCTCGTTATCACGTGTGCGAGGGGGGGGGGGGGGTCTCCCAAACTGGTTACACGTGTCCCTGGCTACAGCCGAGCCTCTGTTCCGAAACGAGGAAGTAGCGGTTGATTTTTGCACGGCGGGTCAACGGTCACATCCTATGTAAGGCATGCTTGGAAGTCTGCCAATTAGAGCAAGGGAATTTTGAAAATGCAGCCTCATCACTGACAGCGAGAGGGCTGATGGGAAGAAAACAAACCTCTCTCTCAGCTTCACAAACACGTTCATGATTTTCATTTTTTTTTTGTGTCTGCTTTCAGGATGAACACCTCTCACTCCCATCGCCACCACTAATTTGATGATCTAGCAGACGGCCCGTCTGCTTCCACAGCTGGAGAATTTCATTTCCGTTCGGCGGCCCGCGTCGTGTGACACCACAGAGCAGATGGTCACGCCGCAGCGTCGGCACAACAACAACGGCGAGACGGCGCAACTTCGGACCAGAGGAGGGATGCGGAGGGGGGGGGGACTGCGTGCTAACATACCTGCCGGTGTCACCTGAGGCCAGTTAGGTTGCCGTGCTGGTTGCGCACACGAGTGACACGGCATGGGAACGCTTAAACATTGTTTACTTTGTGACGCCGAAACCTTTTGCAGAGCGACACATACGGAAAAAATGCTTAAACCAATTCAATTTGCTCTAGGTTAATGTATACTAAGAAGTTAAGCACATTTAAATAAAATGAATAAATATTTCGAGTTTCTTTTGTTTGTTGGTTTGTTTTTTTATCAAAGCAATCTTGTTACAGCCAACCTCAATTCGGCAATCCATATCCGTCATCATCAGCATAAATTAATACATTAACCAATAAGCATCTCTGGTGTATATGATGCATTTTATTTACCATTTTTACAAGGAGGTTTCATACCAGTACATGTATTAATTCTACTAACCGATACGGAGTAGTTACCGATATGCAGTAATTTTGATGTTTCAAATGTCATTCTAATGCAGATGTTGGTTGGCCAAAGCGCCAAACTGTCACATTATAGCACACTCACTCAATGTCATTTTTTTCTGCCTTAGGTATTGGCGGTTGGTACCAGTAAAGGATACCTTAAATTAAAGTCGTATGAGCCCGATACTGTGTATTGCTACTCACCATCCCTAATACTTTTTTTTTTTTTTATTCCGCTATTAACTATTTATTGATTCTGAACTGATTTGGGGCCACGGGACACATAGGTGCTGTTATACTCCGTTTTTGTTGATGGTTTTTATAATTGCAACATGATAGCGGTGGTATTAAGATGTGGATTAAGTCGGTAAGTCCCCACTGAAGGCCAAGTAGCAAATGCACCGCCCGCCTCTGGGCTGTGCAAGACAATTCGGATCAAGTTGCAAACTCTGTTAGTGGGCTAAATATAGCTAGCCGGGATATGGGAGCTACAACACGCAGTCTGTGTTCGTGTGCGTACTGTGTGCACTTAAAGCCGTCGCTGCTGCTGCAGAAGCAGCAGCAGCGTTATGGCAACCATACATGCAACAGGCTGTTGCTGGCTTGTTGTCATTGTCGACTAAGTACGCGCACATTCGCATGGCGGGTAAGACCAGCCAAGAACCGGACGAGCAAACACGCCACACCGGTTCTAACTCGCCAAGCTGCGTGGAATATTTTGTACAAAACACGAATTCTTTGCACCACCAAAAAGTGAAATACAATAAAATGTCACATAATGTTACGTTAACATGTCACAAGATGTAACGGTGTGAAGGATATTATGCCAGGTCGACGTATGTCCACACCGGCTGTGAGTGAAGTGTCAGCCGCCTGTCACCTCACACGGCTCGGCGAAGCTTCACCTCCGCTTCCGCCGGCTCCCCAATTAGCCACCGACAGGAGACTACGAAACGGGGGTTATGAAGCACGGCGTGGTTGATGGCATGCGTCGAGCTAGGCGTGGAAATCGGCCGAGTGCCTCTTCCGTTCCCCGAGGGGGGGGTGTGGGGCTTTTTTTCGAGGTACGTTTGCTGGTGGCATGGAAGCCCACTCCGGCGAGCTGGATGCGTCAGATGCTAACTTGGCTAGCATGCTAATTGACGTCTGCACTCGCTACACTAAACTTTTTTTTCTTAACCACCAGCAAACATTTAATTAAATATAACCCAAACCAGCAAAGTTTTCACTAATAAAGACAGGTGGGTGTGTGTGCAACAGTTAGTGGTAAAACATGCAGCGTACTCTACCCCATTTGGCTGATGTGTGACACCCGAGGAGGAGGAGGAGGAGGCCGACGTCAGGGGCCGACATTCCCCGAGGGTGGAAGCCGCCGACAGCGCTCGCTGAGCCGGCTCGCGTCACAGCCACAGCCGCTTCCCAGCTAGCTGGAGTCGAGAGAGAGGCTGGGGATACGGAGGGGTGATGAGGAGGGGGGGAACACTGGAGTCTCGCCCACCACGGAGCCTTCAGCTAGCAAAGCGCGGCTTGGCACGTCTGGCTGGAAGTTTGGGCTGAAATCCGGAGACGCGTCGCTTCGCCGCGGTTCATGACTCCGAGCTGACAATCACGCGAGTGTCCACACGGGGATCCGTAAGTCACTGACGAGTGACACGGGGTGGACGTCCAACAGTGACACTCTCTGGACACTTGATTAGGTACAACCCATCCATCGCACTGTTAAAAAATAAATACTGTACATACAAAAGAAAAAAAAAACTGAAAAAAAGACAGGCTTTTACTATCTTGAACCAAGGCACATATGGAAAATCTCACGGCACGTCACCAAATAAAAATGTCAGAAGAAAATCAATATGCTGAGAAAAAAAATCTCTCCTCAACGTCTTCATGAATGTACTTTAAGTGTGTGTAATGCGGGTCTTTTTATTTGATCAAGTTCATTATTTTGCTGCATGTGTGGCAACAGGTGGGTGTACCTCTTCCAGGTTAATTGTACCTCCTGCCATCTAGTGGAAGAGCATTTCATTGTTCTCTTTGTCACCATACGTCACTGGCATAGATATAGCAACAACTATTTGAAGTAAATCATGTGAAAATATGTAAGCTAAATAGGATAAGCGTGGTGTGACGTCAGTGGGGTCACCGGCGCCATCTCTCTCTCTCTCTCTGTCTGTGTGTGCGTGTGTGTGTGTGTGTGTGTGCTATAAATAAAATAGCCCATTAAATTAAATGTTCTGGAATGAAATGCTTATTTTTACTTTGTATTATTTATATTTTATGGAATCAATTAACCAATTATTTAATACAATTAATACTTGGAAATATAACAACACATTTTAATTCATCCATTTCGGGATGGGGGAAATACATGTAAATTGATGCAAAAAAACATTACAGGACATGATAGAATGTAAATGCTTGGTCGTGCGGATTAAAGAACAGAGTGAGCTGTCAATGGTCCCTGATCTATACTTTGGTCATCTCTGGATCAATAGTTGTGATAATATTGCTCACTTCTGATTGACACTCCCAGAGAAGTCATTTGAAAATGTGTTGTTTATATTATTGCGGTTATAGAGGGCTGCGCTGCATTTCGCTGAGAGCTAAATATGCTAACCGAAATATTAGAACCAGCTGTTGGGTGTGATGCAGTGCAGTCGCACACAACCACAACAGGAAACAAATTGTCAAATCAATAAATACATAAATGGATTCCGTTGTAGTTTCCCCTCGAGATTGTACATGATACAAGGTGCTAATTGGACAATTTTTTGCTTTGACTTGAGATATAAGCGCTGGTTGGTGAGCCGGCGACTCCACTGACGTTACAACAGCCTGACTTCGGGCGGAAGGCAGACTACACCCTGAACTGGTTGCCAGTCAGTCGCAGGGGACATGTAGAGCCAAATGACCATTCACACCCACATCCAAACCGTCACCGAGTGGGACTCGATCCCACGCTGCCCTCCCACAAGTCCGGCAAGTGGCAAGTGCACCACTACACCATAAGCGACTGAGACTTCAAGATGTTTCTTGCAACTCTCAGACGAAGGTTACCATCAAATTAAACAAATGAAAAATAAAAAACAGCCCCACATAGCCTCTGCTACCTTAATTCTAACTTACAGAAGCTCCACAGGCACACGGGCTAACAATTAGCATCTATGTGACGGTGTAGCAACAGATATCTGAACGCAGTGGGGGAACATATGTAGACAGACCGTATAACAATACCCACATGCGCATCTTCTTTATCCTCTGCGAAGAATGTCTAATATTACTGCCGCGCTGACAAGATGAAAGGAGTTGAGGTTCCATTGTTTCTTGCATTTGGCCAGCATTGCACCAATATGTTTGAAAATGAAGTATGTAAACATTTTTTATTCATAATTTTCATAGTTTTATTATGACCGAAGTGCTTGATTTATTGTATGGGGGATGTGCATGCAGAAGTCAATGCCCCGTGGCATTATGGGGGGGGAAAAATTCCAAACATAAATCATGCACTACAGACGTAATAAAACCATAATGTTACAAATAAACAATGTTGACTTACCGGTAATTTACAAATGTATTGGTATAATGTGGGCCAAATGCTAACAATTTTTATTTATTTTATTTATTTTTACTCCCGCATGTGCAAGTCAATACTCCGTGCCATTATGGGAAAAATTTGTGTTTGTAGTGTTTAGCCTACAAGTACGTTCGAACGTATGAGTGAGTACGATTGAAAGTACTTTCGAGTACGTTAGAACATACTACTGACTATGTTCAAACATGTTCAAATACGTTAAAAATGTACTTACGAATAAGTTTGAACGTATTTGCCAGTCAAAATATTTTTACACCCCACTAGCAGCTCCAGGCTTCCATAATTGCGCAACACTGTTGAGTGCAATATCATGAAAAAATATGCGTTCAAGAGTAAACATGCGGTGTTCTGGCTGGAACAGATTCATTGCATTTCTATTCATTCAATTGTGTTTAATGCTATAGATGCCAGAGGAGGATGAATATGGCCTGCAGGCAGATTTGTTTGTCATCATAAACATGTCATCAACTTTATGCGCATCCATCACTTTTCCCGCCGGTATGCGGTGAGCACCAATTAGAGTCAGGGAATGAATGAGAAGAGGTTGGCGCACTGCTATTTCTTGTCTTTTTTTTTTTTTTTTTTTTAAGAGGGGGGGATTGGTAAAATGAAAAGAGCGGTGGAAGGTCAAAAGAATGCACGGTGGCAGAGGATGGGAGAGTGAAGTCATGTTGTCATGGAAACTGGCACGGATGTGAAGAGACAAACAAGAATGTCAGTGAGGCTTGCTGCGGGAAATAAACGCAGAGGTGCGTCCGTTAGGGCGGAAGTCCATTTAAATGACATGCGCTGTGTAGACAAAATTATCTGGACATGATCCTTTAATTTTTTCATCAATAACTTTTGAATCAGCTTCATTTTAGTGTCATTTTTAGGAGAGATTGTATTAGTTTGACTTTTTTTTCCCTAATATACCGACAACCAAAATGCAAATCCTCCTATCTGATCGAGGTGTCAAATCCAGGCCCAGAAAGCACACCCTGCCACAGCTTGTCTTTAGCCACAGGTGCGTCGACTCAACCAGCAGGTAATAAGGACGCGTTCAATTCCAGGGATGCTTTAAAACCTCAAACAGTGAGTTTTAATGTATATTAAAGTACGTTAAAGGGTTTGTGTGGGCATACTTTCAGTTCGTAAGAATGCTGAAGTGTCCTAGTGTGAAATTGGCTACAGATGATAAGGACGATGATGATGGAGATGAAGAAGCTGATGGGTTTCCATGGTGACACGCTCTGCCCTTCTGTTTGCCTTTGTGTGCGGAGTCACTTTACCTTCAGTAAAGTCTCTGCTCATTTTCTCTGTGTACTGCTTAATTTCATCTTGCCATTTCCCCACAATTTCAAGTGACAATTTGTATTCTTGCAACGTATTTGTGTACGCTGACTGTCGTGACTGTCTCATGTCTCCAAAAAAATACAGACATTTTTTTTTTTCTTATAGGTAAGCAAGAAATCCATTATATTTTGCAAGATTTTGCCTCGCACAATAAAAATCAAGGTAAACACACTCACGGATTGAGAGACTCACATACTGGACACGAGCACACCCTCTTGCACAGTCACTCACACCCACACTTTGACAGCCCCTAAAACACGCACACGCACACGCGCGCGCACGCACACACACACACACACACACACACACACACACACACACACACACACACACACAGTCTCTCTTGGTCCATAAATTGGAAAAAAAAATATTTAAAAAAGCAGCGTCCATTCGTTTTGCTACAGAAACGCTAGTGGCCACTAGATGGCAGCAGAGTTTATTTTTCCATTCCAGGACACTGGTGATTGCGGCTCTTGATGACGTTTCCAGCTTCACAACTGCTTATTTCCCTTCCCCAGACACCTGTCTGGTTTTCGAGTTGGTTACACCTAAGAGTAGAAATGCAAATCTGACACAATCCGCGTGACTGACTCTTCACAACTACCCAAATTAATATAATAATGAGGGTGGTTGGCTTAAGTTATTAATTGTGTGATAAGAGTGTCAAAATTCAACTTGAACAAATAAGAAGATATTTTCCGCTGCACGTTTTCACATAAACAGTTTCATTCCATTACTGACTCACTCGCTCAGTCAGTCAGTCAGTCAGTCAGTCGGGTCGGTCGGTCAGGCACTCTCACTCACGGACACACAAACTAATGCACCAAAACCAAAAACTAACTGGCGCAGTCACTGATCCAGCACGCGGTCGCGTCAGCCAGCAGCTTTGGCGGCTCGGGCGGCAGGCGGCGGCAGTGGCGGGCGGGCCTGCACATCTGGAGCCGCCACAAGCTTCTTGTTAAATGGCCGAGGAGGCAGTGAGGGAGGCGGGGCCAACCAAAAACCACACGTGTACATACACATACACTTTCACACTCTCTCTCTTACACACACACACACACACACACACACACACAAGATGTTTGCTTAGTGTGTTTGAGCGAGTGTGTGTGAGGATCCACATGGAGATATACTATCTGCCCCCACCCAACCCCCGTGGCCCGCCCACTCCGTTTCTCTGTAATTGATCCCAGACTGGACATTGGCATTCATATCTTCCTTACTTTATCTTCCAGACAAGACTTCTACTGCTTCCAGATGCCGCTCGACAAGTTACCACTCTTGACGAAACTCAAAAGTGCATACCTGGAAAAGTACTAGAATTTCTTTTATTGTTCCCGGGAAGTTTCATCATAAAAAAAAAAAAAAAAAAGAAAGAAAGAAACGTAGAGAAGACATTCTGTTCCAGGGCCATCGGTGAATTGCAGATGAAACACTGAATGAGAATAAAATCATCTTTTTTTTAAATGACATATCGCAACAGATCTGATCGCAAGTACATACAAAAAAAAAAAAACAAATCCAGTGATCCCAGCCATGTGGGAAATGCTGAAAAAAAAAAAAAAAAGCTCTGCGTTGCAACTCTCAAACCCAAGCGAAACCTCCCCGAGCCCGACTGGAGCAACGCTGGCTTCTACTCGTCAGATTTTTATGAATATGGGGACCAGGGAATCAATTAGGGGGACACCTCGTTATGTTGAATTGTTCTAAGGATAATTGAGGGGGGTCTTTGAAAACCTTCTTCTTCCTTGTAAGCCATTCCCTGGGGCCCAAAAAATTATTTAAAAAAAAAAAAAAAAAAAACGCTGATCAACATCAGAGCGTGGGGGGGGGGGGGGGGGCACACTTGAATTTGTGCCGCGCCTTTTACCATCCAGGTGGTCCCTGCCCGGTCCATGTGCGACTACAGCGCGGAAGTGCACTGCACGTGTTGGGAGGCCGTAATGTGTTGCGCAGATACAGTCAGAGTGTCTCGGTCGACTCTCTCATCTGCTGCCAAAAAACAAAAAGGTCCATTTTGACCCAGACGGAAAGCCTTTACTGGGTCCCCGTAAGCGTGTTGCTAACCTGACGAGACCCCCTGAGTGAGTGAGTGAGTGAGTGAGTGAGTGCATTGATTTTTGACTTAGTGTGTCAGTGTTACTTTCAGCAGTTATTTCTTTGATTTATTGCTAACCTGAGATCGGTTCAAATTCAAACTTTTAGGTTTTGTGAACATTACAAGCGATGTTTTCTTTATTATTTTTTTTTCCACTACATGGTTGCAATCAGCGGGCTATGATTGGCAAGATTTACCTCCATGAAATTTCATTTTCTCATGATCCATCAAATCCTATGAACTACATAAATAATCCCCAATAACATTTTCCAAATTCTTATTGGGCTATAAATATGAGATGAGACGATGATTAAAATGAATTTCAAATGATTTAGAGACTTGGAATTAGTCCTGCGTCAGACGCTTCGTAAGCCAAAGCGGCTTCAACGCCAAAGAAAAGTATTTGTAAACGCCTCCTGCTTGTTTGTGTTGACTTCATGCAAACGAAGCCGGTTAGCTTTCATCTGGAAGTCATTTCAACTGTTGACATGTAACAGCAATCAATGAGCCAGTGGGACTGATGATTCATTTTCATTGAGACGATGCTAAACAATACCTTTGTTGTTTCATTTCTGACGTTCATGTTCGACTTTCACGCTGACGTCTTCATTGGGCAAATTCAACACAGCGGTCCTTGAAGCCTGCAAATAAAATGCAACACGGTTGCTTTTTTGTTTGTTTGTTTGTTTGTTTTTTATGGTAGGTGGTGGGTAGTGCGACGTTGTGCAGAACATATGAAACTGATTTTAACAAGCAAATATGGCCTAAAACTCAAATTCATCCATATTCCTTATTGTCTTGAGTCTCAGGTACAACAATCGGGGCAGCATGGTGACCGAGTGGTCCAAGCTAAGGCTCAAAGCGATGTCAAGTGTCCTGATGAGGACACTTTAGTTTTTCTGTCCTACCCCTGTCCTTTCCTCCTTTCAACGCGGGCCACACTGCTCAAGTGGCATGCTGTTTGCAGCTGGGAAGCTTCTGCTCCATTTCAGAGACCACACATCAAGATGTACTTTGATTAGTCATTGTGCCTGTCGGGGTACAAACTTTGTCGTAAAGGGTGGCAAATCGTTCTGCTTTTCTACCCTGGACACTCAACTCGTGAGCCATTCTGGGACGCTGCGTGACCAAATCCGGAAAATTCATATACTGTACTGTATATATATATATATATATACAGTATATGCATTCTTAACTTTTAGTGTTTGTAATATGGTGTTGTAACCTCTGTTGCTCAGACTCCGTCTGTTCAGTGAGTCGCAAAGCCATCATGCAAAAACAGTTTGCGTTGCATTCTTCTTCTCCAATTTTAGCCTCGTTACCCATCGTCCAAGTGTATACAAGAGCTTGTGAACAAAATCATTGACTCACTGACTCGCTCACAAACTGGAAAGTGTGTGCCGTTGGTGCAGCAAGCAAATGAGTTGGGTTTACAGCATGTTTGTCTATAAATAGTCAGTGGTGGCTCCCCTGGCCCAAAGCAAGTCAAACTGTGAGCGCTGACTAATTAGAGCCTTCTCTTCAGTCTTGGCTCGCCTCCACGAGCGCAATTTTTTACGGGCCGCGCTGAGGTTTTCAGCCTGGAGCGGCATCATTGCTCACCTCTTTGCACCGCAAACACCTTGCTGGGTACAACAACCATAACGTTTGCGCTTTTACAACCCAACTACACACCGTACGCCAAAATGCATGAAGGTGTTCTCTCATGACAACACAACATGCGGCAGCCGTTTGAATAAAACATGAAGTATCGCAATGCCTTCCACCCTCACGACCAATCTGCAGGCCGACTAAATATTTTAGCAGGCAGCTCAAACACGTCCCAGAAAGAATCAGCGGCAGTAAGAAATTGCGACCACGGTGTGACAACATGTTCCGGATGTTTCCTCCAGTCTGCCTGCTGGCCACCTGGATTCTGCTTCTTCCACTCCAGGGTGAGCACTCGACCGACTGTACACGTTCCAGCATACCTTTTTGTCTAAATGATAAACCTCCTTCAAGGTGATCAAAACGGGACGCATCCAACAGGCCCGAGGCAAATGAACTAGCACATTCCGGGCTAACTGTCTCTTGGCCAAGATACGTATTAATATGTGACTCAAGTCATTTTCTCAGAAATTGCATGTGAACATTATCACTCAGCCAGAAAGCCAAAGAGAGTATTAGTCCATTCCAGCAGGTTATTGCAATACTCTGATACGGTATTTGGGACTTAGGGAATTTGTTGCCAATTTTGAGGGGGAAAAAAAACACAACTGGCACCCAGAAAATGTTGATAATTGCCTATATTCATATTTCCAACCATAAATGCCTGCATGAACAAAAAATATTAGCCCAAAAATGTTACATCCATTCAAAGTCATCTTGTAACATTTCTCTTAAAAATAAATGGATAGTGCAGATTATTTGAGTTGGGGGGGAAAAAATGACTCACAAAGTCAATCGAACACATTCAATCGCCATCTAATGAATTCATTCACTCACTAAACTAATTCTCTATCCCTCTAACTCACGAAGTAACTCAAGTCGACTCACTCACAAACCAATTTAGTCACCCACCAACTAACTCTCTCACTTTTTCACATGCTTACGCACTCACTCAATAGTCAACCAAATTTGTACAGTGAAACTCCTCTACAATGAAATCATGTTTGCAGCAAGAATTTTTTCACAACAGGGGGGTTTTCACTGTAGCAAATTTGATCTCAGATGAAAACACACACACACACAAACGGATGTGTACACGCACACACAAACGAATGTGTACTTTTATTTTGTATTCCAATAGTGCATAAGTGTGAGCATACACTTATTTGACACTTCATATAGTCAGTGTAGAAAAAAAAAAAAGGGAAAGAAATTGTGAAATTTACGATCAGATTAGACTTCGTTGTAGTGAATCTCGTCGCGAGGCAAGAGAAAAAGATTTCGTATAACGCAACAGGGTTTTTTTTTTCGTCGTATGGGGGCTAGGAGAGTGGGAATGGTGTTAATGCGCGAAGATTTTTTCATACTAGGGGGTATTTTTGCCCATGTAGGTTTTGTTGTAGAGGAGTTTCACTGCAACCCACAAGCTAACCCTCACTCGCTCACTCACTCACCAAGCGTTGTTGTACCCTCAGCTCTGGATCTTTTTGACCCCGAGGAGGTGAAGTACATGAGCTTCAACGTGACCGCGACTTCAGGGAGCTCGGTCCGCTTGGACTGCGGTGCCGACCCGCCCTCCATCTTCATCTGGGGCTTCACCCGAGCCGGTTCGGACAGCAGCGTGGCTCTGGCCTACGACTACGGTCACGGTGCCAAGCTGCAGGCTCGCCCGGGCGACGTGGTTGTCGTGCGCGTGCCTGCCAACACCTCCGCCCTGGTGGTCGAGGAAGTGCGGCAGGAGGCGGAGGGCACGTACACCTGCCAGGCTTTGTACAACACGTCCAGGGTGACCTTCTATTACACCAGGCTTGACATGGAGGATGACTGATGACGTCCTGATGGTTAAAGTTACTCACTCTCTAACCAATTCTGTAAACTCACAAGCTCACTCTTAACGGGTTCATTCACTCATCCCCACCCGTTTACTCTTAACGCTCCAACTAACTCGCAACCTCACAAATGAAATGAATCACTCGTTTGCCAACAGCCGACACGCTCCTTGACATGAACTCACAATTTCTCCCGAGCTCACTCACTCATTCACTCACTAATAATCCAATTCACACTCTCATTCACTCACCCACCACGGTGTAATATGAGGAAGGCTGACAGTGTGTTGACTAATTCTTCCTTATCGTCTCTTTATATTATTACAAAATTTTACAAGTCGCTAAATCTCCAAAACACAAAACAGTTCGCAGGCAAAGCAAAAAAAAAAAAAAAAAAAGCATAAATAATAAAAAAAGACTGACAACTTTGTTCTTTGACACAGATACATTCATATGAATTAATAGTTTACTACGAGAAAAAAATAAATAAGTCATCTAAGGAGTCTTTGGGAGTTCCGTTTCAGTCTCCGGTGGCCACAACAGTTTGCCGTCCTTGTCGGAAAAAGTCCTCTCTTCGGTCCTCCGACTGTCTTTTCTCAGGTCCTCTTTGTGACATCACCACAGTAGCTCCACCCCTCCAACCCGCCCACGCCGTAGGGACCTCAGACCTCCTGGAGGCTGGCCTGGATCAGCTCACCCCCGCCGGACATCCAGCCGGGCTTTTCGTCACAGTCCGAGTCTGGAAGGCCCAGAGTGTCCCAGCACAGCACCAAACCGTCCTGATGCACGCAGTCCAGATCCTCCTCTGCTGCGCACACAAACACACACGCAAAAGTAACAATCAAAGAACAGGTTAGTCACATTAAAAGGATTATAATAAATAGTATCGTAATTAGGCTCTCAAATAAAATTGTCATCCTTGCATCAAGTTAAATATCATCTTATATATATATATATATATATATATATATATATTCTTCTTCTTCACCCCAAAAAAGAAACACGGGTGACATTTAAAAAAAAAAAGCTTTCCAGGTTTGATCTTTTATCAATTAAATGAAGTGAAATTAAACCAAATTAGACTTTTTTGGGAGGGGGGGGGGCTGAAGTAGGTATTTTAGCTAGTATGCTAATAGTAAATTGTCTTTTTTTTTTTGTATTTGCAAAATTTTGGTTACAAGGGGTTAGACAAATAAAATAAATAAATATGTGAAATATGTTGGAGCTGTTTACTAGTTTATTTCAACTATATATTTTTGTCAGGGGCGGGCGGGGGTGGCCATCGGAAACTCTGGGAAGATATGTTAATTTTCACCTGTGTCATCTGCCAGACATTTCGCATTGTCTCCGTCGAGACAACACGAGCGTTGCGAAGGCGACGACTCTCGGTGCTCGTCGGGCGGGTGGGCCACCTCAAGGTCATCGAGGTCGTCGGGCAGCCGTTCGCCCGTGGGGGGTCGGCGGTGGCCGCACGGAGACGTCGCCGCTCCATTCAGAGGAACCATCTCCAGACCGTCCTGCTGGCAGGGTGCCACTCGGTGCATGAGGGGAAGCGTACCTCCAGAGAGGACGCCGTTGGTCTTGTTGTAACACCTGAAAAGCCGCACAGAAACGCAAGTTTGTGAGGGCAATAGAGCTGCAGACTCAAACGCAAATGTATTACGCTTAAGTAAAATAACTGTCCCAATCAAATGTACTGTACTGGATTCAAATGTGTTTTGCCAAGAACTCAAGTGGGATTCGTAACGTCTGTCCGCTCATCAGCAAAGTATGAATATTAACCGTTCTACAGAGAGGATAAAGATTATATGACTTTGCTGCTTATTGTAAAGTGTGTTACGTTCTAAATCTACAAAGCAGTGAAAATGGGTCTGTCAGTCTGTGGGTTGCTGACCCGCTGCCATTGTGTTTATGTTCAAATCCACAGGAGCGTCCTTGCATAATGCGACACTTTATAAGTCCGCAAAGCCGACACGGAATCCCATTCAAAGAGCAGCATCGGGTTTCCCCACGCTTCCTGCTATCTGAATAAGACTCCCCGACGGCGATCCTCGTTTTCTTTCCAGCCTGCGTAAATAAATAAACAGGAGGCTCATTAGCGCGGCCCATGTGTTGGCTGGTTGCACATAGGGTAAACTGTGATGCCGCCGAGCCTTGAGCACATAAACGGAAGCAGCATTGGAACGTGCAGTGCAAGAAGGGGAAGAAAAAAAAGGCAGCTGGACTCGCTCCCGACGACACGCTATGTGACAAAGTCCTAAACAGACCACCGCAAATGGACTCAATGGAAGAGTCATCGTAAGGGAAATAAAAATGCGGGCTTTAAAAGCAAAACTTCTTAAGCAGGTGCTTGTTGGCTGCTTAATAAGATTAACAACACTAACCCGAGTCATATCCCTCACTTTCGAACCCAAACCTTAGTCTTAACTGTAACCCTTCCAACAAACCCTTACCCTAAACTTAATCCAAGTCTGTTCTTGAACCAGAACCCAAACCCAAACCCCACACAGAAGGAAGAGTTTAAATGCCAAAGCTGACATCTCAATTTTTTGTGAATTGTGTAAAGTGACGTGATAGTCCACTGCTTGTAGTTGTGTGGCTATTTTTTTGTCAAAATGACGCTTAACGGATTTTGTGCTTGACCTCGTCCAATGGTCCCTAAATGTATGAAGACCTGTTTAAAATGAGAACTACTATAAGCTCACATATTGGTTAATAGTTAAATAAGTCGAAAGACACCAATATACCAGTTAGGGTGTTCCACAAGGCTCCGTTCTCTTCCCATTACTGCATACAAAGAATTGATTTGAACTCTAAAATCAATTGTGTTCGTTCATGATCACACCACCACTTGTAAACGTTACCTGTTATTGTTGCACAGGTTCTGACAGATCATACAGTCTGAAGAGTCCGACTGGGCAAGAGCTGTGTACATGCCACCTCCCTACAAATAAAAAGTTGGGATGAAACATGGGAAACACGCCGACAGAAATAGCTCACCTTAAACAAGTAGGACTATATTTCCTAGGATTCCTAAATTGTACTTTCGAACAGAACAGGAAAAAAAACTAAACAGAACAGCTAAGGGGCACCTCGGGGGTCCCGCACTCACATTATGGTGGTGGTGAGGGTGGGGCAGGGTGCCGTCATGACCATGGTTGTGTCCGCCCGGGTAGAGGCCACCATTGCCATTGTGCAGCGGCAGGCCGTTGGGGTGTTTGTGGTGCAAGTGGTGGCACCCTGAGGGCAACATGCCGCCGCCCACGCTGTGCCCGTAGCCCCCATGGACGCCGCCATTCATGTGGCCGGTGCCGGCTAACGTGGTGTATTCTAGAACATGTCCATTCATGTCAGCCGGCTGGTACAAGTAGCCTGGAGGGTTGTATTCTGCAGCAGGAAATACAAGGCATACCACAAGGCTCAATTCTCATCCCATTACTTTCCCTCACAAGATGAACACCAGTAATCAGTCCTTTGTCACTTCAAGTATTACTTGACTGTTTATTTTATTGTTTTATTCTGTTTATTCAAGGTGAGCACGGGTGTTTAGAAAGGCTCAATAAACGTTTGTCGCGGCATTCAACATCTACACCCACTGTGCATGTTGTTGTGCTGTCGGTTCCTCCACAAGCACATGGCGATGAAGGCCAGCAGGATGAGGACCATCACGCCCAACACACAGCCCACGATAAGGTACAGCAGACCCCCGGGCGGACCGGCGGGCTCTTGCGAGTGAGGCCAGGGCGGCGTTACGGGCCTCTGGCTCGCCGAGCCCGGAGACTGGCGAGCTGGAAAACAGGAACACACACAAAAAAAGGATGTTGACATATTCCTTTTACCTCCGCCAAGGAGGTGATTTTTTTAGTAGGCCCCGACCGATTAATAATTTAATCGGCTGATATTAGCTCTAGGTTAACAACATTCAAACACTCCCTCAGTCAAACCGTTATGCCTGCAATTCATATCTTTATTGTTGTATGCATTAACGAATCATCAAAGACATTATTTAATTCATAAATAGTTTTTTTCATTAATCGATTGATTAATCGGTCAATGAAATTTTATCAGCTTTGAGTGCTAATTGCTTGTTTGTTCGGCTCGTTCTTACCTCTGGTCTCGCAGATCATGACGTTACTGTAGTCACTCTCGCCGCCGTCGTTGAAGCACTGCATCTTGATGTCGTACGACGTCTCTGCCTGCAGGTGACCGATCATGTGCCAGTCTTTCACACCTAGGGGCGAAGTGAAGAAGAGTGAGCGGCGACTTTCTGGAGGTTTTAATCCTGTCATTATTTTTTCCACTCGGCTGAGGTCATGTTCTTTCATGCGCTCTTATGCTCCCCCCCCATACTACACAATTACACACATACACACACGCTCACACTCACAACACACCAAGAGTAAGAGAGACACACGCACACGTCTCGTCAGTCCCATGGGCCTTTACACAGTTGCTTCACTCTCGTTTAGCTCCATATATGGCAGCTTGTGTTTGTGCTGGCTCAACTCCAGTATTAACACAGATACACATGTATAAAACACACACAGCCGCAGCAAGACACAATCACATTTTCAACCGTTGTGGATTTTTTTGTTGTTGTTGTTGTTGTTGTTTCATCTCACGGTGTTGGACACTGTAGTTGCTGCACCTCGTGTAAAAGTTAGAGTATTAATTCATGTGTATGCTCTTTTTTTCCTGCTATTTTTATTTTTGTTGGACTTGTTACAATATACACACACATGCACACACACACACACACACACACACACACACACACACACATGCGAATAAATTAAATTTTTACTTTGCATGATTTCTACTGATTTACTTTTTGTCAAACTTATTTAATTGAAAATTAATTCATTGTTATATTTTTGGATAATTATTGTATTTGTTTCATATTTACTTACTTGATCATTGCTGTATTTTTCACTATTAGCACTATTTCTATATTTATTATATATTTGGAATTCCCGAACTGTTTGACCCGAGGTCCAAAAGTGCCCTTTACCTTAAATCAGGGCCAAATTTAACATAGTAGCCTCAACTGACTTTAGTCTGACCTGCTGTAAAAGTGGATCATCTATAGAAGTCTCACGTTAAGACCCCCCCCCCCCCCTGCCCCCCTCGACCACAGCCACCACCACCACCACCACTTCCTTTCATGTCCTGTCCTTTCCTTTCCTGTGGCACGATGGCTAGTTTGCATTCCAGACGGCAACCCGAGCCGCTGCGTAAGCCCTGCTGCCCACTCTCGTATTTCAACTCCGGCCAATTAACTTGGGAGCCATTCAGCAAAACCACAACTGGAGAAGCCAACACTGTCTGTTGTATGTCGTCGCGTATGTTACACTGTGTACGGCGGGCAGAATTCAACACGATGCCTTAAAACGGCGGTCAAACAGGCTTCGCGTAGGGAGAAAGTAGGGTCCGCCATCTCTGCTGCGATGTCGAAGAGGGCTCGTAGCTTAAACATTTGCAAAACATAATTCGAGGTGTTTGCTTTTGTCTGTTTATTACGTTTCCACGCACCTTCGACCACGTCGCGCTTGTAGTCGCTGTCATTGTCGCTGTCAGTGGGCCGGTAGTAGATGTAGAAGCCTTGGATGGGAGTGTTGTTGTTACTCGAGGGACTGTACTGCAAGCGGAAGAAAAGGAAGAAGGAAAAAAAAAATGGTTACATTAGACGACAATTAGCTTTTTTTTCCCCGAGCAGCTAATGGAGCAGCTCGCTATCAGCCGTCCGCTCTCTGATTGCGCGGAAGTCGACCAGAGATAATGAGAGTCGGAGGTTAGGGAAAGGACGGCAATTATCTGCGCCCATCGACTCTTGAAAGTTTGCACCATATGAATTAATCGCTATGAGAACGAGAAGGGAAGTCACTTTGTTTTTTTTGTCCTTTTGTATTGGCCTCTACTCTACCGTTTCAGACTGGTTGCAGGCGCTTGTTTTTTGCAGGTTCCAATCTTGCACCGTGTGACCTCTGCGTGACTTCTACTCCTAATGTTCAGTCATCTTTTACTTTTTGACGCTTTCACAAGTTCAAGATTCCCCCATGGCTCTTCAAAGACGAACAGCTGCATGGTTATGTGGGAACCTGTGTCAAATGTGGCAGAAGAACAGATAGTTCTCACAAATGCACCCTGTCAACCCCGTCTCCACTGTCCCTAAGAAATAAACAAATGTACATGATGTCACCTTTTTTTTTTTTGTTGGTACTGTTTTTTGTTCATGTGTTTAACGTTGGCAATGTACGTTCATGTTTTTTTCTCTGCTTCTGTATGTTATTAGCTGCTGTCTTTTTAAATGCTTTCAGGTGTTGCGTCTTGGCGTGTGTGAAGCACATTGAATTGCCTTCTGTCTGAAATGTGTGGTATCAATAAATCTGCCCTGCATTGCTTTGCTCTGCCTACAAAAGCTGGCTCTCGGGACGTGGAATGTGGAATGTCACCTCTCTGGCAGGGAAAGAACCAGAGTTCAATTATTGCGCATACCTTTTGGGGTTTATGGCACATTTTATATAAAGGCCATATTACCCATGGCCAACTCATGGCAACTTTTGAAAACACGCAGCCCTTACGTAGAGTGCACATACTCACAGTCCAGCGCAGCATGATCTGCGTGTCGCTGATGGCGTCGGTGGCAGAGATGTGCGGTCCCACCACGGGCCGATCGGCCATGCGGGGGCTGGCTTGGGGCACCTGGTACTGTCTTGAGACCATGCTGTGAGGACTCTCGCCGTACAAGTTCATCGCTGCCACGCGGAACCTGTAGGTGGCGCCTGAGGGACGGACGGTGGACAAACAAAGTGGGTGATGACGTCTGAGCTGGCCTTAAAATCTATAAACGCCTGTCAAAAAAATCTATAAATGTCATTATTTGATGTAAAACTTGACTAGTTTGTATTGCATGCAGAATTTTTTGTATGTCCTTTAACATTAAATTCAACTGAACTCATATTTTAAAATGTATTGCACAACTTGAAAAGTGAAAATGTTTCGCAACATGAAAAGCAAAAAAATGCCGTGCTGGATAACAAAAAATTATTTATTGGTTAGTTTGAAGTCATGTAAAGGTATGTGAATTTGCACAATACTATTTTATATTTTGGACTATTGGACACTTATGCTCGGTCAGAGTAAAATAAAATAAATCTAAATTTACACACCAGTTACTCAGTAGAAGTTTATTTTCATAGTTTCATTTCTCACTCAAGTAATTATTTGGGGGAATACTTTTTTTTACTTTTGCATGAGTCATACTATTCAAAAGTAACTACGAAAGTGGGTACAGTTTTTGTTTGTTTTTTGAAAGATTTTAAGATTTTTTGAAAAAGGCCATGGTAATAATGCTATTAGGCTAACTTTATGTTTAATTCGGTGTAGGATTATGACGGGATTCCTTTGTGGGGGGGGGAAAAAAAAAAGTCTCTCAGGGACCAAAAATTTCAAGAAGCCCTACAGCAAAGCATACGCAACAGGAATCCACTCGAGTCTCACCAGGCTCCAGATTGCGAACTTCCACGGACAGCTTGAGCGGCGAGATGTTGTCGGCGGCCACTCCCCACTCGGCGCTGCGGCTGCGCTTGTACTCCACGCGGAACGCCGTGATGGGCGAGCCGCCGTTGGCTCTGGGGATCCAGGTGACGTAGACGGAGCTCTCGGTGGCCATGGAGATGGTGGGCCGATCGGGAGCCTCGGGTACTGCCAAGTGAAGAAGGCGAGAAGACGTGTCAACCTTTGAACTGCGTCGCCCCATCCCGATGTGGCGGAAAGGATGGAAGGAATTAGGAGAGGAGGAAGCGGAAAGGATAAATCACGGGAGGAATGCGTACTTACGGCAGCAGCTGAGAGGCACACAGACAGGCAGCAGAGGAAGACGAAGACAAGGGTTAGTGGAAGGTTAAGTAACTGTCGTTAGTCATATTGTCACATCCAGACTGGAATTGTCTGATAAAAGATCATAAAAATACTCCGTTTTCTTCCCAATGGTTCCAAAACTGCTCAAAGGGTCCTCTGTCCCATTGAAATGAATGGATACGCCATTAATCCGTTCCAGCTCCCCACCCAAAAAAACAAAATCTACTTTTGAAGAAGAAAAATATCACTCTATAATATTGTACTTTATGAATATATACAGCAATGACATAATTAAATAGAATATAAAGAATTTCGCCCGCTTTTGCCGTATTTTTTTGCCTCATTCAATGGCCATTGTCGGCGACCTAAATGGAACCATCTCAGCTCCTCGGTATGATGCAGTATGCTCTTCGCAAAGGATAAAGAATACATGCTTCTGAGTATTGTTGTATCAGAAGTTTTCATTCAAATATCTGTTGCTACAAGAGCTATCAACACAGATATGAAAAGGCAGATATGACACTGATATGAGCTGCGAGCCTACATGTGAGTGAGTGACTAAGCTTGGAGGGTCAAAGTTGTCAAAGTTGCGTGTGTAGAGGGCAAGAAAAGAGAAGAAAGATGGAACATTTCACACTTTACCTCTGTCGTGGATCACCACTCCAAAGTGCGTGTTGGGCATTTTGTCCTCGGGCACTTTTGGCGGCATCGGGACGACGGGAGGCTTGTTGGACGGATTCTTGTTGGACGAGGTGCTCTTTTCTGGAGGAGAAGGAAGGCGTTAAGTAGGAAGCCAAACAAAGTCCCACACATGTTCCCAGTTGTCAGACCCCCACCAGCCAAAGCACTCGGGACGCCGTTCCCTGAGCCACTCTTGTTTGATCAGGAGGAGGCTCGGGTTTCTGCCACCGTTTTACCTTGAAAAGAAACTTCTCTGTTTATAAAACGTTCAGTGACCATGTACAGTGGAAGGTCGATGTAACAGAGCCGGAAACTACGGATACTGGATTTAAAGGACAGAAAATAAGTGTTGAGTCCACTTAAAAAACACACAACTCTTCCAGAGTTGGCCACCACTGGCCACAGCACCAGTAAACGACAGTATTCAAGGGCTCATATCTGTGCCTACCCGGCGGCCATGTTGGTTGGGTCGACTGGCCCATCAAAGTTAATGGAAAGCACAGATATGAGCTTTGCATCGCCGTAGGCATTGAAATGCATTTATTCATGTTATTATATAATTGGCTAATTAATTAAGAAAAATTAAAACATAAGGATGAATTAGTATTTTTTGAGTACAATTATTTAGTTAACATCTACTATGTTCAAAAGTCGCAAGAGTTATGACAGCTGTTGAACCAGAAGTGGAGCTTAATGAGGCAACTAGCTAAGATGTGCACACATTTTTGGTGATTAACTTCCTTTGGCACTTCCTAAAAAAAAAAAAACCCTAGTTTGACGCCACTCTGCCATTTTTTTTTTGCCTATGGCAAAAACTTCTCCCCAGCAAGCGGAGACTGAAGAGGTTGTTGATTCCCGACAATGAATGGAGAGGCGTTGTGATAAAGTCGGACTGGAAACGTAATAAAAGTGGAGTGGCTGGGCTAAACTTAACATAAGCTCTTTTGTGGACGGCTCGGATATTTCCCAGGGAGGAGGCGTCCGCTTTGGGAAGTGACACGTCCTACAATCATATCCGTGCTGGCAAACTTTGGACTTGTGGTCCGGCTGTGGTCAAGTACTTTTGGGATATGCAAGCACTTTGCGCTTGAGTTTTAGTTGTTTTTTTTGTCCCCCATTTCTTTCACCACTTAATTGATCCTGATCAATAAGAATGCATGGTCACTGAATACAGAACTTTTTTTTTAAAAACATTCACAACAAATTTCACTTCTACTTTTGTTCCTATATTAACCCTCATGCAGTATTTTTAAGCGGCTGCATGAAGGGTATTACATCCCAAAAATGTCTTCCAATGTGCAACAACTTTTTTCACTTTTAATTTTTTTTCACTTTCAACCCCTCAAAATGATCAGTGGGAATTGGCCAAGACATAGATATACATGCTATGCAAAATTTCCGCTTCGTGGAGTTATTTTTCACTGTTTTGTCTGTGGTGTCCATTTGTCCAACAGTCCGAAATCGTCCAAAGTGTCCGAAATGTCCAATTTTGGGATAATTACTGCATGGGGGTTAACTTTTTCTTCAGCTCCAACTACTCTTACTATTACTTTTCCGACGAATACAACTACTGCTTTTCCTACAACTATTACTTCGTTTCCTTCCACTACGTTCCCTGTACTGTAAATATTTAACTTTGTACAGTTTGTTGTGCATGTATTTGTTTTTATTTGCTTACTATCCCTACTACTGTTTCTACAAATACTGGTACATTTCCTACTACTATTCCGACTGAAAGCAATCCCACTAAGGACAACACTGTTACGACTGCTGCAACAACTGCAACTAACACGAACCTTTTCCAGTGCGAAAGGTGAGCATGGCCGGCTGGCCCTCGCCCGCCGAGCTGCGGGCCACCATGAGCACCTCGTACAAGCTGGACGCCTCCAGCTCGGAGAGACGTAGCGAGCGCTCGCTGCCGGGCACGCGCACCGTCAGCCAGTTCTCCATCAACGTGGCCATCTCGTCCACCTGAGCGACAACGGGAAAGGATACAAATGCTCACGGCAACCTTTGAACTAGAGCGAACGGGAACACAATGGGCATCTAGTGATCAACTCCACTATGCTGTTTTGCTTCTTCTTTGGATTTTTTTGTGTGCGAATTTTTTTTCTCACCTTACGATATTTGACAAAATAGGCGTTGATGGGGCTCCCGCCGTCAGGCCCCGCCCTCCACTCCAGGTCGTAAACGTCGGGTTTGTGGGTCTGGGGCGGGCTGGTGATGATGGGCGCGTCGGGCGTGAGACGGTCGCCGCCCCCTGCGGACGGCGGCTCGCTTGCGTCCTCTTCCTCCTCCGTCAGGAAGCGGTCGCTGCCCTCGTCGCTCTGCATGGGCGGCAGTGAGGGCCAAACTTCCACGTCGGGGTTCAATTCTGAGAGCGAAAGATTGGGAAGATACATTTTTAAGCGGGAATGACAACACACATTCAGCGGGGCAGTGGTTTTCAAACTGGGGTCCACGGGCCGACGTTCGTAACTTGTAACTTTCCCCTAGTTATGAGTGAAGGAAAAATATTTGGTCCAACATTTCTGGCAAAACAAAAAAAACCAAAATATTTCACACGAAAGTAGTTAGATGCACTTTTTTTTTTTGCACTAGAGCGCCACGTCGTGATGCGGCAGGCCAGACCGGACCTCAACCCTCAAGTTTGACGTCTGTGCTCAAGTTAAGACCAACCGCTCTTTACTTTTCAAAAAGATGGTGTGAAGACGCATGTCAGAAACAATGTGCAAGTGCACGCGTGTGTGTGCGTGCGTGCCTGCATGCGTGAGCATTGCACCGCAACACTTTGCAAACGTAAATACATGCTTGGAGCTGGTAACACTAAACCTGATTCCCGGGAACGTGGCCAGCTGCCACACATTCCAAACGCGGGCCATTAAAATGGCAAAGAGAGATTCTGTATGTAGTCCTGCGGCTGCCACACCAGAGGAAAGACGTCAAGGAAGTCATGCCAACGCTCAAGGAAGTCTTTGAAGTCACAAAATGGGAACAAAGCCAGAAGGGATTCCCAACAAAAAAAGAGAAGTACAGTGGTTCCTTGAGATACGACTTTAAGCTCGCAAATCAAAATATTGCAAAGTCAAATCATCTATTCCCCTTTGAAATGAATGAAACTGCATGAGTGCATTCCAGCTTTCGCTTTCACACAGTTTTATTATGTCCACGGCGGCCTGAAATGTGATTGGTGCTGGGGCCGAGAACGTATTCGAAACGTAGTTAAATGTCCCCGCCCCCCACCTATATTGCAGTCTTTGATTGGTCAGTACGATCGATGGACTCACAGGAAGGCCAATCATGTGACAGCAACATCTCGTTGCCATGGAGAAAATAACACCCCCAACATATGAACTTTCTCTTACAGGTCCGTTAGAAGAACAAACTTAACTGCAAAAAATGGTCTGGAAAAGTTGTGAAACGAGCAATACTTAATTTAAGACAAAATATTTGGCAAGACACCAGGAAAATTTGACAAAGATTGAAACTGTATTAACACTACCCACACCTCGAGAATTAATTATTATACAGTCAAAACTCGGTTTTCGAACGTCTCGGTTCTCGACCAATTCGGTTTTCGACCAAAAATTCAGATTTTTTTCGGTTCTCGAAACTGAGCGCACTTGAATGCACCATTTGACTCCTCTCACCTTCCTTACACGAGGAAGTGACGCTTCCTCGGGTAGACGAGGAAGTGACGCTTCCTCGTGTTGCTTTCCATTGTGAGCAGACGTGTTCAGTAAACATTTTTATTTTAAAAAGAGCGTGGTTTCGGTTTTCGAAACCATTTCGGTTTTCGAAAAGCCTTCTGGAACGGATTATGGACGAAAACCGAGGTTTGACTGCAATTAGTTGAAGATAAATGTACACATAAGCAGTCGTAAAATATAAATAAGCTCCCATACCATAACAAGATTTAGGAAGATTTAGGAAAATGCGTGAGGCAAGTGAAACGCTCTTACCCAGTGACTGCCTGATCGCACATAAATATCTTCAACTTGAAATATTTAATCGCGGTTAAATTTGAGTTTTTGCAGTCTTCCTTACAAGTGGAATGTTTTCGGGATGCTGGCTCAGCACGCTGTGGCTGTGGCTGGTACCACCCAACACAAAAGCCCCTATCAGCTCAGCCTACTTTCTGGTTGCATCTTCCAGTGGAAACACAACGCAGGGATGGAAGGAGGAGTGGACGGAGGGGTGGGAGGACGTAAATACAAGGCGGTTGTGTAGCACGTTGACAGCCGGGTGGTCTGCTCCCAGTCCTAACCCTTCACAGCTACTCCTCGCATTCCAGCGTCCGCGGGGGCTTATCCCCGGGCGGCATGCACAAAGCTCACTCTCACCATCCAGCTCGGGGAAAAGGAGGGCGGCCTTGGCGCAACACGACCCCGCCCCCGCCGCCCACCCCACCAAGCGTGAGTACTGCCTCCAGACGTGGATGGCTTAACTCTTTACTGCGCGGCCTCGACTCAGATGTTTACTTTCGCCGAGTACGTCACTGTGCAAGTGGCCTGAAGTAACTCTGAACACTCAATTGGAGGCTTTTGGAGTCTTAGCAGCATTCATATCAACCAAAAAGTCACCCAAATAAAATGTTTCAAAATAACTGTTGTTTGTGAGTGACAAACGAGGATCTACAATTGGACTATATTATATAAGACGACTACTTTCTTTTTTTTTTCTTAGACGATTGACATACCCGACTGCACTCTCAGCACTCCCGACGACTGCGCCGACCCGATGCCATTATCCAGCAGACATTGGTACACGCCTTGGTCCCGCGGCACCACATCCGCGACGACGAGCTGGCCTCCGGAGATTCGTACCCGGTGCGAGGCGGCCACGGGCTTGGCGTTGAACAGCCAGGTGACGTTGGGGGCGGGGTTGCCCGCGGCCGCGCAGCTGAAATGAGCACTGGAGCCGAGAGAGGCCTGCTGGAGGTCAACGAGGCCCTCCAAGATGGCCGCCGGTTCTGCACGGAGGGGAAGATTCCCATCAGACTTTTAGGACTATAGTTCTCAAAATCAAGATCCGCGATCCGAAACTCGAGAGGCCTCACCGAGAACGTTGACGATGTAGTTGGCGCTCATCACTGTCCCTTGCTCGCCCTCAGCAGCACAAACGTATCCTCCGATGTCCTCCGTCGTCACGGAGACAATTTCTAAATTGCCATGCAGGTGTCGCAGCGAAGGCCCCAGTCCGACTCGCTCGCCATTCTTGAACCATGTGGACGACGGTGCCGGACTTCCGGAAACTACGCACTCCAGCGTGTACGATTGGGACCGCTGCAATGTCACATTCTTGGGGGTGGTGGGGTAAACTATCCGCACTGGAGAGGAGGAGGAGTTTGCATCTAAATAGAATAGAATAAGCCTGCATTAATCTCGTGATGAGGAAACTTCAGAACACAGAAGGGAATTTGATTAGCACTGTGAATTATATCATTATGCTAATTTATAAAAAAAAACTATAAACTAAATAAACTACAGTCAAACCTCGTCGAACGTCTCGGTTCTCAACCAATTCGGTTTTCGACCAAAAATTTGAGTTTTTTATGCCTCGGATGACGAACAAATTTCGGTTCTCGAACAAACTGAGCGCACTTGAATGCACCATTTGACTCCTCTCGCCTTCCTTACACGAGGAAGTGATGCTTCCTCGTGTTGCTTTTCCATTGTGAGCAGACGTGTTCAATAAACATTTTTATTTTAAAAAGAGCATAGTTTCGGTTTTCGAACAATTTCGGTTTTCGAACAGCCTTCTGGAACGGATTATGGACGAAAACCGAGGTTTGACTGTATAATCAATGAATATGAACCAAAGTCAATTTGAAGAATAGCAACATTGCATATACTGTAGCAACTTAGAGTAATAAATAAATCACTAAATAAATATGTAGGTGTGAATGCAAGCTGTGCGTGAATAGGCGCAGGTACTACACATGAGTGTGAACTGCAGCAAGAATAGTCCGCAGCATTATAGGCACCCTAAACACAAGGTATAAATGAATAAATAAGCATTCGAGAATTGAATAAGCACCATCTGCTTATATACAAAGTCATAATACAGTACATATAATACTGTATATAACTAAGCTAAAAAAAAAGCAGCAAGAACAGTCAGTGGGCTTGTCCAGTATGTATGATTAAAAAATAAAAAAATTTAAATTCCAACGAGACTTACGTCGGACAGAGATTTTGGTACCGTGGGTCTGCATGACGGTTTCCCCCGTGACAGGATTGTACGAGCCACACTTGTAGACGCCTTGATGCCGCGGCGAGACGGACGGGATCTGCAGGTTGCCGGACGGAAGGACTAAATAGTCGTCTAAAAAAGAGAGAAAATTCAGCTATTGGAAAAACAAGTTGGAATTTGACTTGAAAGAAAACATGTCGGAGAGAAGAACCTGAGGATGACTCCACGCGCTCGCCTCTCACTCGTAGCCTGGGCAAGGCCGTCGGCACGCTAGCGGGTAGGGGACACTCGATGATTGCCGCGTCACCTTCGTGGACGGACAGCGAGCGCCGCCGGCTGTCTTTGTACTCTGAGATTTCTGCGTGGCCCAACGGAGAGGGAACGTTAGGAAGTGGCAAGTGCTGTTATGACTGGGGAAAGGAAAACCCAAAGGCTCATTAAGGATGTCAGAACCCCTTCTGCTTCCTTCCCGACGCCACTCAGCGGCAGGCGTCCTCGCCCCTTTGCAAAAACAACTTCCTGGCTTGCCTCATTGCTTTTCATGCAGTGGTGGGAAGGAACAAATTACAAATACTTTGCAAGTTAAGTACAGTCTTCAAGTATCTGTACTTTACTTAAATATACAGGGAGTTGAAAGTGGACTTTCCTGTAAATTCCGGGGAATTTGGCTCCCCAAATTAAAAATAAAGAAATCATTTAAAAATATTTTACAATATTGCACAAATATCAGAAAAAACATCTGCGCATAGGTGAATACGGCGGTGCCAAAATAAAAATATGTTTTTTGGTAGTTTTTTTACTTAAGTACAAGAGTTAACTCAGGTCTTTGGCTTTTAACACAGGTATCGTTGTTCTACTCAAGTACAACGTGTGCTTTACCAAGAGTGGAAAGCAAAGTGAACATACCTGCCAGGTCTACCCGCGCATACCGGCTGGCGACAGCCAGCCCGTGGTCCAAGCGTGCCACGCACTGGTAGACGCCGACATGGGCACGCTGCAAGGAGGCGATGGTGAGCGTCCCGCCATTCAGCTCCACGCCGGGAAGGGTGTCGACGCGCAGGGGTGCTCCCCGGAAGCGCCACGACAGCGTCGCCGATAGGGGGTCGGCGACGCAGCGTAGGCGAAGCCGGCGAACCCGGACTTTGCACCAATGAGGCGGGCTCAGAGCGGAAAGACGGATATTGAACTGAGGAGGGAAAGAGAGTGGATGATGAGTGGAGGGAGTAAAGCCACGTTGCCGGTACGTGGTAAATCCTGACGTGATGAGCGGTAGGCAAGACGGCCTTTGTCAGATTCCTCGTTTAAGGAAGGCGAGAGGAGTCAAATGGTGCATTCAAGTGCGCTCAGTTTGTTCGAGAACCGAAATTTGTTCGTCATCCGAGGCATAAAAAACTCAAACTTTTTGGTCGAAAACTGAATCGGACGAGAACCGAGGCGTTCGAAAACCGAGGTTTGACTGGACTTAGTAAATATCGGGGTTCGACTGAATAGTTGTAAGATGTAATATTACCATGCACCACTAGATGGCAGACATGGGTTGGTTGCGCTTGCACTGGCCCTTTTACTGCCTCCAACTACAACATGAGTAGGACTAATAATTTCTTTTCAGAATTGGATTGATTTGCAGGACAGTTCCTCAGTAATGTAAACATTTTGTGTGGGTTGATTTTTGTGAAAAACATGCACGTTAACGGTAACTTTTATGCAAGAGAGTCTTATGTATGCATTGAGAAATTATGATGAAAATTGGAATACATTAAGAGCACGTATGGATGTATTTTGTCCAGATTGAAAATTTTTTTTGTCATACATGTGGTAAGGAAATCTGTGGTCCTATGTGTCACCCCTTCCCCTCCCCAGTAGCACTGATGACAAATTCGTGGCCCCCCCCATCATTTCCGCTGTCCATTCCTGAGACAGACGGAGAGACAGACGGATACACAGACAGACAGCTAGCTAGATCGTCTTATAAACAAAGGTAACTGACGTACGTGTGCAGCCGGAGAGCCTAAGGCACAGCAGAGCGCACAGGAGTACCCTGAGGCCATCGTCCATGACGCCCTCGGACCCCCGCCGGCAGCCGTGATCGGCCGGTGTGCACGCCCTCCTCCGATTGGCCAACCTGGAAGAAGAGGAGGAGCAAGAAAAACAAAAAGACATCAGACACCAGCTTGCAGCCACGGCGACGAAAGGAGACAATGGAGAGCATCTCTCTAATCTTCACGTGGCACCACTTGACCCCCTTTGCGGGCTCTGCGGCAAGGACATCAACAGTTTTTCCACTTGGGGCCACGAACAGGAAAAAAAAAAATACAAGAAAGAGAGGGGCCCACTTCACTTTGTGTTTATCAAACATCCATCATCCATTTCGTGACGTACGAGATTAATTTGGGTGACAGGCGGAGTCCAGGCTGGGCGGTCGTCAGCCAATCACAGGACAAGACAAAAAAAAAAATAAATAGCCCTGAATGATTTTGAAAAAGAAAAAACCAGGGGAGATTTGGAATCAGTTTTAAAACATTTTTAATCTTGACGTTTATGTTTACGATCGGGATAGAGCCTACTTGTTTCTCAAGGCGCCACTGTACTTCCTTGGCACCAATCTCGATTGAGGGAGTGTCGGCCACGCTCTTTATATCACTCTCATATCACAGTGTTCTGCGTCCCCATAGGTTCACTCTAGCCTGACGTCCCCCAGCGGTCCTGGCTTGACCAGCCCAAAAAAATGGTCCGTAATAAGAAGCATTGCTCCTTTTCAAACAGCCCCCACCCACATCTCCTCCTCCTTATCCTCTGCTTTCCGAGGGTAATCCAGGGCCAGGCTTTGATCCCGGGGGTTCCTGCTCGGTAACCTGGTCTTGAGCACCACAATGGCCGCCCAGCTGTGATATTGATGCCAATGCTTCAGCGGAAGAGCCTAGCCGAGGAGGCAAATTAAAAAGATGACGAGTGTCGGGATGGGGGTCCTACAGGGAGTGGGAAGGGAGGTGGGGGGGCGGTGCTAAAGCTCAGCTGAGGCAATTGTTGGTATGCTACATAAAAGCTGCTTTTGGCAAAATGTAGACTATTCAGTAGCATGATTGTTAGACTGTGATTTGAAAGTAATTTCGTAAAATAGCAATAGTACAATATTACAATCAAACACACACACACACACACACACACACACACACACACACACACACACACATTCTTGGAATAACAGGTGTAGAAGTGCTTAAACCAACAATGAAAGCACTAAAGGCAACGTAGTTTGGATTTCAGCGTGCTACTGTGCAATCTGGCTTCAAGAATACTTTATGCCGTCTCACATCAAAACCCGCATTGCCACGCCACATGCTGCGACAGGCCCCCAGCTTGCTGGCTTCATGATATATAATTACAATAATAAGACACGAGGGGCCTACAAAACATGCGACCGCTAACATCGTCCCTGTACTGCACACCGTGAGTGGGGAAAAAAATGGCCCGTTTAGTGTGGCCCACCGAGCATTTATTATATCCAGACTATATTTGTTGCAATAATGTAACCCTTGTATTCATCAAATTGGTCAATTAAAATGGATATTCATTGTTTATGTTTCTATTCGTTGATGTCCTTAAATTTCAGTCAAACTACTCAAAGGAGTACCTATATTTTTTATTACCGCATCGGCAAATGACCACGCCCATCTGCCAATTTTAAGAAATCCAAAAGTGGCCCTTGAGCACAAAAATTTGCACCGGGCCTGCGCTATATGATAACCGCCTTCCGTTTCTGAGAGCGCCATGGCGACACGTCACCCTTGTGTAAACACACACACAGCTGCATATCGGACCGTCCATCTGGCGCTGCGAAGGAAACGCACGAGGGCATCCATCTTCCCGCCTATCTGGTTGACTTTTCTCTGATATCCGTCACCATGAAGACACACACACACACACACATACATACACACACCACTAGGATATCTGGTGTCAACCCCAAAATCCCATTAGCGAGGTTCCGACTGATGCTGGCGGCAACGCATGCTGAGGGTTAGGCAACCTGTCCCGTCAAGGCCGGCCATTGATACGGTAAAGCAGCAGTCAGGAATTGTTGTGTTTTGGTTCCAACTGTTGACAAGTGAATTCACTTTCTACCCACTGTGGCAAATATAAACCGTCACTACAAGCACTACTGGTCTACTGCAACTCTAGTTGCTGCTAAAGCTCATGCTAACACAACAAAAGGGATATCTAGAGTGGTCCACCTTTAGTATAGAAAAAGAAGCAGCTTATGAAGCAACAATAGCAGCAAAAGTCATTTTGTTTTTCTTATAACTATATAACGGCAGGCAATGCATGATCCCTGAGGAGTAATGTTAGCATAAATGCTAAACACTAACACCACAGTAGATGTGTACAGATTGGTCCAAACACTATAATGGACTAAAAAGCAGATGCTCTGGCATCACTAAGGTAACAAAAGAGTCACTTTATTTTATGACTAACTCTAACTAATTTAATGGGCCAGATGTGGCATAATACTCTGAAAGCAACAATAGCAACAATGCTAAGGGATAACAACACGGAAGACATGCCCAAAAGTATTATAGACTGAAAAGTAATGTTTGGGCATTACTATGGCAAACCAAACTCACTTTATTTTACTTGTACCAAGCGAAGTTGCTGCAATTTATGCTCCAAATACAGCATGTAACTCTGAAATGTAACTTTAGCATAAAGGCTAAGGTTAACACCAGAGGAGAAGCGTTCAGGCTGGTCTAAAAAGTATTACAGACCGAGAAGCAAATGTCCTAGCATCTCTTCGTCAGCAAAAGTCAGTTGATTTTTCTTACAATTTGCCAACAAACCATAACTTAAAAGATCCAGGTACCTCATACATATAGTACAACTCTGAGATGCTAAGCGGTAACACCACAAGAGATGTGTCCAGGCTGGTCCACAAAGTACGAAAGAATGAAAAGCAGATGATCTGGCATTACTGTAGCAGCAAAAGTCTGTTTCTTTTTTTTCCCTCATAAATGCATACAACTCTGTAATGTAATGAAAATGAAGCGTTCCCTGTCAAAGAGACAGCACCTTCTATTCACTGTGCTGCGGAACTCCAACGCAGGCACGGCACCATTCATCCGCCCCCCCCCCCCCCCCCCCGCCAGTGGATAAGAGGGAGCTAAGGTCCTGACACAGGAGAAAATAAACACACTGACAGGTTGCCCTCAGGGAAAGCAGAGGAGGAGCGGGGGTTCAAGTTTAGGGGGGTGTTAGAGCACCTGCACAAACTCCTTAAAGCCCCATCAGCCCCCATGTGGGCCCAGCCCATATCCCTGTCCCATTGGGTAAACAGGGACAATAAAAGGCGATGCGGTGGAGCATCAAAGAGCCGCGGGGCAGAGGCAAAACAGGTCACAACTGGTGCTCTTAACTCAGCTTCACATGACGCCACAGCCGAGTGGAAGCCAACGACAAACAATGTGGGCCAGTGGGAATGAGATCAAATCTCCTCACCGCACTGACACCGACACAGACACAGAAACCAAATCCAGACAATTGTAAGACGCAACTTGGCATTGAGGGAAAGGACAATGTATGGATGATTTCAATGTCACTCCTGGTATGGCGGTCGACCAATCTGACCTGCGAGCAGAAGCAGACCAGCGGGCTATACCCCGGACCTGCCCGCACTCGCCCCTCGGATCCGCGAAGGGAGTCTGCATTCCTCAACTCAATACAGAGGCAAAGCCAGCGGAAAGGACAGATGCAATGATGTGAGATAAATGCAAAAACAAGAAGATGGGAAGACGGAGAAGGGGATGAGGGTTGGAGAGGTGAATATTTATCAAGCACCAATTCCCCACCGTCCTCTCCCGCCACTCTTCAACACCATTTTTTTTTCTTAGCATCTCAGATATGGGCCGTGTTTGTATCTGCCAATAAACGCACTGATTTTTGTCCCTACTGCGATGGCACATTGACTTACAAGTGTCATTCCAAGACCTAGTTCATGTAAAGTGTCAGTGATGTCAGCAGTGAGAGTCATGTCGGCCAGTAAGTTTGCATGTGAGCATCTGAGAGTCGACGACTAAGGCGGCGCAAGGGTGACGGCGAGGTCAGGTGGGTCTCAGGGCCCAATAATGCCACGGCCGTGAAGCCATGGCTGCGATGCAGGATCAAGAACGAAAAGCAAAGGCCCCAGAGAATCAGACAGTCGCATCCCACAAAGTCCTGTTGACCAAGGACACACATTCCCCCACATTATTCATTTCCCTCCCCACATCAACACTTCCAAAACCTTTCCCAAAAATGCCAGGCCCGAGACTCGGGAGACAACGCAAATTCTACCCTGAGGCTTTTTGGCCGAGGGAGCAGAGAGGCTAAAGAAGGGGAGGAGGCTGGCGAGACCATAGCTGAGTGGTACAGTATGTAAGGCTGCTCTTAATTGGAGATTGTTCTGCAATGTCTTGTTTCCCTTGGGAATCTGTGAGGGGGGAGGAACAGGGCCAGTGGGAGGTACGCTCGTTTCCCAAGGTCCTCCAAGAGCCGGATTAGCCAACAGTGACGAAACTCAATAAGGGCCTCGGACACGGGAAACGGATCCCAGAGTATCGCCGCCATACAAGGCCACCTCCGGACCTTTTGCAAAGTAACAAACAACCTAGCGCCTTTGTGGGAGCGCTTGGGGTCCTTCCAGCTGACTTCACAGGCCTTTCAGCCCACAGCGGGATGCCTGCTCGGACCAAAAGGTAATTCCGATGTAAGAGAGGAATGCCCCGAGTGGGCCCTCTTGCCCGTGGGGAGTGTTATAATACCCTCCGACATGTGCCAAGAGTCTGATTCCTTGAGCCAGGTGAGACATTCCTCCAAGCCAGCCTTGACTCCAGAGATGATGGGGAAAAGGCGTTGATGCAAGGGGAGGATCAAGTTTGCCAGAAAGTCCACCTTCAACGAGGGGAGTTGGAATCTGTTGTGTAGGGCACGCAGTGATCTGATCCAGCTGCCATCTCCCACATCCCCCTTAACTCCCGACTCTCCTGGATTTCATCAGTGCACATGTCTCTGCGGCAACAAGCGGCGGACAACAGTCTCTGGTTCGCCTCCTCCTGATAGATCCGTGGCCGATGCCCAAAAAGGTTAAAAACAAATATTAGCAATGTGAGGGGGAGGGTTAAAGAAAGTCAAAAGACAACTTATTATGGGAGGACCTTGTGATAAATGGGCCTGTGACGTGGATTCATGGTGCTAACATTGCGGGGGCAAGGGGAGGGCAAGGATTTACAGGATGGAGAACCTGCTCTGCAAACGCTCCGGTTGGCCCGCCAGAACAAAAACAAACATTTGTAAAGAGGTTAAATATAATTAGTCTTCCTCACCGGCGCACAAATCTCTTGCAAAAACCCAAACAAACCAGCACCCAAAGACAAATATGCATTCCCAAACAGGGTGCGCAAACGCACCATATAGTTTGTCTAAATGTTTATCCTCGCTGCTCTTGCATGTTGCGCGCCAATCAGGAGATCACAAAACAAACCGGCTGGTGTCAATAAACAGACGCATCAGCCGCGTCTTAGCTTCCTGGCACTGGCTCAGAATGTCTAAAAAGTCCAACATGTTTCGGTCGCGGCCAAGAATAACAAGAGTTCACAACAAGCGAAACATAATAACAGAGAACGCATGGTCTCGTGTAACGCATGCCATCTTTTGTAAGCTGTGGATCTCAACAAACAACCGTCAAAGAATACAAAGAGGACGAGGTCAGAGGCATGTTACAGTCATACGAAATACTGTACGGCAAAAGGCAGGACACATCTTGGTCACTCGAATCGTGAACATTTTCACACCATTTCACTTTTAGGCGCATTTAGAAAATGATGACCCTTGGACAAAAGCGTCCCTTCGAACCAGTCGCCTGGCTGACATTTGTTTTTTGTTTTTTTAATATAGCCTGCCACCTTTCTCTTTCTGGGTCAGATACGAGCTTAATCAGAACAGGAAGCAAAGTTGTGACCAAATATCAGTTTGTATGATCGTCTAAAATCGCAACAATCATTACTGGCGTATTTAGCAATTCTGAAAGTAATAGTTGTCTTTTGGAGTCTGCTGTCTGGTGTTTGCTGCCTGCTACTGTAAAGAAATGGAGGAAAGAAGACTCGAAGAAGAATATGAAAAGCTATCTGAAACAAAAGAGGCATTTGTTGTAGTCATACGAAAAATGGTGGAATGCGGCACAGCTCAAATTTTGGTCACTACTATTTAGATTCATGACATATAAAAAGACTAGTAGAAAAGGAACAGAGTGAGGTTCCGTCAGGTTGGAAAAATTAGCACATCAATATCGGTAATATTACACAATTTGGTAGCATAATAGAGAACGTGTGGTTTTGTGTAGTTTGTAAGCTGCTACTGTGGACCGCAATAGAGATGACAATGATTGATTGTCGCAAGAGACCAATATTCCACAGATCGGTGCCAAACAACCATTGTTGTTTCTCCCCTATCCAGCAGGCCGCCGGAACAAAAAAGTCCCTTCCAACCAGTCGCCAATGGCCGCGAGTTTTGGCCTGAATATAGTCCTGCTGGTCTCCGCCAAAACCAAAGTCAGATGTGACTCGCTGGCTTTCGAAACATTTGAAATAGAAAACTGCGGTCTCTTGCAAAGAAAAAGGCAAAGTCAACTCGGGGGCCTGCCGCCGAGGCATATTTAGTCGGCTCACTTAAGGGAATCGCACAAACACGAAGATGCTGAGGATGCAGGAGAACTTAAGTCAGCACCAGACACGATGATCCTCGACCACCGATAATGAAACGTTTTTTTTGTTTGTTTTGCGTCAAAGCTCGCCATTTCGCTCACCCTGGTCTGGTCCATGTGGCGCTTTGCAACATGTTCGATGCGCATACGGCACATTACAGCTTGCCAAAAGGCGCTCCCTCAGATGGTTCCAAGTACATAATAAAGGGTATTTACAGTCACTTCAAATAGCGTGGCTTAAGGAGGCGGCTTCACGCAGCTCAGACTAGCTTGCAGCCGGTTGAAGAAGACCCGGTTTGACAGAGACTTCCACGATCAGTTCTTGAGTTGTGTGTTTGTGGTTTGCATCCCCTTATCGTTCTCTGTGTATATTTAGAGCAAGTCTGTATTTTCATGACACCAACAAGCAAAACCTCAGAGACGAAGCAGACCTTCGAGCCGGGCCCGCATCCAGCCGGTACCGCCTCGCTTTCCCTGCCTCCCGGCGGCTGTTGCAGAACATCTGTTCCTGCTGTTTGAAAAAGGTTGCTTGTTTGCCTTCACTATCACTCCAGCCCATGTTTCTCTTTTAATTTTTTTTTCAAAAGCCGTTACAGTCACCCCCTGCTGAGAGGCAAACTGTAAGTAACTAATGCCCCTTTCAAAATGTATATAATTGCCAATATTAGCAGTGTGAATCATAAATACTCTCCACAACAATGCTTGTATCTCAGTTGAGAAAACTTCATACACATATACTTCCTTGTCACTAATAACTGTACTACTTTCATATTCAGATCGGGCTTTCGCGGCATCTTCTGGCATTTCAGAAAGAGCACAAAACTCGCAATAGGTGAGTTTTTCCATAAATAAAACTTGCGCATTTCGCAAGTACTTGAGGCTAATTTGCCGGACATTTTTTCTTATTCTGCGATTGGCTGGCAACCACTTCAGAGGGTGTAACCTCGCCTACTGCCCGAACAAAGCTGGGACAGGCGCTCGTGACCTTCGTAAGGATTTAGCGGCTCAGGTAATGGATGGATTTTTCCTTACTTTCCAAGAGAGTCGAATTAAAAAGAAGCACCAAGGTCTCTAACCCTTTCAGGGACAGCGGTTACTAGAGTGGACAGCTTATCATGTTAGATAAGCTGTCCAGTGTAAGTTACAGGGGCATGAAAGGGTTAAATGTCTGAATCGCTATTCTGAAGGTGTGCCCTCACCAGGCAGCCATCACATGGACTCAAATTTGAGAATGGCTCATCATTCTCAGTTCCCCCCTCTGCTCCTCCTGGCTGCTGGGTGTTGTCAATCAGCACCCGGAGGCTCCTTGATCATGAGGGCTGTTTGGCACAGCGCCCACTACTCCCCTACCCCCCCCCAGCTTCCACCCGGCAGGGGCCCGGGCCTTGATATACAGGCGCTGGTGTTAGCTAACAAGCAGCGCTCGGTGAAAAAGTTGAAGAGGTCAAAATGCAGGGAAGCTAAATTTAAATCATTTCGCCATTTAGGATTCAGAAGGCGATTTGGAGAGCCAGTCATTCCCTACGTCAAAATATTATGACAGTGATGAATAAAAATAGGAGATTTATCTAATGCTTTTACGACTCTCGGGACTTCTCCGAGGGAGAGGTTGACTCAGTGACAGAATCAAGTGCGAGCTCAAATAAACAAGTGAGCCATGCTTTGATTTAGACCCTCGATTTAAAAACCGAGGTCCACCGTCTGGACACTAATCTGGACACGAATTGCGGGCTGTATTTGTATGCTCTTTTTGAAACACCATGTTAGCGGAGGAGAAGCGACGATTCACCACTCACTGACGGTCATATGGCTTCCCGGAGAACAGAAATGTCATGGAAGATTCCAGCCGAGGATACGCTACAGGCCAGCTAGCCTCCTTGTGGTGAAAATGGCAAAGTGGTAAACCCCTCAAGATGATGCAGCGAAAGGTCCAGATCGCAATTGGCAGTGGTGCTGATCAGCTGCTAATAGCTAGTTAGTCAAGACATACAGTAACTAAAGGGAAAGAAATATTTTGCAATAAATATACTCTATTTACAAAAATGGTAGTATTGGTGTATTATGGAGTCAAAATTGTATAAAATGGTTCCTAGTAAAATAGTAATTGTTATTTTTACAGCTTCGCCAGCATGCTCATGCTTCTTGGTGCCTTTTTCTTTTTTTTTTTTTTTTAAATAAGCACATTTTCAGCATGGTGTTTACATTTTTATTTTGTATTTTCACTTGCACTGTTCATCCAGAACTGTTTAATTTGATATGATATTCAAAATGGGAGTGGAATCCTTTGCAAGACCTTCCGGCTTCATTCTCCCTTGCACTGTTTCTTTAACTGTGCTAAATAAACAAACAATAACAAGCGGCCTTTTTTCTAAACATTTTCATCTAATTTAATTAGCAGGCTACATAGTCAATTGGCAAACCTAGCAAATAATTAACATGAATGGTAAGCAGCAACTGAATGGCATACCATACCAGGCACGTTGTTAGCATAACAAGCTAACGTGATTAGCAAGTGACATATTTTGCTAGCGTGATGATACAGCAGGTAAAAGCTTAAAAATAAACTTTTATCTGCTTTCTGATAAGTGAATGTGGGGGAAGGAGGGTAATGCTAATCGCGATCGCACAGAGTACTACTACTTGTCCTTGTTGGTATGGGAGCCCAGCGGGTGGACGTTAGAGGTCTTGCGTGGTTCCTAATGTGCATGTGTGCCTGTGTGAGCTCGGTACCATTACACACTCCCATTGAAAATTGCCCACTTAACATAGCTCTGCTACGGCAACATATGTTTGTCATTAGCGGGAACACTAATAGTCAAAAAGTGGATGTGCGCGCTCCTAATGGCATCGTTGTGCTTTGTTCCCGGCCTGTACGATAAGAGTCGTGCCGGCTAATGACTTATTAATGTCCCTCCGTAGAAACAAAAGACAGGATTCAGGTGGGCCTGCTAATAGACATGTTACCATCGCAGCACTAAAAATACGACGGATAGTTTGATGATTTAAAAACGACAAGTTTATGCTGAATTTGATTTGGTCCACGCAGGGATTCCCCAAACTGTGGTGCGCACCCCCGGAGGTGTGAGAAGTGTTTTATTTGCAAGTTTAAGCCATTAATGGGAATGTTGATGTTTTTCAACTCTGAGGGCAAGTGCAAAGGAAGGACTAAACATGATGCCTTTCTCAGTTATTAGTGACAGCTATTAATGCATTTGAATGTTTTTCCCGTTTCAAAGGTCTTTGCGGGGGGGGGAGATGAGGTGCACCAACTCAACAACGATTCCAGGTGGGGGGGGGAAATAAAACCTGCAGGCTTGCGTGACTAAGCATGATGTCTTCATTGGTTATTAATGGCTTTGTTTTGACTTTTTTTTTTTGTTTGGAAAATTTGTGAAAGGGGCATCTACAGCTTAGCTTTTTATTTTATGAAAACCCTCATCTATCTGCCTATCTCTGGCAAGGATTCCCAAATTGTTGTGTGCGCAGCCCTAGAGGTACATGAGAGGTGTTTTTAGTTAAGTTTCACGTTGCCGTAACCAAACATGATGCATTTATTGATATGTGAACGTCTTTGGCTTTACTTTTCTGTTTTCTTTATTAAGATGTGTGCCCGAGTGATGCATAAGAAGCGGGTTTTGTTTATTTTCAGGTTTGCATGACTACACGTAATGCCTTTATTGTCAAATAATGCACCTGTTTTGATTTTTTTTGTTTTCGAGAACATGCACGGGACAAAAAGGGTGCGCTAATTCAACAATGAAGACGCTAGGAGGGAATTTGTGCAAAAACAGCAGTTTTAACGACATTTCAGGGGGAAGAAAATGAAATTAAACTTCGTAATGAGGATTTCCACGTGATTCCGCGGGACAAAAGAGCAACTAGCCGATATCAGCGATCCCTGAAAGGATTTGAAAGGTGTCGGAAGTGTCTGCTGGTCCCCCATTGACACCACAAAGCGGCGGCCAGCATTTGAACTCGGAGGCGTTTTTTATGCGCGGGCAGCCATGTGTGTCGCACTGACGCTCCACTCTCATTGGATTCTTTGTTCCCCATCACTTCTTTGGAGTGTTCAGTTTACTGACAAAAAAAAATACAAATTGAATAATACATGAAACTGGATGGCCATTCATCAGTTATCCGGCAATGTACTTAAACTGCAACAGTAATGATGTGAATGTGACGTAATAATCAGTGACAAGAAAAAAAACAAGTGAACGCATTATTGATGACTGATTGGGGCACAGATGTCAAACTGAAGGCCCAGGGGCCATAATTACCCTGAATCAAGGTTAAAAAAAAAATCTGAATCAGATGTACAGTAAATATATGACAAGTTTTGTTTATATGTATAGGGCTTTACAGTTGAAATCGTCCCTCTTTGTGCAATGTTTCACATAAATCGATTTTTATTCGTGCAGATTTGACCTTAAACTCAATCAAAAGTGGTCTTTGGACATAAGATCATGTCACACGCTCGATTTAAAACAATCAAACCTCTGAGCTGAGAGAGAAACTCAAAATGTTTTAGCAGTAGATTTAATGTGGCGGAAATATGGCTCCCCAAAGTGTAAGTGTAAGTTTTCTTTTGGTACAAAGTGATGATTCAACGCTCCATGTTTGGACTTTTTTTCCCTATGTTGTTGACACCGGCACGCCAAATGAGGACATAATAACCATTTTTAGACATGTTCTCTGGATCAAAAATACTTTCTTCTGCGTCTCAGTCACCTGGAAGTGTCTCGTAAGTAGTTGTGTAGTAATCCAATGTCAATGTGAGGAGCTAAAACTGTTTTTGTCTGCGTGCTTATGTTTTTAAAATGTGTTATTTCATCATACATATAAATACATGTGCTGAATCATTGTAATGGTATTTAAAGTAATTTTAACCTTATAATTTCAGTTGATACTCAAATTATATATTCAGGCTTCTTCTCTACATATTTCCTTATCTTCCTCAGTTTACCGAAAATGGTAAATAATGGGGGGGGGGAATAAGATTCAACACAAAAGCTGCACAAAGTTCATTTTAAAATTCTGTCACACATCTTTTCAACCAACCGGATCCTTGCTCCGGTATTTGTCAGAACTTTCCCCGGGCTTCAATGTGCCTTGTCCGGCCACTTAGCGACCACGCACCCGTCACTCGGGCATGCCTTTCCCGGGCCTCATCTAAACTATCCCCGCGCCTGAGTGAACCTTCCACGGCCATCGCAAGCATTCACCGCTCGCTCACTCAACAAGGCTTCCATAGAACCTCCCTTTTAACTTTCCTTGGCTCTCGGTAAATCTTCGTCGGCCACTTAGCGAGTTTTCCCCCGGCGGCTCTCCGAACCTCAGACTTCCATTTCGCAACACTCTCCGGTCACTCAGCAAGCCTTGCCCGGCTGTTCTCCAAACTTTTCTGCTAGCCAGACATTCGGGCCCCCAACACCAGTGCCTTACCTCTATCCCAGAAGCACTGGTTGCCGGGGGATGTATCAGCAGCCAAACGCATTCTCACGGGGGAAAATCCACGCGGGGCCCTCCATTCCACGCGGGCGACACGGAGACCACCGCACCGGTGAGCGTGGAGCCTCTCAGCTCCGCGGAAGAGTCCCCAGCTCCGGGGCTAAAGTGTGACAAATGGCGAAATTGGAGGGGGGAAAAAAGCCGGAACTGATGGTGGACGCTGGAGCACTTTTCACTAGTTATTCCACTGCGTGTATTTAAAAAAAAAAAAACACACTTTTTTGGCGACACACGGTCACTTGTCAGGAGCCGCTGAGCGGAGGCGGTCTTCCGCTACACTCGCACCTCTGGAGCCAGTGTCGAGTACCTCCGTGGATCATAGCAGCAGCGGCTTGGCTGGAATGTCCCAGCCCCGCTCGCACGTTGCTCCCACCAGGAGGAGGAGGAGGGAGGAGGGATAGTGGGAGGCGGAGACAGGAGGTGGAATCTTGGAAGACGACAGCGAGGAGACCGAGGAGGGAGTTTGTTGCCCGCGTGTATGTTGTATGTTGTATGCCTTAAAATTTGCCAACGACACAAAGTTGACTTAGATGGACTGTAATTCCTCAAATTAGTGGATCACAAACGTTTTTGCTGAACGCCATAATCCTTAACACCTGCATAACATTTTGCAAATATAATTTGAAATCATAGGAAACGAATTGCATGCCACTTAATTGTTCAAATTAGTATATATACACACACAAGTACGTTTGCACTAATACATATGTACAAATGCGTACATACAAGTCCGTATGTATGTATGTAAGTGTGTATGTATGGTGCATCTAATAACTTCTTCCAACAAATTATTATCATTATTATTTTAGTAATATTCAAGCATTTGTTTTAATTGAAAATATTTTACTGAAAAATAACTAATATAGTACTGTATTCTTATGTATATTAATTTGTGTTCTTATTCGCATGCAATTTATTTCTATGAATTTATTTCTATGAATTAAATATATATTAATTCAAAAATCTTGTTCATCTTGTTCATGTCATTGTATTTTTTAATTGTTACAATTATATTACTGTCCATTATAATGAACTAATGTAATCGGATGAATTTATTTTTATTAATTTGAAATCTATTACAGTATGTATAAAAAAAACAGTATGGTATTCTTATCATTTTATAATTTAATATTTTGTGTTATAGTATAATCATGACTGCACATGTGGTTTGTCATATATCAAAATGGTGAAGTAACTAATTTCTATTCAAATATCTATTCATATTAGTTTATTAGTGTTATAATTTCATTCTGATTAATAAAGTTATGATTGTCAGAACACACTAAAGGCCGATTTTCCACATTGTGATTGTTCGGGCTTCAATAGTCGTTAAAAGTGTGGAAAAATCTCCAGTCATTTGCATCATCAAAAACACACACAATCAAATAGTGTTCTTGACTGGGCTCATTAAATATGGGGGTGTGGTGAGGGGGTCAGTTTTTGGCACCGCAGTGCGACTGAATGTTGGTCGCCGGGGGCTGTGACACAAGCATGTGTTGTACATATGAACATGAGTCAACAACATGATCACAGAGGCCATTACACGTCTCAGACGGCAGGTGCAGCCTCGGTAGGTCCAAAGGCAACAGAACAGCAAAGGTCTCACGGAAAGAGAAAGAGACGAGAAACAGCAAAGGAGGAGGTAAGAATACTTCCATTTGCCTGAATTCTGTCATGATCCCACTGCTATGGCAACCAAACTAAACAGGATTTGAACTCAGTCCATAAAGCTTCTGCTACAGGCCTAAGTTTCATGTGCCTAAGAAGAAACCTGCTTAATTTAAAAGTACAGTAGTTGAAGTCGAATCTGTGTATTTACCCTTCCATTTGTCCACTTTTCATGTGGGACTTGACTCAAGAGGGTCTTAGCTGGTATTTAAGCTTCATGTTGGTCATGCGTTTGACTAAAAAGATAAAATAATCGACGATCTGGAGAATCATTCAAAATGTGATAGTGAATATGTTCGTCTGGCGAATGCAAGTACAGATTTTGAGTGCATATTATACAGTGGACCCGACGCTATTGTGACACTAGCTCACCCATGACAATGGCATATTTTTTTCTGTGATAAATATTTAAATATTTAGGTGGATTTGGGGTCTACCTCCCAGTTCTGAGGCTCTGGGCTTAGTGCAAGCCTGGCACGAGGACAAGCCTAAATCTACGCAGGGGTGGGCAAGACTAAGTTTTGGTATTTTTGCAGACGCTAAGCCAGTGCAAAAAAAAAAAAAAGAGGGCTGGGGGTGCTATGCGCCATGGTGGGTTTGAAGGCAGCAAATATCGAATCAGCGCCAATCGATGAAGCTTCTCTTATTTCCTTCAAATGTTTTTATGGTTTTATAAGGAACTGCAAGCAGACCTTCATGGGCGAATGAGATAGGGAGATCACAGATCTGTCAAGTGGACACTTGGAGACCACCTTTCCCCTGGATTGTACGTGTCCTTGTGAAAATACTTAGATATGGTTCCAGCAGGCGAAAAATGTACTTTCAGACACCAAATTGTCAGGTGTCCCGAACGCACCTCAGAGGAAAAACCTTCAGTCCACCAGATTGCCCAGCATGGCGTAGAGCGATGAACCAAATTCCTCTCTCCCAAACTCAACTGGGATAAACTTCAGCTCACCCGTGACCCTGAACAGGATTTTTTTTCTGCGATTCATTAAAGGAAGTTTCCACAAAACATGAGCAGCCATTATCAACTAGTTTGTAGTGGCTTACGAGGGGGGCGTGTTTTATGAGAGCTCCATCTTTTCGTCCCTCCCTCGGTGTGACGGGCCGCTTGGAGACGTCTGAAGTTTGGGGAATGAGGGGGTGGTGGTGATTGGACACAGTCGCATGTGAAAGGCCAGAGAGTCCACGGGGGAGCGGGGGTCCGCACACAAAAGGCCAGGGAGGGGCCAGCCGTGCAGGAGGGGCCACCGCTGGGAACCAAAGCTGACAGCACAAACACCGCCCTCACCCTCAACTTACCCCCCCCTGCAATCTCAGCGGTATTTACTCACGTATGTGTGCTGGGACCTCTGACCCACATTTAACTGATAGGAGGCTTGTTTGGTCCATGTCAACAGATTACAACACTTTCATGTTGCGTTTGAGGACTTCAGGAAAAAAACAGAAATATCTCCAACTTGAATCCATTTTACGTAAGAGCTCGGTCCGAATCACATGCCTGCACTCCAAAAACGAATTTCCTCTTTGGATAGTCCACTTGGTGTGGCCGCTTTGAGAGTGCCTCATTATCAGCCATGAGTGCATGCATGTCACAGAGAGAAAGGTGGACGAACAAGGAGCGGGAAAATGTCTGACATGACAGCCAGCATCTGAACAGGGGATTCAAGCTTGTCTCGTGGTTTTGCCATGGGTGCACGTCTCGACAAGACAAACGAGTAGAGATGTGGAAAAAAATAAGTCAGACGTGAAAGCCAGTTCTTGGACAAGGGATTCGGGCTGTTTAGAGTGCCTTGTTCTCCGCCACGAGTGCACAAGTCATGGAGAGAAAGGTTGGCAAGCGAGGCGGGTGGGAGTCAGATGTGACAGCCAGCATGCAGGCAGGCGCTTTGTGTTGTGCTGCCGCTTTAGAGCGCCTCGTTGTCAACCAGATTTGAACCTGAACCTTAAATGTGCTGACCATGACACAACCATGCTGCCCTGATGATTACTGTTTGTCACACGAGTTCCAATTCAACCACGTTCTTGTTTCATAACCATGCATGACTTGAGAAGTTCCGGTAATTACTTTTACTATTAAGAAGTGCCAAGTGCGATGTAAATCATCGATCTTTGCCATTCATCATTAAAGTCGGGATTTGTTTTACATTTTAAGACGGCTGGCAGCATACACGAGTCCATTTGAGGTTCTTGTGGTTCGCGACCCGGCCTTCCTTTCGGCGTGAGGATAACGAGCTGGCAAAAAGTGTCAACGGAGTGTTTATGACCTGCGCAGAACAGCACTGGCCCACTGTTGACTCTGCCAGCAGCACGCTCTCTCACCTCCAGCGCTATTAAAAGACACTCGGGGAGAGATAACGGCACCCCCTGGCCCCCCTCCCCCCCGACTACCCCACAACGTACATCACTGTCATGGGCTAACCCTCTGCATAGTCCTGCTTATCGCTGCAAACTTTCTCTTGTGTCCGGCTACTTTTTACTTATGAGCTGTGTTCAAAGTGGCCATCATATTTTTTCACTTTGACTCAACGCAGGTGAAGACGTAGTGTGAAAATGTCACGCTTTTACGGCATACACTCAACAAATCCCTCAACACAGAGGCTGTATGTGTATATATCATTATACAGACACAAAAGGGTGTGTGTGTGTGTGTGTGTGTGTGTCTGTGCGCTAGCGCCTCTCTCCATCTGCTTTCTGCATCACTGCGGCGGGATCATACTACCCGTCGCGGGCTCCCTGAGAATTCCACCAGTGTGTGTGTGTGTGTGTGTGTGTGTGTGTGTGTGTAACGTCTCACTCGTTCACAGTTGATCACAAGGGAGCATGATTGTCTTTGGAAAACAACAAGGTGTAACATTGATCTATGTAGAGTGCCTCCGGCACATATGAAGGATAGCAGGCGGGTCTGCTTGAGTGACAGAAGCGCGTACGATACTTTGCACTGTACGTACGGCGCGACAAAATCCAATGGGTTGGCCACATGCGTCCTTGTGAGATAAACTCAACATGAGTATGACCCTCAAACCGCCAAAGAGGACGATTTGTGTAAAACTACATTCAGGTGAGCGGAGAATAAAAGTCAGCGGAAGTAACTTGATGCAACTGTGTGTGTGTGTGTGTGTGTGTGTGTGTGTGCGCGCGTGTGGATTGGAGAGTGAATGAAAGAGAGTGTGGTGACCTGTAAGAGCACCATGACTCCTTTAAAAAAGCCACATGTTGGGGGTCCTGGAATGAACCCTGGCCCTTGCAGACACCGGGCCGGCCCCCAATGGGAAAGCGATTGTTTATTTAACTAGTCTTTTATGGAATAGCGAGTGACAGGAAGTCCTTAAAACAGCAACGGCTACTATTTAGACAGACCCCTTTGGGAATAAACACCCTGCCGACCACCATCAACACCCCCCCAGCACACCCCCCCACCCCCTTCCCCAAACACCCCGACAAGCAGACATCCCGCCGTTGAGGAATGCGTCCATTCACAAGTAGACGGCCATCTTGGGAGCTCGGCTCTTGCGTCCCGTCGCCATGGCAATCCAGCTTCACCCAGCGCATTTTTGACATCCCGTGAAGATGTGCGGTGAAGAGATGATGAGCTCTTTTTTTTTAATGTGAGCTTACATGGAAAATAAATGAGGTGACGGGAGCCGTGGAATGACTTTTGACGTCTACACAATGATTTTATGAGGCAGTTTATGGAAAAACACATCCAAACTAATTGTCAGAAGACAATGACCCAAATCACGCAACAACAAAGGACTTCTTCATCAGGTGGAAAAAAAAAAGTGGAAGGATCTTGACTGACCAAGACAATCAACAAACCTTAACCCAATAGAGCATGCATTTTACGTTCTGAAGAGGAGACATGAACGGATGAAAGAATTCAAACTCAAAGTTTTTGATTCAATCAATCCCACACTGAAACGCGAGCTTCCGTGCCGGTTGAAAAGTGCAAAACGTGCATTCTTGTTGAGCTGATGCGTAGTAAAACTGAAAACCAAACGGACGTCAACATGAATCTCTCACAGTGCAGGAATAAAAGCAGCGAGATGTATCCCCCGTCATAAAAAAAAAAGCTGCGGATGTGCGCTCGGCTCTCGAGAACGCATCTGCTCGAGTCGAGGTCGCAGGAGTGGACGGAATATCTGCTAAGCTGCTTCGCCTGCGTGCACGCCGACAAGCGATGTCATAGGTTACGCACACACTCACACAGATGGACACACACAAACCCTCGCACACTTTCACAGTTAAATAGACGCGCGCGCGCGCACGCACACACACACACACACACACACACACACACACACACACACACACACACACAGAGTGAAGGCAAGGCATGGCAAGGCAGTTTTAGATCGAGAGCACATTTCATACACAATGTGCTTCACACAAAGACACAACACCTACAACATGGGTGTCAAACATACGGCCCGCGGGCTGGAACCGGCCCCCAAGGAGGTTCGATCCGGCCCGCGGGATCATTTTAAAAGCGAAAAAAATGCATTAAAGACACAGAATGAATATTTTTAATAAAATGCAATTCGTGGAATATCCGCTAGGGGGCACACAGTTTTGAGCACAGGAGAAGACAACATTGTTTTGATCGGAGAAGAAAACAGCAGTCTCAGTCTGTCACCGAGATAGACCCAACGCAGCAAATAATATCAAAGCGCCAATCAATGCTTCTTGAGACCAAAACAAAGGAAAGACATGATAGTTTGGTGATTCATAGCACAGGGTATCAAAATAAAATCAGAATTAGGGGGAATAAAACACGAATAAATAAATAGAATTGTTTATTAAGAGGGCGGCCCGGTAGTCCAGTGGTTAGCACGTCGGCTTCACAGTGCAGAGGTACCGGGTTCGATCCCAGCTCCGGCCTCCCTGTGTGGAGTTTGCATGTTCTCCCCGGGCTTGCGTGGGTTTTCTCCGGGTGCTCCGGTTTCCTCCCACATTCCAAAAACATGCATGGCAGGCTCGTTGGGCACTCTAAATTGTCCCTAGGTATGAGTGTGAGCGTGGATGGTTGTTCGTCTCTGTGTGCCCTGCGATTGGCTGGCAACCAATTCAGGGTGTCCCCCGCCTACTGCCCGAAGACTGCTGGGATAGGCTCCAGCACCCCCCGCGACCCTAGTGAGGATGAAGCGGTTCGGAAAATGGATGGATGGATGTTTATTAAGACGGCTCATCATTACACTTTTAGGGTTCCTTTTTAGTGACCGGCATAAATACCGTGGATGGTGTGTCTTTGTCCGATGTTGGCAATTTTACACATGACAGCAGGCCGCCGGAGATCCGAGGGGGAGGGCTGCACTGCTGTGGGAGTGGTCACCATTAATTTCAATCACGGGCCAATCCAAGTGGCTCCTGTCATTCCCTTACGACGTGCACTCGGGTCTCAACATGGCGGAAACACATCGGCGCCACAAAGTGGGCACTCGGACACCCCTAATTGTAATTTAACCTCCGACAGTGTAATTCACTGATCAGGAGATGTGTCGCAATACTTCGAAGAGTCCCAAAAAAGTGAGTTAAAAAAAAAAAAATTGCATGTATAGTCTTTGCCCTCACTGCAACAGTTTGTTTGTGCGCTCCTTCAGATGTGGCACGAGGCAGGGATCGTAATCGTCAGCAGATAATCACCGTGGAGCCACGGGAAAATGTCAACAAAGAAAGACACTTGCAGGGTTGCCGGGATTGGGGTTGAGCGGGGGGGGGCGAGGGGGCTGCGCTGTGTTTTGTCTGTGCGTCCACATTGCTGACAATCCGCCAAAGCAGAAGTCGGTGACAAGACACAAGATATGTGCTGGAGCTCGTCTAATCCCAGAGGTGTGATTTCCTCCCCCGGAACAGGATGAGCTTTGTGGGGAGATTCGGGGGCAGATGTGAGGTGAAGACAGAGACAAGTGATGTCTTCATGATGATCTCTCGCTTTCTTTCCAGCTTTCCCCCCCAGCCCCGTCCTTGTGCCACTGAGACGACAACAGAGCTCCGTGAACAATCTGCTCGATCCGGCCATCCTCTCTGGGTTCCATAAATCGCTCAGGCCTGCGAGGGACAGCTGGAACGAGTCCGAGAGGCTTCTGTTTCACAAACGCTGGACAAAGGGAAGAGGATTCATATCTGCTTCCCCTTTTGTCCCAATTGTGGGAGTCACTGTCTCGGGGTTGACTGGTGGTCGACTGCTTGGGAATTTTACAAGCTTGTTAAAGGGGATAAAAAGCAACTTCAAAAGCATCGGTTTGCAAACTTTTAGCCAAGGATGTCTTAAATTGGGGACCCAGGGGACCCATTCGTAATACTGACACCAGTGGGACAAAACTATCCCTTGAACCTCTGAATGGCTCAGAAATTAAAAAGTTGCTTATTTTTCAGAAACAAAGCGTCAGAATGTAACGATAAATTCCACATTTTTAAAGAATAAAGTTGTAACGTCAAATTATTTTCTCGGAGCAAAAATCAATGTCAAAGTCAATGCACAGCCCAAAGACAACTGAAGTGCGCCACTGCCAATGGAAAAAAAAAGTTTGCCGATTCACACCCATTCATGTACACGCAAATATATTGTGTGATTGTCAAAGAAGAAGCTGATCGCCACGAAGAGAGGAAATGGGCAACAATAAAGACGCGCATGGATATTTTTAGAGGACGGCGGTAATAAATCTATCTATCTATCTATCTATCTATCTATCTATCTATCTATCTATCTATCTATCTATCTATCTATCTATCTATCTATCTATCTAATAGATAGCTCACTGGCAAGCTAGCAAGCAAGCTAGCTAGCAAGCTAGCTATAGCTCTCTCTCTCTCTCTCTCTCTCTGTATATATACAGTATATCCATATACTTTATATATACTGTATAGAGAGAGAGTGAGAGAGAGAGAGAGAGTGAGAGAGAGCGAGAGAGAGAGAGAGAGAGAGAGAGAGAGAGAGAGAGAGAGAGAGAGAGAGAGAGAAATGCATATTACCAGCTAAAGAGAAGACTGAAGCCAGTAACCGTGCAGGACAAACAGCTTCTAAAGAGGAAAATACTTGCAACAAAATCAATGGGTCCATTCATTGAAAATAATTGGAGGGTTATTAGCTGAAATTACACGGCTCTCCAAAAATATTGGAACAGTGAGGCCAATCTCTTTATTTTTGCTGTGGGCTGAAAACACTCGGGTTTAACAGTTTCACGATTTATTTCAAGGTCTGCACATCCGGATCGGATACACAACCGTTTCTTATGAAATAGAATCCACCACCGTGACTGTTTATGGATTTAAAAACAAGACATTGTGAAGCAATCGCAGCCTTTGCCCCGAACATTGGGCCAGAGCCTATGCTAACATTGTGGCAGTGGTAAAGGAATACAGTCACACAACTGCTGGTGACATTGGCAACAGCTGCCTGAGGAGAGAAAGGTCATGTACATGAACAAAATACACAACACTATATAAGATGTGAGACACTGCGACAAGAAAAATTTGGAGGCCAGGATGGACTTGGACAAAAAGCAGAGACCAGCAACAAAAAATGTTGTAGGGGAAAGGAAAGGAAAGAAAAAAAAATAATGTCATGACCTGCGCTTGCAGGACCTCTTTTGGGACGGGCCCCGCTAATCTTGATTGATGTCACACTTGATAACAGCAGCAAAATGAAGTCCGAAAACAGTCTGCCTGCCAATGTGAAGAACGATTCAACCAAAAGTACAAGGATGATGCCAAAACACTGCCAACCCCGCCAAAAAAATTTATCCGGGGCAAGAATTTGGAAGGTTTTTGACGCTCTCTTCATCTTCCAATTATCAACTGGAAACACATTTTGAAAGTTGCGTCTTGACTGCGTTCCGAAGGCTTCTATAGGATACACACACAGACAAATGTCTATTTTAACCCTCATGCAGTATTTTTAAGCGGCTGCATGAAGGGTATTACGTCCCAAAAATGTCCCTCTTCCAATGTGCAACAACTTTTTTCACTTTTAATTTTTTTTCACTTTCAACCCCTCAAAATGTTCAGTGGGAATTGGCCAAGACAAAGATATACATCCTATGCAAAATTTCAGCTTCGTGGAGTTATTTTTCACTGTTTTGTCTGTGGTGTCCATTTGTCCAACAGTCCAAAATCGTCCAAAGTGTCCGAAATGTCCAATTTTGGGATAATTACTGCACGGGGGTTAAAAATGTACCACTCTGACTAGCTTCTCATGTTTATTTTCTTTGAGTCAGTCTTTCTCTTGCGCTGTAGTGCGCCTGTTTTAGTTTGTTAGGCTGATTGTCAATTTTGAATCGTGTCTGTCACGTTGGAAGTATTTTTATTTGGACTGTACTGTCACACATTTTTCGATTCCATTTTATTTTCTGGGACCTTGAATGTTACATTTTTGCGCCATTTCATGCAAATGCTGGATGACGCTATCCACACTGGGGGTGGGCAAAGTCATTATTTTGAATTAATCATTCATTTTTATGTAATTAAAGCTACACATTACCGTAGAAATAATGTTCTGTATATGAGGGTGTAAAAAAACAGGAATAATTTAAATATCAAAAATAGTAGTATTAAAAAAAGTTGTTTTTTTGGGGTTTTTTTTATCATAGATTTCGAGTATTTCAGTTGCCAGCTCTTTTCTCCCTTTTGGGGGAACAAAAAAATCTTGTAGCAAGACTGCAAGTTGCAGTGTACTAAGTGGACAAAAGTATTGAGACGCGTCTCAGCTTGACTGCTGGAAGATCTCTTTTGTGGAGGAGTTGCGTCTGCGTGACAAATGCGGATGGGGAAGAGCAGGTGCTGGCGGCGGATTGGATGCGCGTCACGAGGGGGGTTTTCGGGAAGCTCAGGTTGACCGTGTGTATGTGAAAGAGTGAATTCGGGGTCAAGTGTGGGTGTGGGTGTGGGTGTGTGGAGGGGGGAGGGTTCAAGGCAAAGACAAAAAATATGTTCAGTGTTTTTATGTTGTGATGGTCGACAAATGGATGGATAACGGTGATAGCCACACCTTCCCCAGTTTGACTTTTAGCCCAACTGCTATTCCATTTTTTTTTTTTTTCCAAGTGAGAAATGCTCCCTGTCAGAGAAGAAGAGTTACGGCCAAACTTGGCTCCTTCACCTCCTTTGTGGGGAGTTTCATTTCATACTTCATACTTTCATAGCCGTCTCACTGCAGATTTATAATTTGAGCTGCGCTTCTTCTGGGAATTTGACTGAAGGAGGCTGTTCAAAGTCATTCGCTTTTATCTAGCTACTGTCTGTTCTGCCCGTCCGTCTCAGCGATGGAAGTACGTCCGTAGCTTTTGAACCGGAATTTCTGATCTTGAATTACAATTTCGAAATGTGATTTTTCTTTTCACCAGCAAAATATTCCAATTTGATTTTTAAAATGCGGAATGTACCACCAGAGAAAGAGGTTGAAAATGGCATTAAAATCCAACATGAGGTCAGTGCCGTGGTAAACAGGGAGAAGCAATCGAAAACTTTCAGAATCAATCCATTGTCCTGCCAATCCAGTTCCAATTCGAGCTTCATGGGTCGTGTTATATTGACACTGGGAGGATAGTTTTGTTGTTGTTGAAGTTTTAAAGACAGTTAGGGAAGGTCAAAGATGTTCGGGCAGATTTAGGAACTCAGAATTCATTCTATTCAGGAACTTCACATTTATTTTCACACAAAAATAGGATAAGAGGGTTGATCGATATACATTCATATTTTTGTGTCATCTTCGTTCAAATTTGACCATTTTTTTAATGAACTCCAATTTTGGAGCCGTTGAATGTAACGCACTAATTTTTGGGAGATGTCATATTTGAGTGTTTTGATGGTAAAAAAAACTAAATCAGAGTCAAACATTTTTGACACTATTTTTTTTCCAATGTTGACCTGGAAAACTTTTAAAACCAAATACTTTGATCGTCTTCCAATTCAAACTCAGAATTTCGATTTCATATGGCGCGGATACGGTCTCCTTCCTACATAGATTACGAACTTCCGAGTTTGAATTTGGTGTGGTTGGTTTTTGGGGTTTTTTTTTTTTTTTTTTTGGTGAGCTCCTCTCAGCACGGTCGGATGGAATTCTCATGGACACTGACACACTTAATCTCCTCTCCGTTAATCTGCCTCACGGATATTAGGAGCAGCCTCTCCGGCCGCCGTCCCCTCACCTCTGACCCGCCGTGTAATCCGCCTGCGCCATGGGCTCATTAAGTTCAGGGGTTCACACCTCTCGCCATGTTTCACGCAGCTGCCCAAGTCAGGGAAAAGGCTGGCGGCTTGGCAGGGGCCTCTCATCTGGGCTGCAAAAAAAAAAAAGAATTCAAGCCCCCCTTCCCCCTAACCCCCCAAAAAAGTCATAAATCAGCAAGAGGAGGTGAGATGGTCTAAAGTGCTCATTAAAGGGGCTGGTAAGAACATGTGCAGAGAAGCTCGGAGCCTAATAAGACAAGCCTGTCACACTTGGCTAATGACTGATGATGAAGAAAAGGCTGGATGGAGTGTTAACTAACGTTTAAGTGCGGCAGGGGTCATAAAAACCCGAGCGCTGCGACAATAATGGGACGCTGGAAGGCGGAAAATCCTGCCACGGATGTCATGTACTAACAACCACAACACCATAATTGAATACATAATGTTAAAAGAGGGGAAATTTGACCACCGACCACCTCATAATCCTCATGCCAATTAAACATACTTTGCATGTGTACCGTAAATGAGAAAAAGTTGCCGACTGTTGAGGGGAAAAAACCAAAACAAAGCAAAAAAGGATATTTTAATACCATACTTGTAATTGTATGAAAATAAAGTTGTATTTTTTTCAGGGGTGCTGCAGTGGAGATGAAAAATAAGTCCCAAAAAAAAAAAAAAATCCCCAAAACGTTCCATGTTCCAAATTTTGGGGATTTTTTTTGGTCTTGTTTTTTTTTTTTTTTTTAATCTTGACCATACATTTTGTAGGCTCCAGAAAGTGGAAACGTCCAAGGAAAAGAGGACTTCTGGTCACCTGACCCAAAACGTCTTACCCACAGACATGCAGGGAAATTGACTGAAACTGAAAGTCAAGTCATAGAGTGGAATACAGTGATCCCTCGCGCCGCGGTTTCACTGTTTCACTGATTTTTTTGTGCCGTTTTTTTAATGCTTTTAACCCTTTAAATCAGAATGCGTCGGCGGGGCCGCGTGTCAACAGTACAGTATTTCCCAAAACTATTATAGTTATTTGTAGAAAACTTTTACTTTTTTTTGTAATTGGGCCTGAAAACAGGATTTGGTCTTTGATTTCATTGTATATATAGTTAATTATTGTGTAATAACTGTAAAAAAAAATAAAGTTCACTACTTCACGGATTTCACTCATCACTGGTTCTTTTTGGAACATAACCCCCGCGATAAACGAGGGATTACTGTAATACATGCCGACTGAAGTATTGAAATTGTTCCTTTGAAATCCTGGCCACACATTTTGCAGGCTACCAAAAACACATTCAGGAAAAAGAGAACTTCTGTTCACCAGAAACAAAGGTGAAACCAAAGTCTCTTTGACACAAACGTCCCACAAAATAACGTTCTCAACAAAATAGCGGTCAGACATCCCGAGGGATTGATGCTCTGCTGAGTTCTGTTTTGTCCCGGAGACAGAAAACAGATGGAAGTCCATCACGCCTGCGCTCCTCTGGAGGATTTTATAGAAAAATCGGGCGCCTGCAAGCCGAGAAAAACCTTCCAGGCAAGAAGAAAGTTGGCCGTGTGCCACTTGGTGGATGAAGAGCAGCCTGGCAGGGCCTTCAAGCACCACAGGACCAAGGTGTGCTTCCATCTCTGCCTTGATTGAAAGCAGCCGCATGAACGTGAACGCGTCTGACTGATTGAAATAATGAACGTTTCACTGGTGATGGGCGTCTCAGAGAGCAGACGGAAGTTTTTTTTTTTGTGCAATAGTTGGCATGCTGGTCCAAGGAGACATAACATGCCTTGAAAAGACAAAAAAAAAAGCGCTGGGCTTCAGATTCAGGTCCCAAAAATCAGTCAGTTTCATGGTAGCGATGTAATCAGACACTGCAAGAGCACTTTTGCCAATCCGCAGCCTGAAGAAAGTTGCTTCTGGCAAAGACGCAACAAGGACAGGTGAATCCAATTTGTGTTCGTTGAAAAAAATGTGAATAGCAACAAAAAAAAAGAAAAAGAAAGAAAGTAACCCCACTCCAGCCCCCCCAAAAAATACAATGAACATTTTTTTTTGATTTTTTGGGGGGGGTCCAATTTTTGCTCCGTTTTTTTTCTTACTTACTTTATATGAACAGATAAACAGATTAAAATATTAGACAAAGACAATCACATTGAAACACCCCCTGAAAAAAAATCATTAAAAAAAAAATCTGACTTTTTCTTTTCTCTCTCACTCTCACTCTCACTCTCGTTGCATTAAAACGCAAATTATCGACCTGTAATTTATATATTTATTGTTATAAGTGTTAAGGGGACAAATAAGAAGTCATTTTAACCATTACATACAGTCAAACCTCGGTTTTCGTCCATAATCCGTTCCAGAAGGCTGTTCGAAAACCGAAATTGTGCGAAAACCGAAACCACGCTCTTTTTAAAATAAAAATGTTTACTGAACACGTCTGCTCACAATGGAAAGCAACATGAGGAAGTGTCACTTCCTCGTGTAAGGAAGGCGAGAGGAGTCAAATGGTGCATTCAAGTGCGCTCAGTTTGTTCGAGAACCCAAATTTGTTCGTCATCCGAGGCATAAAAAAACTCCAAATTTTGGGTCGAAAACGGAATTGGACGAGAACCGAGACGCTCGAAAACCAAGGTTTGACTGTATTGGTGATCCGAATTTTGTTCTGCCAAATGTCCGAATGGGTGTCAACCTCAAAATATCTACGTTAATTGGGCTCTAGTTTAAAACCTCAAAATTTCCCTTGTATAATTGTGTGTGCGTGAGTGTGTGTGTGTATATAATACACACAACTTCCTGTTTTTGACACAGGACTATTGTCAGGAATTTTCCCCAAAAGTGAGCGAAAATGCAGGCAAAAACACCAACGCGCATTGACAAATATCCTTTGTGTGTATACGTGTGTGTGTGTGTGTGGACGTGGCCTGGAAGAGCGTCTCGTTTTCCAAACCATGTGACCTCCACGCTGGGCCTCGGACAAGCCAAGCGGGAGCCAACAAAGCACATCTGTGCCTTATTTTGCTGCTGTTCAAATGTTGCGCTGGTATGCGCGGACGGCAACAAACAAAGCACAGTTCCACCTTGTTTCCATATCCAGAATCCCCCACCCCACCCCGTCCTTCCTCCCCACTTGCCCCCCCCTCGTCTCCCTCACCCTCACCCCACGCTTGGAGACCCACTCGGACACAGGCGGCATTAGCGGGAATGCGAAGGTACAGATCTTAAATATTGGAGCGGCATTCCAGCGGAGCCCCCGCGGGGTGGATGACAGGCTCGGACTTAAAAGCGAGGAGGCATGAAGGAGGGGGGTAGACACGGAGTCTGAAGAGGATATTAGAAAAATACTCAGAAGGAAAAAAAAAAAAAAAAGTCGCCTCTGGCAATCTTTTTCACTTTCAGGAACGATTTGGTACCTCGGGATGAAAGAGGAAAAAAAAGTCATGGGGACAGGGCGTGACGGCACGCAGTAAACTGCGTTTCCTGAAACACTTTCACATCTTTTTAAATTTACAACGTAACGCTTCAAAAGAATTGAGCTTTTAGATGATACGTTCAGTAAAGACTATCTGGAACTTTCGCTAACAACCCAGGCTAAATTTTAGCTCCTCGTTGAAATAAATTGCGTGCTTTCAATGAAGTTCCAAGCTGTGCCGCAAGGCGGCAGGTAGCAATGACTAACTCGAAGAGATGCAGCATAAGCAGGCATGTTCTGGCGTTACTTATACAAGATACAACAACAACAAAAATGTAACTGTATCCCGTTACGGTTACATAGCATCAAGGAAAGACTACAATACAGTGAAACTCCTCTACAACGAAACCTACATGGACGAAAATGCCCCCTAGTGTGAAAAAAATCTTCATGCATTAATGTGTGTGTGTGTGTGTGTGTGTGTGTGTGTGTGTGTGTGTGTGTGTTTACATCCGAGATCAAATTTGCTACAGTGAAAAACCCCCCGTTGTGAAAAATGTCTTGCTGCAAACACGATTTCGTTGTAGAGGAGTTTCACTGTATTGCACCCGACAGCTGTGAATCAGTGAAATTTTGAGAAAACAACAAAGGCATTGCTAAAAAGAGAAAAATCATAATACAGTCAAACCTCGGTTTTCGAACGTCTCGGTTCTCGACCAAATCGGTTTTCGACCAAAAATTTCGATTTTTTTAATGCCTCGGATGACGAACAAATTTCAGTTCTCGAACAAACTGAGCGCACTTGAGTGCACCATTTGACTCCTCTCGCCTTCCTTACACGAGGAAGTGACGCTTCCTCGGGTAGACGAGGAAGTGACGCTTCCTCGTGTTGCTTTCCATTGTGAGCAGACGTGTTCAATAAACATTTTTATTTTAAAAAGAGCGCGGTTTCGGTTTTCGAGCAATTTCGGTTTTCGAACAGCCTTCTGGAACGGATTATGGACAAAAACCGAGGTTTGACTGTCTTGGAATTTGTGAAGAGTAAATAAAAGTGGATTTCCATATTTTGAGAACCAGAGTGGTGGGGTTAAAAAAAAAAAAACCCCAAAAAACCATTAAATACTTTGAGTGACATCACGACCAATCAGTTTACAGTGACTGACATGTAGACGGCATGAAGAAAAAGAAGCTGCCAATAATGATGAAGTCAGACCCCGAAGCAAAGCGGGACTTAATCAGAAACACGAGTCACAGTGGATGGAAGAATGAAAAGGATATTAGAAAAATTCAGCGGAGGAAAAAGTCGCCTCTGGCAACCTTTTTCAATTTCAGGAACAATTTTGTACCTCGGGATGAAAAAGAAGAACGGCGCAGGGGCAGCAGGAGGGGGGAGGAGAGGAAGGGGAAGGGGTAGGGGGAAGGAGGGTGGGAGGGGGTCAGATCTCGGACTAGTTTTGAAGTGCAGAGGAGGTAATGAGAACCAACTGGCGGCCGTCGCTATCCATCCATCGGGCGACGGGGAGAGCTCTGACGCGCGGAAGAAGTGCAGGCCTCTCGCTGACTGCATCCAGACGCGAGAATATTTAAAGGCGGGAGCATGATGATGATGAGGATAATGATGAAAATGGGACCCGATGCTTATTAGTTTACGTTTGATCAAACCCACTTCCTGAAAAGTGTCACTTTGGATTGAGATTAGTAGTCCTGATTTTAGGCCCGTCTGTTGGGTCCCATGCATGGGTAGGTTTTTTGATGGCCAAAATATTCATGTCGCATCGGAATATGAAGAAAGAAAATTCAACTAAAAGTTAGCCCCGTAAAGTTGACATCCTGGCCCAAGAGGACTCGTTTACAGGATGTCATAATTTTTTTAATTTTTTTTTATCTCGGCCAGATGATTTTTGCGTTCCCCAAAAAGTCATTGAGGGAAAATAGGACTTCTGGTCATCATCTTGCAGAGTCCCAGTGGATTGAAAAAAAATGCATGTCGGCTGGCCTGATGATTTTTGTAGGCCTCAAAAATTAGAAAAGGAGAAAACAATGAAATGCAAGTCAAAGTGGAGTGGAAAGAATAGATGTCGGGAAATAGAAAAATATTGGATTGTAAGTCGCCATTTATTTAAGAAAAAAAAAAAAAAAAAAAAGAGGGCTTCTGGTCACCTAACAAAACAGTCTGTTTTTCACTGAAATGGTGCAAATTTGGCAGATCAGTGCCCAACGAGAAAAACGCAAAAGTTAAACAAGTCACAGCGGAGTGTAGAGTGAAGTCATGATTTTTTTTTTAAAATCTTGGCTGGATGCTTTTTTTGGAGCCAAAAAGTGCAAACGTCCAGAGAAAAGAGGGCTCCATCTTTTTTGGGGTTTTTTTACGCAGAGATCTGGCATAATTGCCACATCTTAATCACGGCGGCGTGGAATAATGCCTGTCGACAGAAATCAGGATTTTATTCAATCCTGGCCTGACGCCTTCTGCTAGCCTTAAAAAGTGTAAAAATGGAAACGATTGCTCTACAAGTCACGGTTTTGTAAAAGAATACATAACTGAATAGAAAACTCTCGACAGTTGTTGTTTGTGGACCCCCGCCACCCCCTCAAAAAACAAAGAGGAATTGTGCTCACCAGCTACAAAATAACTTGTGAAGTTCTTTTGTGAAGTCAAAAACACAAGTCACAGTGGAGCGGAAGAATACATGCTAACTACGAGTAGCAACTTTTTTGGGGGCGGGGGGGGGGGGGGCTGCCCTAAAATTTGGACGATGACAGTCAATTACGGATCCGACTCTTAATGAGTTTTGCGGTTCTTGTGAGATTTTCAGACTTCCAATCGGGCCTTGACACGCCTTTGCTTAAAACCCAAAGACTGCTGGAGTTCACGGAGCACTGAAGATATCCTCAAGTATTCCCATTTCAGAGGCTTGTCAAAAAAATAATATATATTTTTTACGTAATAGTTAAAAGCCTCTTCACTTCCGCTCCATTTTAAAAGCTCGAGCTTTGTTCTGCTGAATTTTTGGGTTCAGCGTCACCACTGGACATTACTGTCAATGTGTTTCACCTCAACCACAGCTTGACAGTTTGGTTATTTTGTTCTTTGGCGACTGCGGAGAGCAGCAGAAAATGATCATTTGCTCATAAAAATTGGCTTTTGAACAATTTGAAATAATGGCTCCACCCATGGTGACAGTCTTGGATGAGGCACAATTTGAAAAATCATTTGTGTCAACGCTTATATAAACTGTGACTAAAAAAAATTGAAATGAATCAGTGTCGTTTTGTTCTGACCTGACCTGATGTAACCTTTGGCTGACCACGACGGTTCTCTGGTGGCTCGTATCCAGTTGGCCATGTCAGCACTTTGAAGCATTTCATATCTCCGTTCTTTCCTTCTTCAGATCTTTTTCTTATTTTTTTTTTGCATTGTCAGATGTCAGGATGAGGCCTGCGGTCCAAATGGCTCGTTCCTTTGCAGGACGAGCCAAGCAGAGGCGGGCCGGAGTGGGAAATGCTTTTCCCCCAGATTCCTCCAGATAACGTATCTGTTCCTCGGACTGGTCGGCCACGAAGGCGTTTCTTTTGAGAGCGTCTGGTGAGACAAAGTAAAGCAATTACACTTACTTAGCCGACTGTGTAAACGCTCGCGTCTTCTTATCTGGAAAGGAGGATAGGAAACAGAATCAGCAGACATGGAATCTCATCTGTAATTACTTGTCAAGCTTTCACTGTATCTTGTTCTCGATTGCTTGTAAAAATAAAGCCAACGTAAAGACGACCCAACGCGGACGAGGTCAGAACTCAAAGGCGGGATTTGCATAACATTGTTCAAGTGACAAGAACTGATCCCTGTGTAGAACTGTTTCAATCTCGACTCGAGTCTGATTTTGACACTTTTGCATTTGCGCCGTTTGACTTTACGTACGGATTTTGGCCTGTTTTACTGCCGCTTCTCCTCTGTTTTTGTTGGGTAGTGTGTCGTGAGATTTTTATTTTTTTTTAATAAAGGTTGCGAAACAGGGATCTAGCTCCACGGCAACTCAAGTGAAGATTAGCAGGATAGAAAATGGATGGGTAGATGGTTCGTTATCCATAATCACAAACTAATGTTCAGCTTTTGGAGGAAGCGCACACGATGTGCCCTTAACATGACAGCAGCGTGCGCAGTACCGAGTTTGTGACGAGCTACAGGCATCCGAGCCCCCCTGCTCTGCTGGTCCGCCGTGTCCAATCAGAGAAGGGGGGGCGATCTCGGCCGTGACCAATCAGGCCCACTCGGTGATCTTTTCAGGGGATCCTGCCGGTGGAGTGGGAACAAAAGCTAATTCAGCCCCCCCAGAGAAGCACGGCTTCAAACACCACAACCCACCCCCTGCATCCATGCTCTTTGATATGTTAGACCCCTGCATAGAGGAGAACCCAACCCCCTCCTCGACAAAGTTCCACCACCGAGTATGGAAGGTTTACATCAACATCTCCATGAAAAGTGTCCATCCTTCAACGGGAACGGCGAAGCTCCCTCAGAGGAATTCCAAGGTCATCTCTTATCTTCTTGACCCTGGAGGAGATCAACTCCAGAGCCTACTCAGAACGCTTACGTGCGGAATACGCCACTGATTCCGAAAAGTGGGTGTAAATCTAATTCATACTCAACGGTCATAAATAAGTTTCAAGTCTTTACCTTTGAGTTCCAAGCAAGCTCCCAGAATTACTGGGAGTCACACTTTGATTTCATTGGATCACAACACATTCTCCCAAATAAATTAGGGAGACTTGAAGCGAGTTTTTTTCACAATTTCAAACCCTTTGACTAAAATGCCACTATGAAAAATCTCTTACAACTCCACACGTGCTAGCCGTAGTAGCTGCGAATGGGGGCGTGTGACTTTAAAAGGCGGGGCCTGGCTGTTGAGTGATGTCAGAGTCAGCGAATGAGAGAAGAGTTGGCTGGCTGTTAACTGGCTCAACCGTTAGCCAACCTGTGTTGAGTGACTCGGCGTCACTTGTGCTTAATTTGTTTCCGTTTGTTCAATCGAGAACCACCCATCTACAAGTCCGATAAAGAAATCCACGACGTGTTGAAGCCATAAAAGTGAACCGCCATATAGCAAAAGACGACTGTATTGTTATAGTCTGTCTGCATATATACTGTAGCTCCACCACAAAGGGCGTATCACACCGCTATTAGCGATGCTTATCATTAGCCTGTTGTATCTCAAGGCACAATATGCGCCTTAGCTCAAGAAAGATTAGGAAAAACTGTGGTAATAAACTGGCCTTAAAGGGTCCAGATTGAAGCATTTTACAGACCAGGCATCTTATATTAGGAGGACAGATTTTGGCTGGTTTCTTCTGTGAAAGCAGATGCGCCACCAGACAGCTCGGTAAGACCCGTCTCGACAGCGGATCAGCCCCTGAACGGCCCTCTTCTCAGCAGGCCGATGACAACATAGGAGGAGTTGGCAGACGGGCAAAGGATGGACGGGATTGTGTGCGTGCACAGGGTAATTATGGGATGGAGTAATGGTGAGACGGACTTGGAGGGGATGGCGGGGGCTAAAGTATGTGGCAAAGGCCCCCATTGACACGAGGATGACACATGATGGGCCGTGACCGGCTAGAATTACACCGCGTTGAAATATGTCAGCGCTGACCCCAACAGCGTCCCTTCGAGCCCCACCACAAGCGACACCCACTACTTCTGCTGTTGTCTCTCTTCAAAAAGAAGCGCAAGTAGAGTTGTTATAGAACGTGAACACCGCCATGTGTAACGCGCACATGTCATCTCTATTCCGGTAGCTCTCAAACTGGGTTACTTGGATCTCCAGAGATCCATGAGGCCATAACTTCGCAGAGCTTTGGGCCAATTAAAAGCTCTGAAAGAGATCCATACACGTTAATCGGCCATTCCTGCAAGTCCCGGGAGTTAAACTATAGGGAGCAAAGAGTTCCAGAAAATTGCAGTGGCCGCAGCGATTGAGTTTGCCACCATAGGTTTCATTGGGTCATTGAGCTGATCCACATGGTGCTCACTGTCAGCCGGGAAAGACTCCAGCTCACCCGTGACCATATTGAGAAGAGGTGCTGTGAAAAATGAATGGATGGGCGGACTTGCAGTTAACGTCTCAAGCTGAAAAGAAGAAGAAAATCAGGACAGATGGCGCCAAGCAGTTTGCCGTGCGGTGTCCCGCAAGGCTCTGGTTTTGGCGCAGATGTAATTCCAGAATGTGGGCGGGACACCTGCGCGAGCCCCCAACAGGTGCCTAATGGCTGTAAAATCAAGTTGGCTCTGTTCGACGTTACCACTGGGATTGTTGCATTAGTCACTCCTCTCCCTTTCATCCCGTGGCCTGTCAGCTCGTATTCATCTAATTGGTGTTAGTGGTGAAGAAGCAGTGACCTCACACCTCCCTCCTCCACGAGCCCCGGCCCTACGCCTGAGCCCTTGCCCAGACCTCCAGTCTGCTGCGGTGCCGTTCACGCAGCGCCTTTATGCACTTATGCGCATTGAACTCTGCTTGCCCCCCGACACTGATGAGCCTCTGCTCATCACGAGTGACAGGCCCGACCAGGCAGACCGTCTCACCGCTGCTGGGGGTGTGGGGGGCCCACATTCCTACAGGTGCTGTGCAGAGGATGAAATATGAAAGGTCCCATCGAGAGGCCAAATGTTACCAGAAGACAATCATCGGAACATTTGCCTCCAATCAGATTGAAGTGCGGCTATGACCTGATGTCACAGACCGGCTCAGTGGCGGCGTGGAAGTGTCTGGTTGTTCGTCTCTACGCTTGCCCTGCGACTGGCTGGCAAACAATTTAGGGTGCAGTCTCCAGCACCTCTCCGCGACACAGTCAGCGGTGTTGAAAATGAACATGCTGTATAGATATGAAGAACACAACGTAGTATGACACAATGTAACATAACACCTAGCATAATGTAACAATGGGTAACCTTACCATAATCTTGTTTTTAGGGACAATAAACAACATAAATACTATGCATACAAACTCCATTGATTGTCAAATCAATCACAGGGCCTAAAAAAAGGATTTCCTTCCTGGCGTTTCCACATACGCTGACACGCCGACGTCATTTCTTGTCTGCCTCTGATTAGGACTTTGTGCTGCATTCTATCAGCGCCTTGTTTTATATTACCGACAACTGAACTCTTGCAGTTCTTGTCTTGTGTTTCAGTTTGAACGAGCGGCCTTCCTTCCCATCGTGCAAATAACGGCGGTTTGGCCAGATGTGCACTGCCTGTCCACATTCACTTATAATGTGGCCCAGAGTGACGGAGACATTGGAATTCCATAATATTTCCACAGATTTCCCAATAATCTCTCAGTGGCAAGCACCCTCGTCCTTTTCATTTTATACTTAAATATTACTACTTTATATGCATTCACACATCTAGAACATAAGCATACAATATATAAGAGTACATCTATTTTGTCACTTCTGGAATTTTGTTACCTTGCTCAAGGGCACAAATTCCATATTTTGGAGTTATGAAGCACCTTCCAGTCTCTGTGGCCTCATCCTTAAAAAAAAAAAAGGAAAAAAGTCAACTCCTGCCAAAAGAGGAGAGGGAAAGGGTTTTTGCGTTGGGGGAAGGAATCTGGACCTGGTTTACGGTTTGTGGCTGTAAGAGGTTACTGATGGGACAAAACCAGCTTGATGAAATGTCATAAATCTCTTTGAGTGTCTGCACTTATCTCAGACTTCTTCGAGAATCCCCTGGCATACACGAGGCCTGGTGGAAAACAAACTGTTTTGATCTATCTTATCTTGCCTTCTTGTAGGAATGCCGAGTACCTAATGATGATGTTCATCAAGAAAGAACCTATCCTCAAGACTTGCGGAGCCCCACTAGTTTTCTACTGCAATGCCTTTTGACATTCAAGTAGAGTGAGTGTACTGCAAAAATCTGTGGTCTGAGTCGCGAGCCTTGTCAAAGCAGTTTTCCACTGTTCCGGCCAGTCACCGTGACATTTATGTAGCGTACGTAAACTGACGCATTTCATGACCGGAATTTGACCTCCAAAAAAGGAAAATGTGGTCAAGAAGTCAAACAAAATCCCAGACCCCAAACAAAAATGGAATGTTATTTACATGTTCTCAGTCAAGAGAAAACAATTTTAATGACCATGGCAGAAGAATATCATACGGATTAATACTTTTTCAATTGTTACTTATTCACTCGACTGCACACGGTATCATGCCATACTTTTTAATTATATGATATTCCTGAGTGTTTGTGCCACTGAAATTGAATGATTCCCTGTCGTTGTTGGTGATATTTTTTTTCTAATAGTATAATTTGGTCACGACACGTGTGAATGGAAAATGTTAGCCTAAAGGCATTTTGCAGCATGTGCTAGCAGCATTGTATTGCAGCTCAATTCACATTTCTCTCCGGTTCTAGCCCTGGAAATAGCTTAGATTGTACGTTTCCACTTTTAACGTGCTCATTAGCAATATATAATAATGATGTTGACGTTTTTAGTTTGAGTTTAACTTCGTAACTACCTTGAAGTTTTGATTAGCTACTTCTCACTTTAGCTCGCTATAGTGCGGTGTTAGCTAGGTGTGTTAGCTAAGTAACGCTGATGTAAACACAACGGATCTTATAGGGGGTAAAAATTTCATATCTATTTCCAATTTTACTGGACCAACACCGAGTAGCCTACAAATGGATTCTGAAGTTCATCTGTACATCTGTGGCCGAGGGTTTGTTTCATCATTGTTTTGCATCCGCTCCGTGTGATGGCAACAGAATAAATGGCACAAATTAGCCCTTAATATTGAACAGTAGTCGTATCATTCATGTCAAGTCAAAGTGGATCTACAACAAAATTTTAAAAACTCCCCCGCGACGTAAACGTGGTGGAGTGACCACCAGTCTCCTGGAATGCTAATCGATATGTCACAATTCATCTCCAATACCGCACAACACACTCTTTAGATTCCAGCTTTTCATTAATCCACGGGTCTTTTTTCATGTGCTCTGCAGGTGCTGATGTTTGGTTTATCAACTGAGTATAAATGCAGTTATTAATTGAGGAGAGCACATTTTGCCTGCACGTTGTCGTCTGTTGATGGATGACAGGAAGGAAGGGACATTTTACTGCAGAGTGAGGGAAAGGGGGATTGCCCGGGTGAGGGGGGGTTAGTTGAGTTGTCTTCAACGGCAACACAAAGTGGCCCCCTCCAATGGCTTTCACTGAGTGGCTGCTGGGTAATTTATAGCCTAAAAAGGCTTGTCGGGTGAAAAACATTATTTTAGCGGCCTCCGCATCCCAATAGAAGCCAGATGTGGAGGGATTAGCAAAGACCCCCCCGACTCTCCTCCACCCCTCACACTTTACCCAGCTAACTGTCTTATTTTCCCCACCCTCCAATCCCGGGCTTCCCTTTTACATATTTGTCCTTAAGGGTGCGCTGCTGTGTGTTGCGAATACGAGAGGCAGTCATCGCCCTGCTTTCGTAAGCCAAGTGATGCGTTCCCCAACAAATGCTGTGTTTATGCCACGCTCATGTACAAAACGGGAGCTCTGCGGTCGCTGATGTCGCTTCCCTCTCAAGGGATGTGAGTGGCGAGGATGCCGGGTCACAAACTCACTAAAATCTCAGTCTTTCCCGCCACGAGGTGGAATGAGACAACATGCGAAACGCAGACACCCCATTAACAGTGAAAAATAAATAAATTATGAGCAAAATGGACGTAACATCATGTACTATAGCACTTAGCATTGCCTAACCGAACACAATTAAACAAACATAATGTAACATAACCTGAAACAATGTAATACAATTTAACGGAATATCATGTAATGTAACTTTTCAGAACTATCTTATGTAAATTACCAGCATAGCAAAGTGTAATTTAACCCTCATGCAGTATTTTTAAGCGGCTGCATGAAGGGTATTACGTCCCAAAAATGTCCCTCTTCCAATGTGCAACCACTTTTTTCACTTTTAATTTTTCTTCACTTTCAACCCCTCAAAATGTTCAGTGGGAATTGGCCAAGACATAGATATACATCCTATGCAAAATTTCAGCTTCGTGGAGTTATTTTTCACTGTTTTGTCTGCGGTGTCCATTTGTCCAACAGTCCAAAATCGTCCAAAGTGTCCGAAATGTCCAATTTTGGGATAATTACTGCATGGGGGTTAACATAACATAACTATCATAACAATACAAAGCAGCATAATGCGATAAAATAGGATGCAATTTAACTGTAGGTGTCTGTATCATAAGTGTGTGTATATTTCTGCGCCCGTGCTTGCAAGTTAGTGTGCGCGCGCGCGCGCGTGCGTGTGCACGTGCGAATATACAAAGTGATGGTAGGGGGTGGTTCCGCTCACGCGATCACAGTGTGTCAGTTGGCGGTCAGGACGTGGAATTCTCTGATGTGATCTCAGAGTCTCCTGCCTCCCAGCTGTCACTGCGCCTCTGGCAACCCCACTCGGATGATATTCAAACGCGCGCACGCACGCACGCACAAACACACACACACACACACACATATCCTCCTCACCAATGCTCCCTTTGAAGATGGCTGCTCCCCAGGAAATTGAAAGCTGTTTTCAAACAAAGCCAGGAGGAGAAAGGAGTACAGTCACATTGGAGAGAGAGAGAGAGAGAGAGAGAGAGAAAGAGAGAGGCTTGATGGAGAAGGTGGAAAGGGGTCACTGGTGCCTCCTGTCTCTTCTCCACTTTAACCAGTTTAAAACCAGTTAAACACTTGAAATAATGAACTGACCTGACAGCAACACACCCACCCACACACACACACACACACACAAAGCTAAAGTGAGCGCCCATTGCGATTCCACTGCATTATCACATTTTACCACCAAGTCTCGGAACTCTCTCTCTCTCCCCCTCTCTCTAGTCTCTATATACAAACATTAAAAAGTCACATTTCCACAGCATGTTCCCTCTACGGTTTCAACTGTGAGCGACAGTCAAGTGACAAGAAAAATGTCCAGGTTTGACCCCCCGTCTAAAGCCAACATCCAGTCATTGCTTTGGGGAGAGGGATTGGGGGGGAGCATTTCTACGTCTGCGTTCGAGGTTAACTCACTTTTACACATTCGACACTGAGGTGACATATTTAAAAAAAAGCCCACAGTGCAAAAATCAACTCTTTTCCCGATATATATTTTTTGAACAAGTTCACAAGCGCTCCGTTCGTTCCCCATCCCAAACACGTCACGTGGCTCGCGTTCAACCGGTGACCCAACATCTGACCGAGCGGCGAGCAAAAACTGAAAACACATTTCTGTGTTTGTTCTGCGCTCAAAGCTGGCCCACCTGCAATGCGCAGCGTCGACGCCGTTAATCATGACATGATGTCACATGTAATCAACATAATCGCACATAATCTGTCGTCTGGTGGCCGCTAGAGCAATTATGTTTTATGTTTTTGCACTACAGTTTAACACGTTTGCGATGTGAATGTACAACATTCATGGAAAACGAGCACTGGCGCGTCCTCATCGGCATGTGTTGAATACAAGTTGGTGGCAGAGTTTTATGAGGGTTTTTGGTTTTTTTTTGTTACTGTGATGATACAGCAAAAGAAAAACAAAACGACAAATGGCAGCAACACTTGAACACACGTAGTGTTGTGTGTACATGTGCCCGTGTATCTAATACAGTCAAACCTCGGTTTTCGTCCATAATCCGTTCCAGAAGGCTGTTGGAAAACCGAAATTGTTCGAAAACCGAAACCACGCTCTTTTTAAAATAAAAAATGTTTACTGAACACGTCTGCTCACAATGGAAAGCAACGCGAGGAAGCGTCACTTTCTCGTCTACCCGAGGAAGCGTCACTTCCTCGTGTAAGGAAGGCGAGAGGAGTCAAATGGTGCATTCAAGTGCGCTCAGTTTGTTCGAGAACCCAAATTTGTTCGTCATCCGAGGCATAAAAAAATCTCAAATTTTTGGTCGAAAACGGAATTGGACGAGAACCGAGACGTTCGAAAACCGAGGTTTGACCCTATGTCCAATTTGTGAGTGTGCGTATGGCGTAACATCATGTTAAGCAACAGAAAGTTATTACACAGGGTAACATAACAAGATGATGTAACCCGTTAATAAAAATGGAATGACATGCCAGGCAGTGAAACTAATGAGATGGTGGACAGGGGACACCCGAGGAGAGACAAATTCCCCACATGAGAAACCAATGAACGTGTCATGGAAAACGAGCAATTGCGAGGCAATCAATCAATGATTTCACCATTTTATGAAGAGCAGATTGTTTTGATGCGTCTCCTTCAGGACTCCCGATATGAGGGAAAACTGTCTTCCCTTCAAATGCCCCCCCCCCCCCCCCACCCACCATTGTCGTCATGGAGACAGTCCGACCGTGCGTCAAACTCCAGGGCTCCACTTCTGTCGAGCTTTCCTCTGGAATAACATTTTGATGATCCGTGTCTGTGGGGGCAGACGGGTTGTGTGGTTTGGCCCGAGGGCCAGCCGACGGGTGGACGGCGTTCCCGGGGGAAGACAAACAAGCGGTGATGGGCAGGTGCAGCGTCCAGACGGAGGGCGGCACGTCCAGAGTGGCATCTTGGCACGCAGCCTCACTGCAAGGCGCCAACACAAACGTCTGCCTCATTGGAAGCGAACCAAGCGAGACTCGAGCGGCAGAACCAAATGGCTCCATGGACTGCTACCAGGTCGCAGACCGGTGCTTGAAGACCACTGCTTTAGAGAATTTCAGCCTCTCGACAGGAAATATTCTCAGATTTTGAACACTCCTCCGTAAAAGTTGTTGAAATTGTGGTTGTTGAAATGTAAGTCTGAGGCAATCGTGAAATCCGAGCTTTTGTTCTGAGAAAGTTTCTGTTTGTTCATTCTTTGATTTGATGAGTACACCCAATTACTGAAAGTAAGCGGATTTTAGTTGTATTATGTGATGACACAGAAATGTAAATGTAAAAATGTAAAAACAAACAGGCCCTGAAAAAAAGTGGTCCAATAATTGACCCTTGCGGAACTCCGCATGTGATCCACTCAGAATTACCAATTGAGGCAAAGTAGACCATCTCTTGTAAGATTTTAAACAATTTAAGCCATCTTAAGGGTGTGTGTGGCTTATAATGGTTGACAAAATCAGCTAAAGTTGACCACTGCCGTCCGTCATAAGATTTGAAGTGTAATTTTTTTTCTGTGGCTTTCTGAGAGGGAGAGTGATGTTTCGCCAAGTGTGTTGTGATGTAAAAGGGAGTGCTTGGAAAAGTGAAAAGCTGCCACAAGGTGACCCTGAGCCTATAAACATTTTTGGGGAGGGATGGGGTTCCGTATGTGCGCTATCTCCTACACATTCTAATGGACCGTTTCGACCTATGTCCACAGGTGTGGGGGTCAGGGGTCGTCGCTTTATGGCGGAGCGGGAGGTGGTGGGACTGGGGGGGGGGGGGGGTCGGGACCTGTGCTCCGTGGAATTTGGGAGTCGCCATGGCAATGGCAACGGAGTAGCCAAGATGACAGGTAGCCCCCAGGGGCTGTAAATAACAGCTACGCTCTCGTACTTTTTGTGTGCGGTGGGCTGAGCGGGGACTCACAACAGGAAATGAACACAAGAGGCACAGACAGTGATAACAACGGTGATTGTTTTGGAACACCGAGCAGCATATTTGTAGCCAGCCGAAATGCAACGTTGAACGCATATGCGCGTCTTGAAACAACATTTATTGAACTCTGTAAGCCACGCCCCTTTTTACCATCCAGACAGGACAAACAAATGCTCGGTCTCTGTGAATGCCTGTCGAAAGAACCCACTGTCCTGCTGAATGCATTTTCAAAAAGTGAACAGGAGGAGTGAAAATCTAGACCAGGTATGGGCAACTTAAGGCACATTATGCACTTCCAACGAACTGTCATCGGTTCGCATGAAGTGTTTTTCACTTGACTTGACTTGTAAAGAAAAAAAAATGTGCTGTTGATGCTCTACTTTTGCATCGCGGCATGCACTGCTGAACTTTTTCCGCCATAAGCTCATTAATCACTTTTATTTAACCCCCATGCAGTAATTATCCCAAAATTGGACATTTCGGACACTTTGGACGATTTTGGACTGTTGGACAAATGGACACCACAGACAAAACAGTGAAAAATAACTCCACGAAGCTGAAATTTTGCAGAGGATGTATATCTATGTCTTGGCCAATTCCCACTGAACATTTTGAGGGGTTGAAAGTGAAAAAAAATTTAAAGTGAAAAAAGTGGTTGCACATTGGAAGAGGGACATTTTTGTCGAGGACGTAATACCCTTCATGCAGCCGCTTAAAAATACTGCATGAGGGTTAAATTGAGCGACTAAAATGCCACAAAAGCAATAATGGCTGACGCCAGCTCTACATTTTTTCTTCTCTATTGGAGATGAACAGGCGGAAGCGCTGCGAAGTGGTATTTGCCATCTAGTGGCGAATTATGTTGTTACAACTTAAACCTGATCATGTGTTGGGGAAGGTTTTATAATGTTGCCCATCCCTGACTTCGACAGTGCGAACCGTACCATACAGTGTACAGGACACCATAAATGGTACAAAATGCAATGGTCCCAATCTGTACCGCTCAAAACCTTAAATAAAACAAATCGGTGACTTTGGGTGTCCAGAGGTGGGCACACCTCTTCGACCTCACTTAGTCCCTCCAAAAAAACATAATAGGCAACTTTATAGATACTCATGGTAACGTTACAGCAGCTTTTGTCACACTTTTGGTATCTGTAAAGGTGCCTATATGTTTGGTTTTTTTCTGATCCACAGCATGGCCCAACAAAGCTATGCAATCACAAAGGGTTCATAGAAAGAGTGACTGGATGACATATCGATCCAAGAGAACGATTCAAGTGTTTGCGTGTGTGTGTGTGTGTGTGTGTATGGGTTGAGTGTAACCAGATACGCAGCTTTCTTTCTGCACGTTGTCACCAGATCTGCAGCCCCAAGAAGAAGGGACTCAGGTGTGTACAAAATAAAGAGTCGGCAGAGGCGAAGCGGGCCTTCTTTCACAGGCAAGGGGAAGGGGAAGAGGGTCCTTCACCCTGGCCCCGGGGTGGGTCGCGGTCCCTGACCTGTGACCTCGCTCTGAAAGAAGGGAATGCCAGGGAGGGAGCCAGTGACATGTCTGAGCAGAGCCAGGAGCAAAGAAGACAGGGCAGTGAAAAAGTCGGAACGCATTTCAAACGCAATGGTAAGATGATAGGGGGACTCGAGTCACATGACTTGACTCGAGTCTGAATTCAATCACCAATTTTAGGACTTGGCACTAACTTGGATAAAACAAATGAATGGTTTGCGACTTGGCCTTGAGTTATATGACTTGAAAAGCAGAATGCAATGTTTGCAACTCAACAAAGATGTTACGAGACAGCGGTCTCCACCCTTTTTTTCCCAGGGACCGGTTCATGAGAGTAACGATTTTTCTAACCTACACTCCCGAGCTACAATGCAAAGACGCTTCAAGCTGTCTTCCGTCTATTTGTGAGGCCCGGCAGCAAATGGACTGCGGACCAGTACTGGTGGTTGGGGACCACTTCGTAGAGACACAATAACTCCGACATCTAAATTTATCGATCACCGTAAAATCCATTAAGCAAGCTACACTAACTACAATAGTACAGCGGTTGTATCTACATTTGCTGCGTGATTGTTTCAAAATGCAAAATGTGAAGATTTTTTTTGTTTTTATGTTTACTTTGACAGTACAGTCAAACCTCGGTTTCGGACGTCTCAGTTCTTCGACCAATTCGGTTTTCGAGCAAAATTTCGAGTTTTTTATGCCTCGGATGACGAACAAATTTGCTTCTCGAACAAACCTGGGTGCACTTCAATGCACCATTTGACTCCTTTCGCCTTCCTTACACGAGGAAGTGACGCTTCCTCGTGTTGCTTTCCATTGTGAGCAGACGTGTTCAGTAAACATTTTTATTTTAAAAAAAGAGCGTGGTTTCGGTTATCGAATAATTTCGGTTTTCGAACAGCCTTCTGGAACGGATTATGGACGAAAACCGAGGTTTGACTGTATATATTTTTGAAAATGTGTACACAAATTGCTGGTTATTGTAAAGTGTGTCGAGTTGAGTTCAGGGTCGGCCTAGCTCAGCGTTAGAGTGGTCGTTTCCCAACCCAGAGGTTGGTGGTTCAGCCATTGCGACCATGTTGAAGTGTCCTTGAGCCAGATATTGAACCCCGAGTTGCTCTTTATGCAGTGTCGTCAGTAGGTGAATGAGGTAAGTGTGTAAAGCGCTTCGAGTACCCGAGGTAGAAAAGTGTTTTGTAAGTGACAGCCCATTTGCCATCTCAGTGACATCATACAGTTCTCGTCACCACCGTATTCGTTTAAATACGTAGCAACATAAAATGTATCACAGAGTTTAAAAAAAAAAAACAACTAGCTTATAGGAAAGTAGCAGTTCATATAGATGGATTCGGGCTTTAAATTATTAGGGCGTGGTCCCAAAGCCCCTTGAAAAGTAAGTTGAACATTCATCTATCATTTTTAACAGTTAAAATCTGCCACCTCGTCTTTGTTGTGATGACATTCATGTTCACTTGAAAGACGTTTGTTCATCTCTGTTGTTCTTCACTCTTGTCCTTTAATCTTCAAAAAGGGCCCCCCTCTAACCTTTGACTCCTGGTTGCATCTGTCGGCGAAGCCATGTGCTTGCCAGATGTGCATTTTGCAACGCGGCTTCAGTAGGGGCAGCACGCAAACATCCCAGACAGGAAGTCCGATGATGTCTCTCCACAGTGCTTACTTAGCCGCATCAGTATTGCGGTTGAGCTGGAGCCGATCCGAGTCGGCTTTGGGTAAGAGTTGGGGTACACCCTAAACTGGTTGCCCATCACATGTGATCCCGCCCTCAACAGTTCCAAAGTGTGAAGGGGTATTTGGATAAAAGGTACCTGGAACCAACCCTTCAGACCCTGGTCACCATAATTCAATCATATTGGTCCTGTCTGAGGGAAAGACCTTACTCTGGCGACATTTTGGTAGAAGTAGAGAAAAAAAATAAACCTTGAACCAGATTTAGACTCTCGTGATACAACAGTCATCGGTTGCTGGGGAATCCATGCTCTCTCCAAGAATAGATAAATGGACCTGGTCCCAAATTCAGACCCTCGCCCAATCAAATCCTTGTGGGGTGAATCAATAAATGCTGAACCAAATTCAGCTTCAGGTTGCATAATGGAGACCCCCCAACGATCATCTGAAGGTGCCCACTTCCAACACCCTCAAGGATCCTATCGACCCACTTGATTGCGATCAATATCGGCAAAGACTTTCTCGTAGGATGTACACCAGATCACCATCAACCTATTTCCGCGATCAGTTTCTTGGAAATCATCTTTCTTGACATGTTTTTGACGAAGAGTTTGCTTGACTCCCCCCCCCCCCTCCCCCCCCCGTGACTTTGTCCCATCCGCATTTCCTCATTCTGCGCGACACACTCTTCATCTGTCTGATTAGGATGGCTAACAAGCTTAGCTTTGCGGTGAAAGGCAGGCTTAGCACGGCTGCCGCTCATGCTGTAACGATTCTGCTTATTAAAAAAAAGTGCTTACTACTCGGTCACGCTCCACCCTCACCCAAGCCTCCTCCCTCACTTTAACTCCTGCTTGCTGGGTTCCAATTTACTCTCTCGCAGAGAGAGAGAAAGAGAAAGAGAGAGAGAGAGAGAGAGACAGCCTTGTCCTGATGGAGGAGGCAAACGCTGAGAACAAGTCGCAGTGAGAAAGGAGGCCATTGTAAGGGGCTGGCCCGGGTACAAGTTGCCCATTCAGATCCGGCCAGCCGTGTACAATGGCTAAACTAACATCATTGACATTTGGAGTCGGCAGAGCTTCGCCGACGAGAAGGGAAGAAGGCGGAGGAGGAGACGGCGGGGGTGGGGAAAGGGGAGATCGGGCGGGCGACGGTTGTCAGGGGCACTAATCATCGATCAAAAATTTCATGTCAGCATTAAGGATCAAACCCGAGCTTTAAAGAAATCGCGACTTCCCCTCTAAAGAGCGGCCCCTGTGGGGCCACCCGGGAGGGGGGGGAGGGAGGGGGGGGGGGCAACAGAGGCCAGTGGGGCCACGGAAAACAGGCCTGGATCAAAGAGCCGCTCGCTTCACTCTACTGGCTGCCATTAAAAGGCACTTTGATAAAGCATCAAGTGAGCTAATGAGTCAGTCCGCTGCTTTGTGTCGGATGGGCACTTTATTTTGGAGTCGGCCAATCCTCCTTCAAGCCTCTCCAGTTGGTCCAAAATGCTGCTGCCCACCTCCTCACTGGTGCTTAGAGAAGGGAGCACCTAACTCCAACGCTGGCATCCCTTCACTGGCTCCCTGTATGATTCGATTTCTTTTTAAGATGTTTGTTTGTTTGTTTTTGTTTGTTTGTTTTCAAATCTTTCAATGGAAACATTCTATAACAAGGGTCACCAACTCCCGTCCTATGCTAGATGTTTCCCTACACCCGGGGTCGGCAACCCAAAATGTTGAAAGAGCCATATAGGGCAAAACAAATGTGTCTGGAGACACAAAAAATTAAAAGCCTTCTATAAAATTTACATTGAAGGAAACCAGGGAGCCACTAGAGGTCGCTAAAAGATCCGCATGCGGCTCTAGAGCCGCGTGTTGCCGACCCCCCCGCCCTACTCCAACCACTTGAATCAAATGATCAGCTCATCAGTAAGATCTGCAGAAGCCTGACAACAATCCTGATCATTTGAATCAGCTGCGTTGGAGGAGGGTAGCGTCGAAAACTTGCAGGATAAGGGCCCTCCAGGACCAGAGTTAGTGACTGTTCCATCACAATAAAAGTCATAATAATTCATGTTTTATTTGTTTTTACCTTTAAAAAAAATAAAAATCCTGAGTTGAGCGTGTCTCCAAACAGCAACTACGAGGATTCGGCTGCACATACACACGCGTCCGCTTGGTGACGTCCACACATCGAATGAGGGCAGCTCATGAAGGCGTCCCTGTGTGTCCATACAAGCCCATGCATGCGTTTGGAAGCATGTAAACAAGGCCGGACCACCTAGCCCGGTCGAGCCTGCCAGCCTGGAGGCAACCTGGATCCGCTTCGACATCTCCTCGCCACGGTGCCAACCCGCAACCTGCCCCCCCCCCCACCGATATGACCCCTCAAGGTGGAGAGGGGGAAGGGGTGGTCAGCTGAGTCTGTTAAATGTAATAACAGCTGCTCGAAGCAACAAACTGCGAACCTGATATACACTCGCGAGGCCTGACCCCTGCCCATGAATCAGCCCTGGACGGGCGCTCCTTGAATGCGCCTCATGAACAGAATATTCCCCGCACTACCCTGTCGAGGCTCTGGCCTATTTGTGGGTCGCCCCCTCAATGCAAGCCGAACATCTCTTGGGTGCGGAGGGAATGTTTCCGCATGTATTTAAAGCAGATTATTTGTTTTGGTTTGGTGGGGTGCAAGGAGAGGACGACGCTGGACAGAGGTGATGACAGTTGATGGTTGTATTAGTGCCACTACTTAAGAATAGAACTTTGGAGATGACATACAGTACATTTGGATTGTAATTTCTGACACTCAATCTTACATAAGAGCATTTACGCTTCCTTTGTGCAAGTGGAATCCTCTTGGAATTAAATCCTCCTTTTTGAGAGATTTTCATGAGTTGCATAGTTGAAGAGCTCAAACACTCCATTTTTTTTTTGTGAGTTGAGCAAAAAGAGTTTTTTCTTTCTGGTACCAGGTATAGCCTTGTCATTGGCTTCGATGGCTGCCTTTCATCTGAATAACTATGATAGCCAACAATGGTGTTCTGAAGAATTGAACCCAAGGGTAGCATAAACGGACGCAACAGAAGGGGTCGAGCGACGGACCCTTGAGGGACCCCACGACTTGGCCAGTCAATCAGATTCAAAACTTCCAATGGTCACAAGGTAATTCCTCTCCTTCAAGTTCGATCTGAACTATTTTTGGACCCGTTTCCAACCGGTTCAACAGTATATTACGCTGTCCCGGAAAGGGTTAAACAACAACACGTTGTGCAGAAGTATTAAAACATTTGTTCGATGTGAATTTTGAAGTTAAAAAGATCTGAAAATTTAGGTTCACCCTGAAATTTGAATGATTTGAATCAATGATCCATTTTTTTCTTCCCAGCACCGCACCGTTTTAAAACAGCTGTTAACCCGCCAATCAGTCACAAAGATGGGCCTGTCCGCACCGCTCACCTGGGAGATCCCAACTCGAGTCCAGCTGGAGTTTACCCGGGCCAGTGTCCAGCTCACTTTCTGTGTCCTGGGGCCGGGGGGTGGTGTGGGGTCACCGGACTTTGAGGGTTTGGGGGGGGGGTTTACAATTGGTCCTCACAGTGTACGCCAAAATGGGGGCTCACAAGGCTGGGCCACCCCCTGAGCGGCAGGGGCCACCCAACAGTCCTGACTGATGCTCTGACGCTGTCAAATGTTTTTCCACTTGTTGATCTTTACGTCCCGGGATGGTGGTTTTTGTGTGTGTGTGTGTGTGAGTGAGTGAGTGAATGTGTACTTTCAATTTAATATGACGGGAAATGGCTTAAACATCCGCACGAACACCTGCTGTGGACATTTCTGCTGCGTGTATCAGGACAATGGGAACGATCCCAAATTCTACTCCATCTGGTCAAGGTCCACTCTTCGGAAAAATGCAGCCTTAAGACGGATCTGTCACGTACGTTGATGTTGTTTCGCTGCGAGACTGTCTGGTGGGGTGTACTGTCGATTTTCGATTGTGCTTGTCCTCGTAAGGGTCACGGGTGATCTATCCCAGATGACATTGCTCAAGAATTTTAGGCCGAATAATTTTTAAAACCATTTTATTACATTGATACGCGTTACGACATGTTGTCAAGAGTTGTGACTGTGATAACTAAATCAATTTTAGGTCCAGCTATTTTGTCCAACTGGTCACTCTTTCATTACGGTGGTCGAGTGTTTCGACATAAACTGATGTCACACTGTCCTTACAAACCTCTGGCGCAACTTTTGCAACGTCACCCAGATTTCTTCACTTGCACTGTGTGTTTGCTAAATAATCCATTAACTGTTCCTAAAGGCTCCAATGATCTCATGTTGGACATTTTAGCATAGAGCACGTGGTCTCTTATTCTGTTTTTTTTTTATTTTTATTATTCATCTCTTCAAGATTTAAACTTGAGACACACACCTGTGCACAATTAAACTGACGGAGCTTGGCTCAACTTTGAACTTGTGTCAGCGTCGACAGTATCGTGGCCTCCCATCTTTGCTTTTTTATCAGGATCATCCCAGTGGCTCTCTGTCTTGGCCTCTTGACAAGAGGCATGTCAGTTAAAATGGTATATTGAGTTTGCGTCATGAATTTTGGTCGGAATATCTACCATGACAAAAACCGCAAACAAGTCTCAAGAAGCCATGTTAAAGTATTCTTTTTTTTTTTTCAATCTTTTTTTTTTATCAGCTCACATCGCCAGTTTCACTTAGACATATAAAATTCATGTTGCTATCATAAGTAGACCCACAAAAAAAATTCTCAAGAAGTGATGTTTGAAAAAAAACGCAGGAAGTCTGACATTTTGGTTCCAAGTGATTTTTTTTTTTTAAATAACGCCTTGAATTTTCGTTTAAAAAAATAAATAAATTAGTAGACCCACAAAAAAGACACAGGAAGTCTGAAATTTCGGTTCGAAGCAGACATTTTGACACTTTTTGGCTATTTAACAAAAAAAATTCTCAAGAAGCGATGTTTGAAAAAAAAACGCAGGAAGTCTGACATTTTGGTTCCAAGTGAACATTTTTTTAAAACAATGCCTTGAATTTTCGTTTAAAAATAATAATAATAATATTTAGGAGACCCACAAAAAAGACACAGGAAGTGTGAAATTTCGGTTCGAAGCAGACATTTTGACACATTTTGGCTATTTCAAAAACCAACCGCCGCTAGATTTTGTCCCATTGTTCCCCAGTTTTAACCGCGTACACTAGTCAAGTCCATCAAGTTGAATTATCAAGAATTAGCCTATGTGTGTGCAGCAGTGAACTTTGATCACTTGTCTTATAACATCCCCGTGGTCACAACCAACGGGCAGAAACGTATCAATGCTTTAACTTCACTTGTGACAGTGGAATTTCCTTCAGACAAGCTCACCACCTCCTCCTTCATAATCATTGTTTGATTTATCGGCAAGAACAAAATATTCAATGGAAAATAGATCTGCCCTCCACGTGTAACAATTATTTTGATGACAGGAAGTCAAAAGGGATGCAGAAATTGAATGGCAATACGGAGCCAAATCGTCACGAATGGTCAAAAGCTTTCAAGAACATAGAAAAATAAAATGCAATGTAAAATGAAAGGCAGGCGGTTACCTCAACATTTGGCCGGCTCTCTAATTAAAACCAAACATGTTTCCTTCAGTGAGCAAACACGACAGGCTCTTTTTTTTCTTTCTCCCAGCTAAATATTAAGTGGGTGCAGGTGCTGCAGGAATGCCGACAAATGTGTGTGCATATGTGTGTGTGTGTGTGTGTGTAGTTTATTTATGTATTTGTGCATGTGCTTCCTCTGCAGCACATGCACCTCTTTGCGCACTCACGCTGCACGGCAAAAAGAGTCGCCATTTGACTTTGCGTAGCTTCATGCAGAAAAAGCAGAGTGAATGATTTTTGCACTTTTGAGGAAGGGGGGGCTGGGGGGCAGGGGGGGCTGTAGTGTGTATTGGCCTTATAAGCAGGACCAGATGCAAAGGAGTCTCTCTCCAGCTCCTGGTGGGAGAGTCGGTAGCCCTGGTGGATCCAAGCAGATTTGGGAAAGGAAAAAAAAAAATCCTCCCTCAATAGACGCCTCCCATTTTCCCACAGAGATCAATTGTAAAAAAAAAATTCAGATACTACTGTTCACGCACAAAAATTAAAGGCTTTACCTCAGAGCCCAATTGAAGTTTGTTACTCACCAAAACAGAAGCACCAACCAAAGCACGCAAACAGTAAAAATGTTTATTGAACACGTCGGCTCCCAATGGAAAGCAACACGAGGAAGCGTCACTTCCTCGTGTAAGGAAGGCGAGAGGAGTCAAATGGTGCATTCAAGTGCGCTTAGTTTGTGCGAGAACCGAATTTTGTTCATCATCCGAGGCATAAAAAACTCGAAATTTTTGGTCGAAAACCAAATTGGTCGAGAACCGAGACGTTCGAAAACCGAGGTTTGATGGTAGTGTGATATGTTACCTTCCAGTTCTTACAGTAAGGTAAGATACAATACGGTACAAATGCAATACGAAACAACACCACAAGCTATGATACAACACAGCATGCTTCATTGTCCCCATTACAAATTGTCCGTGGAAGAGAAACGAAATATTCAGTTCAAGTCTGACCACACAGCCATCAAAGCGTCAAGCGAGGCGTGAAATGGCAGCCGCCCGAAGATGTTTTCACATGCGAACGAGCGTGTTTAATAAACTCTAATCACTAAACGCCACTCTTCCACTAATACAAGTTGATGATTCAGAAAATAATGAGCATTATTAGCCTTTGCGACTTCCTGAAAGTCCTGCAATCCGAAGAGGGAATGCAGGTGGGGGAAATTATTTCGCAAAGGTCACGTATGCATCAGCACACAATGACGCGCGCATGTACGCGCGCAGTGTGAGGCCAGGCGAGCAGGTGAACAGCCTGAGGACAGCGTCAGGCCCAATGAAGCAGCTTGGACGGGACGCGAGGAAGATTTTCGGGAGGTTTCACATGCTCCGAATACCAGCGACGGCTCGAGCAGACATAGATTAAAAAGAATTGGACGTAAAATGGACCCTTGAGGTACCCCACACAACTACGTGTGTTCTTGTAGCCATACCTCCAAAGAAACTTCGCAGACTACTTTTTTTTAATACATGAAAGGTCATTAACCTCGTTTTGTTTGACAGCAAAGTTCAACTAGAATTGGCAGCCTGCTTTTTGTGAATTGACGTGAATAGAGCTGACAACAACAACAAAAAGTCACGTTTGTATGTACATTTCTCACTTTTGCATTATACTGCACTGCATCATCTCACATTCCTCGCGGATCCCACCTCACACGTACAACACGTCTTGGCACGGCAGCGACCGGGAATTTTCCACAGGTTGTCACACTCACAGGCCTACCTTTGTGTGTACCGGCGCGCTCCCTGGGCCCAACTCGCACAGGCGCCCGCACAATGTGCCAACATACACTGACTCACAAACGGCGTCATGAAGCCGAGTCCAGATGTTGAAAACTGGCCCGCGCTGTCTCGTTAGCCTCGGGCGGCGTTTAATATCGTGGCCGTGCATGTGGATCGTAAGCGGGAAGCACTTAGCGAGCTATTGTGGCACAAGGTGCCGCATAAATGGGAGTGGACGCGTCCAGCTGGGCTTCGGTGTCGCTGACGTCATTGCTGGCTGTCGGGATGGGAATATTTGCCCTGTTCGCTCTCAAACATTGGGCAGGTGCAGCACTAAAAGACGAACACAAATGTGCTTGCTGTTGTTCGGCATGTGAAAGTACTAAAGAGGTGTTTCCCAACATTTATAGAGCCAAGGCATATATTTTGCATTAAAAATGGCACAGCATGAAACAAGAATGTAAAAAAATAATAATAAGAATAAAAAAGTACATTGAGTGGACAGAAGACTCGCAGTTTGGGACCCGCGAACATAAAATGGAAAACACCACAGGCACACAGGCTAACAAATTAGCATCGACATGGCTGCGGTGGTAACCTTTAACCAACAGATAGCTGAAAACAAATGGTGGAGCGACACCTGAAGGATAATATAAGTATACTTATAGGGTTTTCGTTGTAGAATATTTTTATTTTGCTTTGAGTACATTACAAAACCATTTTTACCCAATTATTGATTGATTGTTTTTTATTTGGTATTGTTTAGTGACTTTAAAAAAAACTATCGATAGCACACGAGAGGGACTGTACTTACGAGCCTTTTGAAAATTGATTCAGTTACTAGTTCGGTCATTATTTTGCTTGCTGATATTATATTGTTGCATACGATAAATTGATACTATGTAATATGATACTGGGCGGCCCGGTAGTCCAGTGGTTAGCACATCGGCTTCACAGTGCAGAGGTACCGGGTTCGAATCCAGCTCCGGCCTCCCTGTGTGGAGTTTGCATGTTCTCCCCGGGCCTGCGTGGGTTTTCTCCGGGTCCTCCGGTTTCCTCCCACATTCCAAAGACATGCATGGCAGGCTGATTGAATCCTCTAAAATTGTCCCTAGGTGTGAGTGTGGGCGTGAATGATTGTTCGTCTCTGTGTGCCCTGCGATTGGCTGGCGACTGATTCAGGGTGTCTCCCGCCTACTGCCCGAAGACAGCTGGGATAGGCTCCAGCACCCCCCGCGACCCTAGTGAGGATCAAGCGGTTCGGAAAATGAATGAATGAATGAATGAATAATATGATACTACACGATAAGATATTAGATGATACTATATGATATGATCCAATTCAATGCTGTACAATATGGTACAATGTACTTCTATATGGCACCATACGATACAATACGTTCCTATATGACACGGTACAGTACGATATATTATGATACAATTCCATAAGATACAATGCTTGTGTACATTATGCATTTTAGTGTGATACGATGCGTTGCGATATAAAATGAGACTATTCGATAACAGCGTGATGCGATTCTATACAACTTGATATAATATTCCATAGGACCGATTCAAATCCATATGTACGATTCAGTACAGTAGAGTACAGTACAATGGGATCAGATCTCGTAAGATGCGACACGATATGATGTAATGCCATGTGAAACGATGCATAACGGTCCGACGTGAAACGTTATGAGACGATTCGATAAGGCACGGTTTGACATTGTACGGTACAGTACAGTCATGTTTGGTACAATACATCACAACACCATGCAATGTGAAACCAACACAATTCTATTTGATAGGAGATGATTCCATCCTGTCTGATAGGGTAGCTCATCAGCGACAAGAAATCTTAACTGGACTCAGCTTGATTCCTAGCGCGCTTTAAATGTTAGCCGGCTACTAAAACATCATCAGGGTCAAAAAGTTTGTCAGTGTTTAGTATAGCCCCGGAGAATTTTAGGATTATTCCCATGCCGAGGCAGACGATTTTCCCCACTCTGAGCTTGTTACCCATAGGGCCGTTGCGAGGCCCCCTGGTGGCAAGGTAATTAAAGCACGAGGGTCCAGCCGGGTAGCGGTAACACCAGCAAATCCACAGAGAATGATCGGGGACTAATCCTGTTTGGGGCTATGGGGGAGCACTCCGGCCTCAGACGGAAAAGACTTGGAGGTCATGGCCGACGCTCACAATAGCACAGCGGAGGTACCGGGAACAAGGGGGGCGGGTGGGGGGGGGGGAGCCCGGGCGAGGGCGCTGCCGTCCAGCATTCATCCCCGCTCCCTTCTGTGTCATCGCTTTTGTCGTCGGCACCAAGAAAAGCTTGAGAGGCCTCGTCTTGTTCTTGTCGCCACTGTGGTGACGTGTGAGGCTCAGTCAGCACTTGCATTGAGTTGGTTCATTCAACAGGAAAAAGAACATGGTGGCGGTCAATGGACACAACAAGCAGCTTGGATTGGCAGCGCTAGACCCACTGCATGTCAGACCAAGTTCATTATTATTATAATTGCGGGTTGTAAAGCAGTCAAATCCTCTGCCTGTAACTCATATCTTGATTGTTGGAACACAAAAAAAATGATATAAATCAAATGATTCATCGCTTATTGAAACATTATGCTGCTAAATATTGGCCTCCAAAATCCATATTGGTCAGGCCCAATTTTCGAACACAATATAATCTGTTCATGAACACTAGGGGGCACTATGCAAAAGGCATCCATAAAGTGAAGAGAAAAATTCCACACACCCTTGCGTAAATGCGACATTTTTGTCTTGTAGAAAAATGGCACCAAAGTAGATCATGTCAAAGCTTTGTAAGTTACTCTGTGTATTAACTACAAAAGAAAGTGAGTGAAAACAAACACAAGACTTACTAATAACAAATGTGGTCAAATTAAACCGTGACTGGACGACGGAAGTGATACTCAAATCGCTCACTTCCCTTTACTTGACTTAGAGAACTTGCGGGGCTCTTATCTATCAACCTAGCTAGTAAGCTAACTATTTTTTGGATCTATCTATCTATACATCCGTCCATTCTGTAAGTTGAGGAGTTCGTTGTTCTTCAGTGGATAGCTCTACTTTACGAACGGCAAAAGGAGAGATGGAATCCTTTAAATGCAGTTTTATTAAAAGGACAAAAAAAGACGTCTGCATCGCAACACGTTCAAGAACACAACTACCGTAACTAAAACCACTTCCTGCTTCTCTTACTTTAACAGCCAATCAGAACATATCAACATAAAAACATTTCTAAGCAATTACTAAACAACAGAATATAATTTGGGAATGCTTAACATGAAATAATATGATGCTCAAACATAAAATGATAATTAATAATATAACATAAGCATACAATCCTATGGAGGTAGAAGAATGACAAGATCATCACTACCGGTATCGTAAGCTCAAGGCAAAACGAAATCATTTAACCTTAAAATAAATAAATCATTTGTGTCAGGAAACGATGCTTATCTTCTCCCGCTTCGATGTCCTCTGACATCCCTTGCGTCTGCCAAAGGAATCCCGACATTCCAGGAGAATTCACGGAATCAACAGGCATGAAATTCATTTCTTCACATGGCTGCCTCTGAGCCGCCTCATCATAACCTGCGCTGACAATTCAATCTCTCCACTCCAGTGCTTTGCTGCACTTTTTTCTCCTCTCCTAGGCTTCCTCGTCCTCCTTTTCCTCATCCGACCCTCTCTTAATTGCACCGTAACTCTCTTCACCTCATTAGGCCCAACGGGAAATAATTAACAATGCCAACGTTCATTACGGTAATGGCCGTAAGGCAGCAAGTGACCCGCTTCTTCCCCGCAACTTCAACCGGGCGTACGGAAGGGGGGTGGGGGGGGGGGGGGGGGATTTGTGTTTGGGTTAGTGGATATGGTGTCAAAAAAAGTGTATGAATCGATTCCCTCATGGCTGCTCACGCCTGGTGATTAGCCTTTTTGTACTGAGGGCCCAGCTCCTCTCTCGGCTTCTCAGTAGGGCAGTAATATTCTTTGCAGAGGATAAAGAATGTATGCCTGTGTGTCCTGTGATATGGTCTTCAAAATGTGTCGTAGCAATGTCTGCATTCAGATTAATTGATGAAAGGTTAACAATGCTGGAACACAGATGCTAATTGTTAGCCTGTGTGATTATGGAGTATCACATTGTTAGCATACAGGTAGCAAGAGGGTATGTGGTTGCTTTAAATGTACAAAGTGTCGGTTTCTTTGTTTTACTTTTATTTGACAATTACATTCGGGTGAGAGTGGCAGGAAAAAGCTTGACGCCTCCTTTTAGCGACAAACTGCTGCTTGTTGTATAACATAGTCCCCTAATAGTTACCCAAATAGAGTACTATTAAATCTACAAAATCCACACTAAAAGTTACCTGGGACTACCTTTCTCAGGCAAATGCAGTAGGAAGGAAACTTTTAAGGGACGTGTGTGTGTGTGTGTGTGTGTGTGTGTGTGTGTGTGTGTGTGTGTGTGTCTACTGTACACTCCAGCCAGCCCCCAATTCACTGCCTCTCTGGATTAATGTCGATTGTTTGGGAAAGACTTGGAGCGTTGGGCCACACAAGGAGAGCGGCGATGGGAGAAAGACAAAAAATGAGGACGAAGAAGAAGGGAAGTCGAGGGGAGAGATGAAGGCGGCTACTGCTCATTTACCTCATTCAGTGTTGTTGTTGCGGAGCTCCAGATTAGTAATTTATTATTTATTTATTTATTTTAACAAGGGGTTCACCATGGCCCCGAATCTGAAATTTGAGTGACACAAGTGGAACATTTAGAGTTTGACTTGGACTTGGAGTTTGACTTACACGAGGAAGCGCTTCCTCGTGTAAGGAAGGTGAGAGGAGTCAAATGGTGCATTCAAGTGCGCTCGGTTCATTCGAGAACCGAAATTTGTTCGTCATCCGAGGCATAAAAAACTCAAAATTTTTGGTCGAAAACCGAATTGGTTGAGAACCTAGACGTTCGAAAACTGAGGTTTGACTGTATTTCTTTCCCCCCCCCCCCCAATATTATTGATCCTAATGATACGATAATATGTCATTATTAATTCAATAAGTGCTGATAGATGGATTTCGTCGACATGGAACTATGTCCATAAAACAAAGCAAAAGTCTATTTTATGTCAATTCCAGTAAATCTCCAAGGTTGAAATGTGGACATTTCAGATCAGCACAATGAGGGGTTTCAAGTTTGATTTTTCACTGTGTTTCTTATTATTTGATATCAGAGACCGCAGTCGACTTGGATTCGTGTGCATGAGTTTGTTTGTTTTTTTTTTCCTTTTCTTTTGGCTTGCGCGGGAGGTCTCACGACAGCAACACGGGCGCTCGGGGAGGGACACCGTGAGGGCAAGCAGCCATCCAACACACATCACTGGCTTCAATTAATATCATGCGTGAGTCTTCTAACAGAGTGCACACTAACCCTCTGCGCAGTCAGCAGCTCGCTGCATCTCACTCGCAGTTGTTTCTAATATTCCACATATCATTTTAATAGCGCATTGAAAAAAAGTCATAAACAATAAAGGGCTGCCTTCTAATAAATCAGGGTGACAAACGCCTCCCTGAAATAAATGATTGCTTTTCCTCATCTGGAAATATAGCGGGGCGGGAAGCCTAATAGTGCCTCCTGATTTCTATTAGAAATAAACTGGGCGCGCTTTTCTAAATGAAGTGATGCACAAACCAGACAAGAGAGCTCACCGGCAAACCATGCAGTATTTTCAAGCGGCTGCATGAAGGGTATTACGTCCCAAAAATGTCCCTCTTCCAATGTGCAACAACTTTTTTCACTTTTAATTTTTTTTTCACTTTCAACCCCTCAAAATGTTTCAGTGGGAATCGGCCAAGACATAGATATACATCCTATGCAAAATTTCAGCTTCGTGGAGTTATTTGTCACTGTTTTGTCTGTGGTGTCCATTTGTCCAACAGTCCAAAATCGTCCAAAGTGTCCGAAATGTCCAATTTTGGGATTATTACTGCATGGGGGTTAAACGTACATTGGCCTCCTGCGCGCCTCGCCTCCACCTTCCACGCTGACGCTGTAAATAAACACACTCCACCCAGCAGCAACTGACCCGTGCCAAGAATAAGACAGGCTGATTGGGAAAATGGGGGAAGGAGTGTGTGTGTGTGGGGGGGGGGGGGGGACCTCATGGCCTAACTGTGTTTGTTTAATACTAAGTCAGCGCGTTCAGCCACAATTTAGAAAAGTCACTTTGCATGACCAACATGTTGCCACATGAATGCACAAGCAGTTGCGCGCTCACACACAACACCCGGCAACATCGTCATGCCAAAAAGGAAGCAGGGTGACGCAACTTTCGGTGCGTCACTTGGATTTGCTTCATGTTGTCAAGAGTTGGGCACAAACCGTAAGAGGCCGTTGGCGGGGTGTGGGGACCATTTTTGGTCACTTTACAAAATGGACCCCTTGTGCCTCAGTTGAGCATTGGTTTTCCTAAGCCCCCTAGTTATAATATGATTCGGGTTTTGACAGGGGGGAGGGGGGGGGGGTCAGCTAATTTAACATATTGTTTAATTAAAATGGAGTGTCCGTTTTTTAATCACATACAAAAGGCACGCGCACGCATAGGCACTCCCTGCCGTCTACTGAGAAAGAAGTCCGTTAAGTGTGATTTAGCGGCAGTGTTATGCGGCCATCCTTTGTGGGTCGCTGACATTCCCTGAATAGGAATGACATTTCCCCCCCCCCCCCCCCCCTCTCTTCAACACCATTCGGGGGTGTGGATGTGGATTGAGTGGCTTCTGCCGCCACATGTCCGAAGCTTTTGTGCGCAAGGCGAGATCTGGTGTTTGTTTTAGCCCCACACAACGCCGCCACATGCTAAAAGATGCGGGCGGCGCTAAGTGGGTTGTTCCTCATTTGAGAAACAAATACAGTTTTATGAAAACAGGCGGAGACTTGACGTAGGAGTGCCCCAATTTAGTTTTTCGCATTACAGTACAAGCCGTGACTATTTGGCAAATAGTAAACAGTTCTTAAAAAAAAAAAAAAGAAGCTCGGTGTGCTAGCTTCAAGTCGTTTATTGCCACACCAAGTTGACGTTTACTGTGAACCCATTTGACACGGGATGATATTTGTATTTCAGCATTTGCCGATCAGAAAACGGATGGATGGATATATCGAAAATACTTTGCTTTGTAGTTGTTTTGAATACTACGCAAATTTTAATCCTCTTTGTTTTCGCATCCTCTGCCATACACTGTGAAGGGCTACAGTACTTTTTTATTCGTTCGAGGTACTTTTTTTTTTTTTTTCCCCAACGCGACATCTTTGCAGCAGCTGCATCTGCACATTTGAAGAAGAAAAAAAAATGATTACTTCGAAGGGATTTGGAGATATTAAGCGGTCCACATGTTTGGCAGGGCACAAAGAGCATTACTGAGAGATAAAAGACAGGTGCTGCCACGAATGAAAGGAGCTCTTAAAAACATTCAGCTTCAAAAAAGAGATTAGAAGAATGCTTGGCTAAAGCGTTTATCATGCCATATTTTGCACAACTGCAAACATGTGTATAAAAAAAAAAACTGCCCACTTGACTATCAACTTTAAAGAGATACACATTGCATATTTAAAAGTCCAATTTATGACTCATCTGTTGTCGTGTGTTTAGATATAAGTGCAGAGAAAAAAAATACATTTTGCGTGAAATATTTTCTTCCATTTAGTCTCCGAAGAGATCGCAACTTTTCCTCAAGAAAAAAAATTTATTCTTCATATTCTTACAATTTATACTTTTTTTCCCCTCACTTCTCTTTTATTGTTTTAAGAGATTGCAAACAAAATTTAATTTTCATAAAATTACAACTACTTCAAATTTTGATTAAAAAAAAGACCACCTTTGACATTATTCTCCTATGATTATGACAAAAAAAAATAAACAAAGTAAAAATCTTATTTTCAGTACGACTTTTCTTGGAAAAAAAATATTTCGTTCATCTCTTTTCTTATTATTCTGGCAAAGATATGATTTTGTTCTCGTGAGATTACAACAACAACAACAACAAAAACTCCAACCAACACTATTCTCCCCCCTGCTAACTGTCTCATGCGAACGCCGAAGGGTGGGGGCGTGGGGAGTAAAGATTTAGCACGGACTTCAAGGAACACTTCCATTAATGTCGCGCGGCCCCTCCAGTCACGTTAGATGAACCATAATAATCTGCCACTTTATGGACCTTTGCTCCCCCAAAATGTCTGCCATGTTGCTAATTGCGTACATCTGTGCGTGGCCTTTTTGATGTGACGCACGTGTCCGCTGGCAGCGGTTGAAAAAGTGGCAAGAACACATCTTTGATGAACAAACACGCAATATCAGATTATAAATAAAGACTGTTGGGTCATTTTATGATGTTTCCAAACATCGTTTTCACGTTGAATGCAGAGCAGGTGCTGTGAGAGACAAAAAAAACACAAATGGATGACGCCAATAGCGAGAGTTAGCTTCCACCAGCCAGCCTAACTTTCTTCTAATTTCTTGTCACTTTTTTTCCATATATCTTTCAGGGATGTCAGTGTCCTTGGGTGTCTTGAAAGGCGCTTATAAATAAAATATATTATTATTATTAAAAAATATTTTTTATTTTGAAGGCTACCTGACCCACAGCTGAGGTAAGACGTGGCTACAGTAGATATGCTAATACTAATCGGTGACACACTGCTAATTAGCAAATTACATTAACTTTGAAAATAAAAATGAAGTTAAGGTACACCACTAAATGAGCCCATCAATGAGTGTTAGGTTTCCTTAACTGGGCTAATTTAGCTCGCGTGGTCAAGTTTCTCTTACATGAATGCCAAAACAAGAACATTAGCAATTTTGAAGGCTCTGTCCACAATATGGCCGAGTACGGGTTGCTAAAGCTAATTTACTTCAAAGACATTCCGTTAATATACGGACAAAAATATCTGAATGTTGAAGAAGCCATCAGGGATATTGAAAACATTCTAACAGGTGCCATTTTTCCAAATAAAAAAAATTGGCCACTACATGATAAGTAGGCTGGCCGACATGTGATTCCTATCGGGTTGCTAGAAGCTAATTTCCTGCTCACTTCAAAGAGGGCCCCCGCCATTCCGTTCAATATACTGACATGCCTTGTGTTAAATTTCGCCTTACCATGAGAACTATTGATACTAAATTGAAATCTGCTGAAGCACAAACAGGTAGTATTTTGCTTGATCTGAATGTTACTCCCATCCTTTCACGTTTTTCAAGGCTGTCAAGTTGCCTGGGAAAGGGCTCCAATCTCATAATTTGTATACTTCGTCACCATGAAAACTGCATTGACCTTTCTTTGTCTCTGATTTTTACGTAAGGGGAAGGTGCCTTTTTACATACAAATAGACGTGTGACTGTATTTTTTCTGGGCTTCCTGAAAATCTGGACCCCCACTACGTAAATGCAGTAAACTAAATTAAAATAAGTGACTGTTCATTGCTCCAGCCTGTATTTAGAACCAACATTCTCCTCTCCGAAAGACAACGAACACGCGGGGAGAGTAGCAGGTCAGTGTAAAATTAAAAGTACTGTACGTAAATTATTATTTTTATTATTTTTTTAAAGGAAAGAAAAGGATTTTGGGGGCTGAATGTGTTTTGTTGTTGGTGAAAATATGTTTGTGACCAGCAATAAAACCATCCTGGTCCTGTCCAATGTGCTGCAGTCTACTGACACTTCCAATCCGCGCTATAACATCCCTTTCATCCCAAATCCCCTGAAGCCAAAACACAACCCAACAACACCGACACTACCGCCGCCCACCAAACATGTCCTAACATGGATGTAGTCAAATGGCATCTGTGTTTACTTATAAACGACTTTTCTTCAAGCTTGACAAGGAGTCCGGCAAACCTTCAGCGACGTAACGGAATTCAAAGGATCAAAGACGTTCAGGTCAAGAGGGCTGCACCGTTTATAATAATAAAAACACTTCCGGGCGTTGACATGTAATTGGGTGGACATGTCTATCATAACCGGACGCACAAACAGGTCTCAAGGTCTCGTGCCTGAAATGAACAGGAAGTCGGCCATTTTGGTTTAAAGTAACCATTTCGGGGCAATTCCAGGCCTTATGCTTCTAATAAAGTTAGAAAGAAAATCAACCTCTGACAACAGTTTCACTGATCATCATGAAATTGAGTGGACACGTGTAACATTAAAGGGTCCACACAAAAAAAAAAAACCTCTTAAGGACTCGTGCCTGAAACTGAAAAGAAAGTCAGCCATTTTAGTTTGAAGCAACCATTTTGAGAAATTCCAGGCCTTGTACTATTTAAAGATGTGAGGAAAAAATAATCTACCCCCTACCAACTGTTTCACCATTTTTCATGAAATTGGATGGACGTGTCTATCATAAAAGGATGCATAATGGTCTCAAGAACCCATGGTCAAAATCCAAAAGCAAGTCAGCCATTTTGGTTTGAAGCAGCCACTTTGGACAAATTCCAGACCTCATTCTTTTTGTCAGGAAGTTAGGGGGGAAAATTGCCTCCGACATCAGTTCTAATCAATCCAAAATTACGTAATGTATGTTACAAAAGGACGCACAAAAACATCAAGGACCCATGCCCAAAATTAATAATAATAATACATTTTATTTATAAGTGCCTTTCAAAACAGTCAAAGACACCTTACAATCAAACACGAGCAATAAAACCACAGAAATAAAATTATAAATAATAAAAGAAGCGATGAGTTAAAAACTGAGTATGCAATTTTAAATAGGTGGGTTTTGAGATGAGTTTTGATGAAACGTGTCCGCTAATGGTTTCAAGCAGCCATATTAGATGAATTCGGCAGTTCCGACTTGAACAAACTCCTACAAAATAATTCACGAAAAAATGAAGCCCAATCATGAGCAGAAATCCGAAACAGATGTGACACCGAATCGCAAAGCCGGATTAATACTGTGACGCGCAGCTGCATGCCGATAACTGGCAGCGGGGCGCTAACTTGTGTCACACCGTTCATATTCACATTGACGGCTACGGACAAATCTTCACTGAGGCCAACATGCGTTTGTTATGTTTTTCCAATATTTCACACCCTTCTTTCTAACGTCCAATCACTTCTTTCTTCTTTCTTCCAGATTTACGCAAGCGTTCAAAAGTGGATGACAACTGCTGCGCCGACCTCGCACACAGGAGAGGCGACCGTCCGACTGGCCGTCCGAATCGGGATGCTCCGAGGAAACTTCACTGGAGAGTCCGCCGTTGAGGTCCGGCGAGGAGGCTCCGCTGGCGTGTTCCGCTTCCTTATCTCTGGCTAGTCCCTCCAGGTGGGCCTGGAAGGTGGCGGTCTGCTGTTCCAGGGACAGAAAACTCTCCTGCACCTTATCAAACTGTGATACAAGAAAGAATGAAGGCGCAGCAGCTGGCATAGATAGATAGATAAACATTTCGTTTGCTCTATTTTTTTCTACCCGCTCCATGTTGGACTGAAGAAGCGATTCCGGCCACACCGACTCACTATTGCAGCCTCTGAGTGTGTTGCCCGCATGGCTGTGACTCCACATCAACTCCTAGAAGACAAGCCGGGACTGAGGTGGGGAAAACGTGAGCAGAGACGGAGTTCCTCAGGGAATGAGGAGATGACGTTTACCTGAAGGAGCCGTGTGTTGTCTTTCAGGAGAGTTTGGCAGTCGTCTAGTTGCTTCCTGTGGTGGCTCAAGACTGCAAATAAGGCTCTTTGCAGATACATGAAATGTCAAGGTTAGGCTTCATTAGCCGGATGTCACCCGATTCCAATCATAACAGGACAACACGAAAAAAGTCTCGAAAACTCCAGTCATCCAGACGACATCCCTGAACTGGTTTCCAGTCAGTCACAGGGGGCACATACACATGCATTATTACCTCGGCGTTCTGGTGAGCCGAGGCCAAGTCTGCCCGGTCTTGATCGCCCTCTCTCGTGAGCGTGACTCCAGTGTGCAGCTCCTCCAGTCTGCCCCAGCGGAGCTCCACGCCCTCCTGCAGCTCCTTTACAGCGGCCTCAAACTCAGCCTGGACCCGGAGCAACTTCCTCAGCGAGCTGCTCCTACACATGGAGAGAAGCTTCTTGACTGAGGAGCACCCATGGCATTTTATCACATCTAATTCCATATCCGTGAACGAAGCCTCCACTTACCTTTTCCGCAGGTAGCTTCGAACGAACGTCACTTTTTCAGTCAGCAAGCAGTCCCGCTCCATGGACTGCGACCCCGGGTGAACACTATCAAGTGTGTTAAACACAAACTGCAACGAAGAGAATGAATGAGGCCCCGACATGTCCACTGAGAAATCGAGACTCACCTCCAGTGTGGAAAGGAGATCCTGCACATGAAGGGCGCTCGGGTCCGCCAGGGGCTCCTGGAGGATGCTCACTAGCAGGCTGTCGGCCAAGGCAAGACCCAGAGGACTAGGGACACTTGAACTTGTAGACCTGAAGACATCAAGTCACAACATTTGGTCTCAGGAACCCCCCCCCGGCATATTTGCTACAACAAAATGTAGATGATAACGTTGTGGGGGGGGGGGGGGGGGGGGGGTGAACCTATTCGCTTCTTTATGCTCTGGCGAAAGGAGTAAAAAGAACACATTCCTTGACCAGCAGGGGGCAAGAAGAGTTTCGCAACTTAGTGACTCAGTAAGTTGCAGTAATATTGATGAGTAAAAGTAATTTCAGGAGTTTTATTTAGACCTTTGCCGCCATCTTGGGGCACCTATAGGCAATTACAAACCCATTTAAGGAGTGTCATCTATTCACAGATTTTCAGACTGCATCTAGAACATTGTGCTGTATATATAATTTATAATAATAAATACTTCCTCACCGCTCAATGGCCTTCATCTTGCTTTGAATGACAACTTCCTGTCGTAACACAGGAGCAGGTTCCTGTCTCGAGGTCGACCGCAAGTAGCGCAGCAGCACATAGGCGCAGCCCCCGAGAACCCCCCACAACAGGCACAGCAGTGCCCCTCGCGAACACACATCTGCTAAGGAAACTGGCGCCCCCATGTGGCAAACAGACCACAATGCAGCTGCTGGCAGGAACGCGCAGCATCCTCTGCAGGATGAGATCTTCCACCTTGTCTTCCTCCACATTTGTGTGTTTGGTGAGGTCAGCGGTGTCTGAAGATCATGTGATGGTCGCTTTGAGCTGCACACATGTAAAACGTCAAATTAAACACGGTATATACTGTAATGGGTGGCAAAATGGACAGTAAGGGTACTTTATCACAGCGTTATCAATGTCAATAATAATAATGAGATCAACAGTTCATGAGATTATTATCACCACAGTTTTCAGCAGCATGTTTGGCAAGTGCAAGGTAACAAATACAATTTATAACGTGGAAAGGAGCAAAGCTATACAGAAGAGATTAGGACTGGACGGTTGGATATTAGCTCTCATAAAATTGGCAATAATCTGCAGATTTTATGCTCATGTTTTGTTTAACACGCACATTAACACGTTATAAAATAAGACACAGAAAATGACATTCAACCCCCCTCCACCCATATAAAAAAAAATTAAAAACGGCAAATGTTTCCCCCACTGTTGTAAAGTGAAATACTACAAGGACAAAGTGCTGTAAAATAGTCAAATGTTCAATTCTTTTGTTGTTGACAAAAAAAAAAAAAGCTCGCTCAAAGGAGTTCACTATTTTGCAACTCTTAGCCACCTCATTCCATTTACAAATGGACAGAGATAAACGGTGACTCACTATTTGGCAAGCGATAAGGACTGCATACCATTCATCACTCCTAGCAAAACAAATAATCAGGGGGACCACTCTTTGGCAAGGAAACCGACACGTTCAGAAATCTTTTTACCGTATTTGTTACAAACCAATCATTTTTTTTGATAGAGGATCGGCACTTTAAACTGAAACACTATATAACCACAACCTAATTGTTCATTGATAAATGCAAATAATCCAATAGCTGTTCATAATACTTTGTACTTCAAATGGAATGTTCTTCTCATCAGAGTTGACGGTTAAGACGTCCGCAGTTGCCATCTTTCTACGCCAAAGAAGTTGAGTGACACAAACTCACCTGTGCGTCTTTTTCGAACACTTCTGGACAGGTTCTCCTCCTGGACCGGTCCAGGGCCCCTTCCAGGGACCCGAGCCCGCATGACCTCCGACACCGCCGAACGTCAGCTGAGGCATGTGCCGCCAGTTGACGTGCTCTGTGAAAGCGGGGTAAAGAATTAGAGCAGCATGCCAATGCCGAGAGTCTTTCGATTTACCGGCCAAGCTGGTAGAACAGGTACTAACCGTGAGATTGATGGACATGCCCCACTTTTGAAAGTCATCTACTGCTGATGTACAGCAATACAGAAATCCATTTCAAATCCACCCCCTATGGTCATGTATGATATGAATTGACAACAACAAATTGTGATCGTTTTGTTTTTAAAGCATTTTATTTCATTAACAAAAATGTTTTTTTCTATTGTAGTTTTTTTTTTTTCTTCTGTACACTGTGATAACAATTGCTATAAAGCCCAGATTTTCGCGCTATGGCTACTGTTAATCTAACATTTTGGAATAAAACCATGACAACTGCGCCATTATATTGGAAGATTTTCATTTTCTGCCATAATTTTCATTCAGAAATAAATGACTTTTCCGGTGACTTCAAACGCATAAAAAGGTTTTCTTTGCACTTAAGCAGGGCATGATGTTCGCAAAGCTGTAAATCATTTTGAGACTTCGTCATTTCTTGACATCTAGCAGCATGTGGCACATGAACAAGAAGAGAACACTTGACAAACACATAAAACTGTGCTGGTCTTCATTTTGTCCTCTACTGTAAATTCAGCGAGTCTTCATCCGTAATTAGTCCGCGTGCTTAGAACGTGCCATTGGGCAGGATTGGGAGTGGGAGTGGACTAGAAACGAGGGGGTCAAAGTTCAGGAGGTTTTAGGGTTTGGTGATGTGGACCTCGCTGGCGCCACTCCCATTGGTGGTGGTGGTGATGATGTACTGCGTGGTGGCTTGCTCCAAGTGTTCGCCAGGGTTTGGACCCGAGCTGACGGGACCCGAAGGTTTGGCGTCCAGCTCCGTCTGACCTTCAGAGATGACGTAGTGCGTCTGGAGGGACCAAGAAGAGAATCACATCCATTTGTGTGCGTGCGCTTATAGTTTGTCTGCATTCATGACACCCCAAAAAATGGCGCACAGTGTGAACACAACACTGCGGATGAAATGTAGGGGGGGGGGGGGAATAAAAACTGTCTGTGGTTGTGCAAAATCAAATTAATAATATAGATTTTTGTCTATGCCCGTTTCATGACCATTTAAAAAAAAAATAATCCTGTTGAACTACAGAAATGTCTGATGTTCACTCATGAATGTTCATTTTATTTTCATGCATTATTACGATTATTTTATTTTTTGGTCTTTCATAACACGCCTAGCTTCCTCATGTCCCTCATTTTTTTTTTTTTAATTCTTGAGTATTTTACTATCATTTGAGTATTTTACTGAAGTAAATGTATGTTCTACTATTTCCTTACTGCTTGATGGTCAATCGAGGTATACAAGTAAACGGAACCTAATTGACAGGCCATCAGAACAGGACTTCTGGTATCACAATCGCTAAGTGCTGCATTCTCTCTCTCTCTCTCTCTCACTCTCTCTCTCTCAAGCAAAAGGATCTTTGGCCCGGGTATGACGTGCACTCACCGTTTTCACCTGGTTGCTGTTGGCTCCAGTCACCGGCGTGGTGGCCTCAGCGATGACGTACTGAGCATGGGGCAGCGTCATCATTTGGATTTCGGAGGCTGCTTAAGTAGAAGTACATATACTTGTGTAAAATAAAACGAAAAAAGATTGAAAAAAAGTATGCAGCCTATTTACACCAAGCAACAAGTACAAATATCAGACAGAATTGTCTACTCCCCACGATGTACCGAAACAAGCAGGGCAGCACTGAGGTCTACTAGAAGAGCTCGCTGATCGTTGGTCACATGACAGGAAGTCATGATCATGTGCGCTACAAGCTGGACTCACGGTAGCCTCTGTAGTTCCAGTTTCCAGGTATGTAGGCATGCTGCACCGCTCCCTGCTGCTGCTGTTGCTGCTGCTCCTGCTGTTGTTGTTGTTCTTGTTGTTGCTGAGGAGTACCACTGTCCTGAAGGCCTTGGTTCTGAGCCAGTGTCACAGGGGTCAGCTGGGGAGGACTTGGCTCCTGATCGGTCTGTTGGGAGTTGGGGCTCAGAGGCTGACCGGTCGTCACCTGGGAGAGACGTCAGAGATGCTAGCTCGAAAACAAGAAAGCCTGGCTAATCGTCAACGCAGAAACAGGCCCGATTTATAAGAGGGTGGGGGCACACTTTAGAAACCCTTCCCCTCGCTAACAGACTACTACTTTGTATTGTTTCATCTTAGCCCTGAAAGTAAATGATCGGAGAATAACATTGGATTGAAAAATCCAAATGATCCACCAATATCAAATTTGGACCCAGTTGTTATTTTATTGAACACATTGTGATGCACGAAGGCGAGGGCTTCTACCTGAGTGACAACTTGCCCAGAGGCCGAGGGCTCGGTGACCTGGATGTGCTGCACCTGGATGGAGTGCTGGCTGTATCCGTGCGGGTCGTGCAGTTGGCCCACGTCCACTGTCTGCTGCTGCGAGTGCGCGGAAGAAGCCTGGGGGGAAAAAAAACCCACAAACATGAGGAGCATGAGGTGCTTTCACTCGCTGCTAAATGATTTAAAGCAGGGGTACTATATCAAAAAAAAAAATCTCATGGCTTGTATACAAATAGTTGGGCTTAAAATGTGAAGCAAGTGCAGAATGTCTTCTTGAACCCTGTGAAAAAAAAAAGTTTTAAATAACTGACTGAAAATTATTCAAATTTTTTGGGGCCTCTGTGCTTCTTTCAGAACAAAACAAAAGTGTCAAAATTAATTTCCATTTCCTCCACTTTACACCTCCCACTAGGTTCAACTTAGCTCCTCCCTGACATTCCAAAGTTCCAAAAATGATCGTTCTTACCGGCGCCACCTGGACTACCTGCAGCTGAATGTGCTGCGGCTGGGACAGGGTGCTTCCGGCCTGGGACACGGGGATGTACTGGATCCTCTGGTAGTCTCCCTGTGGTGTTCTGTAGTCGGTAGTCAGCGTGTGGGAGAGCTCCGTCATGGCCTGTGTTAACAGGTCAGTGGTCTGCGGACAAAATAATGTCGCCAGGCAGTCATTGTTTCAGGTGCTTTTAGTCGCATTTTCCTGATTGACCTCAACACAAAGTAGGTTGTGTTTGGTCCTCTTTCTCTGTATTTTTTTTTTTAAACCCCTTCAGGGACAGCGGTTACTACAGTGGACAGCTTATCATGTTATCAGGTCACAAGTTGCATGAAATTGTGAATAAACACAAGCCATAAATAATTCTGGATGACAATAAAGGACTTGATGAGATGTGAATCGAAGAGAAAATTCCAGTCTCCGACAGCGCGAGGGCGATAACTTACCACAACCGCCTCGGCGGTGGCGCCGTCGGTGCTGATGACGGCAGGCGTGCTGCTGATGACGGCAGTCGCCAGGGGAGCTTGAATGGTGTTGGCGAGCTGAGCAAACTCGGGATGCTTCTTCCGGATGTGCTGCACCATCTTAGTCTGGGGGGTGGGGGGTGGGGACACACACACAAAATAGAGTGCTCCCTTGAGATACGAGCGACACGACTTGAGAGTTATTCGTCGGATGTTATGCGTGGACTTGCGAGCGCTGCAAGGTGCCACTAAACTCAATTTACAAAAAGCAGCAGTTTGGCAAATAGAGAACAATTATTTTTTCAACAAAGTATTCAAACTGTTCGATGCCACTTTTTTTTTTTTTTTTAAATACAACACACATAAGAAGGGAAATCTGTGTTTTAAGAACGGCTGACAGGCTTAATACGAACATATGGGAAATGCCAATGAGATGCTAATAGTTAGCATTGACATTTTGACTCATCAACAAATGTAGACAGTACATATAAAAACACTGACAGTCATATATTCTTAATCCTCTGTGAAAAATGTTGAATACTGTATTATAAAAACACTGTGTAGTAAGAGAAGGAAAGGGATTCTTCTTTGTTTGTGTCTGTGGTAAACAATACTGCCTCCCAGTGGCCAAAACAGGCACACCAGAACCAACATGACCGTAAAACGAGGAGGTGAATTTGCAAATCGCACTCGCTCACCTTGCTGCTGTACTGCTTGGCACAGTGCGGGCAGCAGACGGGCGCAAAGGCGATGGTGCCGGCCAGCTGTGTGTGCGTGGTCAGCATGGGGTCGGGCTCGCCGGGAGCGGCCGGACGCAGCTTGCGGATGCTGGGCGGCAACTCCGCCCCCGGGTGGTTCTTCAAGATATGCGACTTCCTCTTGCTGGCGCTCTTGTATACCTGATGGACAAGATGATGATGATAATGATCGCGCTGTTTGTATAGCAGCTTGAAAAGCATATTGACAGAGTCCGTTGGGGCCGTTCCACTGAATTAGCGACACGGCATTGGGTGTCGAAAGGCTCAAGCTAACCGGAAGCTTTGTTGAGGACAAGCGCAAAAGAAAACAGATGGAAGAAGCGTGCTCGTCCGGCCACCTTGTCACAATACTGGCAGAAGTAGTCCCTGTTGGGCTTGATGATGGGCAGCGTCAACTCGGGGACGTCGTTCACGCGCATCTCGGGGTGCCGCTTGGACAAATGATTGACCTGCGACACACAAATCACCGACATTTACGCCGACTCTCGTCTCACTGACGCGTGACGGCGAGCTTTCCGGGCTCACCAGCATTCCTCTGCGTCGGAATCCCATCATGCACAGTCTGCATTTGAACATGAAGCTCTCAAAGTCGGTGGTGGGCGTCTTCATTTTGTGGCTTTTGGAGCGCTGGATGCGTTCGGCTTTCTTGGCCTCCCGTTCGGGATTGTGCATTCGCTGCATGTGCTCCCGCAGCTTATCTTTCCTCTGGAGAAATACAACATTGTTTCGTGTCATACAGGGGCTCGCAAACCTTTTCTTCAATTTTAGTTTTGCTAACTAGCATATTCTTGGCCAGCCTTTTTTATTATTATTATTATTATTATTTTAAATGACACAACCATAATTTTGTTGCAAATTATGCTACAGACAACCAAGCTACTGCAGACCGTAACGAAGGATTCAAACGTCCTGCACCGCGGCCTCACCTTGAACTGCTTGCCGCACGTGGAGCACAGGAAGTCCCTGCGATCGGAGTGGCGTAGCATGTGCAAGCGCAGCTTGTCGGGGCGGCAGAAAGCCTTGTCACAGTTGTGGCACTGGAAGATTTTCTCTGAATGGAAGCAGCGGATGTGCCTCTTCACCTGGTGGGGAAAAAAAAAAGGGGATCATTAACTGTTGATCATCAACTGTCAAAACTTGATCATCAACTGTTCTGGCGCACTTGTCAAAATGCTCACCGAGCCCGAAGTCGCCACGATACATCGAGTTGTATCGAATGCTAACCTGGATGAAGTCGGGAAAGATCTTCTTGCAGGACGGGCAGGTGAAGGTGCCGTCGACGGCGTGCATCTCGATGTGGTCCCTGAGCGCGTCGAGCCTGTCAAAGGTCTCGGCGCAGAGCAGACACGCGTACGAGCGGCTCTCGGTGTGGACCAGCAGGTGGTCGTCCAGCGCCGTGTCCGTCACAAAGGTTTTGCTGCACAGGTGGCACGGGAAGACAAAGGTGTCGCGGCCGTGCACGCGCAGGTGCTGCTCCAGCTTGTCTTTGTCACGGAAGGCCTTGTCGCACTGTCTGCACTTAAAGGGACGGAAGCTCTTGCGGATGAAGTGATGCTGCAGTGCCGCATTCTGAAAATACACATGGGGGGGGAAGACTGTTGAGGTTACTTTGTCTGCAAATTACTTAAAATGTGAATACAGGACAATTTGGTTTAAAATATAATTTTGTTTCATGTTGTTTGTTTTATTTTTTATTTTTTTTAAAGCAAAATAATTTTATCTAAGCTTAAGCCAAGCTAAAAATCAGCATCATTTCCCTACTTGGCGCAAAGTTTAAATGCATGACATCCCGCCTACCTGTACATCCGTCTTTGAAAGTGGCCCGCATTGAGAAGAGAAAACACAGTGTTGAAAAGCAAACGCACACTCAAACACGCCTTGTCACAAAACAAAGTCTTTCCGTCTCACCCGCATCTTTTTCAGGCGTCGCACATCCGGAGAGGAGAGCTGAGCATCTGACTGGTCGTTCTGTGCGGGCTCCTCCATGGTCGTGGGCGGCGCGTCCGCTATGGGGGGCTGGTCGGCGGACGGCTCCGCCGCCGGGGACGCCGGTTGACCATCTTCCTCGGCGTCCGGCTCGGACACGGTCATCTCCTCCACGCCGTTGTGAGGCGCCTCCGTCGGCTCCTCCAGTGGTTGCGCCTCAGCCAGCTCCAGCATCTCCTGAGAAAATGAAAACAAAAACAAAAAAAAACACAGAGGTGGAACCTTCAAGGTAGTTCACAAAATCACTAAAACTCAAGTTGAAAAAAAACCCTGTTTGTTAACAAAGTCTAATCAAAACGAGAGTGCTTTAAAAAAAAAAAAAGACAACTAAATGACAATTCAAATATCTCGAGGCGCCACCGTATTTCACATATATTGATATTAAGACATGTCTGATGGTAGTGAAACACGAGCTAGTTACCGTCATCTTTTCCGTTTCTTCTTCAACTGGCGTATCCAAACGTATGAATTTTGGCGGCCGCCCCGGCCTCCTCCCTGTCCCGAATCGCTTCCTGCCTCTGGCTCGGCCACGCCCTCTGGACCTGGAGGTGGATGACGACAAAGAAGAGCGGGGGGGGATGTGATATTTGGGATCAAAAGCCTCAATGAAGCACAATGAAGGCGGACGGTACCTGCTAACAGAGTAGATCATGTTGTCGTGCAGGTTGAGGTGCTGCTGGAGTTGTTCGGAGCTCACGAAGCGGCGGCTGCACTCGTAGCACGGCCAGTTCTTCTCTTGCTCCCGCAGAACTGAAGGAAGCACGGAATCAGCAAAGAGCACTTGCGCTCCGCGCAAGCGTGATAAGCACGAGGGCTCAACGATTTTGAAATATGATCTGGTTGCAATTTTTTTTTTTTTTGCTCCATATTGCGATTGTGATTTGCGATGTGAAGACTGCATCGCAAAGTCGACTTGAATTTGGTTCATTGTTCAGCGCTAACGGACACTACCCGAAAAAGGTTTGTAATTGCTCATACAGGCCACAAGAGGGCGACAAAGCGGTACTGATGTCTAAGTGAGACTTCTCAACTGATGTTGGGTCAGGACCAACAATCTAAAATATTGACCGAATGCAGCCACTGAAAAGACGCGCCCTGGCAGACGAACAAGGAAGTGGCAGTAAATAAAACAAAATAGGTCCTATTCAATTTTTATGGGCAACTTAACAGTCTTCTTCAATGAACATAACAGGCATAATTTTTGTACTGTGGTAGGAAATCCACACAAGATGATGACGCTCACCTTTTCTCTCTTCTTCTGTCACACTGTGAAGCTTCTGATTGACAAACTCCGCGTACGAGGCTGCATACCACACCTGCAAAAAGGATTACAAGAAATGCGTAAATAACGTTCAAACTACCTGCCCTGAAGTTGACTTCATCCATGATATCGCGCGGGCGTCCACCTTGAGCTCCTGCTTGGGCTCGACGTTCTTGATGGTGGTGTAGAAGATCTCGGCGCCATATTGGTACGCCACCAGGTTCTGCTCCAGGTGGTTCTGGGCGGGCCGCACGAACATCATCCAGTTGCAGTTCTCCTCGTCAGACAGGTCCAGCCACGTGTCCTCGGATTTCGCGCTGTCTTTCTGGGTGTCCAGCACGCAAAGCTGTGGCCGCGACGGTAAGACATCATTGCCATATATGTATCAACTGAATGTTAGCGAACAAACATTTATTTATTTTTTTTAGCCTGTATAGTAAATAAAAGTGTTTTGCGATTGGCTGGCAACCAATCCAGGGTGTACCCAGCCAGCTGCCAAAAGACGGGGATAGGCTCCAGCACGCCCACGACCCCCGTGAGAATAAGTGGTTCAGATAATGGAATGACGACGGCAAAGGTTTCGGAATTTTATATGATGGAAAATTTGCCTTAGGGTGTGTGGGCTCACTTTCAGGTGAATGTAGTTGTCCTGCAGCTTGCTCTGGGGTACCAGGGGGCCATCCACGGGGCCGAACTGGGTGCGCTTGGGGATGCGCCTCTTGGAGAAGACCCCGCCGAGGAAGCGGTCGATGTAGAGGACCAGAGGGAGACTGGCGCGGGCCCGGGACATCACTGGCCGGTTGGGGATAGGGTGCAGGGGCCCGTGGTTCAGACACTCCGAGGGGTTGGTGTTGTTGCACTCCTCACACCCTGGGGGGGGGCATCAATGACACACGTTTTTTGGTGTTACAATCCGTTGAATGGCTCACTTCCTTTAACTCTTAACAAGTGGTCACATTGAAAATATAGAATCCAGGACGCACAGAGGTGGTGAGGGTTGAAGCGCTGACGAGGCTCCCAGTCGTCGATGTCAGAATCCTCGTCGTCGTTGTCGTCGTCGTCGTCAGTCTCGTCCGTGGTGTCCATGGCCCCGAGTGGGCTGGATGGGGGGTCGGCCATGTCGGCCAGAGAGGCTAGAGAGTTGGATACTGACAGTTGCTCCTGCGCGACAAGTCCGAATCCAAAAATGCTGTTGTCAAGACCGACGTCTAGAATTTATATCTCTCAATGTCAGTCAGTCTTTGGCCTGTATATGAAAATGAGCAATACCTATACTGAATACCTAATTTAGAATGTCATTATTTTTTTTTTATAAAGTTCATCAAGACACAGCATTGTTCCCCTTGCATCTCAGTGATTAAAAAAAAAAAAAAAAAAGAACTTTATGACATAAAAAGTGAGCCCTCACCTGGGAGGCCGGTTCCAGGGTGGCCTGCGGTGCACCGGCCACATTGCTGAGGACGTGTAGACTGGCAGCGTTCATGTTCTGGCCACTTGGCAGCAACACCGCCACCTTGGGACGGACAGAGGTTTACTTTAAGATTGTGCTGAAACTCGGGGGGGAAAAAAAAAATGGAATGACAATCCATCCGCATGCACCTGCTGAGTCGTGCCGTCTTGCTGGATGTACGCAACTTGAGGTTGATCTGCAAACACGGCCTAGGAGGAAAATCATCATTCACATAGTTCATTGCACGTTTTCTTTTACGACAAGAATCATTTACAGAGGACCCCAGTTTGAGAGCCACTGATCTAGATGAAAGAACCCGGGACAAAAAAAAAAAAAAAAAAGGACCTACTTTTAAAACAAGCCGATCCTTACCTGGGTTCCATCCGCAGGGTGAATGTAGACCAGCGTGTGCTCGGCCGACTCCACGGAGGCGTACGAGCTGCCGTCGGCCGTGTAGACCACCTGCTGCTGCTGCTGTCCGCGCTCTGCCTGATCGCCACCGTCTCCGCCGTACACTATCTGGGTCACCTCGCCACCTTCGAAATGAACCTGCAACATAAACCAAACCAAAACAACCACCATAATATATCATTCATTACCCAAATTCAAATGTGACTGCAGAATGTGACTACATGGCGGAGTGCAATTATGTTAGAATATTTTAAGAAGTTATTCTGTTGAAGTTATCACGAGCCATAAAGACAAACTATTTTGGAGATAAAGTAACTAGGTACATGTTAAATTCAACCATGCCTTATTTCAACAGTTTTGTATGATTCTTTCTACCTGTGTGGCCTCAGTTGAATCCGTGTTCGTGGACTCAGTCCATGCTGTGGCAGGCTCTGGCTTTGTTTCCATGGCAACACGGCTATCCGGCCTCGTGGTGGTCCGCCGTCACCGCAGTATGCTTGAAATGACCAAGGGCACTTTTATTGTCAATGAATGGCGCACATACAATGAAATTGGGGTGCAACAACTACAAGTTTTTGTTTTCAAAACTAAACAAGACTAAACTATGGAGTGAATATGGAATGGCTTTGTGTTCAACTAAAGAGCCCCAGAGTTCATACTAAGTGAATTTGTGACTATGACACGAGATCATTTCTATTGGATATACCAAACCATGCCACGAATAGTTGAAATCTCTTAAAAGTTTGTATTGTACTGTAATTGCCTATATGTAGACAAGTTCAAGGGGATTTAATACTTTTTCAAGACGCCATATGGGTCTTTGCTGAATACAGTTAGATCTTGCACTAGATCCCATCAGATTGTCAAAGTGTACCCATAAAATGTCAAATAAGGGTCTTGTACAGCATGTTGACATAAACGTAAAATATAGAAAATCAAAATCAATAGCGTGCAATAAAAAGGGGTTATGACTTTTTATATAGATAAATGCATTGCATTGCGTGTATTTTGGGGATGTGCACTAGTTGTCAACACACCAAAAGCAAACGGCAGCGTGCTCCATCATACACACGCAGAGCGTTCACCCTGCACACTCGAAGCGGGGGTAAAGCACACTAATGTCGGCTAAGGTTTGCCGGCGAGGGCGTCGTAGGAACCTCTGCCCCAATGCAAACGCGTGTGGTAACAAATGCAACTCTGCGTTAGGATAAAAATACGACGTCGTTGGCAGATTTATCAATTAAACTAACCTAATCTATGAACGAGGTTTACCCCCCGCCTTAACCCCACAGGTTGTCGGTCCCAACCGGACCATACCACAAATTTGAACGCAGTACAATCGCACGCGTTCGGTGTTAGCATTTCGGCCTTTTAGTGCCACTGGAAGGCCGACATTTGGGGAACGGATAACATCTCGTTCCCCGCGTCGTCGACTACACTCTGGCATTGTTAACCAGACGTGAGATAAAGCAGAAAATAAATGCCTTTTTTCAGTCGACCCACCCGTCCCCCATGCTAGTTTGTCGAGCCCAGCCCTTCAAGGCGAGTGGAGAACAAGGAAGACGGGCTCCATTTTGGGTGGGACTACCAGCGTCGGAGGACATGGACGAAGAGACTACTTGCGACAAAAATCATCTTCTTTAACGGCGCTTTCGCTCCCGAAAACAAACGAACATTTACTAATGGTAACATAAAGGCTACTTGCGATTCGAGCGGCGCTTCTCGGTGTTGGAAATCCCTCTTTTTAAGACGTTTTATGGAAAAAAGACCAGCTGTTCTTACCTCAGAATGGTAGCTGCAGCGATGGTCGTGTTGCATATATTAACATAATCTGCCCGGCAACAGACGGCTCTTCCTCTTCTGATAGGTCGGCATTTTCCCATCAACTACTGTGACCTGAGACGATTTTAAAACTCAGCACATAAACTGCAGATATATTTTTCATGTTACATATTTATTTTTCAAATAAAACGTTGAGCAGTGGTTGAAATATATAATTTACGCGCTTTAATCGCAGCCAATCCAATCGCAGTTAAACACGGCTGTTATCCAATCAAAATCCACGTGTCTGTCCTCCATCCTTGGCAACGGCGACAGCGTCTCTCCAGAAAAAGTTTGCAACGTGAGATTATTGCGAACATCAAGTGGCCATTGAACAACAGCAGGATTGAGATTAATTTTGAAATCCTCACCAACTGTGATTTTAGACATTTGAATAACCATTTCTTTAAATTTAACCTCGCTGTCAGAAAATAGTTGGATGTTTCCGACATTAGAAATGTATCTATGTACATCAATGTAGAGAACAGAACTGGAATATTGTTATACTGTACCGCTTGACATCCATAGATTCAGGTCGACCCAGGTTACTGCTTCCTTGCTGTTTCAAGATTTAATCATCGTTCATGATAATGTATGATTATCAGAATATGTACCCTGTACAATGAAAATGACTTGAGACATTTATGCTATTAAGCAGTTTGTGTATTGGGCCACTTTTGGTTTGGTAAAATCAGAAGTTATGTAACTGCTCTTACTCGTAAACCAGTATAAGTATTGTTCTTAATGCTATTTTAAATGTTATTTGATTATTAAAAATAATTTCTGAGAAAAAAAGTGTCTGAATTAATACTCAATTACCGATAGATTGCAATTCCATGTTCCGCCACTAGATAATAGCACTTATTCACATACAGTAGTTCATCAATTTTCAACAGCGCCTATCCTGGACTGGTTCGAGGGGGTTCCGTTTTTGTAGTAGAGGATCGCGTCACACGGCGGCTTCTCTTTGATTTGTTGTGTCAGTTGGTCCCCTTTTTTCCATGAACTTGAACCAGTCAGTCTTCCCATCACCAGCACGGACCCTTTGAGGACACCCCTTGACTTCTTCGTGTTGCATCCTGACTGGCGCCACCGCTGCATCTTTTAGTGCTTGCATTTTTGTTTTTCAATAAAAGTTGTCGAGTGTGCACAAGCTGTATTCTGGTGTCTGTCCTCGCCTAGTTTGGAAAAATATTTCCAACTGGACCCTGATTCTCATTTTCCCATTGGAATTCGACTTAAGCAAGAGTCGTCCGTCCATCTGTCCATCCATCCCTGGTGACTTGGCTTAATGATTTGTTTTCCTCGTCTCTGTCCAGTGTTGATCTTGTCATATCGTCCTTGACATGATGGATAATGAGCCCCCCAGGGGGAGGAGCTTAATCCAATTGGACGCCAGGGAAGATCAAAGCAACAAAAGTCCAACAGTGCCTTACGGTTGCCATCGTTATGTCATCAACACATGCTGAACATGGACTTGTTTATTGGCTCCATCAGTGGTCCTTGTGTGCGTCTCTGTGGCCTAAAGTGCATCCGAGAACCATCCTCTCCTGTCCTTCTGTGTATTCTAATGTACGTGTAATAACATCGGTCAGAGAATGCGCCCAAAATGCGTCTTTGCCACGAATGGGGTCAAGGTTTAGTCACATGTTGCCCCGTAGATGGCGGCCAGCCAGCGGTCCCGCGAGGTTGTCGTCTGGGCTTAAGTGGCTAATTGCTAATTAGCTACTGAGGGATCCAACGTGTTGTGTTGACGCTTGACGTCCGTCAACATGTTTAGCGACGTCGGGATAAACATGTTGATGCAATTCTGGCCTAGATGTGTAATGCTGCCCGTCAACGTTTTTGCTCATCTGGGGGACAAAAAGCAAAGCAAAATTTAGCCTATGGAATACTGGACCAGACTATGAAACAAAAAAAACAACTGTGTAGCTATTATTACGTTGATTTTAAAGTATTTCCTAATACCTACAAATTGATTAATACTACTACTACGTACTACTTAACTACTATTTTCAACTATTACTACCGGTACTTGAAAATTCTACTTCTACTTTTAACCACTACTTGAAATGGTACTTGGACAACCCCTGCAAAAAATTATGGAGAGGGGGTCGGGGTGGGGGGGTGGGGGGGGACTTATGGAATCACCCTGTAAATTTCCATGCCCAAAAGCAACACCCGCATCAGATCAGAAATCCTCGTTAGAAATGTTACACCTTGAAGAGCCGTTGCACCAAGTGGATTGACGCAAAAACATGGCTCCAAAATGAGAGATGTCAATTGAAACAAAGGAGCAAATGTTGCAAAAAATGATGTTTGGTCACAGTCAGCTGTGTCTCAAATCTGAATCAAGTACAAACAAGTGGGAAGGCTTTTCAAGGCAAGCAATAATGGCGGACCAAGGAAAACAGCAAAGCATCAAAACACAAAACAGGAAGCACGACACTACACTTGTTGACATGATGTTTGACATTATATCTTCAATCAATGCACACGTTTACGTTGACGTTTTGGACACTTTTCTTATGGCACATCAATTGGAAAGACGTTTGGGGATGATGACATCATTTGTCAAGATGATAACGCATCTAGCCAGAGTGCAAAATATGTCAAAATATTCCTCGGGTTAATGTCGTGGCCTGCAAGTAATGCGGATCTCAACCCTTAATAGACAATCTTTGGTGGATGTTGTAGAAAATGGTTCATGACAAGGCCACAGCCTCCAATGCTGATCTGTCAAAAGCATCCAGAGAAAGTTGGAGCCAGATGGGTGAAGAGCATCGTTTCGCCTTGATTTTCGTGACACCGTCAATTTTTTACCTTAGAATTTAAATTATAATTCTTTTTTTTTCACTCTTGTTAATATAAACAAGTGACCGTTGCAGAGTACCATTTTTTTTTTTTCGAGATTTCATGTTTCTTCAAGCCAGAAAGTTGCCATTTGACTTGACTTTAGTCAGTGAACTGTTCCCCCCCCCATCATTTTTGCCTGGAGTGACGTGAACGTAGACGAGGTCAAATAGGTCACAAAGTCAAAACCGTAAAGACGATCAAGTTGGTCGAGATGGTAAGAAAGGTAAAGGTACAAAAACAAAGTGTTAATGAAGCTAAAGACAATAAGCAATTTCCAGAAAATAACAAAAGTTAATACGTTCAGGGCGATTATGTATGCAAGGCCCCGAAAGACGAAAGCGGTCAAAAAAAGGGGACGATTGAGACAGGAGGAGTGGTGAGTGCTGAGTGGGCGTGGCCTATGTCCTTTTGGGTCAATAAGAGCCCCGGCGGCCTCCTCGACTTTCCTCGTCGTCACTTCGTGTTGTCCGCGACGTCTTTCACTGTAACCTCGCATGTGTTTTTCTCCTGCTTTCCCCGTCAACTCAAATGTTTTGACTTTTCCTCTTGTTTTCCAATTGACGCCAGGGCGACCCAACACAAAATTTTGTCGACGAGAACAAGCGTGCCGTTTTGATTGTTTCTCCTTCGTGTCAAAACGCTTTCATTCGCTCGCCGCCGTTTCTGTCGTGGAGCCGCTTAGGGAAATGCAATTATGCGCTCTTGTGCTGAATGTGTTTTTGCTCGACTTTGAACTTGTCGTTTTTTGTTGTTCTGACCCACGTCTTGGATGTTTTTGTTGGCTTTTGACCGCGTGAAGGCAATTTTGAACAAACAGAACCGTGAACTCATTTGGCGCACGTTTCAGTCCCGATGCAGGTTTTGAACATCTTGTGAGTTTTGACCAAGGGAAGCATTTTGACTCATCATGACAAAACAGAATGCAAAAAAAAATGTTTTTGTCAAAGCGCCCATTTTTTTTGTGCTTTCAGCTTTTTCGCATGTTTTTTTAACGTGTTGACTGAACAGAATTTGAATGCGTTTGGTTCTCGATGCAAACATATCTGTTGTTTCGACACCTTTGACTGAGTGCCGTTTTGACTGAGAAGACGCAAGTTTGGACTTGGCTTGTTTTGACCTGTCACAAATGCAAATCAATGTGTTTTGTTCTCGGCACAAAACAGCTTCAATGTGAATTTTTCATGTTTTTTGTGCATTTTTGACCTGGCATGTTGACGTGTGCTCATTTGCACTTCCTCCGGCTGGTCTTTGAAATTTTCCCAGTCAGGCGGGAGTCGACCATTTGAATGTATACTATTATCAACTTACTTGTAATCCATTTTTGCCTCAAGGCAAATGCTTTTTTTTTTTTTGACAGCTATTTCGACCACTGTCTGTGAGTTTTGAGGCTGTTTTAAGGCAACCGAATGTACATTATTTTTAGTGTCTTTTAGTCTCAACACAAACAGGCTTTTGACCACATTTTTTAACTGTTTTCAGTGTGTCTGGAACAAGTTTTGACTTGGCTGTGTCTTTTTGGCCAAAGAAAATTTGATTTGGAATGTTTTTATGTGCTTTTTGACACAATTTTGATCGTCTTATTGTGTTTTGCTTTAATGTCTTTTGGATATGCAAATGAGCTTTTAATGTGTTTTTGTTTTTTCATGCTAAACGCTTTGAGGGGGGGGGGTTGCATTTTTTTTTTTGTGTGTGCGTTTTGACCAAGTTTTGAGATGTTGACATCAGCTGGTTGCTCGCCGTCTATCTTTAATCTAGTGTGACATGTAAATTGCAACACCGTCCGTTGACCTTTTTAGAAATTTTTAGTCTCACCGCAAATGCGATTTCAGCGCAACTTTTGAACATTTTCAATGCGTTTTATTGTGCCCTGTGAACTTTGCATCTGTATTATCGCCATTCTGACTATTCTGCTGCTTTCCTATCATGTTTGAGTTTAAATGCTAATAAGACACATTTAACGCAACTTTTGAACGTTTTAGTTACAGTCAAACCTCGATTTTCGAACGTCTCGGTTCTCGACCAAATTGGTTTTGGACCAAAAATTTTGAGTTTTTTATGCTTCGGATGACGAACAAATTTCGTTTCTCGAACAAACTGAGCGCACTTGAATGCACCATTTGACTCCTCTCGCCTTCCTTACACCAGGAAGTGACGCTTCCTCGTGTTGCTTTCCATTGTGAGCAGACGTGTTCAATAAACATTTTTATTTTAAAAAGAGCGTGGTTTCGGTTTTCGAACAATTTCGGTTTTCGAACAGCCTTCTGGAACGAGGATTATGGACGAAAACCGAGGTTTGACTGTATTTGAGTGTGTGTGTTGACTTTTGCTCATTTGCGCCTCCTCTGGCTCCTCTCAGAACTTATCGCGGTCAGCCAGTGACGCCTTTCTAGCCGCGCGCAATACTTCAGTTGCTTCTCGCTCACCAGCTATTTATTGAAGGAGTGTTAGCGATGGAGAACGCGTCATGGTCATCGCCGGCGGTGTTGGAGCTGGACGGCCTGAGCGGCTCGAGTTCCCGCCAGCGCCGCATTTACTTTGCGCTGGCGCTGGCGTCATACACGCTGACGCTGCTGGTGAACGTGATGCTGATGGTGACGGTAGCGGCGGAGAAGACGCTGCACCGGCCCATCTACGTCCTGGTGTGCAACCTGTGCGCCAACGGCGTGCTGGGGGCGTCGTGCTTCTACCCCAAACTGCTTCACGACTTGCTGGCCGAGGCGCACGTGGTGTCGTACGCCGGCTGCCTGGCGCAGAACCTGGTGCTCTACTGGTACGTCTTCGGCGAGTTCGCCAGCCTGACCGTGATGGCCTACGACCGCTACGTGGCTGTCTGTCGCCCGCTGGTTTACGGCACCATTATGACCACGCAAAAGGTTTGTGCGCAGGGACCTTTCATTAGGTACGGCGACATTGATGTCTAGCTTACTAGCATGCTATGGCAACACATTTGAGCTCGCTATTTTTTTTTGTTTGAGAAGAAATGTCTGTTTTGCATGACATTGCCTCGAGAAAATCGGCTCCAAAAAATGGATTTGAAATTGAGCACAATTGCTGTTATAAGTTGTACTCTATTGGTACTTTGTATTTGTTTGGCAACCGGTTCAGGGTGTGTCCCCCCCCCAGGACCCTTGTGAGGATGAAGCGGATCGGAAAATGGATGGATGGAGTTGCACAAACGTGTCGGCCACTTGTTGCTTTGATTTTGTCTCCCCCTGAAGGTTTGGCGGCTGTCGCTGCTGGCGTGGGTGTTGCCACTGCTGGAGACGATGGCGGGCACGGCTCTGACGGCGCGCCTGCCGCTGTGCGGTCGGCGGATCCGCCGGCTCTTCTGCACCAACTGGGCGCTAGTCAAGCTGTCGTGCGCCAACACCATCGTCAACAACGTCTACGGCTTTGCGCTGATGGTCCTGCACGTGGCGCAGGCCGTCCTCATCGGCGTCTCGTACGGCCACCTGGTGCGGGCGGCGCTGCATTCCCGCCGCAACCGCCGGCGCTTTGTGCAGACGTGCCTGCCGCACGTGCTGACGCTGAGCTTCTTCACCGGCTCGCTGGTCTTTGACGTCCTGTTCGAGCGATACGGCGGCGGCCGGTTGGAGGCCGTGCGCCACGCGCTGGCTGTGTTGTTCATGGTGGCACCGCCCCTCCTCAATCCGCTCATTTACGGCTTCAAACTGCAGCGCCTCCGGCATCACGTGCTAGCAAACTTGACGCCAGCAGCTCCGCGCCCCTTAGGGCGCTCATCCGCGGTAGGCGGCAAAGCACTATTTTTGCCTCAATGAAACTGACACAAATCAACTGTCACGTGTTTATTCCATTTACATCTTTCTTTTTTTTTGTTTTCTCTCTCTCTCTGTTGCGAGGTGGACCCCAAATAGGAGGGAGGAGCTGAGTGAACTTGACGAGTTTTATTGATAAAAAACACAGAGAGAACTAAATCCTAAACAAGTTCGAAGCACACAAGGAATCCAAAGTACCAAATCAAAACCATGAATGAAGCAGAAAACTAACAGGAACAGAACCATTAAAGAAACAAACATGACAGGACAAAAAAACACCAAGTAGTCGTGTCAGGAGTCCTTTTAAAGCAATAATTACATAACGACCAACAGGTGTGCAGCTGCAGGGAGAGCCTTACAGTGCCACCTGTTGGTCACAAACAGAATCAGGACTCTCTCTCTCTCTTGAGGGAGAGCCCTACACTGCCACCTGTTGGTCACAAACAGAACCAGGACTCTCCTCTCTCTCTCTCTTTCTCTCTCTCTCTCTCTTACGCCAACAACGCCCTGAAAAGAAATCAAAACAGGTCAACACAAATCTGCCTGACTGTCCTAAAAATGTATTTAACCACACAGTTAACTCCTTACACTGTAAAAAAAACAACAAAAAAAAAAAACATAACTTGTATTTTTGGGCGAAAACAGTACTTTAAGATGGAACAACTTTATTGATTATTATGGCAAGTTAGCACACATCAACGCAAGCAAGTCGTTTGCTCCCAAACTATTTGGTATGATTTGCTGAGTTGTTTTTCCTGATATCTTGAGGTGACAGTACAAGAAGCCCCTATTTTGTGTGTGTGTGTGTGTGTGTGTGTGTGTGTGTGTGTGTGTGTGTGTGTTTTTAAAGGGGGTTGTTGTAATGTCTACAACACGTCTATGTGATATCCACAGCGTTCACTATAGCTTGGGAATTGTTAACGATATGTTAGCCACAATCTTATCTCTATTTACACTCCATAGTGGTGTTCTGTGTGGGACATCATCACGGGACCACCACGAGGTGCTGCTGGATCCACTTGAGGTATTTGTTGACACGCGTGTAGACACCGTACACCCGCCGACTGCCGCATTCCTCGGGCCCCGCCCACGACACCAAGCCGAACACCGCCCACTGCCGGCTGACGGGGTCTTGGGCCACAAAAGCCCCCCCGCTGTCGCCCAGGCAGGTGTCACGCCCGCCCTGGTAAAAGCCGGCGCAGAACATGTTGTCGCTGACGTTGTAGCTGCCCGCGCGGGCCGCGTAGCTGGCACGACACTCGTCCTGCGGGACTACGGGTAGCCGGACGAACTGCAGCAGGTCGGAGGTCGTGTCGGGGTGAGACACGCCCCATCCGGCGACCAAGCCCAGAGAGTGGGGTGGGGGCTCAGAGGCGTTACTCTGTCGGACGAAGAGGGCACAAAAGTGCAAGTCGGAGATGTGTTTCCTGAGTACGTTTGACATGTTTGAAGATATAGACCAGAGCATACAGTCAAACCTCGGTTTTCGTCCATAATCCGTTGCGGAAGGCTGTTCGAAAACCGAAATTGTTCGAAAACCGAAACCACGCTCTTTTTAAAATAAAAATGTTTACTGAACACGTCTGCTCACGATGGAAAGCAACACGAGGAAGCGTCACTTCCTCATCTACCCGAGGAAGCGTCACTTCCTCATGTAAGGAAAGCGAGAGGAGTCAAATGGTGCATTCAAGTGCGCTCAGTTTGTTCGAGAACCGAAATGTGTTCGTCATCCGAGGCATAAAAAACTCGAAATTTTTGGTCGAAAACCAAATTGGACGAGAACCGAGACGTTCGAAAACCGAGGTTTGACTGTACTTGGTTTGAACCCACCCACTTTTCACGTCAACAAAAATATTGGAACAGACCTGATTATTTCAGTTTAAAGTGAATAACATGTCCTATTTGGTGGCGTCATTGAGTCCCCGCCCTCTACTTTGCGTACCTGCGGTGGCGGCGGCAGGCAGACGGGACGGACGACGCGGTTCAGCTCCGCCCTCGTGCTCAGCTTCAACAGGGCGATGTCATTGTCGAAGTCGCTGGGGCAGAAGTCGGGATGGACCAGCACCTGGGACACGGCCAGGACTGCCGACGCCCGCTTGTCCCGCACGTCCACCACCCCCGCCAACACCTGGAAGACCACGCACGCGCTATCACCTCACCGCACAAGTAGTTTACATTTCTTTCGGCACATCATATATGTTTCTTTTGACTTTTAATGGGTTTCAATCAGTGAGGGTTTTAAACTGGGGTTTGGGTGTCAAACCAATATTAGGCTTTCCAATTTTGGTTTCAAACGGGGGTTCGAGTTTCAAATTAGGGTTTTAAATTGTGTTTAGGGTTTCAAAAAAAAAGAGCTTGTATTTTGTGGGTTTCCTTCTTGAGATGTGCTAAGGAGCGAACTTCCTCAAACTTGACCCAAATAGCAACTGTTGTCTGCCATCACCTTGATGTGATCAGGGGCAACGGGGACCACGTGTGTGTCGCGGCGACGGGAGTGCACAACGTGGGCGGCGGTTAGGATCCACGTGTCCGACAGTAGTGCGCCCGAGCCGAACCAGCGCTCCGACGGGACGCGGCTAGAGTCCTCCACGCTCAGAAGAACCTGCCAGGGAAAGTTTCCCGGCTCGGCCACGCGACCGCCCACAATGCGCTTCACCTGGACGGCCAGCGGACGCGACGGACGGCCGCACGCTAGCGAGTGACCGTGACAGAACATGAAATGACACCATCAAAACGATGTGACAACATGTCCATACAAAAATATGATGGGTTGTCAGCACTTACCAGGCACGCAAGATGGAAGCTCCGCCCCCCTCGGAACATCTGGACTGCAACCATACTCTCCTGTTACACACGTCAGACAAACCAAAAGAGAGTAGCGCTGACTTTGACAGAGAGGAAGTGAGGAAGCTCAACTCTTACTTTTACTTTGACAGACAGGAAGTGCGGTATCCCAGGTGCCATCTTGCTGACAGTGCATCTCAAAGTCGGCATCCATGCGCTCACCATCCTGATGCGGAACAAAACAAACACTTCATACTTCCTTCCTCTTGGCGTGTGTGCTACCTCCCGCGCTGCCAAAAATCACAGGAAAATGGCCGCTCACAGTGATTGCATGGGTTTTTATTTCAAGTCGTGGCATTTCAAGTTCCAGTTAGCCCGGCGAAAGAGGAAGTGACATCACCTTGATGAGCATGAAGCCCGGCAAACATGAAACCCGGACGCGGTCTCCGGCTGAGTACTCAGGCTGGAGCGGGCTCACCGTGGCATTGGCCCCATTCACTGGAGAGGCACACTGACTTCCTGTCTCGAGAAAATAAATGGAAGGCAGGAATTGGCAAAAAGAGGATTTCGTGTGTGTGATTGAGAGCGAGAAAGAGAAAAAATATGACTTTAAAAAGCAAGAAGCCAAGTGGGGTGTTTCCTAGTGGGCGGGGTCTCCAACAACAACAAAAGTCCACTTGACAAAGTTCCATCACCTGGAGGACTCACACACACGTTAGCTAGCTTGATTAGCACAGACGCTCTGCGCGCATGCGCGTGACCCACCCTCGGAGGTGTACGTCATCCTCCAGCCAACGTTCTCTCCTAAGTGGTCGCTGTGAAACAAGATGGCGACGATATTGGAGTCCGTTTGGATCACGCCGGGCGACTTCCCGCCGCAAAACGGCCCAAATTCTTTCGACGCCGCTCGGATCTGAAATGCACATGCGCACACTTAGTCACAAATTTTGAGCACATGAACGCTCGATTCAGGTACAAAATGACCCTGTAAATAACAGGTGAAATTCAAGCCATTACCCAAGCCATCTCTTCATCGTATTTATTTTTATTTCATGTTTTTTTGCACAAGTCTTGGGAGTTACTGGACTAACCTGGGAACTCCTGGGGCCATGTCATGTGGCAATGTGTATTGGTATGACAAAAAAAAGTACAGTACTTGCATCTTTGTATCCTTGAATTTTGAAGAAAGGAAAATGTTGGCCTCAGAGGGGCAGTGTGGTGCCCTACAAGGATGTAGTACACACTTCGAATAAGAACAGAAGTTGCGATTGAAGAATTTTAGCCCTTGAGTCATCGATATGAATAAATATTTAGTGTATTGTGTGTATATGTTTTTCCAGCGTGTTAGTGTGTGAATGTTCGCATGATTTGAAGGGCGATGACAACTTTCCGTTAGCATTAGCCGTAGCGATCTTTTAAAAACGAAGCATGATTTGGATTTAAATACACATTTTGTGTCATTATTTTTGTTGTGGGTTTACTTTTACAGTAAACTCCAACTAGGATGTGATTAAACATCTTAAACGATGCTCAGGCACAGCAGAATCACAAACCGGTATGCGACATGCCTGGTGCGCAAGCAACATGGTGCATTCAGGGTACTTTCACAATGTCGGGAACTTGTAAAGGCGGCTCGCCATTCTGTGCGTTCATCGTTTTTTCTTCAGTTATCATGTTTTAAAGTTCGAGCGAAGCCAAAATTGGAATCTTCTTTACATTAGTATTAATCGCTCAAACTATGTGAGTATCATTGTCTCTAATTGTGTGTGCGCATGCACCTTGATGTAGTCATAGGGACAGAAGGGTTTGGGGGTGGTCCTCCACATCGAAAGGGTCATCAAAATGAAGGCGGAGCTTGAGTCCCGGCGACACCTGGATGACGTACGAGCACTCGGTTCTCTTCGGGTACGGCGACGGGAAGTTGGGGCTGCTCAGGGAGCCCACGCGCTCGGAAAACACCAGGCCACCTGCACTCCACTGTTCATGCACATGCGCACAATACACACTTGCATGCACGCGCGCACACACATAAACACACACAAACAGTCAGAACATACACTTCATCAATCAAGCTGTGTGTGTGAGTAGAAAAATGCAGTTCCCTGTAAATATTTACAAGAAATCTGCCAGCACTATCAGTCAAACAAGGGGCTCACACACCCACACACGCGCACACATAGTTGTTTTATCTGTTGTGTAGCTTTTAGGTTGAAAAGGTCGTTAGTGTGCTTGAACATTTTGGCGCTGATCCAAATTGGACACGTTTTGTTTGGACCAACAATTCCGCTTTTCACAAGCATTCAGTGTGTGTGTGTCTGTGTGTGTTGTGTGTCCTGTAACCTGTGCACGTGCGATTGTCGGGGTGCAGCAGGTAACCAAGGCGGCAGGAGCAGTAGAAGCCACCCACGTAGTTGTGACACAGGTGGTCGCAGGCGTCGTTCTCGTCCACACCCTCCACGCACTCGTCCACGTCTGGGGTTGGCAAAGGGACAAACAAAAAGCACCACTCAAAAATGGTGAATGTGACCCTCAGCCAATAATAATAATAATAATAATAATAATAATAATAATAATACATTTTATTTATAAGCGCCTTTCAAGACACCCAAGGACACTTTACAATCAGGAACAAGAACAATAAAACACAATGCGGGTTGAGCAGCGGCAGCCAAAAGCGCCAGCGTTCACCTCAGTTTTGGGCAACACCCTGGACTGGTCAGTCATATAGAGAGACAAACTAACTGGGTGCCTTTACAAAAATGTCCTTCGTTTTCATCTTCGTCGTTGAATTTCTGACATGAGCTTCCAGGATTTTGATTCATTTCTTCTGGTTTTACTATAAGGCCACAGAAAAAGGGAGGTCCAACAGTTGTAGTTTACTACTTTCCTTTACTACACAATCATTATTTTTAACTTTGTTTCATCTTGTGCTCAACAAATACTCCATTGTCAGTACTAATAAACTGAAACTAAGACTAAATTAATTCAAACTAATTGAATTTGGGAAACAAAAGCCAATCTAAAATCTGAATGAACTATAATGAGGAATCTCAAAACAATCCTAATCCTGATTCAAAATGAGTTTAGAACCCCAAACCAAACATGTCACACAGACAACCGGACGCACCGACCGCGCTGTAGTGGGCTTGGAAGCCAGAAAAGTTTTGCTGGTTGGAGAAGTCCGATGAGAAAACGACACTGACGATGTTGCCGGATGCGCCAAGGGGCTCGGGACCGGAGCACTATCCGGATCCTGAGACTTGCCACCGCAGAACACGCCCATGATGGAAGACCCGCCCACATCCGAGGACCCGCCCCCAGCCTCCACCTGCGCACAGGTATGCAATTTCTCACTGTCACTGTTTGACCTGCAAGTTTCTGTCCATGCACGTTTGTGTTTTTGTGTATGCGTGCCACCATCTCACCCTGATGTAGTCGCACTGACACATGTCAGAAGGTTCCAGGTCAAAATGGCTGAAGTCCAGTCGGACACGGAAGCCGTCGGGAACACGGATGTCCCAGCGATGATGCATGTTGTCAGGGTAGCTCGCTGGGAAGTTTGGCGACTGGAAGCTTCCGAAGGGTTGAGTCAACGACACCACGTGCTCGGCCTCCGTCAGGCCCAACAGCAGGCACGCGCACAAATACACTAGCCTACACGCGCACACGCACAAACACAATGATGCACGTGCACATGTGCGCACAGACAAAGACACACATACATAAACACAATTACTGTTTATGCGATAACTAGAATGAATACACACTCACACACAAAAGCACAAACACATACATACATAAACACACACACACACACATTCACGCATAATAATGCATATGCACACACACTTACACGAACGCACTGTTACGCATATAGACAACCACACAGGCGCACTCACTCACACACACACACACTTACACACACACACACACACACACACACACGCGCGCACGCATGCGGACACACGCACACAATCAACTGATGGATCAGAACATAGACATCTTGGTTGACTAGCAATCAACTCCAAGACCAATCGATACAAATTTCAATAATTTATTAATCAATCAATGTGATAAAAAATCAACTCACACAGGGAGAAGTTTAGGTTCATCAATCAATGAACCAAGAGAGCCATAAATAATAATAATAATAATGATTACCAAAACAATAATGAGCTACGTCGGCTGACACTGCAAGTTGGACGATCCGACAGACAAGCAATGAAATATCAGATCCATCAGAATCAATCAATGGCGGAATAATAATCAATAATCAATGCAATGAGTAAAGGTCACCTCGTGGTGGAATGCATCCAAGTATCTATCGATCAATCACTGGCTCTTCAGTCAAGCAAAAAGTATTACGGCGACACTCATCAATTAATCCAATTGTACCAAAGTCCCAAAATGACAGTCCGTCAATCATTAAGTCAATCAATAAGTCAAACTGACCTCATGTTGTGTCTCGCCCTCCAGTCTTGCCTGCGTGTGACCAGCAATCAAGCTCACGCTGGAACCTTGACGTCTCCGTGACGTCAGAGTCGGAACTTCGCGGTCAGCATGCGAGGGGGCGGGGTGACCGGGACTCGCTGGTGTTGAGCAAGATACTTAGACCCCGAGTTATACTAATTGATCATTCTTAAATCGATGGGTGTGATTTACTTTGTATGATATGTCATTCTTGTATTTATATATTTTTATTATTCGTAATTTTGGGGGCAGCGTTGCTGTGGACGCTTCCGAACCCGCAGGATGGAAGTTCGATCCCCGGCCATTGCCGCCATGTCAAAGTGTTGAGAAAGATACCGAACTCCGAGTTACACTGATAAATATTACACTTGGAGCTGCGCCACCAGTGTTTGAAACTGCGGTCAGGCCAGGCGACCAACCTCCACTCGCAAAGTTCGAGTCAAGCCATCCGCCACAGCGATTGTTAATACTGTGCATTACGGTATTCTGCCGCCAGGGACCGGCATTAGCCACCTTCAAAATAAGAGCTTTATTTGCTCATGAATGTACGTCAGTGGTTTGGATTTAAAATAATGTTGTAAAATAATTTCTTGGTGGTGAGGCAACGATGAGTTCACCTCAGGTTAGTGAAAACTCTCTCAGAATAGCACCAAGAAGCGTTCTGAATTTGAGATAGAAAACAAATTGAACGTTAGCTCGACATCAATGACGACCGGGAATATTTCACCTGATTAAAAAAAAAGAAAAATTCATCAGAAACCTTTTTTAGACTTATCCAGTTACTGTCCAATAACCCAGTTCGTGTTAGCACCAGGTGTCGCACATTAGCAGTTGTGATACATACTTTGAACGAGAAAATAAAACTTTATTTTCATGTTATGAGAGCATTATAATACAATATAAAACAATATATATTTTATTTATATAGTGCTTTCACAACAGGGCCGCTTTACAGAACATTTAACACCCACAAAAAAATACAACAGTCCCCCCTTTATGACAGTACCGACTGTACATGCATACCAACTGAGGGCAATGAACTAGTTTGTGCAGTGGTGAAAGAATAGGAGAAGGCACGCTGAGTGACATCAGTACTTAAGAATTATAGCCTAGAAGTGTTTTCCACACAAATATTTAGTGTAATTGTAAATTTACTTTGACTGTGCTCCGAACTGTTGGGACTTCAGCAGCAATTTTGGTGTAAACTGAGCACCCGTCGCACAGCAGTGATGGGGACCATTGTTCCCCAAGAGTTGCACTCGGAGCATAATCCTCATTGTATTAAAAGGGGGACTCTACATTTTTAATTGAGTCACCGAGTTGGATTTCCAGAAAGGAGCGCCTGATTGTCAGGTACAGCTTTACACCCGAGTGCCGTTCTCGCTTCTTTAAGCACGACACCTCACACTAACCAGTGGAACTATCAGGAGGCACGAAGGTGACCTTTTCAGGGGAAGTCTCACGAGACAAGAACTCTCGGCGCGGTTCTACACGGCCAGCTGATTCCGGTGAGCTGGCAATCGCAAATGCTGCAGATCCGCGTAGCGGTTGGAATCGGCCATGGTTCTATGCACCCTCTGCCAGGTTGTGGTGCCGTTTGGGACTACTGCAGGCGGCCTGGCAGAGCAGCTCGGTATGCCAGCGCAGCTCGGCGATCTCCCGCTCGGTGGCGTTGCTCTGGCGCAGAAGCTCTTTGGTGCGCAGAGTGATGTCCAGCAGGCCAGACTGCCGCAGGACGTCCGCGGTGGTGAAGAAGCGGCGGTGGCGATTGCTTCTCTGAGGGCCCCCGTTTGTGAGCGCAGAGGTGGGCGGACTGCGGGGTGCTGAATTTGAGGGATCCCGAGTGGGACTAGAGGAGGACGAAGCGGGCCGCCTTAAAGTGGAGATTGCCGGCTGCTGACTCCTGGCTACGGGTTCGAGATCTCCCTTTTGCTCCGTGCACACCCTCTTGCTGAAATTCTGCACCCCGTCGCTCAACACTGACTTATCAGGAGGCTTTTTGCTGGGGTGCGGTGCAATGCGTGGGTAGGAGTCGAGAATGGGTAGGTAGGGGGTAACTTTCTTCCCTGAAGTGCTGCTCTTTTGGGAGAAAGGCTTCTGGATTTGGAGGGCGGCGGGCATCAAGCTGGGCTGCTGGAAAAAGATCCTGTGAGCGACATCGGAACCAGCGACGTCACTGCTACTCTTATTCCAAAACCGCCGCCCACTTTTTGGGATGGCTTCTGTCTAAAGGGATAAAGAAGACAAGGATAAGAATCGGGAGGAATATTGATTCTTGTGTATTATCACCAGTGGTGGAAATGCATCAAAACTATTTGCCAATTGATTTTGATGCCCTAACACCACTCTGAGGTGTGTGTGTGTGTGTGTGTGTGTGTGTGTGTGTGTGTGTGTTCGGAGAGGCAGACAGCGCTGGCCTTCCATTAATTTGCAAACACCGCTGCATTCTGACACTCCAAACATCCGAACAGCATTTTTGAATACAGTGAAACTCCTCTACAAGGAAATCATGTTTGCAGCAAGACATTTTTCACAACAGGGGGTTTTTCACTGTAGCAAATTTGAAACAGGAAAGTGGGAATGGTGTTAATGCGTGAGGATTTTTTCACACTAGGGGGTATTTTCACCCATGTAGATTTCGTTGTAGAGGAGTTTCACTGTAACGCTTTTGAGTTTCTGAATGGCGGTGTGAAACAGTGCGCGCTCAGAGTGTATTTCCAAACACACCCACAATTAGGGTAGGGGAATTTTGATGCAGAGTCCAAGCTCCATGGTTCCTGGTCTGTTTTTTTGTCAAATCAATTTCCCCAATAAATGTTTTTTTTTTCTTCATCATGTTTTTTTTTTTTTACTGGTGCGATTTATGCTCTGGATTGACTTATAGTCCAAAAAAATGTAGTATTTTCCATTTATAAGATAAGATAACCGAATGTGTCCCACACTGGAGAAATTTGCAGTCTACAGCAGCAAAATTGGGGTTGGGCGGGGGTGGGGGGTGAGAAAGAAAAACATTTTTTAATCATAACTGTCTTTACCTGCTTGAGTTCTCTGTGGTTGAGGATGTAGATGGGCTGTATTGCTTGGCCTCTTGGCAACCATTTAGGATCGCCAGCTTTTCCTTTCCCACAATCTTGGCTTTGACCAAAACCCAGCACACCTCCAGCCTCTCTTGCCTGATGTTTATTGCTCTGCTGATCCTTATCCGTCTGCTGCCAATCAGCGCCGTTATCTGAGAAATATAATCATTGGTTTGTGAGACGTTCAGATCAGCGCTTCCCAAACTCAAAATGCTTTGGGAACGCTGCTTTAGCTGATTTAACTGCAGACCGTGTTGGTGAAAACCAGCCCCAGGCAATTGAAGCCAGGCGAACTTTTTGTTACATATTCCCAAATGTTTCAATTCAACTCACCGGAGTAGCCGGAGTCCTTTTCCGAGCTGCAGCGGGAGCCACGCTCAATGCGGTCGTCAGAGTCCTTGTTCTTTCTCATCGCCCTCAGAGTCGAACTGTTGCTCTTTTCTTTGGCATTCTTGCTGCTTGCAAGATGAGAACTACACTCACCCATGACGAGCTCCTCTTTTACCATACTGGCTTCTGAAGACAAATAATTTTAAAAAATACAATCAAAGAATAATTCCTCATCCATCCACCCATCCATTTTCAACAGCATGCTCAATATCCCAGCACCACGCCCTGGACTGGTGTGGAAACGCCGGTTCGTCAGTCTGTTCAAAGACTCCTGAGAGAGACTGGTGAGCGGCCAGGCAGTGTGCTGACAACTTGACCTGCAGGCTCTCTAAATCAGAGGAGAATCAGAGCGAGAACAACTTGTCCTCAATCATGTTCTGCTGAACCTTGTCAACATCAAATTGATTCCCATCACTTGTGACACATGCGCCAGTCAAAACATGACATCCCCTGGTGCCATGTCATCTGATGGAATAAAGCCGCTGTCACTTTGAATAATCAGACTGGAGATTGACAATGACAACTAGGTGAAGATTTTTTTTTTTTTTGGCATGCATTGTTTGTAATGTGATATTGTGGTTGTAGAATTGCACTGCGTTGTAGAGAAGGGTCTTTTCTTAGCCTGAACTGATTGCATGCGCAGAAACACCACACACTGACTCCTCTCCAGGAGCCAACTCGAACACGGAGAAAGCCACCCACGCCATCTGGTGGCATAGATCAAAAGTGATGACACACTGTACACATAATAAAGTGAGTTTTTAAAAAAAATGTATTTATATTTATAAGATTATATACTTCTTGTATATATTTATAAGACTATATACTTCTTGTATAATTGTTAGGTTGATTGTTTTTAGTTTTCTTTCAGGAGAAACACTCAAGGTGGTAAAAAAAAAAAAAGGCAACGTGTTTTGAATAATATGACGGGCAAAAGGACTTTTTTTTTTTAAACTACGAAGGGAGTCAGAAAACGGATTATGGTGACATAAACTGGTAATTGTATTTTATGGGCAGATCGCCCAGCCCGAAAGTCTGCATTTCCAAGCCTGTTTGTTGGGATCTCATCCCCTCCGCTGTTTTGGAAATTACAGGAAGTACTTGAAAGTGTCACCCCCCCCCCCCCCCCCTCCTATTATGTAACACCCAACTTCACAGCCGCCAAACACTTTCGACTGTTTGGCATATAAAAACACGCATCTAAAACAATGGTCGTAATGGTCGACGAGCACAATTGTGTGTTTGTTTGTTTGTTGTTTATTGAACATAAAAACATACTCAGTAATAAATTGACAGAAAGTACGGTAAGTAAAATTGTAAAAGGAAAAGAGAAATCGGTCGTCATACAACACAATTATTGTGTTCAAAGGAGTAGGAAGAAGTAAAAAAATGTATCTAGTCCTGAGAGACGTCATGAGTGTCATATATCAGTTAAACGCAGGCTCGAACAAAATATCGTATATTGTCGAGGCTGTGTGTAGTGGCTTTACCAAGTGCTCGTAACTTACCTACAGATGTTAACCAGTTATTTCCAACAGTAACGGCAGATTCTCCCCACTGGCTCGCTGATACGACGCCGAACAACGGCGGGTCTCTCTCTCGGAGCCATGTTGAAAGTATCTGTCGGTGTTCGGGATTATAAATACTTAATTTTGGATTGTCTCTTTCAAGGCCGTCTGATATGGACAAGTGAAACGGGTTGTGATTTGTCCGGCAGACAAAATTGCCTGAACGTAGCAGCGGCTCACCAGTTCCATTTCAAAATAAAATATAGTGTAAAAAAAAAAAGAAGCTAGATGTATTACCATTACAAGCGTTGCAAATTTAAGTCATGTTGGCATTGTACTCTGAATGTCACACTTACCATGACGTTGATCCGTCACTGGCACCGCAGAACGCCTCTGTTTTGAAATCTCAATCGGTACACTGGACGCCAGACAACCCGACGCGACCACAAAGTGTTAAGAGTAACAGAGAATCAAATAGTGTTTTTCGCTTGGTCTGCGCATGTCACACGAGGTCAGACGCTGGCCATCTTGGCACTGAAACAAGTGTAAGGTGTTTTGCAAGTATTTGGGTGCGTAACCTGAACTGAACCCACATCCAGCCTCAAGGAGCTGCGTAAATGAGCTAAACGCCCATTGGTCTTGTCGACAACTATACGAACCAATCATAGCTTGGCCCACGGACGAAAGTCGGAAGTGAAAGATATTGTCTTTCAAAAACCAAAAAGTAATGGACATGGGGCAAGGTACACTCTGTTACGGTGTCAGCGTTTTCCAAATGCCCTGTAATTATGACTTGACGACTGAGTTAGTGTAGGTTGTGATAAACGTGTTTGCAAATTTGGTGAACGTCGCCAATATGGAAACTGAACTGTCATTTGTAACTCCAAAATTGGCAGGTTTGTGCAGTATTGTAGCAGCAAGCTTGAAATGGGATTGTGCATCGAGATCTGAAAGGAAAACTAAATAACCTCTGCTGTGCATATCCTAAAGCTGCCGCATGAATGCACGAAGCGCCATGTAAACAAGCCCAACGTTTGCGCATGCGCATAGGCGGCTGAGAGGTCATTTCAGGACAGCTGCTTCCCCAACACGGCATTGAATCAAACGTTGCACAATACTGTAGCTCTTGAGCACGCTGTGACGATATTTGTGAATTGTGTTGGGCTACATTTTAAAGTAGTTAGCAGCAGACACTTTATTTTTTTTTACATTAAAAGTTAAACCATTTCACAAACAGCCCACATTCTCTCCACAAAAAAACAACAAAAACAAAACAGGACAGAAATACAATTTCAAATATTTTCTAAATGAGCTGCAATATTCGATCATAAAATGGGTGCAAACATTAGCTAGTAACAATGTTTGTTATCATATTATTCACCCTTCTTCCTCCCCAGGTCAGAAGGAGTCAAGATGGACTTGAGTATCATCACCATCTTTCCTCGGTACACAAGTACAAGTCAAGTGCACATGCCCAGCAGCGCAGCGGTGTTGTTAAGTCCAGGGTGTCTGCTGACATTCATGGTTTCCGGGGAGGAGAACTTGATAAAAGTAGCACAGGTCTCTTGAGCGAGTGCTCTGGCTGCAGCGGCAGCCAGAATTTGCATTATTCTCAGTCGAACGGTCTCACTACAAACGAAGCAGACGCCGATTAAAACAACGACTGTGAACAATGGGAACACAAATAGCCGCATACCTGCCGGCGTGGATGCCTGAGGCTAGACACCAGGCGGCCTCGCCCTCTGGGGTCAGGGGCTCCTGCAGGACTTGCCGGGCCAAGCATAGGGCCGCCCCCGCCAACTGCATGGGCAGAAACGCCACACACTGACCCTCCAGGAGAGACAACTCGAGCAGGTAGCGAGCCATCCACACCATCTGGTGGCACAGATCACAAATTATGACACATTGCTTTTTTTTTTTTTAAATGCGGTCTTTCATACTATACTGTAGTACAAGGATGGCCACGTACTCGCGGCTACAACAACTTTTACTGCATTACTACAAAGAGCCACACCATACATAAACTGCCCCAGTCTCCTCATTCCCTCGCTCTTTTGACTCCCTCTACTTCGATGTACAGTCAAACCTCGGTTTTCAAACGTCTCGGTTCTCGACCAAAAATTTCGCGTTTTTTATGCCTCGGATGACGAACAAATTTCGGTTCTCGAACAAACTGAGCGCACTTGAATGCACCATTTGACTCCTCTCGCCTTCCTTACACGAGGAAGTGACGCTTCCTCGGGTAGACGGGAAGTGACGCTTCCTCGTGTTGCTTTCCATTGTGAGCAGACGTGTTCAGTAAACATTTTTATTTTAAAAAGAGCGTGGTTTCGGTTATTGAACAATTTCGGTTTTCGAACAGGCTCCTGGAACGGATTACGGACGAAAACCGAGGTTCGACTGTGTGCCTTTTTATGGAATATGAATTCAGCAGCAAAATCCAATCAGTTTTTATCCATCTCGGGGGTTGGGCGGCATTTTGCCATTTACTGTCCACCCGAAAATGACATCACCGTTGCTCAGCTAACGACCAATCACAGCCGACCCGTTTGTGGGTATGTCATGTGACTTAAAAACATATCGCTTTATTCATATTCCAACAAATCCAATATTAAATCAACGAATCAAAATCTCATGATTTGACCGTGGCGGCATTAAGATAAAACATTAACAGTCACCTGAGCACTGCAGCGGGAAATGGAGGCGAGCAGCAAAAGGAAATGCAAAGGGGGACAGTATGACAAGTTAAACTTAAGCCCAGTGAGGACTTTTCTCTCCATGCGCAGCAGCTGATGCTTGGTGTAGGCATGGTCCATTAGGTAGCACAGTCCAGACACCTGAGGAAGGGGGGCGGGGGGGGGGAACATGGTCACGTTCAAATAAACCGGCCAATATCGGCGGAGGCCCGAGGAAACATACCTCAGGGAGGAGGCACTCCTCTTTCTTCGCAGCCAGAAAGAGGCAGACGATGCCGAGGAGCTGCAGGGTGGCTGTGGTCACTTTGACCTGACGGAGGGAGCGGTTGAGGAGGTGAATGGCCAGATAGAGCGTCTCCTCCTGGAAGTGCATCAACTCCTGATGGGAAACGTGCATACGCGGCTTACATTTCGGCGTCGTTTCTTTGAGTGAATCAGCTACAATATTAGCTAAACTTTTGGATTGCTTGATTAATAAAACACACTGGAAATGACGGCGCGCACACGCACTGTCCTGCATCATCTTCAAATGCCTTCTCAAATGTTTTAAGGTGTGAGCGACGCAATAAATAAAATGAGCCGTTTTGGTAGGTTTTGGGCATTCGTGCATTCGAGGCCGCGTAGACTCACATGGACTTGAACAAGCCAGTCGACCAGGACAGCTCGAGTGGCATCAGTGAAGTGTCGCGGCAGCTCAGCGTTGGGCAAAGAGTGCCAAGTTTGACTTCTCTGCACACATAAGAAAGTGAAGCCTTAATTGAAATAAAGAAATTAAGTAATGAGAAACTGATTTACGTTTAAAAGCGCTATGGAAATTGTGACTTTTTACGAAGACAAAGTTCTTCGAAAATGCCTCCCCACACATCATGCGTGAAACTAAACAACCACAAATATTTTCTGCGTGCCATAAATATGCCAAGCCATCAGGGAGCAGTTTCAAATGGTGAAATAAAATGCACAATGTGTCTTTCAGCTCAGCCTCACCATCATGTCTAAGAACATTTCCCAGGCAAACGTGCGGTCCCACGTGAGGTCCAGCTTCTCGAGGGCTATCTCCACTTCATGGCGCAGCAGGCTGGGCACCAGCGCCTGGAGGCCGGGGAAGCGCTGCAGGTTGCGAGGGTAAAGACGCAAAGGCTCCTCCAGAAATCCATCTGCTGCGTGTGGATCGAAAGGCGGAGACGCAGCGAAAAGTATATGCAAATGAGCACTGCATTCAACAACAGATCTCTTCCATTTTTGTTTGAACACCTTTGGCAGGACTGATGCCGGCAGATGAGAAGGTCCATACTTCACTGCTGAACCCTCCAAAGACGCTGTTCATTTTGGCCGATAATATCCTGTCCTGCAAAGAGAAAAATGTGTTTCTGGATTAAAAAAAAAAAAGTACAGTCTTCTATAAAAAGATAGTTATAGGCTGCCTCCTACAGCGTAAGTGCACAATTCATACCCCCCCCCCCAAAAAAAAAAAAACTAAAATCTTAATCACAACAAATTGCTGGGTGAAAATCTGCATCAAGACTTTGGTGTGCATAAGTGAAGCTTCATTGTAACACTTTATCCTAAAATTAATTTAAGTTCTCTACAGTATAGAGTGACGGCAGGACAGACACCCATCTGGGTTCTGGCTCCATCTTTGCTGGCACCAATCTGGACTCTGACACCGCCACTGGCTGCCAGCAATCGGTGGGCCCAAAGACAGTCGGCATAGCTCTGATGAGGCCTCGCCTCTCGTCCGCCTGAGGGATCAAACAAATAGGAGACAAGAAGGGGATTGTTTTGAAACAAAATTAATTAATACAAGTTGCACTGCTGGCTACGTAATTGGTACTGATCCAGACAATATTGTCCTGCCTTGGGGAAAGCCGATTTCGCGCCATAGTTTTAAAATGTTTTCGTAAATCCTCGAGTGTCAAATCACTAATAGCCAGGAAAGCACGACTCATGCCATTAAAGGCATGCGAAAAACAATATATAACACTGATTAAGTGCCGTTTAGTATTTACTTTAAATGAGTAACAGGTGACATAAAAAAAGTATAACTGTAACCTCAGTTTAGGTTTCACGAAATTATAAAATTAACATTTTCGGTGGGGGCGGAGCGTCACGAAATTAATTTATTTATAATGTGTATTTTCGAGTCCAAGCTGACCTTGTGTAAGTCCAGCAGAGGTTTGGAGTCGCAGAAACTGGTCCTGGCCATGTTCACAGCCGGAGACGGAGTTCCCTGCCGGTCCACTGCAGCTACTTACGCACGGGAGTTGAAGGAGGCCTGCAACACGAAGAGACGCCATCACCCGCTTCCACTGGCGCCAATTATAAAGGCTCTCAGGTGGTCTCGACAGGAATGATTGGCATGGTGACGCCACAGGCCAGGAGCCAGACGACGACATCCGCTCTCACCCTATCGTTATATTTGAAAAATAATTGTATTGAATTTCAAGTGGTCATTTCAGCTAACGTATATTTTTTTTATGTATCTTCTTTGACCAAGGGTGGGCAACACTCCGAGTAGCTCTGGCTGTAGAGTTAAGTTCGAAGCGTTGACGTGCTCTCCCTAAACGTTTGACTCCGACTCCATGGATTCAAAGCGGGGTTTTTTTCTTTTAAAAAAATATTCCCTCGGTGGTTTTAATGATGCGCCGTCTTATGACGTCACTATTACTTTTTAACACTTTATTGAACATCGAAAACGACTCTCAATCACGCGGGGCGGAGCTAACTGAACTGCGCCGGAAGTGTTAAGAACGACCATCTGACAACCATTCGGATAAAGAGACGGTTTTAGAGACACGGACGTTCATCACGCAGGGCCCTGAAAATGCGGACTTGACGTTGGCTCTGAGTGTCTAGGTCACTGGTTCAAAAGTTGTGGTGAACAGACATCCACGACTTTGAAATGAGTGGGATGGGTGTAGTACTGCGTTTGCCCAGCAGACGGCGTCATTTTTTTAAAATGTGAAAATGCTTAAAAAGCGTGACACGTCACAAGACGACGCATCATCAATGAGTGAGATGAACAAAAAAAAAAAGGCGTTTCGAGGTTGAGAATCCATGTAGGTGGAGCCAAAGGTTTAGGTCCATCCCACGTTGAGCCACGCCTCGAACTGCACTATACCAGCTAACTTTGGACAAGAGGCAAGTTACACTCTGGTTTGTTCACTATCCAATCGCATGACACAAAGTCAAGCAACCACTCACACTCAGGTTAATTAAGGCTCTTCAATTAACGTAACCGAGACGTATTTTGAAACATGAGGAATCCAGATTATAAGTACAGCAAGCACATGCAAACTCCATGCAAGGACAGAGCAGAGTTGAACCTCAAACCTCAGAATTGCCTGCTAAAGATTTATAATACGGTTTGAGTTTTGCATCATTTTGCCTATGATTGATACAAGACTTCAAGATCTGAACCCCCCCCCCCAAAAAAAAAACCACACACACACAAAAAAAACCAGTCCATCGGAGGAAGTCGGCTCCTCAATCAAAAGACGTATGTTGACATTTCCCTCATTAAAAGTCATGTGATTCTGTGTACTGTGCACTTAATGACTAACCCCATTCATTATAATAAATGACATGTAAATGAATTAAGTTGAAGTGAACATTTAAATGGTTCAAAATTGTTTTTAAAATACACACACGCACAGGTTGGTTCAGTAAAAATGTTTACTGGCACATTATCATTGCAAATGTCATGAGCTGCTGGAGCAGGTTTCACCCATTACATTGTCTTGCAAATGAGAGGCTGGTACTGTTCAGTAGGACAGTTTCCTGCCTTTAGAAATACTTTTTGAAACAGCTCTCTGAGCTTGAACTAATTGCGATTAGCAAAACGGAAGGGAGAAAAAAAAATCAAGTCATGTTACATCAGTATCCGGTGTGACATTCGTGACTGATGATCACATTCAAATACACAGCAAAGCAAGAGAAAGCTGCAAGTCATATTCTACAAAAGCCGCGCACCCCTCAAACTACCTATGCTGTACCCTCCATCAATGTGTGTATTATGTTTTTTTTTGGGGGGGGGGGCATTTACACAATAGTGAGAAGGCACTTGTTGTGCCAGCGTATGTCCTACAGGAGAGGTCCACTAGTTCAGCCGTTAAAGCATTTCAAGCGTGGCCCAGCAGCGAGGTTCTGTGTATGGCTTCAACACCCTCCTCCCACCGACACGCATCCCCAAATAGTTCAGTACCGCCCCCTTATGGCCGCGGCAGGAAATGAAGGCAAATCCACAGTGGAGTCCCATCAGTGCAGTCGTTCTGATGTCCAGGTGGTGGCCCACTCTGAAGCGGGACACGAGGCTAGAGGCTGTGACGGCTGCGCCTGAGCCGGTAAAACGAGGTGCTGCAGTTGTCAACTGGAGATTCAAAGATATTTGATGAAAGCAGGGGTGGTGAAGCATTTTCCGACCATGGGCGCTTTCATTTCAATTAAGGCTTTTTAGGAAAAATAATCGCAATCAGGGACGATTTTTGCACTATTGTATTACAGGTATTTTGGGATCCATGTGAGGGGGATTTACAGTCGACCCCCACTATTTGCAAGGGGCCAGCGAATAGCAAAAATCCACACATTATTATTTGCACATTGATATGCATTGTGTGTGTGTGGGGGGGGGTGTTTTTAACCCCCCCCCTAAAAAAAAAAGCTGTTCACGGAGAAACATTCAATGTTTTCCACTAAAAATGAGGGGAGTGGATGTTTTTTTGGGGGGAGGGAATAACAAAAACAGTGGGGAAAAAAATCGCAAATATGCAAATCCGAGAGTCGAACCAAGGGCATGTGGGTGGTCGACTAATTTGTTTTCGAATTGCATGGCCCAAGGCCTGAAGGTTCCCACCCCCTGGATTAAGTGTTGATCCGCAGTAAGGCGCCTGATGCACCCACCTAAAAAAAAATTAAGCAACAAACAAATTCTTACTGCCACTCAAACATCTCACAATCACACCGTCACTCACAAAAAGGATGATAGTAAATTAAAAAGGTCATGAGGATGCCCAGTGATTGATTGTTTTTTTTTTGGTCAATTATCTGTCTGGCTTCCATTATTGTTTAATATGTCAAAAACTATTCTGCTGTAGCGTGATCAGAGGGTGTCCGGTGGAAAAGTGCAGTAAAACACAACAGCAAACAAAACTCAGAAACAAATACCGAAGAGAACAGCAAATGCCCAAAAAAAAAAATCATATATATATATATATATAAATAAAAATTCTGAACAAAAAAAAACCTAAACACTACAGCAAATAAAAAAAAAAAAACAACAGAAAGCTAAACACCAGTAAATTTAAAAAAAAAAAAAAAAGAAACAACTCGACAAAACAAAAATAACCAGAATATCAAAACTACACACACAACTGCTCAGATGTCTCACTTTTTGGACAAGAGGGACAGCAGTCAATCATGCTGTCCCACCCACCCATTCAATCCAGCAAAGTCTGATCTTCCTCATATACCGACCACTTTTGGTAGGTTTAAGTCATCATGTTTTTTTCCCCAATTTTTCTTTTTATTTGCAGGTGTGATTTGCTGTTGTTTTGTTTAGTTTGTTTTTTTTATATTGCTGTTCTGTTCAGTTTTTTGTTTGTGTAATTTGCTGATGTGTTTCACTTTGTTTTATTCTTTGATTTGCTGTTCTGTTGAAGATGTTTTTGTCGTTTCATTTTGTGTTTATTTGCTGTTGTGTTCGATTTTTTGGTTGATCTATTTTTGTTTTGCTGTTGTGTTAAGTTTTTTGTTCAGCTCCTTTTTGGTGTTTTTTTCATTTGCTGTTATGTTTATTTTTTGTTGTGTTTTGCACTCTCTAGAAATTAAAAGAACATTTAAAAAAAGAAAGCAGTTGAAGACAATTTAATATATATTTTGTAAAACGTATGCTTAACATGACATTTTTCAATTTTTCTTTAGAAATATACGAACAACGGGGAAAACAAAACACAAAGAATGACAACGAAACAAAAATGAAACAAATTGATTTTCCTTTAGCAAAAAACACATTTTAGCCAGCATGTTCTCCAAAATGAATATGAACACAATTTCATATAAAATCTGGCCAGAACCTGACGTGACTAAATTATACATCTGCCGAAATGAGGCTCTTTTACACGGCGATCCTGCAAAAATATCTGCATCAGAGCCCTTACAGCGGATCTTACTTTGATCTGCATTTACCTTTTATACAGAACCCAGCGAAGCAGGCCATTGCCTGCAACAGCTCCTGTGTCTGGTGCGATGATCAAGAAAACTTGTCAGACGGCGATAATTGCTTTTTTCGCGACAGAAACAAACGCATGTGGCGTCACACCCACGTTATGGCTCTGATACGACGCAAGGAAGAAAATTGCTGGGTAGACGGCGATTCCATGCCGGTGTTGTTTATACAGAATATCAATGTGGGAGAAGGGCGGAAAAAAAACACAGATGTAAAAGGCGTCATTGATTAGTACGCCTGGCAGTGAAGATGACTGGACTGATGGTGGTGAATTGCTGGGGTCAAGTTGCCTCTCCTGACGCACTGGGCGAGTGGCCTTGAATTTGGCCATAGTTGACTGTGAGTGTGACACACAGCTACGTTTTCTTTTTAAGCCATACAATTTAAGAGCCATGCAAGTTACTTTTTTCATAAATAACAGGTTTGTTCCCTTTAGAAGGCCATCACTGTGTAGTGTCCTTGCTTGCCCGACTTTTCAGCATCCATGAAAACAGACAAAATGGATGGTTGTGAAACAAAAACTGCTCTCTCACACGCTCATTCGGAATTGACACATGCAATGGATACACAAAAAATGGCAACCTTATCCTCTTCCTCTCTTTGTGTCCGTCTCTCTTCTCTCTCTCTCACACGCGCACGCACACACGCACGATTTGTAACAGCAAGTTCCAGAAAGAGCACTTATTTAAAAAAAAAAAAAAAAAAAAAAGCAGAAATATGGCTTCATATTTAAAACTGTAACAATCGAGGAAGTTAAAATTGGTCAATTATCACCCAATCTCTTTTCCATCATTCTAATTTTTGATTAATAAAAAAAAAATTGTATGCATAACGTGATGCAGTCTAAGCGTCAGGGCTGTGTGTCTACGGCTGGTATCGAGCTGGTACTTGCTGGCAGAACCTGGTTTCAAAGTGTGCCCAGTGTACTGCAGCCGGGGTGCCCCTGAGAGGATGTACGGAGATGAAGTTGTCCGCCTGTTCTCGTAAAACCCCACTGAGGTCCATCACTCGCAAAATTGCAAATTCACAGCCTGCGTGTTCATTGTGTACATGATTCTCTGCTGGTCTGTGAGTGTGTGTGTGTGTGTGTGTGTGTGTGCGTGTGTGTGTGCGTGTGTGTGTATGTTGGATGAGCGGGGAAGGGGGCGTTGGGTAAAAGAGCAGATGAAAATGTGTCTTGTGCCAGTTAGTGTGTGTGTGCATGTGTCATTCGATTTGTCCTCAGCAGTGCAAGTGCAAATGTGAGATTTGGGTTGTGTGTTAGCATGCCTGATGCCTGCTTGGTCAAAGGTCAGAGCCACTATTCTCGTATGCTGGCAGAGTAGGAGAACTGAGGGAAGTGTGTACGCTGATCTGAGTCCTCGGGGTCTAAACTGTCATCTGGAAAGACAAAAAATAAAAGACATGACAAAGCCAAACAAACATGAAACTAGATCAACCACATCGGTGTTGAAAGGTTATTTTGCTGAGTCATTTTGTGTGTTGAAATGACAAATTTTGCGAGCAGTGGTGTGACCTAACGGATAGACCGTGCTAGGGATACTTACACTTGTCTGGTGGAGTTATTGTGATGGTTTGTGCTGTGAACTCGTCGTCAAAGTATCTCGTGTCCGTCTCCGAGGTGACCTGGGGTTTGAAAGGTGGGACGAGCTGTGCAGAAGAAACAAGCAAAGCAGTGTTGACATTCAGAGTATGTTTGACTGAAAAGGTAAAAAAAAAAAAACATGCCAGTCCTTTCCGAGTGCATCACCTTCTTCTCTAAGACATCCTGCCAGTTGATGGAGGTGAAGAACTTGTGAGTCATCACTTCTTTGGCATCGTCAGGTCCGCCTCCGAGCCTGAAAACAATGCACACACACAAAAAACAAAAAAGTGTGACCTCACAGCTCGTGTAAACACCACACTAAAAATGCGTTGTTCCCTGACGGGCAATTCAAGACAAATTAATTCGTACCTTCCTCGCCTGCAGGCAAAGGGGCCCTGACACTATTTTAGTGCGATAAACACGCTGAACCTCCTCCAAAAACAACAATAAATGGCATCCTTGTTCATCGCCTCAAAACAAATCAAGGAACAGAGCTTAAATAATGCGGTTTACTGCGTATGTGCTGGCTGAAGGCAAGATGTAAAACTAATTAAGTTCTATTGACGAGCTGCAGTGCAGCAAATGGGAACAGATGGATCGTCATCTGGCGCCCGTGTTGCCAAAAGAGAACGCCATTTACCTAGTCCTTAAAATAACATTTGAGGCTTTTTAAATCGCTGGTTGTTCTGTGTGGCGTTTGCATTATCTCTCTGTGCGAATGTGAATTTTGTCCAGCTAATTCCCCCAGATTCTAAAAACACGGACATAAGGTTCACTGAAAACACTAAATTGTCCATAGGGGCGACTAGAAGTGTGGGGTGACTGGCGGCCAGTCCAGGGTGGACCCAGACTTTCGCCCGAATTCAGGTGGGAGGGGCTACAACGGCCGCGGCAACTCTAAGGAGGAAAAGTGCTGTCGGAAGCGGATGAACAAACCTCTGCTTGGGATCCTTTTTGAGCAGGCCTGCCAGCAGCGCCTTGGCTTCAGGTGCCAGGTTCTTGGGGAAGCGGATTTCCTCCATGAGGATGAGTTCAAAGAGTCGCTCGTGGTCCTGGTTGTAGAAGGGCAAGCGGCCACACATCATCTCGTACATGACCACGCCCAGACCCCACCAGTCCACAGCGCGACCGTAGTCGTTGTCCTCAAGTACCTGTCAGAGTGAAGGTGAAGGGAGTGTTTCAAAAGCGTCACTGGATTCTGTGCTCAATTGTACATGTCAAGTCTATTTTAAAACAACATTTTTGCTGTAAAAACTGTTCTTCAAGATGAGCGCCGGGGTTACCTCAGGTGCCAGGTACTCAGGAGTCCCACAGAAGGTTTTCATGGTGGCGCCGTCTGTGATGCCTTCTTTGCACAGCCCGAAATCTGTTATCTTTATGTGGCCATCCTTATCCAACATGAGATTTTCCAGCTGAACAACAAAAGGCGTCAAGTTACTCTACAGCTAAATGACAAAAACGTGGACGGACGGCATCCGTAACAGTCAATGTAATGACAACGAATGCACTGACGAGCACGGGAGATGATAATAATACCCAGGGTTCCCACTCTTCCACTTGCTTTTTATTTATGGACCTTTTTAAGGACTTTTGAGGGCTAATGTAGCCATTTTTAAGGACTTTTTCTCAATTTAGCAGGGGATTCACGGTGGATTTAATGCCCGCTCAGCAATATGCGGGCTGAACAGAAAGCCACATACCACTGAGCTGGTGTTCAAATCATTGCTGCCAAAGGAAGGGCACATCTTTATTTTTAGGGCCAGTCAGCTAACCCTTTATTTGACATACTGTATGTCAAATTTTCATTTTCCTACCTGTATTAGAGTTAGGAAAATGAAAAAATACTTGAATTCATTTTCAAATAAAAATACATTTTTAAGGACTTATTGATTTTAGAAGCTTTCCGTGAAAATTAAGGACAATTAAGAACATCATTTTACAACCTCTATCTTTATGGATTTTATTAACTTTAAGGACCCGTGGGAACCCTGATACACTTAACAATAGCCCACCTGGCGAATTAAAATCTAAATATGAGTGTGTGTGTGTATTCATGTTTCTAAACGTATCCTTGAACTACATACTTAATAGTTATGATTTTGCCACAATTACAAGCACGAAAAAGGAAAATTTGAAAACAAAGGTGTGAGCACACAAAACTGTTCTTGTAAGCTTAGTCCAGGGGTTAAAGCACAAAAAAAAAAAATTTAAATGACTGCAGTCAATTAACAAAAATTTTGCTCACTTCCTTATCAATGTATTAAATATACGGCAGCGCGACACCTTACCTTTAAATCCCTGTAAACTACATTGCATGAGTGTAGGTACTCCAGTGCCGATACTATTTCTGCACCATAGAATCGGGCCCTGTCTTCTGTGAAGACTCTGTCCCGGGATAAGTGAAAGAAGAGCTGCAAATGAAACCAAGACACATGACACTGGATTTAAAGAAGACTCCAAATTAGGTCATCGACTTCTTTTGGTACACCGACGAGTAATCTTTCATAAACACGATTGCGAGTGAGGAAAAAGAGAACCACTTACTTCTCCCCCATTTGCATACTCCATCACAAAGCATAGACGATCGTTTGTTTGAAAAGCATATTTTAGTGTCTGTGTGAAAAGAGGAAAACACTGGCGTTACACCGGCATTGAGATAACAAACGACAGTTGTTATTTTGGAGAGCAAATCTCGGGGTTTTGGTGACTTACTGTGAGAAAGGGATGCCGCGTATTTTGTAGGACTCTGCTCTCCGTTACCGTGTGCGCTACCTCATCCTGAAGCAAAGATACATTTTGTACATGTCACAAGAGTAAGCACACGTGCAAATTAATCAGCAATACGCTGAATCTCAATCAAAATAAACAGCGTAAACCGACTTATGAGCATTGCCATGAATGAGCTGTAATGTACATCACTGGACCCTCATGTCCGAGAGAACATCTCTGACACACAGAGTCGTGAAAATACCCTAACCCTGTGCAATCATTCTTTCCAAGACATTTGAAGAATACCAACTTTTGCAATGATGACTTCTTTACGGAGGATTTTCATGGCGTAGTACATGCCCGTAGCCTTCTCTTTCACCAGGATCACTTTGCCAAACGTCCCCTTGCCCAGGAGCTTAAGGTAGTCGAAATCACTCATGGTCTGCTGAGGCGACGACAGAGAAGCCACAATGACCAAACACCCAAGCAACAAGGAATCCCTCGGCGTGATTGAACAGGCTTGAAAGCACGAGCTCGATATGACGTGAGCTGACCACTTTTGAGCGAGATTTGGATATGGCGATCTCCATCTCCATTGTGCCACCGCTGTCACTCGCCGAGCCAAATTTGATCTCCATGGGCTCCTCGTCCTGCTGCTGGCTCTTCAAGCTGTTTGCCACTGCCTGGATCGATCGCATCCATTCTTCCCTGAAACAACAGTGGACATAAACACATTTGAATGGCAAAGTTTCCTCAGGTTCAGATAAAAATGTCCCCATGATCAATGTATTACTAAGTGGAGTGTGACATATATTCAACAGTAACAATTAATACTAAGTGAAAACCAGTTGGTAAAAAAACTGCCAAAAACAAACCTGTCAAAATTGCTCATTAAGACATGTTAGTTATTCAGACTTCGCATAGGTTACATAAGCAAAAAGTGCCCGCTTGGTTGTAGTTGGGAGTAATTTAGCCACAAATTCTGTTTTGAGCACAAACGTAATGATCGCAATCTGAAATGGATTTCTCTGCCTTTAAAATACAATCAGTCATCTCGGCCTGCTGTGTTCCGTTCAAGAGCGCGCGCATGCGTTTCTCCACTGTTGCAACTTGAGACTGGCGCAAGATAACGTTGTCAATGGTCAAATCAAGGTAGGATTGAAACACAAACATCTCCATTCAATTACAGTGGAACTTGGAACAGTGGAGCAAATGTCTTCCAACGCTCCTAAAACGTGAATTCTCACCAAAATGTTCACAAGAACGCATTGTATTTTTGTGTTTCGATAGTCAGAGATTATTGCCAGTAGCTGGGTGGGTGACACGCAGGGGCAGACGCGTTGCACCTGTTAAGAGATGCTTAACACTCTTTTTTATTTTAGGCAGGTTTCTATTTCCTACTTTTGATCCCATTGTCTTGATGGGACTCTCGGTCTCTAAGCCAGCACTGAGCAGATTTTCAAGACAAAAGAACGTTGACTTAGATGGCTTTGTGACAAGAAGGAGCACTTAATGAAGTTATAGACTCCTACGTTTCCATGGCAACTAGGTGCACGGCAGACTACTGGTTGCCATGTTTGTTTGAAATGACCAAAACAAGACGTCAAGTCGCCTATTGGTGTTTTACATGACATTTAGGGCCGGGCAATTCAATTCAATTGAATGAATAAATCCTTTTGTGTAAGAGATGTAAATGTTAAATGATGTTAAGTTGACAAACATTTGAAAGGTTTTATTAACTCACTCAGTACCAGCCAATTCTAGACCAAGTCTGAAAAGACGTTTAAAAACGTCATTGGGAGTGAATGAGTTAAAATGTATTAGGATTGTGTTTGAAGGGTCACTTTTGAATTCTGTTCTTGTCATTTGCTTTTTCTTCTAAAATGTAAATGAATGCAATGATTATAGATTTTTGACAACAGTCAGTAAGTTCAAATGTAATTTTGCCACAAAAAACAAACATAAGAAAGTGAACAATTGAAAATCACAAGGAAGTATTCAAACTTTAAATGGGGGGGGGGGGGGGGGGATTTGCGTTGAAAACATACCTCTCCTCGTTGCTGTCTACGTGGAAGGTGCGCTCAATGACTGACGTCCACTGGAGGCAGCGGATAACAAACGTATTGGGCCTGGGCCGCTCGGTCTTCATCAGCTGACATTCTACAAAGCACAGAGCCACCACATAAAAAGACGAAAAGGGTGTCGGGGACCAAAGAACGGAAAGACACACATCCAAAGCTCAACAAGAGCATCCACTCGCCGGGATGCGGAACTGACCTGCGACGGAAAAGTTGTTGAGAGGTGGCAGGCTGTGATCGCTGGACACTTCGGGCTTCTCTTTGTAGCCGATGAAGGAGCCGTCACTCTTTAGGATGAAATAACGAGGTCTCCAGGTTTTAATGTACTCACCTAGTGACACAATAGCAGCGCCCAATTCATGTTTGTCGGACTCAAAAGTATTTCCGGATGCAGTATTAGAACAAATGTACACTCGAATCAGTGAAGACTCATCAGCGAGCGGGCCCCCTGAACGTTTCTGGGCAAGCTTGGCAGAAATTCACACGAATTTGCGTATACACACAGTAGCATCAATGATACAGTACCTCTCTTGTGGAGCCATCCCTCTCTCACAACGCCGACTTCATTCATGCTGGGGCAGAAGACTGTCTGGGTTGGGAGGGGGCGGCAGACAGCTGGTGCAAACTGTTCAAACTGCTTGAGATGGTGACGACGACTCAGATTCGACACTTGTCTAAAATGCCTGGAAAAGGAAAAGGAGAGAGGAAAAATACAAGGTCAGAAATACAGGAAGTCACTGTCATCATTTCGGACAGCAAAGTTCATATGTCTGAGAAGACAACGGCCCCAACACTTAACATGAGGGAAATGTGGATTTTAATTGACTTAATTTACAACTGTGAGTCGATGTATTAGGGCCACGCTGAAAAGAAACAAAAATATCATGAGAATTAAGTCACAGAATTACGACAAATGCAAAATATGAGGGGGAAAAAAAAACCTTCAAGAAGCTCGACATTTTAGTTGGACCTTTTCAGTTTTTACTTTTACGTTCATGATGTGCCTTTGCTCTTGTAAGCTGACATCTTTACTCTTTAATGCAGATTTCTCTCCTTAAAATCGGGCTTATTAATTGGCATTTGGCATTGTCAGTTTCCTCAAAAATCTCGACTTTCAATCATCTGAATGAATCAGAAATCATACATAGTTTTCTTGCGATACAGTGAAACTCCTCTACAACGAAATCTACATGGGTGAAAATACCCCCTAGTGTGAAAAAAAATCTTCATGCATTAACACCATTCCCACTTTCCTGTTTCAAATTTGCTACAGTGAAAAAACCCCTGTTGTGAAAAATTTCTTGCTGCAAACATGATTTCGTTGAAGAGGAGTTTCACTGTATTGCAAGTTAGAGTGAGAGAAAATACAACTAAAAAGTACAAACTGCTCAACGGCCACAACCGTGACATATAATGCGTTACGAAAACGATAACATCAGGTACCGGCGTTCAACACGAAACAGGTAACGGAGGTACACACTAAATGTGTGCGGCTAATTCTATGAGTAGGGCTGCGGTAAAACGAGTTAACGTTCGGCCAGGGGAAGGCGTACGTGAACACATAAAGCAAATCTGATTGCCAGCACAAAGGACACTTTCTGTGAATTACGCGGGGAGGCTCTCCACAAGTACTGTACTGCAATCATGTCCTTACCGTGGCAGCCCACAACACAGAAAAGTGCTGAAGTGGGCACGTCACCTACTTCCTATCTGACCATCTGACATTTATGACAACACGATGGGAAAGTGCTCACCAGTGATACCTCATCCACATTTTTTTTCTCCTTAGTGTCAAGTTATAAATAGTAGATACTAATATTATTAAAGCGGTGCCAGGAAGAGATCAAATGTAATGTCACTGGCGTCCGATGAGTGTCTGCCACAATGATCGTAGTGTAGTTCCCAATCGATTAGGTCAAAGGTAAAATATAGGTTAGGGCTGAGCTGGGTGTTTAATCAATATCATTGATTCATTCGAGTTTGACATTTATTTTTAAACTGAATTTCTTTTCGCAGCTCTCGTTGAAAGCGCGTTCCCACGGAGAGCAACAAAATGGCTAAGGGCAGAATGGAGCTACAGTCAGTGAGTGTTGCCAATTTAGTACATTTATTCCGGCGAAGAAACAGACAGCATTTTTCACATTGTTTTCCGTATATGACATGAAAGAAGTTCGCCTGACAAGGTGCACAAATATGTGTTACTTGATTTATCGACACGCTGGAAACTTTTGACCCAAGTATGTCAAGTCATCTTTATTCATATTTATTTGCTTCCAAGCCACAAATATGACATACATCCAATACAGAGGCTGCCTTGCCTTGCCTGTCTAACTGCAAGACTGCAGCTATCAAATATTTTAAGAATTCAGTGTACTACAGATTGTTGCACCGATTAATCAACTGAATAAAAATTGCTTTTGCCTTAGGGGGTAGATCGGGTTTTGATTTAACTTTAAGACATGGTGCCGAGCCCGGGAGCTCCTTTTTGCAGTTCCTGTTAGAAATTGAAAACAAACAAAGATGTCTTTTGCCTAAGATAAAAAGAAGGGAAAAAAAACGTAAACATGCTGTAAATCTGAAAAGCTGTTTAACAAACATACTTCAAGACATTCAAACACAGTGTTGGAGTTTGTATTATTCAAAATGTTGTGATCCCTCGCTATTTCGTGGTTTGTTTATCGCGGCTTCGGTGCACCGCGGATTTTTTCAAACATATTCATTTTTTTAAAAAAATTCAAGTCCGCAAACGGACATTTTGCGGACTTTAAAAAATAAATAAATTATATATATATTTTTTAACCTGTATATGTTAATTGGTCGCTACTTCGCAGATTTTCGTTTATCGCGGGTGGTTTTGGTCCCCATTAACCGCGATAAACGAGGGATTACTGTACTCTGACAAATGTGTCTATCCTTGATCAATTGCACAGTGCAATACAATACCTGTAAATTCTACCTACCGATGGTAGGCTATAATAAATAAGTTAATATTGATAGGGTACATTGTGTTGGCGATCATGTGACGTATGACAACATGCTCGTCCCCGTTCAGTATAAAACGACCCCAAACTTTGGCCATGATCTGTAATTATGAACTTTTTCCTCCAAGTTCACCGCCATTGCGGGATCTTATTTCTACACAAAAAGGTGCATGCAACGGCGGTAACATTAGTCCATGTGGAAAAAAATGATCCTGGCAAGGATTCAAGGCAAAGATTTAGTTTGGACATTTTTTGGGGCAATAAATTATCCCAGTTATTTGATTAATCGTTGCAGCTAGGCTTAGAACTTGACATGAGAAAACAGTACGAGAGAGTCGGGTGTTCCAAGATTACTCTGGGACAGACGAGGCGCAGCCGTACAGTTAGACAGCTCATTTTATGAAGTTAGTAACCTGACAAGATTTCTCAAAAACTAGTTTTTCAAAATACTTAGGTTGGAATGGCCGCTTCATCCCGAGTACAATAAATCAAGAATTTTGGGAGGTTTCAAAAACATTGGTTCTGGAGAAATGTAAATTTTCTGCCCGAAAAAATGTTAATGAACATTTTTGTCCGATATTGGCTACAATAATAATAATAATTTTTAAAAATCTAATTAAGAGTAAAACAGTATACTGTAATCATTTTTCATCGTATTTCCTTGATCATTTTGCTTCATCTGCTACTTGGGAAATCCCTATTTTTTAAGTTTCAGATAAAAATATCTACCAATTAGCTCATATGGATCACAATTATGATGACAATTGTTGATCACAATTCCAGGTCAACGAGTTAAATTACTGTGATGTAACAAATGACATCCATTGCCCTAAAAATTCCACTTAAATTGTAAATGTGAGCAGTTCTCTCGAATTTATTTATCATGGAGGACTTGGAGCTGTTTGTTCAATGTTTCTTTTTTTTAAGGAAATTCCAAAGATTGTTAAATTTAAGAACATGGTTCATGGTTCATGTACATTTTTATAAAATGAGCGGTGTGGATGAATAAGACCATTTATGTTACCGGTAAGGCAAAAATATGTATTTCTCATATTTCTCTGAAAGTTCATCAAAGTTCATTTTTGTGGCTTAAAAACTAATGCAAATGCCATTTTTGGGGAGTGTACTAAAGAACAAAACTTTCATTTCGAATAGCGTCATTGTGGGACATTTTATTATAAGGCAATTTCACTCAGCTCTAATGTGGGCAAATACTACGTGGTTTAACGTTATTAAACATATGGAGCACATCAAAACTTTTGCCGTTTTCCTGACACAACAAGATTTGACAAAAAGCAGCAGTTAGAATACAGTTATCGGTCATTCTGGAAACCGTCCGAACGGTACAGAGTGTACTTCTACGGCGACGCGAGTCAGTGGTGCCGTAATGAACTTGTGAAAAAGCATGCCGCATGATAACAGTCCCATAACACGTCCTCATCCGTTTAGCGTGGATGCTACGAGCTAAGCTAGCACGGGTCAGCGAACAGTGTCGCTCAACGTCCAGAAAGCGGATAATTGCCCCCCCCCCCATACTGAAACTATTTTCCCCACCAGAGCAGGCCTGGTCGTTCACCGCACATTTTCGGGGGACGGCGAGCGTGACATTTACTCACAAACAAAGCAGCTAACCACCGAGCTAGTAGCTAGTTAGCACGCGAGCTAGTCACCTCACTCGTCCCAGCGTTCTATTATTACTACCAAGCACGCTGTTTTTCCTTCCTCTTCTCCCCCCTACTTTATTACGTACCTCCGCTGTGAAATATTCCCACTTCTCGAAGATTTCCACAAGTATGACTGCGCAAGGCTCCCTCTGCCGGTTATCACTCTTGGCTTGTGTGTATTGAACTCTGTCAATGATCACACAAGCTTAGCCGACTAGCTTGTTTTTCTTCTCACAATAGCGGCAGCGGCGGCGGCGTGCTCGGTTTGTCACCGAAGCCAGCCAGTGGGAGAGGGGGGGGGGGGGGGGCGAGAGCGGGAGAGAGTGTGCGTGAGAGAGAGAGAGAGCGCTAGTCCTCCGGACCGCGACTCGATGGACTGGAGAGCGTCGAAAGACAGCTATAAATAATGTTCAACTCGTGGACATATTAAACCGCGCGTCTCTGTTGGTTTAGTGAGGTGAGCGTGTCTGCTGCTCCGCTCCGTGACGCCGTCCCCTCCTAGTCGAGTAGACAGGCAGGCGAATAGGCGACACAGGAGCCGCGCAGGCACTCCAGGCGGACGTGACGTACGTAGACCATCACCAAGTGAGCACCTGGATGAACCAAGTACAGTACCAATACTTATGATTCGTCCCCTTTACCGAAGTAAATGAATACAGATTCTGAAATAACCCGTACCTACATTTTTTCATTTAACAAAGCATTTTTTCCTCATAATACTGTAATTATCTACGAGAGTGGCATGCAAAGGTGAAGGGACCGCTGGTCATGTCAGAGGGTTGTGGGGCTCATCCACAGCATCCCCGCCGTCCAATAATAGATTTTAGTGGGTAACAAATTGTCTTTTGCCGAGCAATACACCAGACGCTTTTTAAACAGAAAGTATTTGATGATCTAATGCTGGTTGTTTGAAATAAATGTCAAATTCTCTTTGTTTTGTGTCAGGTTTGACTGTAAACTGAAGATGGGAGTGGCAATAAACAGCTTGAAGCAGCGTGAACGTATCACTGGGCACTCACTGTACACACATCCCTCTACTGTACAATACTTCTGCAATATTTCAGTGTACTTCCTTTGCATATTGATGAAGCCATCTTTAGGGCAGTTCTGAATGTCTACTAACTTACCATAAGGCAGTTTTTTATTATAATTATGCTTATTTTGATTGTTGCCAAATGAAAAGCAGGTTTCTCCAAATTTCCTTCGTTCAAAATAAAAAAATTTGTTTTTGAACATTTTATAGTCCATCTCTTGTTTATACCCTGGTGAAAAAAACAGGCACATCACAAAGTGAAAGGGAGGAATAGATAGAAGCTTTATTAAAAATGTATCAAAAATATTTATTGTCAGTATGTTATTTAAAAAAAACAACATATCTGGACACCGTGAATCAGGTCCATTACATCCATGCATATGGCAACCTGTTTTGGCAATTATTTTATATCCTATTACCGGCAATACACTCTTTTCTCCTCACTAAGTAAGACAAGCGCCATCTCAAACAACTTTATTCTGTTGTCTTTGCAGTTTCCGCTGAAGATAGCGAGCGCGTGCCTCACTGACGCTACTGTCATCGTTTCGCTTCTCCACTTTCTTCAAGGCATCCTCAGCAGAAATCTCTGAAAGAAAATAGACCACACCCACACTCAGCACGTGCAAGAAAGTGGCCATTCCCTAAAATACAATCGTCTGAAAAAAACCTGATTGTCTTTTGGCAGCCTCCCTCGTCTCCCACTTGGTCACCTCCTCATCGGTGACTTCTTCTCGCGCCACGCTGCTAAGTTCATAAACGTCGACCTCGTGCAATTTGGGCAGAAGATCTTTCACCCACTCATATCGGATGGGACATACTGTCCTGACGTACACCCGTGATGTCACCAACACGTCGTGAAAGAGAATCCAATCCAGTTCCATCTCCTTGTCGAACAACTGGGAACCAAAAGGACAGAGAAGGGATCATTTACCGTAGATAAAGGGAGGTTGAATAGAGATGATGGTACGAAAGAGAATTTTAATAATCTTACCGATGATGATGGATGAATGTGAATCATGGACCCGTGACCATCCATTGTGCAAAATACCTTTCCAATAGATCTAGGCAGGGTGAAGAAAAAAAACAAGAACATTCCATTTATTAGCCAGCTCCTCAATGAGCAACAGCGATGTTTGAATTTCCACCATGTCGATTTTTTCCCCCCCATCAACTTACAAATTGTCATGTAAATTACAGCGAATGTTCCGTCTCACTTCCAAGCAATTTAGCTTGAAGTAACGTTTTCTATTTGACTGACACTTAACACATTTAAGCTTTGGCAATAGAGGAAAAAAAACCAATGTAATTCAAGCCATTTCCACTTTGCCTTGACAAGGTTTGTGTACTTGTGTTGTGTGACGACAAGGGGAAAAGTCAATACTGTCCTGGTATTAGAATTAATATGGTTCCATTACGTTTTTTTTTTTTACAGTGTCCGAAGTTTGGGGCTTTGGAATAAATGATTAAAAAAAATATAATAATTGACCTCAATGGGAAATTTTATCAATCGTTATATTACCTTCTGGCAACATTGTTGAAGTATCCTGTGCACAGACACCGTCGAAAGAGTTCGTTCTTATTGCCATCGAATTTCTCCACTGGGAAATCTCTCCTCTGGAATAATAAACGCAAGATTAATATGAGGTAACGAGCAGCACGAGTTACCATAGCTACCGATAATAAGTGCCGGACAGTACTTGTTGCAAACGGAGGAGAATGTCACGTAGCTGAGTCTCGACACTAAAGGCAGACTTGAGCGCCCTCCAGTGGACCCAATTATCCTTGCACCACGCTGACGGTCTTTCGCTGCGGAAGACAAGAGAGTAAGGAAAAATAGACCTAGACGACTAAAACAAAAGGATGTATGACCAGTACCTGGATTTACACTGCTGAAACACACTAAGAAGTGTACCGAAGTCATTTACGCCGCCGCTATTGGCCGCCAGTGCTCTGTGACTCTGATCGGCCTCTTTCTGCTTGTCAGGGTGGCCTGGATGAGTGATGAAGTAGGCACATTCAAGTCAAAGCTTATCAGCGTTTTCCATGGGGGAAAAGAAGGGGGTTGGCTCCTGCTGAAATAAGTTGAGGAGCTTCATTTGGATAAAAATACAAATTGGCCGGCTTATCAGCAAGTACAATCTAAACCTTTTTGGTGGGGGATCACTTACATGCAGAATTTTGCTTTTCACTACAAGGCTCTGGCCCCTATCTTCCGTGAATAGCGGACATTCCCCGCCCTTTCGTATTTTCAAAGCACTCGTTTTTATGGTTGGGTTTCATCATAATGTTGGCGCGTGATGCCGAGTAACAATACCAGGCCGGATGAAGATGTTCTCTACAGACAACATGGCGGCCACGGGGAGAATCAGATCCTGGCAGCCGTGCGAGGCAGCTTTGAGCAGGGCCCTGGTGAGGCCGGGCTGCAGGGGGAACTCCACCATTAGCTCCCCGAGGCGAGTCACCTGACCTCTCCTGGCAGACAACAAGCCCCTTGTGACTGCTAAGCACTGTTGTGTTAACAATACCCAAAAAGGCAAAGAGCGCACCGCCATACCTGTCGATAGCATCGAACTGGTAGAGCTGTTTCAGTGCCTCCAGGATAAACCTCTCTTCTGGAGGGTCCAGATACGGAAACCTTGGAAAGAAAAGACCACTGCTAAACAACGTAACCTGTGACATGTTAGTAAATGGTGAGACCGCAGCGATGGTGTTAAATAAATACAGTACAGGATTTCCACAATTTGTTTTGAAATCAGTATAACTTAAAAGTGCACATGAGGTGTACCTAATGACATCATGTACACCCAGGCACTTGAGAGTGAGGACCACTGCAGTCAAACTCGTCCTCTGGATCTCTGGAATTGTATATTCGGGCATGCATTCCTCCCAGAATTCCTTGGTGTAGATGCGGAAACACTTCCCCGCTGAGGTTCTTCCAGCTCGGCCCGCTCGCTGCAGAGCTTCGCTCCTAACGGCAGGAAATCACCAAGTCAATTAATCTGCTGTTGCCGGCAAAAGAAAAAAAGATAGGACTCACTTTGAAATGGGGACCACTTCTAAAATGTCCATGCCCACCCTGGAGTTGTGGTTGAGTTGCTTCACAAAGCCGCTGTCTATGATGTACCTGAAAACACAACCTGGCAAATTAAATGGCATCTTACCTTGCTCGCTACAGATGCATAAAAGCAACACGCTCACTTGATGCCATTGATGGTGAGAGATGTGGCAGCGATGTTGGTGGCCACCACGCACTTCCTTATTCCCGGAGGAGGAGGCTGGAAGATCTGCCGCTGTTGCTCTGAGAGGAGGATTAACATGAGAATAATGCACTAAAAAGTGGTATGAGGCAGATTTGACACAAATTGGATTGGATCAGCAGATCTTTTGCATTTTATGCAAAATCGGTGATCAGTTATCATGTCATAATTTGCAGATCGATCAATGACATCATTGCTGGGATATTCAAATCACGTCCGGTTACGATATAAAAAGCAGCGCATCTCTGTCAAAAAAACATTACTTTTCGTCCGATTCAGCAGAACACAGCAACGTCTAACTTTCCCACAATATCCTGACAATTATCATATCGTGATACATTGTATCGCGGTGTTTGGATATCGTTACATCCTGCTTGCACAGTAAATAAACAAGCTGTTTAAATAGAATGGATAGATTTGTCTTCTGATCGCTTCGGTGATCGGTCATAGGTTTGAAATGATGTTGCTGATAATATTGATCCGGAAATGTCGGACCATGAAAAAAAAAAAAAAAAAATCAACTCCAAAACAAAAAAACAGAAAACATAGTAGTTTGTCATTCAAGGCGCCACTGTATTTACACGAGAAAATAATATATTCCATATAGTGAATAAAACAAAGTGCATGATGGCTGTTGGATGCATTTACCAGTTGGCATAGAACCATAGAGGGGTAAAATAAGTAGTCCATCCACCGTTTTGTCCTGTACATCATAGCGGTAGTCTATCGACTCCGCTTTCTCAAACAGCAAATCGCACGCCCGCTCGATCTCCAACTGACCTGTCAAACATGGATAGATCACCGCAGTTTGACGTCAACGGGCTTCTTGATTCATACGTCAAGCGACGACTGGATCTGACCTGTTAAAAACACCAGAATGTCGCCAGCCTTCTCACTGGTGTGAACGTCCAGGGCCAGAGACACAACCTGCAGAGCAACATAAAGAGCTTTATCAGTAATCCTGTGATCTTAAAAAGATCTTTTAAAAAGTTCAACAAAACTCAAACCAACAAGTGTTTCTATTTTAGGAACGGCGCTACAAGAGGGGCAAAATAATGACATTTTGTTGCACTGAAAGTTCAGCGGTGTACCTCTTTCACATAACCCGTGCTCTGTAGGTCTTTAGGTCCCACGGCAGTGCCCAACGTACATGTGACAGGAAAAGTCCTTCCAGGGATGGCAAATACCGGGCAGTCACCTAGAAAGGCGGAAAGTTTGTCTGTTTCCATGGTGGCGGACATCACCACCACCTTTAGTGGGAAAGCTCGGCCCTTCATAGCTTCAATCGGATTCGAAAAGACTTTTTTCAGCAAACCCAGGAGGATATCCTGCAATGAAAAAGAAACTCTAGCTCAGCGTGTGTATCAATTAAAACCTCAAAATAGTCATTATAGATACAGCCAAGCTGGGTAGAATATGAAGGGGTATTCAGGCCACAGGAACAACAACAAAATCAAATACTATGAGAATAAGTAGTATTAAGTAATACAAAAAAAGGGTAACGTGCCCATCGTTGGTATTTTCTTCAGAATAAAATCATGCAACAAGCAATACCCAAAAAGGCATAGTACAATATTACAAGCATAATTGTATGCTAGCGTTTCAATGACAATTGCTATAGCTTCGTTAGAGTTCATAATAATAACACTGTGTTCAGGTTTTATGAGAATAATGACATTCACTCTTTGAAATGATCACTTAATTTTTTTTTTTACTTCAGTCTTGAATTTCATGGTGGTACTACATCTCCTTCATTGCTCGAGAGGATGTGGAAACTCACAGTGTTCAGGCTTCGTTCGTGGACCTCATCCAAGACTACAACACTGTAGTGAGAAAGTCCAGGGTCTGCCAGGACCTCCCTGAGCAAACAGCCATCCGTCATGTATTTCAACTCCGTGTCCTGTATCAATCAAATGCGAACGTCACATCACTTTTGTCTCGCAACACCGTGTGCAAGGCGTGGTTCTGTGATGCCCGCTCACCTGCGTCGTGCAGTCGTCAAAGCGCACCTGGTAGCCCACCTCTCTTCCCAGAGTGCATTGCATCTCATGGGCAACCCTTTGAGCCACCGTGATGGCAGCCACACGGCGGGGCTGGGTGATGCAAATTTTGCCATTTTTACAAAAACCTGCCGACGAAACATGACAATCACACGCCATACAGACTAAACCGGTGTGCATATAAGGGAGTTCAATACACAATGATTACACTCAGAGTAATAGTAACAGCAAGTGGTTTACCTGCTTGGTACAAATACTGTGGAAGCTGCGTCGTTTTCCCGCTGCCAGTCTCGCCGGTGACCACCAAGAAAGTGCTCTCCTTCACAGCCTGTACCAGTTTAGCTTTATGCTTGTAGATTGGCAACTGTAATGACTGGTTGTCTTTCCGGTACTTCGTCGTCGATTTGGACATAACTAGTCCGGAAGTTGTTACAAGAAGTAATACAAAATATAATAATAATAATAAAAAACTATATCGTGAACTACTATAACCGGCCTAAACCATGATGGTATTCACAATGTATCCTGCAGTTCGGAAACGACACGCTCATATTTACTTCCGCAAATTATTCCTTTCTGTTTTCCTATTGGTCGAGCTGTAGACACGTGACCACCCCCCGCCCCCTTCACAGGAAACAGATCAGCTCACCGACCGCCGGCTTCTGACGTCTCTTGACAATGGCAACCCGCATGGAGACACAGACCGTGAATGGAAAAACATTATTTAATTTACATGATTACACATATATATTCTATATAGATCTCTTGATTTGTTTTGACAGAAATGTATTTATTCGAAATAACTTGATCCAACACAACTGAGTTCGTGAAGACATGCCTTTATTTGCCGGCGAAGAAATTATGTAATAACAATAAAGATACCCTGCATCTCTCCTCCCCTCCAAAGTATGAAATAGCACAAAAGCACAAGACAGTACAGGGCAGGTGGTGGATGGGAAGGAAGGATGGCCACGGGTGTTAACAGCTGGCTCTTCAAAGCCGAGGGCGCAGAGATGAGGCAAGGGGGGAGTTGTTGACTGCTGAGAGGCGGCCACTCCGACACATTAAGTGACGACGTCTGACCGAACGTTCGCAGGATGGCCGCGAGTGGGTGTAAAGGACGACTTTTATCTTTTTTGGACTACAAAACGGAAAAATACATAGTGGCCAAAAATAAAAAAGTTGGGATTTTGTACAGACTCATCCAGTTATTGATCATCGGTTACATTATAGGGTAAGTGAGACACTTGTCTAGTTTGGTCTGGTATTGCATGTCTTTTTCATACGGGTGGGCCATAACGTTCTGATTCCGTATGGGTAAACCCTATATTCAACTGGCAGCCCGCGGGACGCATGTGGGCCACCCGCACGCTCTGACTGTCCCCGCGCTTAATTATAAACATGTTTTCTCATTTAGAGACAGATATCTGTGTGCGACTCTCCTTCATGGAGTTTGCACACGCCGGTTTTCTCCCACATTCCAAAAGGCGTACATGTGATATACATTGACGACTTTAAATTTTCCGAAAGTGTGAATGCTTGCCTCTCGGTGCCCTCTGATTGGCCAACGTGTACCCTGCCTCTCTCATCCAGGATAGACTCCACCTCACCTGCAACCCTAATGAGGGCAAGCACTATATATCTGTATGGCTATCTTGTCCATCCACCCACGTAGCCATTTCAATGCCGCTTATCCTGAACAGGGTCGCGGGGAGTTGCTGGAGCCTATCCCAGCGGAAGGCATACTGCACCCTGAACTGATCGCCAGTCAGTTACAGGGCACATATATAGACAAACAACCATTCACGCCCACATCCATCCCGTCACTGAGTGGGAACCGATCCCACGCTGCCCACACACAAGTCAGGCGAGTGTACCACTACACCATCAGCGACTTGGCTATCTTGTCCAAAAGACCACATGATTTGTATAATCGCGCAGACCAGAATTCAAATGCAATTACAGCATTAGAATTTTTCTCCCCGACCCCAGGTGGGTTTTCTTAAGCAAGAAGGGCTACCAGGAGAAAGACGAGGCCATCCTGAGCACAGTGATCACTAAACTGAAGGGGGTGTCAGTGACCAACACCACAGAGTCGGCGGGTGTGCTGATCTGGGGGCCAGAAGACTATGTCATCCCACCGCAGGTGAAAACACATGCACACTCAGGCAAGGAGGAATTGAGGTGATCATAAATAACAGTTTGCCGACAGTTTAGGCCCGAAACTAACAGGGACGTCGTTGTTCAACATCCTTGTTTTAATGATCTAAATTGCTCTCTGCACGCAGGGTGAAGCTGTTCTTTTTGTTGTCACTAATTTCCTCGAGACCCCCAATCAGAAGCTGGGATACTGTGCTGAGGTATGAAAAGTTCACTTTTTTTTTTTTCCTTGACTTGGACAGAGGGGGGAAAAAAAACCTGTGGGGCAGGTAAGGAACACAATGAGGATAAGCAGGTATAGAGAATCAATGGAATGTACTGTATGTCTTTCCTGATTCTCGTGCCTCCATTGACTTCATTCAGCCAATGAAAGTCACCGTGTACTTTCTGCATCACTCTTTACAGCTCGCGCACGTGCCGAGCTCTTTCAAGAGTGTTTACTTTCAATCTGCTTTATTTGCTCTCTTGACGTCTGACCCTGTGGAAACTATTCCGGGCGGCCTTGAGTGTGATGCTACCATAAACACTCGCTGGACACTCAAAGTCTGGCCCATGGGCCAAATAAGGCTTGCTTTGTTCCTTCATCCACCCAACAGAGCATTTGATAATTAAGAATCCTTTTGTTGCATAATTTTAGTCCTCATAAAAAAAAAAAATGCTCTTAATGTTGCTCACCCTTAGTTCCGTTGGTTTAATGTTGAGCTACATATTTGTAAAAGGTTCTTGGTATGCGCACCCGCTGCCGTCACCCTGGCAGCAGCCAAGAAAAACAACCAACATGTACCAGCGTCACACAGTCAACTGCTCTTGTGTACATTTGTGTCTGCTTACTTAGGTCTGTCCTTATAAATCAAATTGCTTTTACACAAAGTGGTGTGGGCACATTTGCCAGGGCAAAGTCACGCCGGCGCTCCAAAGTGGAGTTTCTTTTTAATTGTTTGGCAGTTTGGATTCAAGAATCACATTTTTGCAACCCAGACTTGAATTTATCATGCATTGCCTTCACATAATACTGGACGTAAAAGAACCACAAAGAATGTGTGTTCAGAGTTCACATTTATAAAATGTTGTTTTTCTCTACATTAAAATGAGAACAAAGTCCAGTGAGTGAAGTGGGAGCCTTCTTATTAACTGAAGCGGTTTAATGAGTCTTAGTGCTTGTTGTGTTTGTTCCCCTAGAGTCCCAAGGTGCTGGATGGACTCTGTCAGGAAGACAAAGATTGCGAAGAGGACAAGCTTGTGGTGTCTGGCCACGGTAGGACATTCCTTAGTGTTAAAGTTCAACACTCATCATTGGTTACCAAGCAAATTATTGTACAAGTAGAATACAGCTCATTCAAAAAAATACACATCAACTCCAGTGATGAGAAGTTGTATGAAAAGTTATTTGAATTGTACAAATTCAGGGTTCGCTGGCCTTTGGAGGTAGTAGCACCGTAGCAAGTTGAATTTTTCTGTTTTTTTTGGGGGGGGGGGTCAAAGGAATCATGAGTGGACGATGCTTACGCAGGGATGAAAACTCGACTGGAACCTGTGAAATCTTTGGCTGGTGTCCTGTTGAAAGGAAGTATCAACGACAGTAAGGAGCCATGTTTTGTTGGTTTGGTTTCAGTTCGCGCCATCGGATGGAACGTCCTTCACGCATGCAAACGAAGATAAACCAAAAATTGAGCACAGTTTGGATGGCGGTGACATTGTCTTTTGTAACAGGTCGCTGCTGACGAACGCCGAAAACTTCACCATCTACATCAAGAATTTCATCCAATTTCCCAAATTCAAATTTTCAAAGTAAGTTCATCAGCCGCAATGAGCACAAAAGCATTCAAAAGTGAACACCACGGAACCACTGTGCTTGTCTTTGTGCTCTTGAGGTCCAACATTCTGGAGACAACTGATGTGTCCTACCTGAAATGCAGATATGATGAAAAGCTCCATCCTTACTGCCCCATCTTTCGATTGGGAGACATCACCGCGCGAGCAGGATACAGTTTCACTGACATGGCAACATTTGTCCGTGTTATCATACTTCATAGGTCATATTATCAGGTCCGCCAATAAATCGACGTTATTGTCTTGCACAAGGGTGGCTCCATCGGCATCCAGATCCAGTGGGACTGTGACCTTGACAAGGGTTACTCCGAGTGTCACCCGCAGTACCAATTTAGCCGCCAGGACATCGCCGCCTCCAACAAGAACATTGCAATGGGATTCAACTTTAGGTTATTTGCAATTCAAGAGAAAGTGATCCTTGTGCATTTCAATGTTTGCTAATTGTATGATTCCTACTTTCAAACAGACACACTCGCTATTATAAAAACTCGGCAGGTGTGAGTTATCGATCGCTATATAAAGTCTATGGAATTCGATTTAACATCATGGTGAATGGGAGGGTAAGTAAAATGTGTTCGTGTCACACACACGCATGAAATGGTTATACATTACTTCTATGTATGAACTTCCCCATGCTGAAGTTGTTGTCCCGTTTGGCACGATGATATTCATTACAATCACAAAAAAAGTATTTAAAAAAAAAGACGCATCAAGTTATTTAAACATGAGGTTTGTTTGAAGTGTGTTTTACAAAGAAAATACAACTTTGTGTAACCTGTTGACAAAAGTCAATTAGGTTTTATTTTTATGCTTAAGCCCTCTCCCAAAAAGCAGTGACTTTGCAAAAATTCAGATGAATATTTTCACGTTCCAAATACAGTCATTTTGAAATTAATATTTCTTGGTAAAGCAGGTTATTCTGCTTGTTACCTTTTCACGTGTTTAATTAACATTTAATTTCAATTTTGAAGTAAAGTTTTACAAGTTACTTTTCAAAAAGGAAAATATTATAGCATGTCGTTCTTCTGAATAGACCTTTCAAGTGAATAACCTTACACCGTTCACTTGACAAATAGAACTAAAGCCATCTTAATGTAATAAAAGGTGTAAATTGCAAGAAAAAAGAGTGAATAATTATATACTTCCATTGTTCTCAGGCTGGAATGTTCAATATCGTCCCTACAGCCATCAGTGTCGGTTCAGGGTTAGCTTTAATGGGTGCGGTAAGTAGCAGCTATCTTTTTTTTTTTTTTTTAAAGATGTATGACACAATGCTAATTTTGATTGAACAGGGGGTGTTCTTGTGTGACATGATCCTACTCTACATCATGAAGAATGGCACCGCTTATCGCGAGAGAAAGTTTGAAGGTTCCCAGTACGTGCTGCTAACACTTTCATGACCACTCACCACCACTGGATGCTAGGCTAACATCTATTTGTTGTCCGCAGGCAGTCGGCAGCTGGAGCCAGCCACGAGAAAACCAGTCTGGCATCTTAGTACTTTAATTTTGATTTTTGTACTGTTTTGAATGTATGACAAACGTGAAACTTTTCTTATTAATATCAAGAAGTATTCGTTATTTCTCCTAATAAAACACAGTCAAACATTTGCTAATAAAAATACTGTCATGTAGTGTAATATTAGCATATGAGTCACACATAAAGTGGGGTACATACATTCAGTACTTTTTATGTTAAGATGATCAGCCCTGCAGTGCCACCTGTTGGTCACAAACAGAATAACTTTTTCAGTGTACTGTATCGCGCTTGTGAAACTGAAATCTATCCCAGCTGACTTATGGGGCGTGAGGAGAAGCAGGTGCAACTATGCCAAGCAGGTACGGTATTGTATACCAAGATACCAACACAGGATTAACGTCTGTGTGAAGTAACAACCGCAATGTAATATGTCTATGCAAAGGATTTATTTAATTCAGAGGTTTACTCAGGACACTTCCATAGTAACCGTGTCACTCTCATGGTCAAAATCTATTCATGCCCATAAATGTCCTCAGATGACATACTAACTGACCTCCGTGTTGATTTTAATATGCAGAGTGGATTTACACTTCACGTCAAATGTGTCACATCATCCCATCCGTGTGTGTGTGTGTGTGGGGGGGGGGGGGGGGGGGCAGGCATGCAAATATGGGTTACATGTGTTAATCTGTCCAGCTGCTTCTTCTCCTCATTAGATCAGCTCAGACTGGAGAGGTGAAGGGTGGATGGATTAATGGCCAGCTGTGGATGAGGAAGCTTTGCTCCACATGTGAAAAGTGCTTCTTATTAGTACGAGTGGGGAGATGCCCTCAGATGGACAAAAATACATCCACCATTTTCGGATTTTCGGATATGTATGATCATTTTAGAGAGGTCTACCTAAAAACAAAACTGTAACAATACTCCCAGAAGTGCACAGTCTTTGACTGGCATGTTGTTCCTCCACGTCTAGTCTTGGAACACACCGTCTGCTCACACTGAAGACAGAATGCGCCAACACATATTTAAAATGAAATAAATACATAAATAAATAAAATAAACACTGAAATATTTAATAATAAACAGTGTTTGTCGATGCACTGTTTTAATCTCGTTTAGTATTGTCATTAGAGTGCAAAAATATTTAGTATGATCAAATAATTTGCACATGCTATCCAATAAAAATGTAATTCAATGTGAACATTGAGAAGAGATTCATCCATTTATAATGCATACCATATAATATACATATATAATAGTTACGGATATTGAAATCATTTAATGTGTTAAGAACTGTTCTGTTTCTTTAGATATTTGACATCCTATTAAATTTTACGTATTTAAATATTAATTACGAAACATATGCTGCCCACTTATTTTTTTCATGTATTCTCTGCAGAATGAGTACAATATCATCAAGTATGTATTGTAGTTAGAAATGAACGCCCCTAGTGATGTTAAGTGTTTAAAAAATGAACAAGTGGCTATTTGAGGCAGAACGTATTGGTCCAAGAGTGACTTACTTAGCCTTTAGGTGAAAAAAAAAAAGCATGAGAAAGAGCATTTCTTTTTTTTTTGTTTGTTTGTTTTTTTGGCGTAAGCATAGAAAATTCAGTTGCATGAGCGGTAGGGTGGGTGTGTTGTCAAATTGTGCCTCATCTGCTAGCTAGAGTAATGGTGGTCCAATCTTTTCTATTGGATTAGAGGAGGGATTTCACTGTGGTATTAATCTGACAAGACAGCAGCCGGTCGCCCGGGCTGGACTCAGACCGAGTTGGGTTGCTGTGCCTGTGACGCTCGCTCTGCTGCTTCACTGTCATCAGGACGCAACATGAACATCTTTTGCTTCTCGTTGGTAAGAAACATATTACTGCATTTGTGTGTGTGTGTGTGTGTGTGTGTGTGTGTGTGTGTGTGTGTGTGTGTTATGATATAGCTTTTGAGCGCAGGAAGTGTTACTTTAAAATTGGGCAATTATTCCCCAAATGTGATTGTACATAATTATAGACACATCCATTTTTTGGGGGGGGTCAAAATGAATGTGGATTCTTTACAGTACCTGCAAGAGAAGTGTCAACGACTAAACATAAATCCTGTGCAGTGGACCGTAAACGACAACACGTTGTTTTTCAATCAACAAATGGTCTTCTTACAGCAATATGTCTTTGCAAAGACCCACCCTGTGATAAGACAACCCATACAATCACACAATAGCAAAAGTATTCCATCTCGGTTGGGCTCAACCCACCGTCCTCTCGGTTAAACGTCGAGCACGTTATTGTGCAGGTGTACCTAATGTTGCATGCGACGGGTCTCATCTGTGCACAGATGTTGGGGTTGTGCACCAGTAATGAGGATTACTCTCTAACCTCTGGCTAGATTGTCTTCTGTATTACTCCGCATCATGTGCACTATTATTATTAGAAACTGGCTTTAAAGAGAGAATGGATATGAATTGAGACAGACAATGAGGATTGATAAATCTTTTCCCGCTTGTATAAGGAGTTAGACACAGAGTGACGATGACCATATTGGGGACTTTGTCATAAAACGGGTTGGGGTGAAAACTGGTTATATTCCTGGAAGGAATATGAACGAGCCAAACATATTTTTAATCTACATTCAAAGCTCTTCCGAGGCCTTTCAATCCATTTCCGACATCAGAGCTTTGGAGCAGCATTATCATTCATATCCCGACATCCATACAGCATCCAATCCTCTGCAATATAATTTGACTCTTGCTGTTGTGTTACAATGACATCAGTGACCTTGCACTCCTTCATCAAAAAAACACACCGTTCTGTGCCGCCGGTTGACCTATAATTTGTTCTAAATTTTCCTACATTTACAGGGCACCAAACTAAGTATGGGAGAAGTTAACGACTGCATATTACAAATAAATAAAGTCAAACTAATCCACTTTTGAGGTCAACTCACACCTTCATAATAGCAAGTAAATAAGATGTTTGCAAGGATTTTCCATCGGCGTTGCTGGGATTCATGTTCTGCAGTGTACAATAAGAGGCCAGTCACATGCATAGACAGACAATACAATACTTATTGGTATGTATTCTTTATCCTCTGCGAAGAATGACTAATTTTACTGTGGTTTCCTGAGACATAGTTCTTCTTCATTTGTGCCACTATCTCTGGATTACTGTACAGCCCCCTTGTGAGCACAATGTGGGGCTGCAATCATGGCATTGCTACTAATTTCGGGAGTGAAAGATGCTTATTTAAGTGTTTTGAGTGACGAGCATGTCACTCGACGTCAACAATAAACGTAATCGTCAAGCCACCACTGTAATTGTAAGGCTCTTTTTAGACTGATCTGATTTACAATTTCTTATGTCACAAGAAGTTGCATTTACAATTCTATGGCTATCATCATACCTTCGTACAGCCACTGGTACCCACATTACAAAAACACAGAAAGCCAAAGAAAAAGTTGAACACACGAGTGACGTTTACAATTTGGATGCAGAGTGAGCTGGGCAATTGATAAACGTTGAAAAAGTCGAAGTCTCATGATGACAATCGAATGGACTTTGAGGTTCCACTGCGTATGTCCACTCCATAAAATGACTACTTGATGATTCAAAATGACTCCCTGCCTACCCCTCCTCCCACATGTGTAACCTCGAAAAGCTGCTTGATGCGCATGCTGTGGACTTCATGCCTGAAACTCGGTTGGATTGAGCACACAGATGAGATTAAATCCATTCATAAATTAGAGTGGGGTTGCGAGTCCCCCCCCCCCACCCAAACAAACAAACAAACAAAAAAAAAACATTAAAATGGCTCCAAAGGCATGAACACCCCTTATTTTTAGTTTTTGTATATGTTCACTTATAATGACGTTTGAGTCTGTTAGAAAATGGCTAACATAAGTGTGTGTGTGTGTGTGTGTGTGTGTGTGTGTGTGTGTAAATTGCACCAGGAGGGTTCAATGGACAACCTGTATGAGGCTGTGCAGACCTCCGGCAACAGCCCACCTCAATCCATCCCGAGCCGCTCCTCCAGCCGCTCGTGCAGCCCAGCGCTCCTGCTAGACAATGACGCAAGGTGGAGGGGTTCCGGAAGGTCTACTTCTATGGTGAGAGACGTTCAAGCGCCCCTGGAATTTGGAAAGTTCTGTCTATGAGCCCACAAAAGTTTGTCCCAAGGTGTGAGTGTGAGCACAAATGGTTGTTCGTCTCTGTGTGCCCTGCGATTGGCTGGCAACTGGTTCAGGGTGTCCCCCCCCCCCCCAGCCTACTGTCTGAAGATGGCTGGGAGAGGCTCCGTGTGGTCTTTTTTTTATTGACGCTTTGAATGACTTCTCTCGTATACTGTGCAATTTGTGACATTCAGTAACATCAATAATGTCATGTTTTCCATCAGGAAATGACAATGAGACCAGGCAACAAAGCTCAGAAAAAGAAAAAAAGGTAAGCTTCCTATTCTTACATGCTACCAAGATGTACGTATTACAGATTTTGCTGTCAAAGGCAAATCAATGTCATATTTCTGTTGTACGAGAGGGGCTAAATTGTATTCGAAATGAATCGAAATAACTCCCGCCTGGCATGCAGGCTCGTGCCTATGCGTCCTTAACTGTGGGATGAGCACTCAAAGGGGTTTCCCCCATGAGCTCTATGTTTATGTTCTGTGGCCGCTAATACTCTACAGTATATCCTTCCCGCAGACATTCTCTTGATAATCAATGCAGGATCTCCACGTCCATTCCCTCATCTCTCTGCAAACGGCCTGAAGGAGGCACGCCGACAGCTCGATAGAAAAAGTCGTTGTGATTGCAAAAGATGAGATCTGAAGATTTGGTTTTTCATGGACAGCGTAATGCAGTATATACCGTCGATCAAACAGATTATGGCTTTGAGATGGTTAAACTAAGCGGATTGAAAGTCCACCTACTTAGACTCTCGGATACAGCTTCATTTCTCCAAACACACTCCTGCGCCTCCTGGTTGGCCTTTTTAAGGCAACGTAATAAATATGTGGTTGTATTTACATCCTAAAATATGAAGTGAGACTAGCAATGGAAGATTTATTTTATTTTTTTTGTACTTTCAGAACGCAAGTGTCCAAATCCGCATCAGACAATGAGGCATTGGGTGAGTCAAATGAATAGATAATGGTTGTACTCTGGTGAATATCGTTTCTTTTATTTTTTAAATATACAGTGGAGCCTATAAGGTTGGACAATTTTTTTCCAAAGCAAGCATGCAGTGTTAAACGACCTACTCTGCTGACTTTCCACTTATGACCATACTCTGATTTTTCAACTAAAATCCTGGACATTTGTGACCCCCCACCCCCCTACTCCCGTTCAGCAGATAACCCTGCCGGAAATGCAGCGTTTTGGAAGACTGCCATGAGCCCAGAAGATTTAGCCCACATCACTGGCAATCACAATGAAGGTAAATAGGAAATAAATCGGTTAAGCTGATCTATCGACCAATGTTCATTTGGGCTCTCTGCAGGGTGCTCCCCTTCCACTTCCTGCGTTAGCAGACAGTTCATCAAAACTATGCAAGATTTTACAATGTTGAGTGATTATCAATACAAATAGACAATATATATATAAGAATAATATAATTTTGTTTATTTTCATCTGCAATTGGTTGGGCTCAGCTTGAGCTCACCCAAAACCCTAATAAGGATAAGCAAAAAACGGATTGAAGGATGTCATTGTCCAGTGCCAAATTGGTGATTAATGCTGTATTTGTTTTTGAACTGCATCTCTATCTCTCACACTTTTTTTTTTTTTGTAGAGATGAAAAGGACGAAGCACAGAGTGGACAACAAAGGAGGGAAATCCGCTCATCAATGTGCTACCAAAAAAAGGGACAAAAATTCTCCAAGTCAGGTAAATCACTCCAATCCACTAAAACACTGTCAGTTTCACATTAGTATGACACTTGGAACAGGACATTGTTGCCCAAATAATATGGATTTTTTTTTTTTTAGGCCAGTGCCGATATATGGCCGATCGAAAAAAAATTCTTCCGGTCTTTGCCAATTTTAAAAGATGGCCAATTAATTGGTTGGGCACCACAGGACATGAAATAATTTGGGAAGGTTTTCTTATCTCGTGGACGTAATCTTCATAAAATCATGAAGAACTTTCGCTCAACAGAGGGCACTCATTGCCAACAGTTACAATAATTTGATGACCAGAAGTAATCTCACCAGTTTTATAACACCAGATTTATTAAAAACATTCTTTCGGATAAATGTATATCTTGAGTTAATTTTTTAAAGTGTGCTATATACATATTTGGAATGCAAATGACCTTAATAAAGTACCCAAAAAATGTGGTGCACTTTTTATCCGAAATCGGCCAAAGTAATATCCAATTATATGTGAATAAGATGCATTCAAATTTCCCAATCACCGGAAGTATTTTGTGTCTGTCTCTGGTGAGCAACATAGCAGAAGAATCGAACAGAAATGCTGATTCGGTTTTAATACAGAGAGCCACTGCTCTGTGTAATCTCTGAGCCACATGGCAGAGGAAGAGAAAAGGCTTAGAGCACTTGTGGCAGGTCACCTAGCGTCCATTGCTGCGTAAAGCTCATAATAGTGAGAAGCAGACAAAGCCAGGGATAAGCAGCACCCATATTAGAATCCCCACCCCTCAAAAAAAAAAAAAGCAAATGATTTTTTTGGGGGGTCTATCTGCACTCCTTTTCAGAACATCAACACCAAAGGAGCAGCAACAGAATCGAAACAATCAGAAAAAAGGAACCCAAAACCTGGAAAGAAACAGGCTGGAAAGAATGGGAAAGAGACGGCGAAGAAAACTTCCAACAGCACAGGTAATAATACAGCTCCACAACTAAATGGCACTCAGCAGAGCGGCACATTTTTGACGTTTATACTGTAAATCCTCACATCCTACATATCCCTCGATGTTCTCAACATGGCTCAACTAATTATTTCAAGTGTCAAAAGCAGACACTGCGACATCCCGTTTCAAGTATGGGGTTGGGGATTTCCTCAGCAAAAGCATTCTGGAAGACATTAACCATGACTCATTGATTAGGCAAATATGTAATCATATTTTAAATTGAAATATTTGTCAACACAAGGCTGAAAATGACACAGATGCTAACAGATGCTTTGTTATGGTTCCGGACCAATCCGGAACAGGAGCTGATCCCGCAAACAAAGACAATGATAATAAAAAGTACAAAAATTGTTTATTTACAAAATAATGTCACAAGACCGAAAAAGTGCAACATAAATCCCAGGGAACATCCCAGGGCTAACTAATGCGACTAACAAAACTTGGAAGAGAGCCAGTCTATGAATAAAAACGCCCCTCGGATATCAATACACAAAACAAAACAGAGATAACAAGAGAAAAACCAGAATACAAACAGGACGAGGAACGAGAACAAGAACGACGCAGGTCTAGAAAATATGCTCTTGAAAGTGAGCAAGACAAATTAACCAATAGCTGGTAATGGCTTGGCAGTCTCGCGACAGGTGACAGATAATGACGTGACTCGGAACAGGTGCGGAATGGCAGGGAGAGCCCTCCACTGCCACCTGCTGGAGACCAAACAAAACAGAAACATGGCACTTCCTCTTTTCCCCGCAGTATTGGGACTCATGATATTCCTCTTGTCCTCAGTGTACCCCCCAGTGGGAGCCAAGAGTCCCCCAAATGTTCCACACCACCTGGATGTGCCCCACAGGGCCGACAGGAAGCTCTACCTGGGCAAGTCCTCTACTCTTCCCGCACAGGAAAACGCAAACGCTTGCCGCTGTACCGATATGATCAGCCTGCCCGGTGGTGCAACACCCACTCACTACCACAAACACAACCCGAACCAGCGCTGGAGCAACCCAGCTGACAACAGCGTCGTCGCCTGGGGCAACATCCAGCACAATTGCCGAAGGCCGCTCACGGAGTACCGCGTGTGCTCCAGCGACTTCAACCTTCCTTGCCAGGAGGAGATGAAACAGCAGGAGGGCAAGGGTGGCAGCTTGGATATGAATTGTAAAAGCCAGATTTCCCCAAAAGTGACGGTGTCCGTCACCGACTTGGATCTGCCCGAAACCGACGTAAGTCTCCAGCAAAGTTGCCAACAACACAAGTACTGTAATACATCTGAGCTTTTTCGTAAACACGTCACATTCGCTGCCGCTTGTTGCCAGGCGGAAGTCGCCGGGCTCGATCATGACTGCTCAGTCGATTAAAAAATAAAAAATAAAAAAATAAAGTCACCTACTTGGCTTTTAAATGACAAGTAGAAGACAGACAAACGCAAGGAAATTATTCAAGGAAGTTATTATTATTAAATTACTTCAAAATTAAATTACTTAAAAAAAAAGTCGGGGAAGCTCAAAGATTTCTGAGAGGCAAGTCCTCTTTAAAACGTAAAAAAAATAATGTAAATGACAACTTCACCTGTAAGTATTTTGCCACTTTCTTGTGTACAGCACTTGCCAAAGGTTGAGTTTGTTTGACATCTTTCCGAATTTAAGACCCTTCATGATCATACCCAGTGGTCACGTGCACTGTGTGTCCTCTTTGCCACGTATTCTGAATCTTAACTTCTGAGGCGATTGTTTACACTGAGTAGAATGATCCCAAACATAGATGACATTGGTTTTTCGAGCTAAAACGCAATGGAGTTTAAGAGACATTTACAAAAGACTCATTTTTAATATTCAAACTGGCTTTTCGGGTAAACACAGAGTATTTTGGCAAACGTACATGAAACTGCCAACGTGGGTGGTTGTTCACCTTTAGTGGTTGGAGACCTTTTTTCAAAAGGCCATGCAGAAGGAAACACTAAGCAAAGAAATGTGTACTCTATCACCCAAGCACTTAATTCCGGTGTTTCATGATACACAAGTCAATTTTAGGTTGGCTTAGCCATTAGCATGGCTTCCCTATCTTTCCTTGTCATCCCTGAAAATACTTGTCAGAAGTGAGGCTTCCTTCACCGCCATAAAATAAGAAAACCTTTATTTGTCTCACAATGGAGACATTCCCAATTTAGAGGCGATAATTACTGACTTTGACTCCACAAAGCGTTTAGCCGCACTTGAAGCCAGCCGAAACTGTCGCTAGCTAGCTGGAGCAGTGGAAGAAGCAACACGGTGGCCTCGACCTCTGACTAGCCGCCGTAGGTGACGAGCGAGATGCGTGTTTTGATGAGGCGAAAAAATACTAATTTTGCCTCACAAACTACAATGCGAAACATTTTTATTTTGACCCCATGCTTACTTGGTTAATAACTTTAGGAAATGCTCTTCACAAGTCAAGTTTACAGACAGAGTTCAAAAACACGATATAGAAAAACAGCCAAAACAATTGAAAATGGAACGGCTGCCCTGTGCTTCAGTGTAAAAAAAATAAAAGAGAAACCGTAATCTGGATTGACAGGAGTTTGCGTCTGATTGCAAAGGCAGGGATTAGGCAACCATTTTGTCTTTAAAATCGCACGGTTTTAACAAGTGAGTGATTGAAATCCTCCTGCAATGCAATGTAATTTACTGGGGACACCAGTGTGTGTGTGTGTGTGTGTGTGTGTGTTGTTTTTTTTCCCCCCACCGTGAAAGCCCTCAAGTCTGTCATACGATCCACAAAAGGAGAAGAACCAACAAGTAACACTTCATTTCGACACAAAAAAGTTGCCACTTCAAGCATCATCGCTTCCTCAAAAGCAAAGCCCAACATTAAGAAATGAGTAGAGAAGAAACTTAAAATCTTCTGGCATCATGTAACCTCAACCTGTTCCCGCAATGCCATTAAAAGGATAGTTTGAGGACTACTGAACTTTTCCCAATTTGCTACTTTCATATGGTTTGGAGTCAAAAGTGCAAAATGAGCTTGTAGTTTTATAAAAGTAAGAGTACAAAACTCCCCAATGGGACTAAATGCAAATTTTAATTCTGGAATGGGTGGAAACGATTCCATTGCGATTTTAATAGCGAAATAAAATGTCCTTGAATGCCATCCATCCATCCATTTTCCGAACCGCTTGATCCTCACTAGGGTCGCGGGGGGTGCTGGAGCCTATCCCAGCAGTCTTCGGGCAGTAGGCGGGGGACACCCTGAATTGGTTGCCAGCCAATCGCAGGGCACACAGAGACGAACAACCATCCACGCCCACACTCACAAGGGACAATTTAGATGCCCAACGAGCCTCCATGTGCCCGATTCCACACAGGGAGGCCGGAGCTGGGATCGAACCTGGTAGCGAAACGTGCTAAACTATGTCCTTGAATGAAAAAAAATAAAATAAAATAAATGGTTGAATACTGCAATCATGTTTTTTAGTAAGGGATTTTTTGGTTTCATGACATGAGATGTTTGAAACCGACTGGCAGGACTCATCACAGGTCACTGTGGCTGGAAAAGTAAAGCGTAGAGAGTCTCCGTCGTGGAAGTACACGAGTACAGTCAATCAATTTTATGATCATTTCCATCAGGCTCTCAAATTGCCAACACTCTCCTCCTTCATTTTTCGCCCGTTTCCTCTATTTGTACTTTGCGGAAGAATTGTATTATCATAAACAATGTGAATGGAACAACACATAACAAAAGAAAAAAAAAAAAATTTCAAATGCTGCATCTATGATGTCATTTTACCTCAAGCCTGATTTTACCTCAAAACTAAATGCTGCTCTTCCTGGATATGATGTTGCTGTTTGAGTCGAGCGGGTGCGCAAAACCTCAAATTTTCCCTTTCAAAAGCGATTCTGCAACGACAGACAAAGTCGATTGCTTCACATCCTGTGTGTGTTGCAACAAAGTCAGACACGAAGACACACAGTCCCAGCGTCAGTCGGCACTTGAAAGTCAGGAGACCAAAAAGGAATTAAAAAAAAAAAAAAAGAACATTCGACTTGAGCACCGAAAAGAGAAAATGTTGCAGAGGGCAACTTCCAATGTGTCCGACAAAACTAAGAGCAACAAACCAAAGGTAGGAGGTGACACTCTCAAAATAATATACAATAGAATGTCAAGTGTATCATTATTTTATCGGTAAGGACTGAAAATGTTTTGCATTTAATTACGTTCTTGTATTTCCACATTTTTTTAATGAAACAAAATCAGAGAATTCGATTAAAATTAGGATGAGGGCTTTAGAATTAAAGCCTCCAACTGGCTTGTTTATATTTCTGGATGGCGGAGGACATTGTTTGGCCCGTCGCTGCATTAAATCAAACCACAGAGGACTATCGAGGAGCACGCGGCTCATATTTAACCCAGGATTTTCCCACGGATTACTTGGTTTATATAATTATTCGCCGCTCTGTTGTGCAGATGACGGAGGGTTTGGGACAGATTATAATGGCGTTTAGATTTATGGAAAAATTTGGGGCTAGAAAATAAAAACGGGGAGAGAAAGGGAAGCTCGCATGAGTGCGTAATGGTTTAACTCTGTTTATCATATTGGATCATTCATAAACCCTCGCCAACGACAATGTGTTACATCATATGCACTCACCTGCCACAACATTTGGTACATCTGCGCAATCGAAGAACATCCAATACATCTGCTGATGGATTGAAAATCTCTTTTACGGTAACAACTGCGCTGGGACTCGACTCGAATTACATGGTTGCATTATTTGCTCGATGTGAGGGGCAAAATATGAGAAACATATCAACATTTTATTTATTTTTTTAATTTTTAATTTATCAATTTTTTATTTTTTATGAAATGCACTAAGGAGTGGCACCCAAATTTCATTGTAAGCTTATATAATGACAATAAAGGCGATTCCGATTCTGATTCTCTGATTCTGATTTATTGTACAGTGTAACCCAACAACTATGTTTATTTGCAACTTATTTTGACAATGAACACACACACACACATGTGAATAATAAATTTAAATGTCCTCCACAGCGTTCCACAAGCTTTGGGAAGTTTGAGAGTCTCAGACCTAATCCATCTCCAGCCAAAGCCGGGGAGAATGGAACAGACATGGTTTGTATATTTTACTTTTCAGCAAGGCTGGGCACACACACAGACAGAGACTACACGACACATGCACTACACTACACACACACACTCTCTCTGTCTCTCTCTATATACTGTATATATTATTTCCTCAAAAACCTGATTTTATTTGACCCCCCCCTTTTTTTTTTTTTTTTTTTACTTCTTGGAAATATATCAAACATTATGTGAATACTTGTTGTGAATTTTCCTTCCTGGGATTTGCTTGGTAGCTCCTGAACCACAACTTGCATCAACTTCCACAGAAATAATGGCATCAATGTTTTTTTTCATAACCAATAATAAGAAAATAAGCGAAGTGGTAAAATGTCCCTTTTTATCCAAGCCTTCTCAAATAATGGGACTGATGTGATTGGAAGATTGGAGAGAAACGAACTCCTTTCTTGTCCTATGCAAAAATGTGTGTTTCTTCACAGGAATGTATGTGTGTCTATGTAAAATTTGCACAAAACTTTTTTTTTGCAGCTCCCTGAAGAAAGTGAAGCTTGGAGCCAAACAAGTCAGTTGGAATCGGGAAGAAAATGAAGGCCATTTCACTGACCATGCGCAGAAAAATGGGCAAAAAACATATCAAGTCGTTGTCTGAAGAGATGGTGCGTTTTCCTAAAAAGCACAATTTGGGCATTGCACTGAATTGTTCACAAATGAAGGTTCACGTGCCGTGAATGAACTTTGTCATTGTTTATGTGTGACAGGGTGATTACGCAGAGACAGAGACGACACCTGCAACTGAAAAAAGCTCAACAAGGGCCAGTAACTCTTTGGAGAGTCTTTACAGCGGCCAAAGTTCCTCAAGTACGCAAACACTCATATTACAATCAATTTTAATACAAAAGAACATTAACGGCCTATGACACGACAGTTTTTGGTTTTGTCATATATAAAGACTGACGTCTTTATCCAGTATATGACACACACACACACACACTGTATACTGTATATATTTTATATATATATATAGTATATAATTATTATTATTATAAGAGGCCCGGTGGAACAGTGGTTAGTGCATCGAACCTCACAGTGCAAAGGTCATGGGTTCGATCCCGGCCTTCCTGTGTGGAGTTTGCATGTTCTCCCCAGACCTGCGTGGGTTTTCTCCGGGTACTCCGGTTTCCTCCCACATTCCAAAAACATGCATGGCAGGTTTATTGATCGCTCAAAATTGTCCCTGGGTGTGAGTGTGAGCGCGGATGGTTGTTCATCTCTGAGTGCCATGCGATTGGATGGATATATTATTATTATATATATTTTTTATTATTATATATTGTGCTTCAGGTGGTGTAACCAGTGAGTCCAATGGTTCCGGTCAGAGGGACAGTTTGAAGTTGGAGGAGGACGGTTCCTATCTGGGTCAATTCTGTGGCAGAGCCCGTGTCCACGCGGACTTTGTCCCCAGCCCGTATGACACAGACTCCCTCAAACTTAAGGTCAGACACGTGTCATTGTGAAACTTGGAAAAAAAAAACCAAAACTTACATTTGATCCAAATGTTTATTTTCCATCAATATTCCAGGCTGGTGACATTATCAACATTATCAGCAAACCTCCAATGGGCATCTGGACGGGTATGCTCAACAACAAGGTGGGGAACTTTAAATTCATCTATGTGGACGTTTTGGTGGAGGAGGAAAAACAAGAGGAGAGAGATGATCATCATCATCATCATCACGACGACGACGAAGCTCCCAAGGTACGACAACAGAAGCTATGCAAAAGACCTCGACCCAAAACGTTGGTGGAGCTGCTGGAGCGACTCAATCTAGAGGTGAGGATGTCTGCATCAAATGATTTGATAGAAAGTTTAACATTTAGACAGACATATACTGCTTCCGTGAAAACGCCGCCAATTGTTTGTCCCTTTTTAGTGCCACGATTCACTTTGGAGAATTTAAAATGGAAGTGTTGTCTCTCCTCCAGGAGTACGCGTCTGCCCTGCTGCTCAATGGTTACCAGACGGTGGAGGACCTCATCCACCTGCAGGAGAAACACCTCATCGAGCTCAACGTCAAAGACCCCGAGCACAGACGCAAGCTGCTCGCTGCCTCCCAGTGTCACTACTCAGAAGGTCAGCGACCGCCCCCCAGCCCCCCTCCCCAACTCTGAGCACAATTAATGACATTGTGGATCAACAGTTGAGCCATCTATCTCTGTCCATCAGTCTGTAGAAAGCTGGAAGATTACGGGTTGTCATGGCAACGGCAATGCAATGCTATTGCAGTCATATTCAAAGTACTTAAAAGTAGCCTGACTTGAGTAACATCCAGTCAATATAGAAAGTCTACACACCTTTCTCTCAGTGCCAGGTTCTTATGATGTAAAAAAAAAAAAATGAGCAAGATAAATCATTTAAAAACCTTTTCCACCATTAATATGAAATATAATCTCTACAACTCAATGGAATTCAAAAAATGAGAGGGCAAGTAAAAATATATTGCTGAAATAATCTTCCAGTGAATGTGAGTCAACGCACAGCCGCCACCATTTCAAGTTGAGTTGCTCTCGTAGGCCTTTCCTGACAATTTTTCTTTTGCCTTCCTTAGTCAAGATGGGGGGAATTATGAACATTTGAAATATCTATCTAAATTTTTAAATTTCTTCCAGAACCACTTAATTATGTAAGTTGAGGTACCACTGTATTGTACTTAAAAGTTAAATACAACTGAGCTGTACGAAACAAATGCACTGTATTGGGTTACAAAAAATGCCACCGAATTATTATGCACAATTTGAATGTTTGATTTTCACGGGGGTTCCACTGTAGATCTCAGGGTAGGTTATATATAATTCAAACATAACGGGAACCGTTTATAACAAAACAGCTTCAAGACATTTAACCCCAAATCCTTTGGGGTTAAATAACAGTCAACAATGTCTTCATTATTTTAGGATGACACTCAGAGGACTAAGTTGCCCATCCCTGCTGTAACCACCACATAATTTTAACCACACTAATAAACAATCTCTCAAACTCCCCCTCAGTTCGTTGGAAATGTTTTTGACAACTTCGAATGTAAAACGACAGATCGAAGCCGAGATGTTTTAAGCGTTACGGGAACTCTCTATTGGTGACTTCCTGCTAGTCAAGTAGAAAGTGCTGAAGAGGCCAGAAGGTGTTTTTTTTTTTTTTTCTCCGCTGTCTCAAAGCAGAAAGCAAAAAATAGCCATCATCAGTTTTGAAACGGAACAAAACAGGCAGGTTAAATTAGCCTGGCTTTGTTGCTGTACCGCAATGAACCCAAGCAGATGTGCCTGAGGCAAAATAAAGGTGATTTTGTTTTTTTTGTTTCCTGTAACGAAACAGATGGCAGCTTGTTGTTGCATGTCAGTCATTTCATTAGATGTGACTCCATTTGCGTCATAATTTGGCAACCTGGATGAGAGATAATTAGGAAATTAGTTTAGAACCTTTGTGTCATGAAAAGTCATTTTGTAGAGTGTGATGACACAGCGGCCGTGTGGTTAGCACTGCGGCTTTACACTTCTGAGGCGTGGGGTATGATTCTGGGCTTCCTGTTTGTACATAACATGTTCTTCTCACGTTTGTATGGTTTTTCTCTCGGTACTCAAGCTTCTTCCCATAATCCAAAAGAAGCTTGCACTTTTTCCATCATTTAACCACGTTCCTGGGTGATCATTTTGAGTCAAAGTTGGGCTTTTCTGCTGCAGGTGATGATGCGAGGGATGTGGAGGAGAGCAAATCATCAGGTGGTCCACAGGAAGAAGACAGTGACTGTCCAAGGGACTCGGGCTGCTTCATCCCGTCTGAGTGCTCGGAAAGCAAGGATGACGCAGAGCAGCTCGCAGACGTCGCGGCTTCCTAACATTGTTCTCGTTTTGACAGATGCATACTGTCCTTCAAAAAAGAAAGAGGCCCTCCTTGATATTTGCAAACGGTTGATTGGGGTGTTCTCCTGACCAGCATATTGTCACATTTTCAACAATAATCAACGTGTAATTCTGATTTCTAGGGGGTTAATTTGTGTTGTGACAAATCACCACTTTACCGTATTTATTTCATTCAAAATCATTCGGTATTTGTACTTCTTTATTCATTATGTCATTCGAAACTCCCTTCTTACATACTTTCAACACGTTGCCACCTTTGTGACCTTTATTTTCTTCGAATAGAGTGATAGTAAATTTTAGCCATTTTTTTCGGCATGGGATTTGGATAATGTATAAATTCCAAAGTTGCCTTCTACTGTATATACGTACCGTATACTGTGCAGGGAGTTAAATGTGCTTGAGTAAATAACGGGGAGAGGAAATAGTGTGTTCGTGTGAATATTTCTGTAAATAGCCATGAATAAACACTGCTACTGTTTTATTTTGTCTTACTCATTATTATTATTATTATTATTATTATTATTGCAATATTAGAAACACTTCAACTAAATTCAAATGACAGTAACAATATGTTTATTTTAAATAATATTTTTTAAATTGTACAAATAACAAAGATAGACATTTTACATGTTGAATAATTTGGAATGAAATATTTTCTATTTAAATACGAGAAACATTTTAATAAATCAAAAAAAGAACGCGTACACACACGCACACACACGCGCGCGCTCTCGGACGCAAACAACGAAGCAAATAAAGAGCAACAGAAGATTTTTTAAAAAACTTAATTTAAATTATAAACGTTTATGTAATAATTTAAAAATAAATTTATTCCTGCATTATGTTTTTGGTATTATTTACGACGATTATTGACCAATATCAAACGTACTCTGGAAAAACAGGAAAACACAGCAAGTCCTTTCTCTTATGACGCTACTCGCATGCCATTGTGGGACATGTAGTACAAAACGACGATTGTTATTGCTCTTATGCTCGTTGACAGTGCGGCTTCCTGACTACATTACCCAGCATGCTCCGCGACCAAACTGCAACGCTGACGTGTTTAACGCAGAAATTGGGACTGTCGCATTGCCGTTTGGGGAAACAGAAAGCGGCAAGTACTAATTCAGAGGTGTTAACCATCGTTTCTTGTTATTTCTACTGCGGGCAGATTCGCAAAAGTACGTGACGATGGCAGGAGAAATATCAATGATTGGTAAGTCGAAAAACAACCGATTTTGATAAATACAATATCTCTCTACCTCCCTACCTGCCTAGCTGTCCATGTATGTCTCTATGTATACGAATCTAATCGAAACGAATGAATCGGAGGGAGCGTACTGACAGTGCGTTTTATGTATACTACAGGTTCTATGATCCTGGCTCTGTTCTTGGCCGGTTATTTGGGTCAACAGTACTTGCCTCCACCCAAGCCCAAAGTGATTGGCCTGGATCTAGGAACCACTTTTTGCTCTGTGGGCGTTTTCCACCCTGGCAGCGGAGAGGTGGAGGTGATCGCAGATGAGGAGGGCAGGAGGAGCATCCCGAGCGCCGTCTCCTTCACCAACACGACGGTGCTAACTGGGCACGATGCGGTCGATGTGGCTGACAACAACCCCCACAACACCATCTATGATGCAAAGAGGTTCATCGGGAAGGTCTTTACTCCACATTTGCTGGAGCAGGAAAGCAGCCGCTATCCCTTCAAGGTGGGCTGGATCCGTGACTACTAAGGTCATGTCACTCCAAAGAATTGTCAATAAAAAGATGCTTAGTCCGCCTTCGTAGAAGTACAGATTTTAAAGACCGTGAAAGTGGAAGGAAACCTAATATACATAATTATCAACATTTTTCCAGGTGATGTCCAACAACGGGAGCGCCGAGTTTGTGCTCACCACCAACGTTACATTCACAGTGACTCCCGAGTTCATCGGCTCTCGGCTGCTGCTCAAGATGAGGAAGATGGCCGAGCGGAAACTGGGCGTGCTCGTTCACAAAGCCGTCATCTCTGTGCCCGCAGAGTTTGACGACAGGCAGCGGGAGTACACGGTCAAAGCCGCCAACCTCGCCGGTCAGCCAAAGAAACAGCCGCAGCAACCTTCACTTGATCGATGTCATTCTCACAAACGTGACTTAATCATCACAACTGACTCACAGGCTTGGAGATCTTGCGTGTCATCAACGAGCCCACGGCGGCGGCCATGGCGTACGGCCTTCACAAGGTGGACGTCTTCAGCGTGCTGGTGGTGGACCTCGGCGGAGGAACCCTGGACGTGTCTCTGCTCAACAAACAGGGTGGCATGTTCTTCACCAGAGCCATGGCCGGTAAACTGCCTTCTACACTTCACTCTTAATAACCTTTTGGTATCAACGCCCAACAATAAATGTTACGGATTACCGGACAGGCAATTTGTAATAAAGTAAAACGACTATTTACTGCATCAGGTGAAGCAAAAAATGTTGTAACTATGCATTTACCGTATTTTCCGTACTAAAAGGCGCACCTAAAAGCCTTCCATTTTTACTTAAAAGCTCACAGCGCGCCTTAAAATCCGATGCGCCTTGTGTATGGTCATTACGGTAATATGTGAACCCCAAAATGGCTCCTTGCTCGAGACACGCTTACGACGCAGAGTTCAAACTGAAGGCGATCGGTTACGCAGTTCAACGCGGAAAGAGAGCGGCGGCAAGAGAGTTCAACGTCAACGAGTCAATGTTATAACTTGCTGTTGGTTAAGTGAACTGTGTCGCTGCTTTATTAACCCTCACGCAGTATTTTTAAGCTGCTGCATGAAGGGTATTACGTCCCAAAAATGTCCCTCTTCCAATGTGCAACAACTTTTTTCACTTTTAATTTATTTTCACTTTCAAGCCCTCAAAATGTTCAGTGGGAATTGGCCAAGACATAGATATACATCCTATGCAAAATTTCAGCTTGGTGGAGTTATTTTCACTGTTTTGTCTGTGGTGTCCATTTGTCCAACAGTCCAAAATCGTCCAAAGTGTCCGAAATGTCCAATTTTGGGATAATTACTGCATGGGGGTTAAATAGGTTTTACTGACATCTGATCGTTCTGTTGGCATTTCCTGAAGCGTAGCTACATCTAGTGGATGCATTGTAGATTGCGGCTTACAATGCGGTGCGTCCAGTATATGGAAAAAAATGACAAAATAGGCCATTCATTGAAGGTGCACCTCATAATCCAGTGCGCCTTTTAGTGTGGAAAATACGGTAAGGACAATACGGGACATTTGAATGTTTGATGAAAACCAGCATTGATGAGTTAAACCCACCGGTAATAACAACAACAGCAAGGTTTGCTTTTTTGTGCTGTGTCCTGGAAATCGCTGTACAAGTTGTGCTCCAACCGTGTCTACCCGCAGGGAAACAACAAGCTTGGCGGTCAAGACTTCAGCCAGAGGTTATTCCAGTACGCCACCGAGCGAGTGCGACAGGAGTTTGGCGTGGTGCCCACTCTGAAAGAGGACCTCCATCGTCTCCGGCAGGCCGTGGAGGCGGCCAAAATCAACCTCACCCTCCAGGCCAGCGCCACCATCAGGTCGCCGCTGCACCTGCTCACCCGTGACGACTCGGCCCCGGAGCGGGTGCTCTTCGAGGCGGCGGTCACGCGCCAACTCTTCGAGGAGCTCAACGAGGACCTCTTCCAGAAGATTTTGGCCCCGTTGGAGACGGTGCTCGCCGAGGGCCACCTGGACAAAACGAGTGGACGAGATCGTGCTGGTGGGCGGCTCCACCAGGATTCCGCGCATCCGCCGGCTCATCGCCGAGTTCTTCGGCAAGGAGCCCAACACTTCGGTGGACCCCGACCTCGCCGTGGTGACGGGCGTGGCCCTCCAGGCGGGCATCATGGGCGGATCGTGGCCGTTACAAGTCAGCGCCATCGAGATCCCCAATAAACGCCTTCACAAGACCAACTTCAACTAGTTGAAAACCCGCGACAGTGCCGAGACCACCTGAATGTACTTCATTTTGGGCCACCGAGAACTAGTGTGGGCTAACTGTTACTTGTCCTCCACAAGGGAAGGGAAGGGAAAATTTTGTGACTGCCACAAAAACATTCGTGAGAATTCAATGTCAAATCTATCAATATGTCATCAAAGACGATGAATAACATTCACTGAAACTAACATGCAGATGCACTGCAAGATATTAAAAAGGCTTTGGGGCAATAAGGGACAGGGACTTTTGTCGAACTGGAATCTAGTTAGCCCACTCGGTTTCTCGGGGGACTCCGTTGCGTCTGAAGAGCCAGACTTTTTTAGCTGCGCTTCATCTGCAACATTTCAAGTCATACTTGGAGACAAATGGGCCAATGGTCGGACCAACGAGAAATACGAATCTCAGGAAGTGTACAGACTTTATTATTATTATTATTATTATTATTATTGACCACAGGGTTGTCGGTTCAAGACCCAGTGGGGACATTGGGAACTGGAATGAGGTGCACACATTTCCCCCCCCCTTACCTTAATATCTGTAATTTAATCAAATGAAGGACTATTGCGTATTTATCTGTTTAAATGTGTTTGCTTTACTTCGACGCAATGTGCCTGTAATGGACACATTTGCAATGTGTCAATAAGCGTCAATAAGCAACTTGCGGATCTCGGGCCGCACAGTGCATTATGGGGAAGGTCTTTTTTTTAAATTTTATTTTTTTATGTAGTTTGATACAAAGTACACTACAGTGAAGTTTCGCGAAGCGCTTCAATGCCGTGGCTGGATGTGTGCACCCTGCCGGGCGGTGTGAGGGAGAGAGAGGAAGACCTTTCTTCAGTGAGGTTCAGTGAAACTTGGGAAACTTGATTCTCGTGCGTGTACCAATGAGATTCGCAAGTTGCTTACTCGTCTAATGACTTGATCAGCCGGCAGCGGGTCGGCGGGTTTGAATCGCAGCTCTGGGCTTAATGCGTGAAGTTTGGGTGTTCTCCCCTGTACTTGTGTGGGATTTCTTGGGGTACCCTGGCTAACTTCCAGATTTCAAAAACCCGTGTGTTATCTTCATCGAAGACTAAATTGTCCATACTTTTGAGTGGTGGTCAATATGTGCCTTTTGATTGGCTGGTAGGATAGGTTCCAGTTCAAGCCAAATGAGAAGCAATAATTAAAAACAAAAACCAAAAACAAGTGTCTGAGAACTATCAGGCTGTTTATGAAACAGCACAACGTGGCTTAGCAAATTTATGCTTTCTTTACTCCTGATAATTCAACATATACTGTTGGTTTTGTGGCAACACCGTTTTACTGGAACTGAAAACTGGGAACGGATTGATTGGGAATTATGCCGTTCGAAATTGTGTTTGCACCAAATTTTAAGGCTTCTGCTGGAAAGCAACCGTGCCAGTAAAAGCCTACTAGAGCAGCTTCTTGAAAATATTTCCTTTTTTTCCCCAATAAAGTTGTTCAGGTTAAAGGTCACATACGTGGTGGAAAAGATTTCAAAATTATTTGAGTTGGGGTATTTTTCGATCCTTTGGACAGGCTTCACAAATCATGACCCCAAAATAAAAAATATGTAACTCAAAATGTTGTGATTTCTTTGTGTTTTGGATGAAAAAAAAGTAAGTCACACAATTTGGCGATGTCTGCTTTTCTTTTGATATTAATGATTTCTATTTCGTCCTTTTACCTACTTTAGTCTTAAATTCAGTTTCTCTTTGGCATCGAAAATGATTTTTCAAAGTTAAATCACAAAGTGTGTTTTTTTAAAAATCTTTGAAGTCAAAAATGTGTACGCCACTGTAAATGGTCGTAATGATTAGGAGAATATTTTTATGCTCTAAACAGAATTTGAATTCATACAAGTTCCTCTCAAGTTCAAGCACTTTCGAAAAGCGAAAAAAAAAAACACTTGAAAATACGACATTTACATTTAATTAGAATTACGATGACAGTAATGTGCTTTCCCGTTCGGAATGAAAAAAAAAAATCAAACGACGTACTTGTAGACTTAACTCGAAGTTATTTTTATTGAACTTCCGAGGCACAGTACAATTCAAGCACACAAGGCAAATTTGCCCCCCCCCCCGCCGCGTTAACTTACAGTTTTATTCACACTTGATCATATTTTTCTGACAGCAGCAAGTGACATGAAGATGCTTTTGGTTTGTAAACAAGACCGACCGTCGACTTGACTGCAGCCAAGTGAAACGGGGTCCATCAATACAGTTACGGGACTCGCATTTGTGTTCAATGCCGGCTTGCAAACACCACTTTTCATTGTAGCGTAGCATCACGCTCACTACACGGCACACAAGCGGGAAAAAAAACAACCCACGGCCGGTGCACACACCCAACCAATTGGGATACTTACTAGAAGTGGTTTAAAAAGAGGAGTAACACTTTTTTTTTTGTCCTGGCTGTACAGCTCACATCCAGTAAATGATCATAACTGTTCCATGCGCCCTCGGGACTTCTTTAGACAGCATTTGCACTGTTGGACTTTAAATAGAAATCTGGACACGCAGTATGAAGACGAGCTGGAAGCGTTTTTCATGCTGAAATACAGTTTGGTTTTGTATATCGGGTATATGCATTTAAATATTAAAAAAAAAGGCATCAGTGCTTTTAAAATAGAAGGAACTCCGTTTTTGGGTCAATAAGCTTAAAATGAAGAATATGGAATTCTCCGATTAAAAGTGAGAAACATGCCAAAGAAATTCCACGGCTTGGAAAAGTGCTGAGTCCGACGCGGGAGTCCGGGAAGCCGAAGCTTATTTACACAATGTACACAAAAGCAACCGGCGGCTCGCTGGCTGGCTCGCTCCGTCATTGGCTCCCACCTTTGTCCGCGTAGTAGTCATAGTCATTGGGGCCGTCCGCATACGGCTCCTCGCCGTTCCCGACGCCATTCCCCACCTCTGCGGGGAGCCAAGGAAAGTTTGACATCACTGTTTTGTGTCTTACCTCAACCCCCCCCCCCACACACACACTTTTGTGTAAGACAGACCGGAGCACAGCTAAGTTTCCTTGCAAGCGTGGCGCTCTCCCCGAGGGGAGTTGAGGAGGGAAGGATGGAAGGTGGGTCGCATGCGGGTAAAGGGGCAGCAGGTAGCGAGGGAGAATGAAAAAGGATGATGACGATGGGGGACGTCACATACGGGATGACGCGCAGGCTGAGGCAACTACTGGGCTTGACCTTTGATGGGATGAAGAGGAGGAGGAAGAAGAGGAGGAAGTTCACGACAAAAACGAGATGGCATGCCGGGAGAAAGACGGACGGGAAAGCGAGACGAACGAGAGGAAGGTCCTTCTCACCGGAGAAGATGAGCTTCTCCTTCATGACGTTGAGGTCCCGACTGGACCTCCTCACCGCGGCGCTCAGCATGATCTGCTCGGGGTTGTAGCTTCGCATGCCGCTGGTGCGATACCTGCAGGGAAGGTGCCAAATGTCAGCTCAGAAAAGCATGTCGTCAACGACCGCTGCCTCTGCTCACGCTCAGCGCATCTATGTGGCGCGGGTACACCGCGGAGGAAGAATCGAAATTATGGAGCCGATTGTGCGCGGTTGAAGGACAAGATTAGCATGCGCTCGAGTGTTAGCTCCTGATAAGCGACACATATGACCAACGTTCCGCTCGAGTGTTAGAAGCCTATAAGCGACACATATTCGCAGGGCACACCAACGCTCACACTCATACCTAGGGACAATTTAGAGTGCCCAACGAGCCTGCCATGCATGTTTTTGGAATGTTGCAAACTCCACACAGGGAGGCCGGGCTGGGATCGAACCCGGTACCTCAGCACTGTGAAGCCGACGTGCTAACCACTGGACTACCGGGCCGCCCGCAATCAATGATATAATTGACAAATATTTCAGTACGTAATAATGTCCATCGTTCCTTTCATCCATTTTTTTAAAAAACCACTAATCCTAATGAGGGTCGCGGGGCGTGCCGGAGCCTATTCCGGCTGTCTTTGGGCAGTAGGCGGGGAACACCCTGAACTGGTCGCCAGCCAATCGCAGACATAACAATTTACAGTCAAACCTCGGTTTTCGTCCATAATCCATTCCAGAAGGCGTCACTTCCTCGTGTAAGGAAGGCGGGAGGAGTCAAATGGTGCATTCAAGTGCGCTCAGTTTGTTCGAGAACCGAAATTTGTTCGTCATCCGAGGCATTAAAAAACTCACAATTTTTGCTCGAAAACCGAATTGGTCGAGGAACAGAGACTTCGAAAACCGAGGTTTGACTGTATTTAAAAATATAAACGTTCAAAAATAAAGTTTATCATATTGTCACTATGTTTTGAGAGACTGTTAACCGCCCTCCCCCAAACAATGCTATTTGTGTATTTATTTGACAACCCCCCCAAAAATCTTCAGAAATTGCTGATAAACATTAAATATACATTTCTCACAGTAATCTGAGATGTGAACGTGAGAAGTGGCAGCAGTGTCGTTCAAGCGAGAGCCATGGGGAGAGAAGGGGGGTGGGGGTTGTAGACATGGACAGATGTGATTTTAGAAAAGAGCGGCAAGGGGGGGGGGGGACAAAAAAAAAAGGAGCACATTTCAAAAGAGCGAAATGGTCAAAAGAAAGAGCGGGTTAACATGAAAAAAAAAAAGGGGGGGGGGGTCGGGCGTGCGGTTACCGGAGAAGAGCGTTACCTGATCACGTGATAGCTGAGAGAAGATGCCAGAGTGCAGCAGAGGAGACGAGCATGCAGTTAAGACAGAGGAGAGAGGACAAAAGAAAGAAAAGGGCAAAAGAAAGCGGGAGACAAGAGAGGTCAGTTTCGGAAGTCGGCACCGGCCGCCGACGAGCAGAGAAGCGACGCTTTGGGAAGACACGAAAAGAAACGGATGCCTGACGTCATCCGATCGTTGGGTCTCTGAACATATCCTCGAGGTACGAAGAGACTTTAGCCGAGGAGCAATTCACGGCTGGTGCACAAAAAAAAGGACGAGTCAAAGGATGAAGTCAAAAGAACCCACAAAAATTGACGTTATTTTCGCTCTTTAGCTCAAATGCTGGCAGAATTTTCCTGCGCGGTCCAAAAGTGAAATATAAAAGCAGCTCTAGCTAACAACAAATGCTCACAGGAAAGCAATTGGGGAGCGCCGGAATTAGTCACACATCGAAAAAGGGTGGAGGGAAGTTGAGAAGCAGTCAGGATGAGTACACAAGAGAGCCAAAAGGTGAGACATTTCTGTCCACCGGTGAAACATTGGATTGTTTGACGCAAGTGAACTTACTTCTGTAAAATGAATATTGCTATGACCACCACAAAGGAGATGAGGTCCGCGCACACCCACATCAGGCAGTATTCATCTGGTCTCTGGTGGAAAGAAAGAAAGAAAGAAAGAAAGAAAGAAAAATAACTTGCGTTATTTAAGTTCAACGGCAGATGGCGCTGTGGGTCAAGGATACACAGGGTTTAACCTTCGACGAGACTACAAAACAGGAATTAATCGGGTAACCGTCCATTTTTTTTTTCTTTTAACACCCACAAACTCAAAAATAATCTGAATCAGATATTTAATACTTGGATTACACATCCACGAGATGACATCTGCCGGTCGGCTTGACTTTGCCAAAAGGAAGCGAGACTCTGCGGTTGGTAGTTCCCATGCAGAGCTCCCATCTGGGGAGAGACACCGACAGCGACCGATTTGCTCGTCCGGCCGTGAAACGCAAAGCCGCATTTTGATGACGTAGCTTCAAGAGACAACCGTTCGATGACAAAAGCGAGCGAGAGACTTTATAAGTCCAACTATTAGCTAGGACCATCGTCGTTAAAATGTTGCAGTGCCATTTCTTTTACAGTCAAGGTGACTGTATAAATCCTACAAAATTACAAACGACTTGACAGGATTTGTCTACGACAATGATTATTAAAAGTGTGGCGACTTGTAAACTGCTGCTGTCCAGTGTACGTATTTTTCCCCCAAGTTAACCTTTTTTTTCTTAATCCGGTGCAGTATATTTGTACACCGTACAGTTCAGTATTTAACTTAAATGTGTGTGTGTGTGTGTGTGTGTTTTATTTTTTAGCAATACATTGTAACTGAATGATTATCTAACAACTGTACAGATTTCTCATTTTCCTTTATTTAAGCGCATTGTTAGTGTTCAAACTGTGCATAACGTTACAGTGGCGAGCAAAAATATTAAATAGGGATGGCTTGATACCACTTTTTCATATCCGATACCAATAGCGCAGCCTCGAGGATTACCCAAAACCGATTCTTTTTGTCGCTCTTCATAGTATATGGATGTAAATTGCTTATGCTGCCTGGTTTCAGTCAGACCGAAATATCGGGTCGTGCCAAGTGTCTTGCTCGCCGTTGCACGAGATCCTCAGACCAACGAATCCCCCCGCCCCCCCAAGTTTGAACATGGCTGTTCAATGTGCTGGTTGTGTTATCACTGCAGCTAACTGCATTTGCAGCTAAACTGTGACGGCGATATCCGTCGAAGGATACTTAGTCATTCGAAAGAAGAAGGAAACACTCCCCCCCCCCCCCCAGAGGACTGGAGAAAAAGGTGAGACATCTATTGTGTCCTTACCAAGAGCCAGATGGGGTAAGGCACCTTTTTGAGGACATGCGGTGCCTCGGACGACACAGCAGACACGTCGCTGCACCACAGCACCGAGTACAGCCAGGGCTCGTTGACCGTGTAGAGGGTAAGGCTGATGTTTTTCTCCGACAAGTCCCTGAAAGATGTTTTTGTTTTTAAAAAAAAACGTTTGTGTATGTATATGTGTGTGCGCGCACTTACTTGAGGCGTGTTCGCGCAAGTATGTCTACCTACCTGATTTCCCGAGTGGTCGCCCGGCTGTATCTGAGTACCAGCTGGCTGATGCTCGCCTCTCTGAGGCGTTGAGGATCTTGCTTGACCAAGGATGTCTGGACCAGACCGGGTGCAAGCTGTCTCACCTGATCCCTGTCTTCGTCTGGAGTCCACATCACCTGCAATCACAGGTCACATTCAACTCAAAAAAGGAAGAACCCGGAAGGCTACTACGGGACTGAAGTAGGACAACTCCAACCAGACTTTGAGGAACCCCGGATCGCTCCACGGCCTGCAGGGTGTCATTGATCCAGCTGTGGTAGCAGCGGTGGCCCGCAGGGGGTCTCCTGAGCCTGAACACCACGGTGGCGTTGTGGTAAGAGGCCAGTTTTAGTAGCTCCTCCAGGCTGCACACACTCTGGTTGGCAATGAGGCTTCTTTCGTGGGACGAAAGAGTGTGCGCCGTCCAGAAGGGGTCATCCTGAGGAAGCGGAGCAAAAGACTAATAATAATAATAATAATTCCTGCACAAATAGAGGCTACTCAATAAGACAAGCTAATGATTTTTATTTTCTTTTTTGGAAGCTGCGGGCCCACCTTGAGGAACCACCGTCCTGCATTGAGCTGCTGCAGATCGGTCCAGTTGAAGAACGCGGCGTCCTCCATCTGCCTGTCGGGAAAAATGTTCTCGACGTCGGTCGTCCTGCGCAGGGTTCGGTCGTGCATCAGGAATGGAATGCCGTCGACGCTAACACGTGGCGGAGAGGGAATAGGTTACTGTCAAGCAAATGGGGGGGGGGGGGGGGGAATAATATTCCCGACTTTGCAGACTCTTAATATGCTTCTTATTGTGGGCGGAGTAAACTACAATGTGTTACGCCGAGACGTTTCTTCTATATTTCGGCGAACCTGCTCTTGAACTGGATCAGCTGTCCGTAACCGGCAAGCTCACCGATCAATAATTAATGAGTGGGATGTTATCATCTCAACACTATTATCGATACCGGCATCCCGTCGTCGTCCTTCCATCTTCCCGAGAGGATTACTTCCCACTGTTAATGCGACCTTCAGTTTCAAATGTTGAGCGGAAAGATGCTTCTCCGCTGTGTCCGCCGCGGACGAGGCCACGTGATCGCAGCGTGAGGAGCGAGGAGTAAGCTCGATGCTAATCTCGAGAATCACATTAGGAACATAACAGGCAAGCAACAGACAATGCCTGAGCGCAACATTTGAATCGCAAATTATATTTCTCTTTAGGACTAAGGCAGAAGAACACAAACATGGACACGCTGTGAAAGTAACCATATCTGAGTGTCAAGAATCTTAAAGGGTTACTTCAAAAAATAAAATCTGTACAGTTAATAAAAGGCATTGTGGTGATATTGTGATTTATGAAACAAGTGCCTTTTAAATCAGTGGTCTCCAACCCCTGGGTCATTTGGTACTGGTCCGCATAGAAAGAACAAATAACTTTATTAACATTACTTCCGTTTCATTCATTTCGGAATCTGAAAGATGTTTTACTTTGAAAAATTGCCGGATTCTCTGTTACATTCGTCAACAATATGTCACTCTTGACGCAGGTCAAGGCGTGCTTCTCCGTCACGTAATAGGTTACAGCGAAAATGAAACCGGGAAGCTAGCAAAAGGAGTAAAAAAACAAACGTCTTTGGAAAGTTTCTTTGAGAAGGGGGAAAAGGTCCGGCCAGGAGACAGTAGAGGAACCTGCGACTTTCAAGAAAAAGAAGGCTACATTTAATAGACAGTATCAGGAGTCCTACTTAAAATACGGATTTATCTCAACGAGAGACCAAGGCCATTCTGCGGAATACACGGCGACGGCTGAGTCGTATTTTTCATGCACTTATTTGCGGTGTATCTTATTTTGAAGGCACGTTTAAACGTAACCATAGTGACCAGAGAGCGTTTGCGGTCAGATAGTACGTTCCTCGTGTCATGATTCGTGTTTATTATTATTATGTCACGAAAATAACACAGTTCTCATGCAGGTCATATCATCTTATTTTATCTGACATTAAACCGGTCCGTGGGATTAAAAAGGTTGGGGACCGCCGCTTTAAATAACAACCAGATCTTTTAGAAGGCACCAATAACCTGTGAGTCGATTGTGTGTGTTTGGGTACCTGATTGCAACGTCTGTCTCCCATCCTGTGACATTCATTTGTAGTGCTCGCTGAAAGGACCACATTGTGTTCTCCGGCGCAAGCTGAAAACGCAACAAGCACACACACACACCACACAATTCACAAAAATTACTCCTTCAGTGTGCTTACAACGTAACCTTTTGTATGATTTATTCCTGGCTATATCTTGAGAACCAAAACATCGATTGCGACAGGACGGGAATGCTGTGAAATGTGTAAAAAAAAAAAAGCCACACACACAACTCTTTGGATGACACATTAAATGGGCTAAAATCAATATGATCCCACACGCCAAACATCACTTACGAGAAACACTTATGTCCCACGTACTGTACACAGAGCGAGTCAAGCTAGCGGGAAAAAAGCGGGAGGAATGTTATGATCGATTGGGTAAACCTGTGGGAAAGCGAGCCCGGTCATGCGATTTGCTCTCACGGTCGCACGGAAACTCGGCCATTTTTAGAAGCCGCTGTAAGGATCGATCACAAATAGAAGGCTGCGTGTTTTTCTTTGGCATGTAAACATGTTGGCGGCTCCCTTTTCCCATCCAAGTGTTGTGTAACGTTGAGAGGGACACTGAGCCGACCGGATCAAACCATCTTCGCCTCACTTGAAAAGCGATACAATTAGAATTGTCTTTCGGTATTGCGTCTCGGCGGGCATCGAGTTCTCGATGTGGCTTTCCGCTTTATCCGTAAAGACAGCATCTTGTGTCGTTTTAATTTTTTCCAGTTCATTTCAATGCAGCCGGTATTTGCCAAGGGGGTGGGGGGTGGGGGGGTACACAAAATACAAATCCTCATCATTCCTCAGGCAATAAAAGGGCTTTCTTTGGCTCTTGGCTGATCTTGTTTGGTTATTTTTAGTGGTTTGACCACAAGGTCATGAACACCAGAACGGCGATGGGAAGTGCAGAGGAAGAAAAAGAGGAAAGGCATCTACCGAGCGGTTGGTGACAAAAGGTGCCCCACTATTGATAACAGACAGAAAAGCATGCTTGTCCCGTTGTCTGGGCACACTTGAACTCACCATGGGGGCCCCCTGGTGACCAATAACATTGGGGCGGGGCCTGAGGTTGCTGGGGTCCATGATGCAAGGGGAGGCGATGTACAGCGGCACCACGTACAGTCCCAGTAACAAACTGAGATATAGGACCAGGACCGCCACCTGGAACGCTACAGGACAGCACAATTTTTAACTCTTAGACCACGTCGGAGATATTCATGAATAAAGCATGAGAGCAACCGCCACTCGGCTGAGCAATTGCAGCGGCGAGTAAGACGAGTTTGTTTCAAGGTCAGCGGTGCTCGTGGCGCGCGCGACCGTGTGTGTGTGTGTCATGGGAGAAAGGCAAAGTGTGTATGTGTGCGCAAGGAGACCTTTTCACCTCGTCATTCAGACACACAGATTTAAGAGAACCTTGTCAACAATGTTACTCTTGATTCATATCTTTTTTTAAACTCTCTGGAGAACAATTTTTTTCAGGCCAGGAATCTAATGGGCGTGGCCTCTGAGGAAATGACTAAATTGTATGATGACCATGACAACCAGTTAGTGTGTGGGACTGACATAAGACGAGCTTAAATGCCGAGACGACGTCCAAAGTCACTGCGCCACGTAAGCATCGTTTGAATTGACAGAAAATAAATTCATGTGATTGCTGTATTCGAGATTGAAAGCAAAAAGTGATCTGTCCAACATGAGCCAGAAAGAATGCGTATTATCTGGCACTCCATGGGTGCAAGGTCTTTGGCCACTGCCTTCACATTGTTAATCATTGGACACGTCCTGCAAGTCCTGAAAAAAAACAAGAGTGACTTTTAATTATTGTCGCAAACTTACACGTTTTATCCGCCCGGGCGACCTGTCCGGCCACTATCCAGGACAGAGCTGTGACTGCAGCGACGGCGCCGATGTGCAGGAACGGGCCCGTGGCCTGCGTGGATGCAAGAACGGCAGAAGCGGATGCACCAAACGGTAAAGCGGATGTCGAGAAAAGATAGCCGCTGCAATTTGTCGAAGCATTTCCTTAAAAATGTGACGGTTCGGGTGGAATCCATCTCACGGGGGCACTAATTACAGCCATCTTAAAACTACTTACTAAAACTTACTTAAAAAAAGATTCCCATGTGCGTGGATGAAAAAGCGGAATATCTACGGTGGCATCTGCAAAGTCAAAACACTGTAGAACTTCGAGATTGACCATCATTTGGAGAAAAGCTTGAGTGTGGTTGAAATTTGGAGACAAGGCGAGACGGAGCCTCTGCCATGGAGGTTAAGACACACCCGACTAAACATGTCAATTAGTTATGACACGCCCGCTTGGCCATCACTGGCTGCAGATGACCACATGACATTGCTGTTCGAAAACAGAAACCACGCTCTTTTCAAAATAAAAATGTTTACTGAACACGTCTGCTGACAATGGAAAGCAACATGAGGAAGCGTCACTTCCTCGTGTAAGGAAGGCGAGAGGAGTCAAATGGTGCATTCAAGTGCGCTCAGTTTGTTCGAAAACCGAAAATTGTTCGTCATCCGAGGCATAAAAAACTTGACATTTTTGGTCGAAAACCAAATTAGTCGAGAACCGAGATGTTCGAAAACCGAGGTTTGACTGTACTTATGTCTTGAAATTGTATTTACTTTTTTTCTGTCTTTAATAAATGCGTTTTTTTTATGTCTTGAATTTGTAAAAAGTCATATTTTTGTTTTTCACTAATGAAGGGTTCGGTGAATGTGCATATCAACTGGTTGGGTTCCGTACCTGTAACAAGGTTAACTCATTCAGTACCAGCCAATTCTCGAACAAGTCTGAAAAGACGTTTAAAAACGTCTTTGGGAGTGAATGAGTTAAGAACCACTGCTTGAGAGCAACCTTTTGGAAACAGAATTCAATGATTTGGATCTTCTGAGTGAAGCTGGAGACTGCTCCATTCGCTTCTCGCTCGAGCTGCTGGTTCGCTGCCATATTCGGTGATTTTTTTCATTTTCGACTTGGGTGACAGTTCATGTTGCCATTTCCATTGGATCGAAGAATACAGGAAATCGCCATTCAGAGTTCCGATGTTGTCGTCAACTGACCTGCAAGGAGATGGGGATGATGTCCCACTCGTGCTGCCACGTTTCATTGATGGAGATCACCCCGACGACAGTCGTCAGCAGAGCTACAGTGACTCCTATCTGTGAGAACAGGAGGACAGGGAAAGAATAAAGCCTACCATCAAAAGCTGGACAAACATCGATCACAATATAACCCAGAGCGGCCTGTGGCCCCTTCACGGCCCAAACTCGTCTGCATTTGTCGCGTAACGAGGCTTTCGTCACCTCCCCCGTGACGTCGAGGTCAAAACTATCGGGTCAGTCATTCGTGACTGAGCATACACTCCCGGTGACACATCCGTAGAGTGATGCATGAGACACATTCTAAGGAAGACAAAAAATAAATAAATCACAGTTGAAACGGTACCTTATGCAACCAATGCAAATTCAGCTGCTGGCCGAGAGCAACGTGACAAAGGGCTAAAACCTGGCAGAGGGAAACACACATAAGAGTGGCTACAGGCTGCTGTCCGGGAAAATATGCCACGCAGAAAATGAAATATGGAGGATTTGTGGGAGGTACGAACCATTAAAAAGGCAATGTAGGTGAAGCCAGCAGCGGTGGTGGCCAAGACTGGAACGGTGCCATCGCTCCACTCCCCAGAACGGTTGTAGAGGGACCTGCGGCAAAAAGACATTTTTATAACGCCCGCATTTCATTATTATTGTCCAGAGGGAAGCCATCGGAAACAAAAGCGGCCATGTTTTTGTATCGCTGCCCGAGATCAAATTGTGCCAACCCTCCGATCCCAACTGCGGCGGCGCTTGCTTGCGCATCAACAGGTTGTGAGTGAAAATGAAAAGTGAAGATGTTGTTTATAAAAAAGGTCTGAGGCTCACAGGCAGACATGGAGCAAATAACAAAGCATATTGATGCATTATTGGTGCAATAAAGCCAGCACAGACGCCGCAAGGGAACGCGACCGTAGCGACCGCAGAGAGCTGTTGGAATGTTAGATTAATACCTGCTTGAAAATTTTTTCAAGAAATAAAAAGCACTGTCTTAGAGAAACGGAAATATGGACCCGAGTCCTCAAAGTGAGAAAAAAAAAACCCTGTTGCGTTATACAAAATCTTTTTCTCTGCTCTTGCCTCGCGACGAGATTCACTACATCGAAGTCTAATCCAACAGCGACCTCTACTGCTTCGTTCGGAAACGGCAACAGCAACCACCACACTGGTTTACACATGCGCAGTAGTCCAGGAAGTATTTGTCCTTGTTAGTTTCAGACGCAGTAAGAACGTTGCATTGCTAAAATGGCTAAAAAAAATGGACCTTTGGATGTCAAGCAGCCAAGACAAGAAGAGCTTTGACGCTGCAAGAGAGGGTAAAAGTGATCAAAATGAAAGACGGAGGAAGCAAAATAAAAGACATTATCCAAGAAATTGATGTAAGTGAAAGTGAATGCTGACCGTAAATTTCGCAATGTCTTTCCCTTTTTTTCTTTCTACACTGACTATATGAAGTGTATGCTCATACTTATGCACTATTGGAATAAAAATAAAGAGTACACATACGTGTGTGTTTACATCTGAGATCAAATTTGCTACAGTGAAAAACCCCCTGTTGTGAAAAATTTCTTGCTGCCAACATGATTTCGTTGTAGAGGAGTTTCACTGTACCGCAAACATCATTTGCACATTGGCGCAAAGAACCGGAGCCGTAAACAAGACGGCCTTGGCGAACACGGCCGCTCACCAGTTAAACTCATTGTAGTCATTGTGCGCTTCCAGCCAGAAGTAGAACCAGACCAGCAGAGCGCAGAAGGTAAAAAGCAGGACGAGGGACCACAGCAACTCCCACTACGAACACACACACAAAAAAAAAAACACATGAGGAATCAGTCGCGATGCAGTAGCAACTGAAATGACGAATTGGATGACGTTGCATGTTCAAAGCACTTAACAGCTCCGGTGTCGTCGGGGGGCAGAGCTACTTAGAAGTTAACTTTCTTTGAAAAAAAAAAAAAGTGGGCTTAGGTGAAGCGACCTAGCAACCTTTTTAGCATCGCGTATTCCCTTATTCACATCGCTCATTAAAACGTCCAATGTGGCTAATTACTGTCCTGCTCTTTCATGCACTTTCACACCAGGCAAATCCAAAGTATATGCGGGTGTACGTTTGTCGTTAAAGACGGACGAATAAGGTGTATACAGTCAAACCTCAGTTTTCGAACATCTTGGTTCTCGACCAATTCGGTTTTCGACCAAAAATTTCCAGTTTTTTATTCCTCGGATGACGAACAAATTTCGGTTCTCGAACAAACTGAGCGCACTTGAACGCACCATTTGACTCCTCTCGCCTTCCTTACACGAGGAAGTGACGCTTCCTCGGGTAGACGAGGAAGTGACGCTTTCCATTGTGAGCAAACGTGCTCAATAAACATTTTTATTTTAAAAAGAGCCTGGTTTCGGTTTTCGAACAATTTCGGTTTTCGAACAGCCTTCTGGAACGGCTTATGGACGAAAACCGAGGTTTGACTGTATTTGGTACCGCGCTGCAACAGTGGTGGTCGCGACATCAAACAAAAGAGCCTTGCTTTGAAAATGTGATTGAAGCACGCTCTTCCTGTTTCCCGGCTTACTCAGCAGCAGCGCAGGCTGAGCAGACGCGGCCTGCCCCTGGAACATCACATTACCATTTCTGCCTGGCTGGCATTTATCGCACCCTGTGACAGAACGGCGATATCAATCCTTCGGAACATAACAATCTCTTTGCATCAGGCTGTCGACGAGACTTTGCTCCACATGACATCATGATTTAGATTAGGCGGAAGCTGCTCACCTTGATTGAGAAATTCAGAAGACAGTGAGTTCAAGTCCTTGATTTATTCAGAGTTATCTTAAAAACAGATTTTTTCTTTTTTTTTGCAATTTCATGCAACTATCTGAAGACAATTTGTCCTCGACAGATTGTGCCGCCGACAGTTCGAGCGGGTCAAGATTTCATTAACTTATGAAAGGAGACTAAGCTCCTCATTATCAGCAATGCAGTACGCGAGGGAACTGCGCGAACGCAGGGGCGCGTTGCTCGCCGCTTCAAGCGTCCATCTTGGCCGGAATTAACCTCTCAAAATCTTGTCACATTCCTGCGCGTTTCCAGATAACTCGCTGGAATTTCACACAGGGCGGACTAACTACAATGCCCCGCGATATCACCGGGACAAGCGAGAGTCAAGAGTGTGTGCGAGGAGAGCGCTCGGGAGACCGAAAAGAATGTGTCCGCATTCTTGTCTGTTAAAAATCATAAGGAAGTACAAATGATGTCTATTTGTTCTATTTGCTTCATGATTTCGAAGAAAGAAAAATTAAAAATTAAAAATTGCGTGCCTTCAGTCATTCAGACCTTGATTTTTGTGAAGATACAAACAAAGCAGCAATTTCGGACAAAAACAGGTGCTCTCGTTTCTGCTGTCGTCACCTCGATAGAGGAAAATGACACCAGACCAGGAGCACAGTTGCTGTTTTTTCTAAAGCCTTTTTTTTTGTGTGTGTGTGTGTGTGTGTGTGTGTGTGTGTGTGTGACTCATTTTTGAAGACTGGCAAAATGGAAATACTTTCAATTATTACTGAGCAGCGGATCAGCTTGCACTGTGTGACATGGGCCTGACACCTACAAAGCACCTTGAACACAAACACATACACACACGCATGTTCGCACAAAAGCAGTCTCACTCACTGAGGACATAATGCTGACCTGAATGGGGGGGTGGGGGGTGGGGAGGAATACAAAAAAAGGCAGAGCATCCTTTTGTGAGTTATGAATGCTTCTTCAACTGTCTCAGCATCAGATTCTCAGTTCTCACGCACCCCCACGAAGCACTCAGGTCCAGTTACCAGAAACGGATACGCCTTCTTGATTGGTCTTTGTTTATTTTCGGGCGGGCTTGTTCAAGATGCCGTTTCGACAATCCCGCTTACCGATAGCCTGTCTGACGCTGCTCACCGTGGTCCAAGGAATGCTCAGGGTGTTTGTGCGAATGCGCAGATGGATGGGAAATTCGAGAGACAGTGACAGCAAGTGTGATGAGTTTATCAGGAAAATGGTGCATCACATTTTCTGTCCAGGCAGCTCAGTATAATTAGGGCTAAAGTAACACAATGTTTCACGATGACGGTTTTTCCACTGTTTCCTATTGTAAAAACGGAAACGGATTCTCTCCCGCTGTAATTTTCAAAGGCTCGATTGGACAAAATACAGTTCAACAAAAGTGTGGAGTCAAAGACAAGTCGTTCAAATGTACAAAACTAAAGGATGAGCTCCTCAAAGAAAGATAGCTGACTCAGCACTCTCCGTTGAGTGGAGAGGACTATCGCTTGCAACAGGAAATAGAGCTACACCGTGTCCAGTTTCCTGTACAAAGGAGACCAGAAATCAATACCTCGACAAATGATTGTGAAGCACCTTCCATACTCTCTCTCTTTGGAGACTTAATGCATGCTGCAAATTGTCTTGAGTGGGTCTGTTTGACGGGTTGAGTTGACAGGATCTGACTCTGTGCATGTGTGTGTGTCAGTGCGCGTGTGCCTTTTGCAGGTTTCTACTTGTCCACAGTGCACATGTGGGCATAAACAAATTCTCCGCATAAGCGTTCAAGTGCATTTCGAGCGTGGACACTGAACACGAGGCTTCATGCTGAGAGTCTGTTGCAACCACGCAACTCCTCCGTTCAAATGGAGAGATGAGCCAAAGGAAAAAGTCAGGCCAAATGCCTTGGCGAGATTGATATTTAGCCTCATGCAGCATTTCCTGCATTAATACATACAGCGGTATATGATCATATGAACCGTCTCAAAACTTGCTGAGGCAAAAGCAACTTTGAAAAGAAAATAATAAAGATTTTTTTTCAAATTAATTTGACATGGCTGACTGATTAGTGTTCCGACTCGATGTGGCGGCGGACTGTATTGTGATTCAACAAAAGCCTTTGCAGGATGAAGGTCATTGAGTGACAGCGGCGAGGACACTTTCACTCGGAATGTAATTACCAAAAGGTCCCTGAGGATGGAGAGCACGCACTTATGGATTCCAACCTACCACAGACTGCAAAATTCAGCATTTGTGCGGGTGTTTTTTTTTAACTCTTTCCCACTCCTGCACAGGATCATTCGCTGCTGAATGTGGGGAAGTGGGCCTCACAGTGCAGTGGTGTTCGATTTTGGCTCCGGCCTCCCTGTGTGGAGTTTGCATGTTCTCCTCGTGCCTGCGTGGGTTTTCTCCGGGTACTCCGGTTTCCTCCCACATTCCAAAAATATGCATGGCAGGCTGATTGACCACTTAAAATTGTCCTTAGGTGTGAGGGTGAGTGCGGATGTTTTTTTTTGTCTCTGTGTGCCCTGCGATTGGCTGGCAACCGGTTCAGGGTGTCCCCCGCCTACTGCCCGAAGACGGCTGGGATAGGCTCCTGGCAACCCCCGCGACCCTTGTGAGGATAAGCGGATCAGAAAATGGATGGATGGATGTGGGGACGTCCATAATGCGACCCAAACCGATGTTATTTCACCTTCCCGTGCAGTATGTGGACTCGCATCGAAAAGATGTCAAATTGTAAATGAAAGATCTTTCAGAATCGGGCCAATGCAACAACGTGGCACATGCAGTAACGCTGTTGGGATGCTCACATCCAGAGAAGGGACCAAACACTTGTTCTCCTTACCTTGGTGGTGTCATCATGGGAGCGCTGATAACGTTTCCAGCGGCAGCCGTAGATCCCGGTGATGCAAGACAAACACAGCTGGCGCTCATAGACTTGGAGGGGTTGGTGTTTGACCATGCTCCTTCTGTCAGTCCTGCTTCCACAAGTCAAACATCTCACGGACCGGATGGACGCTGCAACATAATATTAGGACAACGGATCACAAATGCTACGTTCAAAGATCTAAAAAGCCTCATATGTTTTGGAATTCAATTCCTAAAAAGTAAGGCCGGCTTTCTGCTACCGGTGGTCGATAGTTGCAGGTAACCGCAATGTGTCTCAGATGACTGTTGTAAGCCCAATGAATTCAAGACGGGCCAGAAATTCACGACACTTTCCAAGCGTTTGTAAACATAAGCCCACGGAAAAAAAAGGGGAGTGTCTATATCAACCCTCAAAATATTCCCGCCAAACAATTCGCACAACGGGAACAGCGTTGGAAGTTGGAACTTCCATATTGCAAGGCTCTCTCTACATCTTTTTTTCACGATGTGAACTTTCAGTTCAGCGTGCAATGAAATGCAGCGTGTCAAAATTCCAAGTCATAAATCAGAGCCCACTTTGGGGCTGATGCCGATTCAGCATCGGGACTCTGCAATGCGCTACAATAACAACAACTATTGCTTGCACCAAGTCTATTTTGACACGACGGAGCCTGCCGCTGTGCTGTGAAACTCCAAAGACAACAAAGCACCCAGGACATAGACCGCACACATTTTATGTCTGTATATAAATGTGACGTGCGCACTCGGACAAACCCACTTTCACAGGGCCACAGGTAAAACTCCTCGTTCCCCTAGATCTAATCGTCCATCGAGGGCCCAGATGGCCGATTATGGGGCTATTAGGCTATTTGAATGTTTCGGAGAATCGCGATAACACTTCCTGCTGTAATCACGCCGTCTAAACTCTGGGCAGCCGCTTATTACCATCGGCTGCAGTGGCTGCGTTTCCTGTTATTAGCGCAACTGCTGCGGTGAGGGCGGGTCGCAGCCGCGGGTGTCATGAACCCGGGCCCACCCGCCCGGCAGGACCGCACAAGTTCCTGACATAGCTGCTCCTACACTTTCAATTTCCGCAGGGTATTCGACGGATTATAAAAATGAATTAAGCGTTGTGTCTCGGGGTATAATGTTGCAAAAGGACGCTTAACGCGGATTTCGGTCACACAGCCAACTTGACACAATAGTGCGGACATTCTTTCGTTGCTATCATGCTTAGCTGATATTTCTTGTGAATAAATTACGTTAAATGAGTCGCACGAGAGTATTGAACAAACAGGACATAGCCTCAGATGAGATGACTGCACTGTATATTTACGTAGCTCTGGTTACGCTACATTTAAAAAGGAACAGTTTCAAAAAGTGACGGTTTATAAACGACTTTTGATGGCCGCACGATGAAAGTCGGCTCATGTTGTGATATGAGCATCAGGGGCGTCCCGCCCTTTAAATTTCCACTCATTGCAGACCACAAACGCTACAGAGTGAAAAACACCGTCGGTCCCCCGTCTCTCAAAAAAAACAAATTACAAACAAACCTCGGTTTTCGAACGTCTCGGTTCTCGACCAATTCGGTTTTCGACCAAAAATTTCGAATATTTTATGCCTCGGATGACGAACAAATTTCGGTTCTCGAACAAACTGAGCGCACTTGAATGCACCATTTGACTACTCTCGCCTTCCTTACACGAGGAAGTGACGCTTCCTCGTGTTGCTTTCCATCGTGAGCAGAAGTGCTCAGTAGACATTTTTATTTTAAAAAGAGCGTGGTTTCGGTTTTCGAACAATTTCGGTTTTCGAACAGCCTTCTGGAACGGATTATGGGCGAAAACCGAGGTTTGACTGTATGGTGTTGCAACAATATGATTTTACTTAAGTGTGATGGAACGCCCCTGACCACCGAAAAGGAAAAACTGCAACCAACATAAGCAGGGTGGGTCGCACAGTCCCATCGACTCACCATGTTGCTGTCATGTTTTGGTTTGTGACCAACAGGTGGCACTGTGGGGCTTTTCCCTACAGCTGCACACCTGTTGGTCGTTAGGTAATTAGTGGTATAAAAGGACTCCCAGCCGGAGCACTCATTGTCGGGTCATTGTTTGCTTGTTAGCAGCTGTCCGGTTTGTTTGTCATGTTTGTTCTGGTCATGTTTCGTTTAGTGATAGTTTTTGCTTCAGTCATGGTTTTGTTTGATACTTTGGATTTGTTTTGGTTGTTAGCACTTGTTCGTTTTGGATTCAGTTTTCTGTGTTTTATTAAATACAATTCGTCAAGTTCACCCTGCTCCTCCCTCCTGCCTGCTTTTTGGGGTGCACCACCACATTGTTACGTGACGGTTGCAAACAAACAAACAAAAGGATTTTTCATTTCAGCGTGTAAAATTCGTTACTAAAAACATGTGTTGACTGTCATTTCACTGAACGTCACTCATCAATACCAAAATGTCGGGTCTCTATCAAATCTGATTAAGCACCGTTCCAAGAAAACATTGATTTCTTGAGTGTGGTATCAATTCAATTCCGATTTGACTGGAATAAAAATGAGGCGAAAAGCATTCAAAGCAGGACAGGATCGTGCCACACTTTCCATAAACATGATTTTTGATATTTATTCAGGCAGCGCGACGGGTTTGAGCAATTTGCTGGAGGATATCACATCCATTCCTAGAACTAAACGATTTTCGATTGGAGCAATCAGATGGCCGTAACGTAGGAAGTGAAAGTATTGATTGATAAAAAACATCTCCATTGACGAGCAATCAGGGCAAAAGTAAGCCGACAAATCACCCGCATCTGTCAAAAGTTGCCGGAAGTCGTGAGAGAGCTGTTGGCAACTCCTTTTCTGCTGCTTCACTTCCTCTCATCCGAAAAGTCACAATGAGGAAACGCTTCAGCATTTCCCTTGCAAACGAGGGGTCTTCTTCCGACCTTTGGGGTGGAAGTGAAGCGAGCGGCAGGGAACTAAACTCGAAAGGGGGACCGTCTCCGACTGGATCTTTCACACGGCAATGAGTCACCAAGCGAGCGGGAAAAGGGACGTGTCCAGACTTGCTCGGAGGAATGTGATTCCATCTGGCTGAGATTGCAATTATTTTTTTTTTATGACATTTTATTACCGCGTGAGCTTTAATGCTGGATATCCTAGCTTAGCTTATTTTCAATGTCTTTATATTGATATGATTTTTGACAGAAATGATCTCAGCCGCTTGGCGTGATGCGAACGGGAAAGCAAATGAAGTCGCAAAAGCATCCCCGGTTGGCAACTCGAGTGAGCCAAGAGGCCAGAGAAAGTGACTGAGAGGGAGTTGATTAGTGACACATGAGCGACAAAGCCCATTAGAACAACGAGCGACGACAGTCATCGCATCAGAGCTGTTAAAGTCTGTTCGGCGCTGAGAGGGATCGCCAACAAAGACGCTTGACACCATTCAGATGTTACGATGAAAAACATTGTTCATAAATCACACAATTACTGCTAGGATTGTGTCCCCCCCCACCCCCCCACCAAAAAAAATAACCCATCAATCATTTTGAGGCCCAATACGAGGTTGGATAGACAATTCGTGTATTGTATTACGGACGGTCCAGTACAGCGTGCACTTTTCATTTCAGTCGTTGAATTATTTTCGCAACTCGCACTTACTCGCCTGTTAGCGTCACACGCATTTTATCCCCACCTATCCACCGCGTCAACCCGGGCGGTTATAATGTACTCAGTCTAATGACATCATATCGGATGGGTCATCACCTAAAAAAGGTATACCGTTAGGCCTCCATTTAATGATTATGTATTACAAGCGTTGTGTTGAAGCCACGCTGTCAGCTCGTTGCAATTATGGTCGCGGCTCTCTGCTTGTCAGGAAGGCGGTTAAGAGGTCATGAGGGCATCCGGGGCATAACCTGCCTCTTTCCAAACTTGGCTACACTTTGCTATGACAAGAACTGACAGCGAGCGGATGGATTGCATCGATAGATGCTCGGTTCAATACTTCCTGGCCGACGGCAGACACCCATCATCCCCCCCCCACCACCACCACCAACACGTCCGTGCGGTGAGAACCTTGACAAAGTGCCACCACAACCCACTTTCCCAAAGTCAGCCGTCATGCTTCGCAAAACCTCCCTGAGATGAAACCTCGACAATTACGAGTGGGAGGAGACTTGCAAAAAAAAAAAAAATCGCTCTCGTGTTTTGCTTTTGAGTTAAAAATAATGTCTACCACGCATTAGGGAGCCTCCTACGTTGGCTCGGGGGAAGTTCTGTTTTCAGGGCTGCATGGATTCCAATGGCTGAGAGGATCAACGCTGACAGTCGGACTTTCCACATACACGGCAAAGCTGGACGAGACGCCGGTCTGGAGGAGCTGCGCGTGACACTGGACCCGAGTGACAGAAAGTACAGTCAAACCTCGGTTTTTGGGCGTCTCGGTTCTCGACCAATTCGGTTTTCGACCAAAAATGTAGAGTTTTTTATGCCTCGGATGACGAACAAATTTCAGTTCTCGAACAAACTGAGCGCACTTGAATGCACCATTTGACTCCTCCCGCCTTCCTTAGACGAGGAAGTAACACTTCCTCGTGTTGCTTTCCATTGTGAGCAGACGTGTTCAGTAAACATTTGTATTTTAAAAAGAGCGTGGTTTCGGTTTTCAAACAATTTCGGTTTTCGAACAGCCTTCTGGAACGGATTATGGACGAAAACCGAGGTTTGACTGTATTCCATTAAAAAAAAAAATATATATAACCATCATCATTATCGCTTCAGCGTGTCAAACCAAACGCCAGTTTGATTATCAAGGTGCTCGCAAGGCTTTCAGTGGAACGACAGGCAGCAAGCGTCAAACATCTCCACTCATTCAGGCCTTATATGCCCACATTTTCATTTCTTGAGCTGCTGTCCTCTGGATTTGATGAACCCTCCACCGCTGATTGCCAAGGCCTAATAAAGGCATGTCAGCCAGCCTCTGCCATTGAACAACTTTTTTTTTCCAGCTATGCAAACACATATTGGATGCGTTCAGAAATGAGGGTTTGTGAAATAAGTCATGCCGGAGAGCACTCTCCACCTATTTCTTGCTAGTTGTAATTCGACAGAGTTTTCTGAAATATTGGCCATTGCTCTCCATCTTGTTATATTGCAATCACCTTTGTCAAGGCCCTAGTTTATGATTGTGTTGACATGACTTGCTCTCAAAATGTTCCATTCATAACCTTGTTCATGCCGACATGACCTACATCAATCACTTCACAAGAGGATCACGAGCAGTCCTGTCAGCCAAGAGGCGTGTTTTCTTTCATCTTGTCTCGACTTGTGTTCTACGTTGCCATTAAACCATCAAAACATAAGACAAGCTGCAAAAGGATGCAGCCAGACCAGCAAATGTCATGTACATGATCGTAAGCAGACAAAATAGTAGCAAAACTCCCATCGGGAGAAATGCTTCCATGACATTTCAAGTCCATTCTACTGAACTAATGTGTCGACTTTCTCCGGATGTGGCCGCATTTGGGTTCATGGTAGAAGGGGGTTCTCTACCGTGACTGCCTGTTCGGTGTTGGACTAAGCATATTTTTGGTGTTGACGGTAGGTAACTGCAGAGCAGATCGTGCGGCCTGGAGAGCAAACAGCTGACAAAGACATCCGCGGCATGCACGGGACATGATGGCAACCATTGTTGTGGGAGCAAGCAAAAAAAACCCCCAAAAAACAGACCTCCCTCGTGGTCCCTCAACATCTTACCATTATTATAATTGACACATTTGCACTCAGTTGAAAGTCTTGATAGGGTTCCCACTCTTCCACTTGCCTTTTCTTTGTGGACCTTTTAAGGACTTTTGAGGGCCAATTTAACCATTTTTAAGGACTTTTTCTCCACTCAGCAGGGGATTCACGGTGGATTTAATGCCCGCTCAGCAATATGCAGGCTGAACAGAAAGTCACTGAGCTGGTGTTCAAATCATTGCTGCCAAAGGAGGGGCAATCAGCTTACCCTTTATTTGACATAATGTATGTCAAATTTTCATTTTCCTACCTGGAAAATGAAAAAAAAACTTGAATTCATTCACAAATAAAGTACACTCATAAAAATTTAAATTTTGAAAATATGAAACTTCAATTTATTTTTGAATAAAAATAAAATGTTATGGATTTTTATTGATTTTAGAAGCTTTCCCTGAAAATTAAGGACAATTAAGAACATAATTTTACAACTTCTTTTTTTATGGCTTTTTATGAACTTTTAAGGACCCGTGGGAACCCTGCTTGATGAAACAAAACAAAATCTATTTGCTCATGATTTGCTCATGTAGTGGCCATGGTTATTTTTTTTTTTTCCACTACAAAGGAGCGAGGAATGGGCATGAGGGGCTTGAGGAGAAGAGGGCTTAATGGAGTTCAAATTAAACATGCATTTTAATAACGCCGGTGATCGCGTCAGAAGAAACCGCAGTTTAAAAATAACACAAAAAGTGAACTGTGGCAACAAACCTGCTGATTTGGTATGCTAAAGGAGTTAGCAAGAGCTCAAATGGGCTCATCAATGATGCAACTGAATTACAGCTACTTCAATGTTTTTTTTCCCTGATGGGAAAAGGCGGGTTTTTATTTAAGGGAGGCATTCATATGAAAATATGTAGTTGATGAACCAGTGGAGAGCCACGGTATGAAGAAATACATTACTGGAGTGTACTTTAAAGTTAATTTCAGTTTCACGGACTCTTGTCAAGGTCGATGTTCTTTCTTCAACACTAATTTGTTTGTCGTTTGTTTTCTACATTCCTCGCACTCTTCACTCACTCATTGCCATGAATGTTTATAAAGGAATCCAACTGTTTGCTGTTGATGGGTTGTTTTTTTTCCCTCACTGTCTGAAGTCAAATCAGACTAAACTTTTCCCAATTTTAGGTCAATTCAGATGACCAAAATTATTTCTATTTGCTAAATGCGGCAATCATGAAAAGGGATGATTCACATATTTATGCCATTTGCAACAGCAAAAAGTTGATATTTTGTCGAGAATTAATTTCATAATTGCATTATTTTTCACGGGCATTTAATAAATAAGTTTAAAAATAATTAAAAAAATAATATAGCTGGCTACCATGTTCATTCAACTTGTCAATAAGTAACCGTCACGTCAGTAAAAGTTGGACTAGACTGCATATTGATTATATATACTCACAGCTACGCTGAATGTAATGCATCTATAATGTAAATCCTGAAAATAGGAAGCAATATCGTTTCCGGCCAATACTACGAAATAAGTCAACCGGGTGAGATTTTAATGTGAAAGAAGCAGCGGCGGATGGTATTTTGATGCCACAAAATACACTTTGGCGAACCAGTAGACCAGGACATGCGGCAGAAAGCCGTCTTTGCGCTCCGGGAATCGCAAAGGTTTGTCACGCATTCTGATATCTTGATGTCCAAAGAGTGATTTTCCAACCGCTTAGCATAATTGACGGAGTCATTTTTCAAGATTTTTTGTTAAATCACACAGTTTTTTTTTTTTTTAATGACATTGTGACTTGAACTACAAGGGGAAACAAAAGTAAGCGAAAGGGAAAAGACCTTGTAAAAATACCAGTGTTGTTTCTAAAAATTGTGTCTGGCCTTGTTTTCTAAAAATAGTGGAAAATGACTGAGGCAAATATGCTATGTGACCTTTTATATTTAGGCCTTTTCGCCTGACGGACTGACTCCAGGTTAAAGTGGTTCCTGGAGAGCGAGCAGTCTGTTCATTGTTTCAAAGACACTGCTTTGATGGCCCTGGAGCAATGGGAATCCCTGGACACGATTGCATGTTGAATCCTCTTTCGGATCGAGTACACGTAAAGAATAACTGGGCAAAGTCAAATTACATGATTGTGATAGCAGTCAGTCGTCAACGGTCAAACCACATCCAGTAAATGTATACCAGTAAGAGCAGTGTAACGGTACGCAACAAATCAGTTAGGTGTGTACCAGGTTTTTTTTTTAAGGTCAGGTCACATTTTGGAAAAACTTACAAAGTAAACTGCTTGTCTTTTTTTCATCAACAGTAACAGATTGTGATGACTTTAAAAATGAAGTGGTTGCGTAAGTATTTTGCTTCTGGGAATGTTTAACAACAACAGTTTGTCTTCGAGGCAATGAACCATGCAGACAAGAGCGACCAAAACAGTTTGAAATGTGCGAATTATTATGCTGTCAAACACTGACATTTGTTATTGCTTAGGATCCATCTGAAATGCCTGGAGAGGCTTTTTTTAAATTTATTTTTTAAACACATAGCTAGCCATAACACAGCTGAGCTGCGCTGTTTTTGATTACGGACTAGGTGTCGTGACATTACGCTGCGAAAAGTAAAAATCCATGAGTAATTGACACCCTTCAGGAAGGGTTTACAATTGCCCATATTTGACACAAGATGGTGGGAAAACACTACTTCTGTCGAGATGAAGCTCCTCAACTCACATTGACTTAGCTCCTTGGGCATGAAGATGCCACAAGATGACAGTTAAAAACTACTATCAGATAAATGAAGTTGTCATTGTTATAACGACTTAACAGACAGAAGTCACGCAAGGACATAAAATGACACGACTCTTTTCTAATGTAGCTTTAGATGTTAGGGTGGAGTATAAACACGACAGCAGAATAATAGCAGCAATAAAATAGGTGTACAATTACAACGTTTTGGGGGTTTTTTTGTGTTGAAAATTTTAACAGTCGTTCACAGAACGGTTGATGACAATTTGAGGGAGTGTAAACAAATCATAGTGACAAGTGCAATAGATTTTACTCACCTGTCCGCGGAGTGCGACCACTTTTTTTCCCCCCAGGTCAAAGAGGAATTTGACGGCTCTTTTCACCTCTCCGCTTCCCGACGAGAAGACCCCGATAAGTGGAGGTAAAGGGGCGTATTATTCTTTTTTTTTTTTAAGAGGAGACGATATGTGGGTGGCTGGTAAAAGTACTGAATTTGACAGCAGAACCCCCACCCTCCCAAAATAAGGCAAAAGAGCAGCCCGAGCGCTTTCGTTGCCTTTTTTTTTAAAGCTTAAAAGAGCGTTTTTTCTTTCACGCCCTTCGCCCTGTAAAGCGTCCTCCCGTTAAGGTTAACTGTATGTCCTTCTTCCTCGTCGGAAGCCGTGTTGTCCGCTGGTCAAACAATTCAAAGCACTGAAAGGTAGGAGGGGTGGAGGTGCTTTTTATCTGCTGTTCTCCTGCTACAGAGACGAGCGTCACCAAACTGACTTTACTCTCGGACGGCCAGTGCGTTCAGGGAACATCGAAATTACAACATTTGTTATTCTTCTAACTTTAATTTAACTACATGTGTACGATTTAGCTTAACTGAATTTTTACGACTCTCAGAAAACTATTAGAGTGAATACCCTTATGGGATGACATTATTATTCTCAAATCGTCGTTTTTTTATGGTCACGTGAATTTGCGGTACCACAAAATCCGAGGGTACGTGAATACAACAGTTTTTCACAGGCGAGTAGCCAAGGAACATGTTTACTGTCCATCAAATAAAAGCGTGTTGACATTGAGAGATAAGATTATATGAAAGGCCATGAATACACCCATGCCTCGTCGACATGCGGTGTGTGTTTTGCCTACTGGGCGCCTTCAAATAATCTCTATCAAGCCCCTTTACAGTACGTTTTTCAAACTGACCTAATGATGTACTACTGTATAGTTGACCAAAATAGAGCTCACGTGATCTGCGTGTTCTGCAAATCGAGAGTTTAGTACTCAGAATGAAACACATGTCTGACTCACTTAGTGATGTACAGTATCGACTACAAAAGAAATCAGTGTGCAATCATAACCTGAAAAACGTCATTTGACTTATACTGTACTGTAGTTGTCAATCACCATCAGGGGCCAACTAATGGTCCACAAGAATCCTGTCAAGAGGTGCAGGCCTCAGTAGGAACTATTGCAGGTTACTGTCGTGTGTTTTGTATTGTGTAGTGGGCTGCACATTTGGTATCGTTCGGTATCTGCACCTCTTAATACTATTAGAGCAATTATAGAAACCATCATTATGAAAGAAAGATGCAATATATCAGCATGCAACTGTGCCGCATACATTCTCTGGAGCAGTAAACAATCAATATTTTTTAATGACGAAAACATTAAAAATTGTATGAAATACATCAGTCTCATCAGAGATGCTGATTATCATTTACGATTGTATGCAGATCGCCAATATTAGAATTTAAATTGTAAATGTAGGTCAATCAGAGAATGCGTCACTGGCCCCGACTCCTCACCACCGATGACCACACAGTTTTGGCACTTGCTCTTTTGTGGTCCCTGTGCATCTCCACGGATTGCATATAGATCATATAATGGACCTCAAAATGCCACCATCTACTGACAGGAAGGGCCGGATGATTTCCTCTGCAGGCGGGAGTGCTTAATTCCGCCACGGTTGGGGTTGAGAATGTCAGTGCAGGAAATAAGTCAACATAAAGTAACTTTATAGGATAGTTCAGGTACAATATTGGAGCTGCCAAACAATGCAATGTTACAGATGCCACGTGTCATTTATGCGGATGATTTGAGCTCCACCTAGTGGCTGTTATTACACAGTGCAACGCGAACGCGGATAGAAACTAATGCAGTGTGCACGTGTGTGTGTGTGTGTGTGTGTGTGTGTGTGCCCCCAGGCCTTGAGTTTGAAACCTGTGCTAGATGAGGAATTCCAGTGCAAATTTACTGGTGGTGGGGGTGCTGCTGCAGGGGGCTTTTACAGGCATTCGTCAGAATTGCATCATTTATTCACCGTTGCCTTTTACACAATCTAAATGGGATATGAACTATGTTGAAACGACTTGTCAAACAGCAACAATTCCTTTTTTGCTCTTCCCAAGAAAGTCACAGACCGACCTCGGTTAGGAGTGATTCTGATTCTACATCGGAAGGGAAAAATTGCCTGCACTCTCAATTTCGCACCACAGATAAAAGGTGTAAAAGGGTCAGAATTTTATTTTTCAGAATCAAGCGAGTGAGTAATAAATTGTTTTGCACAACCTGTTGATAAGTCAGAACAATTGACCGAGGGCTGCAAACGAAGAACTTTGGTATTTCTTTAGGTCTTGGATTACTTGCTTTTTGTGCAGGAATCAGTAACACATCTGAGCCCTTGAATCACTGCAATTCACCCGCAGCGGCTCCTTTTGTTGTCTTGTTGTCTGGTTGACAGGAAAAAAAATGTCATCTGTGTTCCACATAGAGCACATTTGACAATAAATTTGTACTTGACTTGACTTGACTTTATGTAATCTCAGTCTCCCTCATTTTTCTGCCCTGCATCCAGTTGAGTTGGATTGACGTGGCAGTGGTGGGGGAAGGGCTTTTAAATCTTTGCAGCACAGCTACAAGGAAAGCATTTAGTGAGACATTCAGTCATTTGGTTGAAGGATGAGGTGCAATTTTTGCTTTTTTTCTTACGTACATGCACAAACATCTATGACAGGGGGGGGGGGGGTTACAACAATTTTAGCAGAAAAAGGCAAAACACACATTCAGTGTACAAAATATTGGCATGTGTAATAGTGAGTGAATAGAGTTTACCATGACATAATAAATTGTCCATTCCGAACATGATGAAACAAAATAAGATATTGAGTCAGCAAACTGCATTGAGACGCAAAAAAAGGGTTAAAAGTGGTTCTGTGCGCCGTCACCCCAACTGACCCAGAGTCAGATTTCTCCAGCGCGGACTTTTCTTCACCAAAAGTTTCAGAACTGAACCCAGATCAGTTTCTCCGCATTCCAGAAGGCGGGGGACGGACCGCCTCCCGCCTCCCGAAAAAACGCATTTGAATATCCCATTCCCACTTCTAGAAAGTTCTTTCTCTGCGGGTATAAAGAGAGGGAGTGTTCGCCTGGTCTTAACTATCTACAGGACACATCCGAAAGAAGAAGTACGACACATCTTTTCCAGGTAAGGGTATGAAGAAAGCATTTTTTTCCGTTTGCAGGATGGAATGCTAGCATGCTTTGCTTCAAAGTCTCCGCATCTCACTTTGCTGGCGTGCTATCGTTCTTGCAGTTGTTGAGTAATTTCAACAATCTACTCAAAATGTGAATGCAAAACTATTCAAGACAACCAAATGCGTTGGAAAGAAAGTCTTTACGATTCTCCAATCTTGACCCGCAATCTGACTTTTGACTGTTGAAAGCTTTTTTTTTTTTTAATCCACCAACCTATCAGGTTCTTTGTTGCCCTTTGGAAATCGCTTAGACCAGTGGTGTCAAACATACGGCCCGCGGGCCGGAACCGGCCCGCAAGGAGGGTTGATCAGGCCCGCAGTATAATTTAAAAGTGGAAAAAATGCATAAAAGACACGGAATGAATATTTTTAATAAGGTGGAATTCATGGAATATCCGCTAGGGGGACACACTGTTTTGGTCAGGGGAAAGACAACATTGTTTTGATCAGAGAAGAAGACAACCGCAGCCTCAGTCTGTCACTGAGACAGACCCAACACAGCAGACGCTCTCAAGGACATGTGAATACTTTATTCTTTACACATATTATAGCTTAGTTTGTAAGGTGTAGGCAGGGATTACATTTAGATTTTATATACTCATGTAAATGGTTTAAAAATTCCTCTTTATAAATCTCGTTTAATCTTACAAGTGCATTACTATATTTTTCAATACCAATTACTTGTTAAGGCTTTGTGCCTTTGTACAGTCAGTGGGATCAGTTGCAATGCATAAATGTGAACGATAAAAGTAAATTGCACGTTTGTCTAAAGAAATGTTAGGTGCTTCGTGAAATGTTTTGTAAAAGATATGTTCATTAAATTTCAACATTTTCCTAGTGTTCTTGTGCTTCTTTAGACCAAAACGTAGGAAAGACATATTATTTTGGTTATATATAGCCGAGTATGGTATAATTTTTAATGGTCCGGCCCACTTGACATCTACCGAGGCCGTATGTGGCCCACAATGTGAAACACCCCCGTCTTAGACCAATCTGGCACATCTGAAAATCAGTTTTTTTTTTCCCCCCCGTGAGGAAAAAGTACATTTTTGAAGTCGAAAGGCAGTCAAGCATTAACCTAGTCATGTTTTACTGCCACCGTAATGGGGTTTATTGCATACACCTCTTGTCTTTCAGAATGAAAATCACAGACAACAAAAGATCTCAAGGTATATACAGTGTATAAAAATGTGATGTGGAAATCATGTCATCTGATTTCAGCGGTATTCCAAATCTTCCGGTACGGAGACATCCTGCGTCCCATTCACAATGGAGAAAAGAACGTTTTAAAAGATGTCTTGTCATGAAATTAAATAGACAGGTGGGAGTGATTAGACCGAAAGTTTGAAGGAAAAAAAATATAAATATATGCACACTCAGCGAAAGACATTTGCAACATCATACATAAGAACTGAGAAGCGGGGGATCAGATTACATCTTGGTGTGAGTGGGCGGCAGTTCCAGATCCTGCTGCTGACGTGGCGAGCAATACGGCTGCTCGATGGGAAGACCTCCTCCTGACCTCTACTGACGCCCAGCACTCTTGCTGCACCCCCCCCCCCCTCATTCAATACTGATGATTTTTACCGACACTCGGAACATGCAAAAAAAAAAAGACAGACGTAGGATTTTTGTCACATGCACACGAAACTGACATTAAACTTCCCCGTTTATTTGCAGGCTATTACAGCTCCTGCCGCAGACAAACAGGATGTGGGTGAGCAACCTCGTAGCTCTTTGCCTGCTGGCTCTCGCAGCCTCCGCCGAGAACAAAAAGCTGAGCAGCCATGCTTCCACGTTGGCCGACAACAGCGCCAACCTGGCATTTAGGTCAGTGGATGCGACCGTCAATTCCAATCAACTCATCGGCGTCGAGTAACAATCCCGCTTTCCTTTGTCTCCGCAGCCTCTACCACAACATGGCAAAGACGAAAGACACGGAGAACATCCTGATCTCGCCTGTGGTGCTGGCCTCCTCGCTTGGAATGGTTGCCCTCGGTGGGAAATCAAGCACCGCCTCGCAGGCCAAAACTCTGCTTCGCGCAGACAAACTCAAGGATGAGCATCTGCATGCCGGCCTCTCTGAGCTTCTTTCCGAGGTAGGACTAGCAATACTTGATGTTTTGATCTATACTTTCGCAATCACATGGCATAAGCATTCACGCCCACATTCCTACATCTTGACAATTAAGAGTCTTGAATGAGCCGCACGTGTTTTGGGAATGTGGGAGAGAGCAGGGGAGCATAGGAACTGTGGATGGTGGTTAGCACATCCGCTAACCACCATCCACAGTGCTGCCTCAAATGTTAATATTTAAGTTCGATAACAGTTCACTCTTTCATTCCACGAGACGTACTTGTACGTCTTTATAAAATTAGGCCCCGCCTACCAAGGACGTACTTGTACGCCTAAGTCTTTTTTTTGTGTCACAGAGAGAAGGGACTGTCTGATGCAATCTGTGAATGAGAATAAGCCGTTTGCATTGTAAATCATGTAAAAAAAAAAGCGACCAGTAGGTGGCAGTAGTGCCTCACATGCTTGAAATGCATGCTTTTACAAAAAGCTCTTTTTCTCCGTTTTTTGCCCAGGAATCGGCATTTTCATGAAACTTAGCCATTTTGTAATGCCGATTGCTAAAGAATGGAAAAAGATTGAAACACATTTTTTTTTTCTGCTGAAAGAAGAGAGTCCAAACTTTATCTTGGTAGGCTCCATGTTTATATAGCATTAGAACCAAATATCTGTGGGCCTTGCAAGATCAGTCAAAATCCAGTAAAACGCTGGGATTGAATGAGTTGAACTGCCATTACACATGAATCGTATTTTCGTGGCTGGCATCACTGCATGGAGGCAGGTTAGGCCCAATGTTGGTAATTTCACAGGAAGGGGAGGTCTGCACCACTGTGGGAGTGGTCACAGCCGTCCGTCTTCAGTTATGGCACCTCCTCTCATTCACATCAAACGCTTTAGTATCGACTTGGCCAAAGCACACCCGCACCATTATGCGGGCACTTGGAGACCACTCCCACATCAATCACATTTCAAATGGATCCACACATGCGTGATTCTGCAAAGTTCCTACTGAAAAGGAACTGCAGATTGTGTACAAACTCGCACAAATTTCTGTCCACGCAATGTACCTGACACGATGCTGAAAGTCCGCGTCCTACGACATCATTTCTGATGTGGCTCATCCACAGGTGAGTGACGCCAAAACGCGCAACACCACGTGGACGATCACCAACCGCCTATACGGGCCCAGCTCGGTGTCCTTCGCCGAAGACTTTGTGAAAACCAGCAAGAAGCACTACAACTACGACCATTCCAAAATCAACTTCCGCGACAAGAGGAGCGCCGTCAACTCCATCAACGAGTGGGCGGCCAAGTCAACCGGCGGCAAGCTGCCCGAGATCACCAAGGAGGTGGTGAACACCGACGGGGCCATGATCGTCAATGCTATGTTCTTCAAGCGTGAGTATACCGTGTTGTTTTTAAATCGCTCTGCCAAGGTCGTGCTTGTTTAGCGGGATTTTGCAACAAAGACAAATTTTGATTTTTTTTATGCCTCGGATGACGAACAAACTGAGCGCACTTGAATGCACCATTTGACTCCTCTCGCCTTCCTTACACGAGGAAGTGACGCTTCCTCGTGTTGCTTTCCATTGTGAGCAGATGTGTTCAGTGAACATTTATTTTTATTTGTTTTAAAGAGCGTGGTTTCGGTTTTCGAACAATTTCGGTTTTCGAACAGCCTTCTGGAACGGATTATGGACGAAAACCGAGGTTAAAATCCTCAACTCGTCTGTCTGTATGTAGCACTTGAAGTACAGTAGTTCAACTTTATATTTGATTCTATTTCAATGCAGTGCAATGATTAAACTGCATAATATTGAAGTGGGTTACTTTAATATGATGTACACTTTTTAGGACTAAAACCTTTTTTTTGTCTTTTTTTTTTTTTTATGAACACATACCTGTACTCCTACTACACTACTGTTTATGAACTTTAAACAAGATAAGAAGTATTAGTTGGCTAGGATGTAGAGTAGTTTTTGAGGTGGGATGTGGTAAGGACTGCTTGAGGGCACTGAAGTCCAGTCAAACCTCGGTTTTCGTCCATAATCCGTTCCAGAAGGCTGTTCGAAAACCGAAATTGTGCGAAAACCGAAACCACACTCTTTTTTTAAATAAAAATGTTAATTGAACACGTCTGCTCACAATGGAAAGCAACACGAGGAAGCGTCATTTCCTCGTGTAAGGAAGGCGAGAGGAGTCAAATGGTGCATTCAAGTGCGCTCGGTTTGTTTAAGAACCGAAATTTGTTCGTCATCCGAGGCATAAAAAAATCGAAATGTTTGGTGGAAAACCGAATTGGCTGAGAACCGAGACGTTCGAAAACCGAGGTTTCACTGTTTTATTGTCAAATTAGAGATAAGTAAACTTTTTTTGGTGAATGATTTACACTGATCTGCCCTCGTTTTGTCTCTAGCACATCATGTTTTAATAATAATATTACCACTACGACTACCACTAATAATAATTTAAGCCTGGTTGGAGGTATGCGCTCTACCGAGTGCCACCCAAGTTCAGGATGAAAACTCTTGAAGGGTTAAATTCAAAGTGCGTCGTGTTTTCTCCTCCAGCTCACTGGGATCAGAAGTTCCACGCAAATATGGTGGACAACCGTGGTTTCCTGGTGACTCGCTCCTTCACCGTTGCAGTTCCCATGATGCACCGCACAGGTACGGGGGACTCCATTGTGTTTTTTTTTTTGTGGTGTTGCACTTTGAAGACAAGAGATCCATCCGATCGCTCTTCCCCAGGTCTGTACGACTTCTATGAAGACAAACAGAACCGTCTCTTTGTTCTGGATATGCCTCTGGGCCAGAAGCAGGCCTCCATGATCCTCATCATGCCCTACCAGCTGGAGCCCCTGGCGCGTCTGGAAAAATTGCTGACAAAGACGCAGGTGGAAGCTTGGCTCAGCAAGATGGAGAATAGGGCCGTGGCCATCTCGCTGCCAAAAGTCTCGTTGGAAGTGAGCCACAACTTGCAGGTAAAATGGGGAAATAGCTTATGGAAGTGTTCTGAAGCCACTGGCTTATCTGTCACTTGTTTGACTGTTGACAGCTCGATTGGCGCCATTAAAAACAAATGTCATGTTTAAAAACAGAAACAACTTTTACGTTTATGCTCTATTGAGTGTCTTTTTCTTTTTTTTCTCTGTAGAAACATCTGGCTGAGCTGGGCCTGACCGAGGCGGTGGACAAGGCCAAGGCGGACCTGTCCAACATCTCTGGAAAGAAGGACCTGTACCTCTCTGACTTCTTCCACGCGTCCGCCCTGGAGCTGAACACGGAAGGCAACCCGTTTGACACCTCCATCTTTGGCACCGACAGGCTGAGGGACCCGAAGCTTTTCTACGTGGACCACCCCTTCATTTTCCTGGTGAAGGACAACAAGACAAAGTCCATCCTGTACATCGGCCGTGTGGTTCGACCCAACGGAGACAAGATGCGCGATGAGCTATAATGTTCATGTCAGCGGGTCGTTTTATTTTGTGAACGGTCAAGAAAACGGTGTTGTTTTTTTCTTTTAAAGATATTGTTACCTCAGGAACACATTCCATTAAGGCAGACTGTGGACTAAATATCGGAACTTTTTAAAACGCGCTCCCTTGATTTGAATAGAATACTCCACATATGAGCCTCATTGAGATTTTTCTTGCTTATATTAAGTGTGACCTCTCTCTCTCTCTCTGACAGCCTGCTTAATGCCAGCAGAGGTCAAGCAATGATCCTTTGGTGCTTTCGTGCATTGTCTTTAATGTGCATTGTCTTTAATGTTTAAAGATCTTGTTTGGCAGTTCTTTCCAAAAAAATCGTATTTGTCTTCCCGCGTGCACTGAACATGACAACCAAGTCTGCATATGATATTTGGGGGTTTTAACGTATGCTTCCACACCTAGAACACTCAACCTGTTTATTGCTGTCCATGAAAATGCTGTTGGAATGGTGTGACTATGAACAATTGTCATTTTTCAATAAAACTCAGAAAATGATAATCATGTGACTTGTACTTTTTTTTTTTTTTTTTTTTTGGATTTGCTCTACTAAAGAAGGCATCACAATTTTTCCATTGGGCGGTTTTCCCATGTTCGGGATTAACAGGGGGTATGTGACCCGGGGGTTTATCTGCTGGAGTCAACTATCCCAAGAATGTCAGGCTTGACTTGTTCAACCATTGGTAGACAAAATAAAAGTCTGAGGACGGGGGGGGGGGGGGGGGTGTTTTTGTTGCACCCGCATACAATGAGCCTCGAGAATGAGTACCGAGCAAACCATGAGGACCCTGCGATTGGCTGGCAACCGGTTCAGGGTGTCCCCAGCCTACTGCCCGAAGACGGCTGGGATAGGCTCCAGCACCCCCCCCCCGACCCTTGTGAGGATAACGCGGCTCAGAAAATGGTTGGATGGATATTTACTAACACATAATACAGACTTTAAGAGATCTCAAAGCACAGATCATTTCTCGCGATCTTGACAATTTCCACTTACACCAAATTAAAATGAACAAACACCAGCAAGCGTTTTATAACGGTGATTCAAATCAACGTGCAATATGAGTGGAATATAAGTAAAGTTCCCTATTCTCAGCATTCATGTCAAACCGAGCACAGAGAAGACAAGTATTTTAAAAATGGGCCTCCAGGGTATCCCCCCCTGCTTTGGCCTCGATTCAACGAGCACTCAGTGGCCAGTGAGTGCAGCAAGTAAATGAGTGCATGCATCTTTGACTGAAGATCGGTCCGTGGTCGACCGGCAGCAGTTAGGCAGGCAGGTCACGGGAGGAGTCTCATTACATTAGCACCGTCATGTTCTGCTGTGTCGGCTCCGGGCAGATTAGCCAGTCGATGGAGAATCCTCTTAAAGGAGTCCGTGTTAAGCCACGGGGAGAGAGAAGCCGGGTGCCGCTTTCACTGTCCTCCACCCTGCCTCTCCTTCCCCCCCCCCCCCCCCCCAGAAGGAATCTGTCCTTATGGCTTCATTGCTTTCACATGTTTCCTTCTTGTGCGCTCTTTCTTTGCTTCGCCACTGGTCTGTTGGCCTTGCGGAAAAGGGTCTTGATCTCATCGGTCACCATCTCCTGCCAGTTGACCCTTGACAAAAGAGAGAACTTGCAATTCATCTCAAGCAGACGTTAGCGTAGGCATTGAAATTCAACGAGCACGCAAACACCACAATAGCAAGCAAACCAGCGCGGAAGTTGATCAAATCAAGAGATTAAAACTCATTCAGTACCAGCCAATTCTAGAACAAACCTGAAAAGACGTTTAAAAACGTCTTTGGGAGTGAATGAGTTAAGGAGGAAAAGAACACAAAGCAAGAATTGGAAATCAACGGCGTTCACATGGCAGCATGCCGACGTTTCCCACAGGACACAACATCGGCCGGCACGCGAGGTCTCTACCTGCAGGTCAAGCCTTTTTCTCGGCCTTCTTTTTCTTGTACATTGCTATGTCTTCGGGGCTCAGGCCGTGATTGTCTTCGCTGATCACAGTTTGGGCAAGTTTGCACAAGCGGGTTTAATGGATGGATCTCATGTGCATTAAAGCAACCCTGCACGAAGGCAAATAATGGCGAAAGGTGTCTTACCCTGGTTTGATCTCTGGCGGGTTTGGCAAAGGCTTTGCAAAGTTTGACTTCCCTACGAGCCAGTATGTCTCTTCAATGCCTTTCCCCTGGTAACAAAGAGCACGATTTATTCCGATGGCGTGGCTGCATGCGCGGAAAACACATCTTATCATTTCTCTTCAAGATTTCAAATCCTTAATTATATCTAAATACAGTCAAACCTCGGTTTTCAAACGTCTCGGTTCTCGACCAATTCGGTTTTTGACCAAAAATGTCGAGTTTTTTATGCCTCGGATGACGAACAAATTTCGGTTCGCGAACAAACTGAGCGCACTTGAATGCACCATTTGACTCCTCTCGCCTTCCTTACACGAGGAAGTGACGCATACATAATAATGTAAATAAAATCATAGTTGAAAAAAAATTAATTACTTAAATAAATAAATCAGAATCAGAATCAGAATCGTCTTTATTGTCATTGTATAAGCTTACAACGAAATTTGGGTGCCACTCCTTAGTGCATTTCGTAATTTTTTTAAAAAATAAATAGATAAAAAAAAAAAATAGGATAAAATAAAACTTCACTGATCATATTTCTGATCAAGGTTACCTTCAGCTCTGTCTTGCCCCTGACTTCTATTTTGTAACCGTCCTCGAGAGAGCGCAGGATGTTCACCGTGCTCAAGTTTACGTGGATCCTGTAAGCTGAGAGAAGACGATTGAGAGTTGAATGATACGGGAGAGGACAGTAAAAATAGTGCACTGGAAACTCACGCAGGCCGGTGGATTCCATTCTCGAGGCGGTGTTGACAGTGTCTCCAAACAGGCAGTAGCGGGGCATGGTCAGGCCCACCACTCCGGCGACGCAAGACCCTGGGAAGGCACAAATATGCATTGTATGCTAACGCTAAATTGGACCTCTCAAGACTTTTGGTGGATTTCCTGTACAGTATCAAAATTACCGTATCCGCCCGAATATAAGACGGCCCTGATTATAAGACGACCCCCTCTTTTTCAAGACTCAAGTTGGAAAAAAGACTTTTGGAACACCAAATTAATTTTTATACGGAATATAATTACAGTACATCTGAAACAAATGATTATAACAATATATTTGAGAGCAAAAGCATGTTATTTTGCCTCATTCAAATCTAAAGTGCAATCACATTCGTAAATGAATGGCTTCTGGTTTTTGAAATGTAAATTACATCATAACTTCTCAGCTACCGGTTAACCTGACCGATCTCCGACCCACTTTTCTCCAGATTGTCACTATGTTTCTCCATTTTCTGTTATCTCTTCTATTATTTTCTTCTCTTTTCCTTCTTACCGCTATTTTTTATTTTTCTTCTTCATGCTACCTACCGGTATTTTTATTTTGATTCTTCGTGGCAGGGGTTCACTTTGGCCTGGGGAGTCAAGTTCAGCATTCGCTTCATTGATATTTGGCGCCATCTAGCGTCGTGAATGGGTATAATGTCTAGACCCCGAATATAAGACGACCCCCACTTTTTCAGTCTTATTTCAATGCAAAAAACACCGTCTTATATTCGGGCCAATACGGTACACACACAGCATCAAACAAAATATTTTCAGATGTGGTGCTGTAGTTTGACAAATGTCTGCCGCTGGTAGTTTCTCTTTCCACCGAATTGACCGATACTCAGGACGACAGGAAATTTTGCGTATTAAGAAAGTATTTTGGTCATTCCATGTCGACCCAATCCACACGCAATCAACACGGACGAGCTACCTGAGTGGATCCCGATCCGTATCCTGACAGGAACGTCGGGCATGTGGCGCATCCGGAAGGTTCCCACTGAGCTGAGGATGTTCAGAGACATGTTGGCGACTTCGGCGGCGTGCTTGTTGCCGTTTCTCTTCGGCAGACCCGATGCCACCATGTAAGCGTCACCGATGGTCTCCACCTGGATAGCGCAGTGACGCGCGGCGGAACCGTGGTTGCACTGAATATGCTGGGATATAATTCACCACATAATTGCTGTGTTTGTACAGCGAGTGCATGCCTGTCTCACCTTGTAGACGTCGTGGTTGCTGAGCACAGCATCAAACAGGGTGTAAAGGTCATTGAGAAGGTCGACCACCTCGATGGGGTCACTGAGCGACGAGATGGTGGTGAAGCCCACGATGTCGCTGAAGTAGATGGTCACCTGGTCGAAGTACTCCGGCTCCACCGTGGCGCCGGTTTTCAGCGCCTCGGCCACCGAGCTGATGGACGCAGAGGATGATCGGGCTGATTTTTAGAAAGCGTATTTTTTTGCATTTGGGGGTGTGTGTTAACTGACGGCGGCAGCATCTCGGAGAGCAGTTTCTCTGTCCTGTGCTTCTCAACCTCCAGCTCCTCCGTTCGCTCTCGGATGAGGTCCTCCAGATTGGAACTGTACTGCTCCAACATCCGCAACATGGAATCAATGATGTTGGTCTTCTTACCCTTGTTGATGATCTTGAACTGCAAAGAGAAACAATGATGTGGAAAAAAAACATAAAACCAAAGAGAACGATCACGCTACTTCTTCAATCCCAAACTAACCCTGTCAAAAATTTCAGCAAAGTCGGGTCTTCGGTCTGGAAGTTCACTCCAGCACTGCTTCATCAATTGGATACATTCCAAAGGAGCCTGGTCGGGAACGACAGTGGGCCGGCACATCGGAGGAGGCTTCTTAACCTTTCGAATAATCTCTGAGAACAGAAATATAAGTATCGGGTATACAACAGGAGCAATGCGATTGCATGTTCAGATTCATCACCCAAAAGAACTTGTCCATACATGAACATGTTCATTGGCTCTACAGTGGTATTATATGGTGGCCCACAAAATAAATTATTGGTAATTAATTTTTTTAGCGAGTGGTCAGTCCAATCACGGTAGATCAAATCAATACAGTCAAATTAATGATAGAATAAAGCGAATTACGCATTTTGCATTTAAAACAACCACATACTTTGCCGAATACAAACGACCTCTGTCTTTATGCTAACACAAAATGCAAAGCGCCATAAATGGGAAAACAAAACTGGCATCCATGTTCCGGTTTTGTAAGCAAAAAATATTTGCAAAAAATGGTGGAGCATCACATGGAGACAGACATTAAAACAAAACTCAAGGGCTAAAAAAAACGAATAGTTTTGCAAAAATGTCTTTTTCGACACACACCTTCGGGTGGTAGGCCCAGCATGCAGTACGGTGGTCCTCGAACGACCACCTCTTGGAGAATAATGGCAAAACTGTACACGTCGCCCTTGTAAGTGCCTTTACGGGAGCTTGCCAGATCCCTCAGGAATTCTGGAGCTGTCCAAAAAAGGTCTGAATGGAGCAGAGGGGAAATGAGGTATGCAAGAGGTAGCTTCTCGCTACAAACGCTTATGTTGTGCTGTTGGAGGAAGACATGCTACCTTCAGGTAGAGGTTTCTCTACGGGAGCTTTTTGAGATTCGAGAAGCTCGTTAAAGCCATAGTCTGTGATCTTGAGCACAAAGCGCCCGTCCACCACGCAGTTCCGAGATTTTAGCCGGCCATGTGGGAAATCCCTATGGTGGAGGTATTTCATTCCCTGGAAGCACAACGCGCCTTCTTTAATGCATGACAGAAACATTGACGTGCAAGGCAGGCACCCGGGAGGCTTGCCGTTTACCTTGATGAGGTCAAGCACAAGCGAGGACTTGAACATCCAGTCTAATTTCACGTCTTCGTTCCTAAGCAGGTCTTGCAGACTCCCCCTGGAGCAGTGCTCGATCACCACCGCAAACATGGAGCTCTCCGTGAAGAAGCCCAGGAAGGGATTTACGTTCTCGTTTCTCAAGTCCTTCATCTGAAAGGCGCAAAAGACAGCAGGTGTGATTTCCTCATTATTATTTTTTTGTTTTTGTTGCAAAAACTACAAACCTGAGTTTCATGAAAAGTGTGCAGAGGAAGAATCCCCCCTAAAAGCATTTTTTTTTCGAGTCGGGTCCATTTAGTGAGGTCAATCAATACAGTAGGGCCTTGAGATATTTCATCCATTTTGTGATCACATTCTTAATTAAAAAGCCTCAAAAATCATTGAAATGAATGGAAAGACCTCTAATCCGTTCCAGCCTCGCCACACACACACACACACACACACACACACACACACACACACACACACACACACACACACACACACACACACACACACCACACAAAAAATACTAATAATGAAGAATGTGCAATGGACTTAATAGCACTGACCTTGGTAAACATCTTTGTGCTGCTCTGGTTCACCTCCTTAAACTGTCCGTCCTCAAATTTCTTTAGCCACACCCAGTCACCCTGGAGGAGAAGTAACATGTTAAATGCTGTCCCGTTAATACTGAAATGTTTTTCATCACTGAGCATCAGGCGATTTTTAAAACATTTTAATTTGGGGGTAAAAGTTCATGTACGAGGCTCTTTTTAAAATGATGCCTTTCTCCGAGTGGTTTACCTCAAAAACAGCAACGTTGGTGGTCTCGTGAGTCGCTGTGTGCATGCTGTTCACCGAATGTGAGCGGTCGACAGATTTCTCTTCAAGGCCACTTTTGGACTCACTCATGTCCTCCAAAGTGATCTTCTGCACATGAAATCGAATGGAAAATGTCTTCCAACACAGAAGAAAGTAGTAAAAAAAAAAAATCATAATCATATACAGTAGTTGGAGCGTTGTTGTGATACAACGGAATTTTTTGCAACATTCAAACACCTCCCGTGGAAACTTTCTAGAATGTTTCCAGCAGTGTTCCCATTTTGTGATCCTGAAGTGTAATTCATGTGCTCATGGAGCAATTGCTAACCAAAGTCCGAGCGTGGGATGCAACATGACCACTCACCCTCTTGCTAATCTGAGGGTTGATGAAAGTAAGATCCTCTAAGGTCAGCAGGATCCGATTTGGGCCTTTGACCAGCTGGATTTGCTGGAGTCTCCTTCTGTCAAGTCAGACCCACAAAAGATGAGGAAGTCAATCGGTGACACACGGACATCACTGCAACACGTCAATACAATTAATTCTATTCATCCGAACAATGGAAAGCCTGAATCTGTACCTGATGTATAGACTGATGACAAGGCCTGAAACAGCCAGAGCCACGATGACCGCAAACACCACAATGACGTGGGTGACCTCCATGCCTGCATAACGATAGGTTCGTGATAGAATAGCTCAGTCAACTCCAGAGCTGGATCGATAGATCAATATCTATCTCAACAGGCGCAATTCTTTAACAATATGTTGATTAGAGTCATTTGCTATGGTGTAGAACAGGAGTGCCCATTATGCCGATCGCGATCGACCGGTAGATCGCGGACTACTACCACGGTGTTAATGTACACTGCACCCTAATCATCCTATCAGTCTCATGTTCACAAAAAGTATTGAAAAAATACAATAAAATACAACAGGTAAATCTTTAACCTACAGCGTCACCGGAAGTTGTTAGCGCTCAGCAGTCTGCAATTGCAGCTTGCGATCGTGGGAGGTTGGTTGACCGAAAAGTCGATCTTCGGTCCAAAAAGTTTGGGCACCCCCGGTGTAGAACTTCACTGCCCAAGAGCCGTTTCCATTATTGCGCACCTCTCAGTTAGTTAAACAAGATAACCTATGTTTTATAAATAGAACGCACTGCAGATCTCTACCCCAGCAAAACAATCATGAGGCAAATTGACAGTGGATAGGAAATATACCAGAGCATGCTCTTACATATGATCAGATCATAACCTTGACTTGGCAAAGGCAGCGTGTGGCTCATCATCCAAGGCTATTGTCGTGCACCTCTCTCCAAGTCATTTTAGTCTCGACGATTGTATGTATGTGGTCACCAGGCAGCTCATTTGGTATCGCTAAGTGTTACGGCAGTTATTTGTGTCACTTTACTGCAATGCGTGCATGAGCCCGATCACATTTGTCCCTTTGCCAATGTTTATTGAAATGAAAAATATCGGCCACTTTATGAAGGACTCGTCTTGAATGCGCATCGATCTCCAGACCCTTGAAGTGTCAATAAGGAGTGCACCACTTGGCTGCCGCCAGCAGAGGCAGTCTTGATTAAGTTTCAACGAGTTTGTTGGCAGATTAACCCCCATGCAGTAATTATCCCAAAATTGGACATTTCGGACACTTTGGACGATTTTGGACTGTTGGACAAATGGACACCACAGACAAAACAGTGAAAAATAACGCCACGAAGCTGACATTTTGCATAGGATGTATATCTATGTCTTGGCCAATTCCCACTGAACATTTTGAGGGGTTGAAAGTGAAGAAAAATTAAAAGTGAAAAAAGTTGTTGCACATTGGAAGAGGGACATTTTTGGGACGTAATACCCTTTATGCAGCCGCTTAAAAATACTGCATGAGGGTTAAGGAAAACCTGACATCAGCTGTTGGAAAATGAGCTAAAAGTCCCTCACCTTGTTCGCAGAGAGCACTCTTGACAAACCAGCAGTTGGAATCAGACGGTGGAGGAGATCCTCCTGGAAAATGAATGGACCTCCCGGCAAACCGAAGCTGCCCGGATGTTAGATCCACGATATAAGTCGGGTACAGCCGGCTGCCAGCGTGGCTGCTATCCAGGATGATGTAGCCGGTTTTGATTTCACCACCGTTATTGACCTGGACCTTCTGGTTGAAGCCACTGAAGGATATGTTCTTGGTGAAGTGGGCCAGGTTGGAGCCTGACAGATGCATTCCGACCCTCCGGATTTTGTGGATGGACTTGGCAAGTAGATAAATGCCGTTATAGATTGTGCCGAATAGTGGATTAACCTGCAATGCAAACCACACACTGTTTGAGAAAGCCCGGTCTGGAATATTCTAGTGTGCCATGGTACATTAGCCGTGAGAGATGTTTATTTACTCCAAATAATGTACTGTATCTTTGTTCATCTATCTATGGCAGTGACATATAGTGACAGGCATCACAATTGGTCGGTGCACTTTCACCGGTCTCCACCTTGAATGCCATTTTTTTTATTTCGTGAGTGCCTTGTTAAATCATTCCTACCTGCGCCGCGGCCGCACTCAGCCTCACTTCCCCGCTCGCTTTGGCTGCCGCGTACGCCTCGTTGAAGGATACGGGATCTGAGACTATGGTGATTGTGAGTACGGCGTCATACGCCTCACTCAGCCTGCTGTTGTTTTGCAGGGGAGAGAAGGGGGTGTCGTAGGGCAAACTGTAGTGCAGGGCGTCGTAGGGCACGAAAACGTACTTGCCCGAAGTCAGACCCATTTGTTGTGCCTTGACCAGGAAAGTGGCCTGCTGCTCTCCTCCGAGCAGCACAGAGTGCATGCACATGACGATCACTGGAACACACACGTGAAATTCCACGTCAAATCATATAAAACCGACAAAAGTATTTGGACAGCTGCTCCCTCCACCTAAACCAGGGGGTCGGCAACCCAAAATGTTGAAAGAGCCATATAGGACAAAAAAAACAAAAAACAAATATGTCTGGAGCCGCAAACAAATTAAAGCCTTCTATAAAACGTACAATGAAGGAAACACATGCTGTATGTATGTAGTAGACTGGACTGTCTCAGAATTGTTTATGTTATTCATTCCTCTGTTGTGTGTTCACCCATAGAATTTATTTTGTGATTTCCTTGCTTGTTTTTTTTGTTTTGGTGCATTATTTTCGCTTTTCTTAGTGTCAGTGAAGTCATCATGAATTTTTTTGAAGGCTGTCTTTGAACGCCTCTCGAGTTGAACGAGAAGAGAGAAGGCACGGGGTCGGACGCAGACGTGTCTGTGTTTGTCGAGACTGTTCAAAGCATAAATAAAGTGTACGTTTTGAAAAACAAAACCACAGCTCTCCTTTTTCGGAGCTGCAACATCTATTTGAGCATTATTAGCCTACTATCAAAATCTTTTTCCATTTTCAAACATTGTTTATCAAGCTCCAGGGAGCCACTAGATGTCGCTAAAGAGCCGCATGCGGCTCTGGAGCCGCGTGTTGCCGACCCCCGACCTAAACAGACTAAAAATGTTCAGCTATCATTTACCACTGGAGTTAAAACTAAATTTACATTTGTTGAGTTAAAGGTGGGTAACTACTTGTTACACTTTTTTGGCATTTAAGAACGGAAAAAAAAAACCCTCTAATCTTTATATTGTGCTTTGTTTTCATCATTGAACCGCACGCTGGTTGTTTTACAGTTTTTATTACACTTTGATATTAACAGCGGTGGGTGAAATGTTACTGGAAAGCTTGCCTGCACAATAAATAAAGGCTTTTCCCATGGTCTGACCTAATAACAGAAACATCCGAGTGGGTCATATTATTCCATAAAATTGCTTGAATATAAGTCCCCTCACCTCTTATCTCCCCTGCTTCTTGGATCTTCCTCAGCGTGCTCTCAACTTGGCTCTCGTTGATGCCCACAGACGTAACCAAGGCGACGGACAGCCCCTTTTTCCTTATGGCAGCAGCCACTCTCTCCGCCGTGTCAATCCAGATGTCCTCGTTGGAGGAGACCACCACAATGTTCGCCCACCGGAAGTGCTTCAGCACTGTGAAAAGCACCTCAGAGGGAAACGGCACCGTCCTGGAAAAAGTCGGGTAGCCCGTGATGCGGTCCAGCTCAAAATTGACACAGCCGTGGGAGAAGATGGACTTGTCCCAGTTCTTTGCCAGCAGTGACGCTGCAGTACAGTATCCCGGATTAGTAGGCCCCACAAATGCATCCGCCATCTTCTCATAGTGTATGAATTCAGTCAGCGCTTTGGAAGTCTCACAAGGCTCCTGCAGGATGACAAAATCCATCTTCAGGTCCAAATTCAAACTGAGGTCTTCATTGATCCTGGTTACAGCGAGCCTTGCAGCGGCGGCCGGCTGTGTCCTGTAGAAGACCGGGTCGCAGTTCCAAGGCCCCAGGACGCCCACTTTGAAGACCAAACTGCGGACGCAGCAAGGGAACGGCAACATTCCAAGGACGACAAATACGAGAAAGTTATAAAAAGACGGCGTCAACGAAGAATGTCGGCTTTTAACTGTCGGCACAGATGGACGATTGGGCTCCCATGGAGGCGGAAAATGTTGCATTGTCCTGGCTGTGAATTTGAGGTAGTGATGTTTTAGGTTCACTACAGGGTCGTCATCTGGAAAAGAAGCGCACCTTTTCAGAATGCGGACATTTGAAAGGCCTTTCAGACAAAAGAGTGAGTAAAATGACTCGCCTTGCTTTCCTATGAAGTCATCAGGCCAGCTCTGCAGTCCAGGTGTCACCTCACCATCCTCGTAACCTTACCTGCTTTCAGTGAGCGACCGAGGATCCGAGTCATCGCGCTTGGACCGCCAGGCTGCCAAGTGACAGGTGGGGGGGGGGAGCCGTTTGGAGACAACTTCAGCACCCTGGAGAGCTACTTACGCCAAGCAGCCACCCGCTTTAACAACTCAGGCGTTCAAGGGGCGGATGTGGATGTCAACAAAGAACCGTGCTCCTCTACACTCAGGTTTCAAAAAACATCCAAAGTAAAAAAAAAATTTTTTTAATCCAAAAGTCAAAGTCCCAGTTGGAAAAACATCAAAAAAGACACAAATTAAAATACTGACAGAAATGCATTTGCTGCATTGTATTATGAGGATGGTGACAGCCACATTCTCGTCCAATCCAATCCGCCAAAGTGACCGTGGGCCAAAACGTAGGTGTTACTTGCTAATCCATTTTCACTGAGGAACATTGTAAGAGGATTGACAGGAGGCCTTAGTCTCGTCTAAAAGCCTTGCTCTGGTGCAGCTGGAGCTCCAACAAGGTCTTTTTTTCTGACCATTTAACACCCTCAACAACTCTCATGACATAAAAACCGTGAACTGCATTTCACATCCAAACTTTGTTTTTTTGGGTCGTTTTTGTTGATAATTGTCCGAGTAAAGTCCTGTTAAATATGTTGTCTATAGTTTTGATATTTTGCAGTGGTAATTTTTTTTATATACTTTTAGAACATGGAAGAGGGAGTATGTGAGAAATATGTGAAAGTTGAAAAATTTTCACTCATGTGATGTTGACTTATTGGCTGAGCGTAACTGTCATTTTCGAATTTTTTCCCCGAGCGGAAATAAAAACTACGAAATGTGTCAATACATCCAGGTGCATGTTTTAAAGATCATCTTCTTACATATGTAAATATATTAAGTAGACCATAAATTACTTTAAAATGTATCAGTATCAAGATGATTTTATTTTGTGCAACACTTGAACAAAATAAAAAAAAAAAAAAATATATATATATAAGACAGCATATTTTCCAGTGTAAATGACTAGGGAAAAAATATTTCATAATTTCAATGAGCTCCTTTGGAAGCTGACTTCAGACCATGGTTGTGCGAGAAGAGGTGATGACAAAAATGTCAGGAAAAGCCGAATAGAGCATCAGAATTGCATTTGAGGTTAATCAGAGGCACTTTAAATGGCAGCAGGTGTGTGCTGACCCCCATTTGATGTGGCGGGCCAGATCTGGCCCTCGGGCCTTGAGTTTGATACCTGTGCTCTAAACGGTACCAAACAGCAAATAAAGTGACGCGCATCTCTGAAAACATCTCGCCTGCTTATTGCGTTGAGGGGCAGCTCGGCATTTTGTAGGAGTCACTTGAGCTGTGCTTTAATTGCTCTGATGCAACAGCGGCTCCGGCAGACTAAATGAATTGGAGCCCTAAGTGGAGTGGTGGTAATTAAAGCTAACCAAGGACTCTCCCTACATGTGTCGCGGCCCCCTTGAGGTTGGGCACTGATTTTGACTGCGTCAGTCCTTTCGGATGTTTTAGGAAAAGACTCCGCCTTTACTGATGAGGCGGGTGCTTGGCAAATGAACACAAGACGGTTGCCACAACATCCACCATGGTGACACGTTTACGGGTGGCTGCAGTCAGAAACACAGTCTTCACCATAAAAACAGGAACGAGAATTTTCTGATGGTTGGAAAATCCACATTTCTGCAAATCTGTTTGTTGTTTTTTTTTCCCCGTTCTGAAAACATATAGTAGCAACGAATGATAAAGTTACACATGACACGCAGAAATTAAAAGGGATAAAGAAATATGCTCATCTCGGAATAAATGTTAAAGATACATTCCAGTTCATTTGCAAAGAAATATTGCTCACGGTCGCAAAATGATTCCACCTTTGTTGACCCATATCCCAAGTAAGCCCATGAGCCTCTTACATGTAACACCACGACAACCACTGCATGCATGCGGCAAAAGAGGACAAAAATGATGACTCGGCACGATTGCCACTCACCGAGTAGCAAACGCGCCACAGTTTATGATGAGGCAAATTTCACACTTACATAAGAAAGGCGCTTAAAATGTTTTAATAAATAAAATGAAAGAAATAACTTTCTCAAAATTCTGCTCTAGTTGTCTATAGATGAGAATGCGAGTGTGTCGTTTGTCTCCAGCAGGGGTCACCAACATTTGTGAAACCGAAAACTACTTCTTGGGTACCTGTAATCTGGTACAATCGGAGACTGCCTGATAAGAAGAAACCATTTTTCAGATTTTTCTTTTCCATCGCATTTTAATCATCTGATTTGCAACCAATCACTGACCTAATACATTGGTGGGCAACTGTTGACATTGCAAACTGAGGCAGATAAGTTGTTCTTCGACTATCATTAACAGTTCTAGTAAGGAATGCTAGTTTGATACTCAATTCTGAAATGATAAATCTGCTCAAATTACTTTAAACAATGAAATTGCATTACTAATATTCATATACAGTACAAACTTTGTAGATGAGAATGTCCCAAGCAAACGACAAAACAGCCACGCTCAATTCACCTATTTAATCTAACAGACACAAATTCTCAAGTGTGCCATGAGTCCACATTTTTTGCATTTTTTTGCCGGTAAAACCAAGCGTCTGGGACAAATATAGGAAAGGAACATCCAGACTGTTTTGTGCAAATTTCAGAAGCCGGTTGGTATGGGGTGTGTTAGTGCCTATGACATATGTAACTAATTATATCTTGCAAAAACAACAACAACAACAACAACAACAATAAACTATCAGTTTGAACATGAAATATCTAGACTTTGTAGTGTGTCTATTCAATTGAATGTAGGCTGAAAAGGACTTACAAATCGGGCACAGTCTCATGATTAATGCGGTCCTTGGGGCCGGTGGCTAACTGCTGCCCGCGGGCACTATGTCGGTGGACCTGTAGCCGGTAATAACTGTAATGTTATTGAGAATGTCCACTCAGAGAGTTGTGCTTAACAGAGGTTCTTTACTAGTCGCTCGTAAACAGTACAGACCAGTCTAACAGTAACAAAGCCACGTTCTCTACACGTGCTGAGGTCAGTTGCTATGGTAACCCGATAGCAGCTCTTTACGGCATGTCGAACTGCTATCGTAAAGTTCAACACATATAGTCCTTATATGACAATAACTAATGTTGACAATAATTCTGAGCAGATTCTTCGGCAGGGTCAAAATGGGTTTGGTACTTTTATTTTGAAACATCAAAGCGGAAACTACCAATCTGTGCTTTCCTGTAGGTGGCACTGTTCGAACAGCCCGCCAGCCAGGCGAGCCTCGCAGGCAGGACTGAAAAGTGGGATGGGAGTAAACGAGAGTCACAGTTTTGTATTTACGCCCGCTGACGGTTCGAGCAGAGCGGAGCCGACGGAGGGAAGGAGGGAGGAACCTAAAGAGCTCCTAGCCGCGTCGAGACACACTCCGCCCGGACACAGAGGAACCCTGCTCAGCGGGGTTCTGGAAAATGGGAGCGGTGAAGTGAAGCGGAAAAACGGTCAGAAAAGAGCGCGGACAACTCTGGATGAAAGGCGAGTCAAAAGCTAGCGTGAGTTTTAAAAAGATGAAGTTGCTGCCACAACTTTCTTCGACTTTTATTTTTCGTTCCTAGAAGACGCGTTGCTGTTCCAGAAGTTCGGTTCCAAAAAAAAAAAAAAAAAAAAAGCAAAATGAGAAAAAAAAAAGAAAGCAAACCCTCGGAGCTCAATGGTCATCTCGGGTTTCAATTGGCCTCTGTGTTTTAAGAAACTACCACGCTGCGCGACCACTCTTAACGACCCCACAATGACTATCGAAGCTCGGACAACTTTGATACTGGTATCGTTCGGGACTACGTTCGTGTATCAGTTCATTGAATGTGATCTCCATCGAGCAAGTTGCATGTTTGATGTGCTGTCTGCCACGTACAAGAATGAGAAAGGTGATCTGGAAAGCATTTGTGTGTACGCTTGCAGAGAATGGACCACTTCCCCGAGGGGCCCAGTTTCTGAAGAACTTAGCACTTCAACAGACACGCTTCACTGTGACAATTCCAATCAAACTCAAGTGCAAGTGAATTTGAAGTGAATGTGTGTTATAATTGGTTGATTTGCACTTTTTTTTTTTTTTAAACGTGGTGGGGGAAAAAAAGGAAACTCTACAATGTAAATAAACATCCCACATTGCGACACCACATCGGAGGAATCTGAAAAGTATCAGCTTGTGCAAATTGTTAACTTACTTGCATACAAGGTTGATATTTGTCAATGGAGTCAAACTTGCAGCATGGTCACCAAGTGGTTAGCACATCTGCTGCACAGTTCTGAGATTCAGGGTTTGAATCTTGGCTCCGACATTTTTATGAAGCATTTCCATGTTCGTCCTACGCTGAATAAAATTGACTTGACTTTTTTTTTGGGGGGGGGGAATTCCAGTGTCACCGTACGAATTTTCACCTTAGTAAAGTTAACACAGAGGGTTGTTTTCACATCTCACCAGAAGCAGTGCTTAACCTCCTTTTGGGTCTGTATGAGACTTACGGGTGTTCATGTAGTTGGTAAAGGCTTTTATGATGGTGACAGTTGCACGATAGTACGGATTAATTCTATTTCTATTGTTTACTGTGAGAACAATGGTTTGTGAACGTTTAAATCCGAATCCAATCTGATTGTCCGACGTGTCTTCTCCGAACCTTTCATCATTTTCCCTTTCGTCTCCTCGTTTGCTGCCTGATTGTTTAAAAAAAAAAAAAAAAAAAAAAACATTTAAGCTCCATCCGTTTCATTGAAAGCCTCAAGGATCCATTTCGAGTCGCGCAATAATGGGACTCAACAGGATTGAGCCTGGCATTCATCGTCTAAATGAGCAGTTTTCCAGCCTGGAGATCACAGCAATGTGATGTGATGTGATGTGAGTGCAGGCGGAGTCCACCGGGCAAAAGTTCATTGAGTTTCGTAGTAAATGAATAGAGCTGCGTTAACACTAACTGACCTTACATCATTTCTTCGGCTACCCGTGCCACACATTTCGAGCAATAAAAAATGTGGATTACTCGAGAGACGTTATTCATTGTATGTACTTGATTGTCGCATCCATGAAAGTTCACAAACATTCATAAAGGCCTCACCTAGCTTAATGCTCGATGTTCCTCGGAGGACCGAAGTTGTGTTTTCACTTTCCTGAGATAAAAAGGCCTGGAAAGTGAGAGAGTGTCGTGAGGTCATTTTTTCGCAGGCTGGTGTCAAGTGGGTGGGGAGCGGTGGGGTTGATGTTCTTGTTCTCTCTACCGGGACTTTCTGCCTTTCGATTGCGTGTGAGTTAAAGGCCGTATGGTGTTAAAGGGGGAGATTTCTCGGCGGTGGGGAGGACACACGCCTGGTAGGGAGGGAATGTTCCGTACTATGCCAGAGCAGATGGAACAAAGGTTGAAGGAAAGGTGAAGCGTGGCTTCCAACTCGGCGAGTTGATGAGCTGCCTCGGTCATTTTTTGACACTTTTTGTTTCACCGGCACTTTCCTGTGTTTAGTCAGCATATGGCCTCTCTTGTGTTTTTCCAAGGAGGGCGGGTCCGCCCCAAACTCTTCGTCTGCCATCTCAAGGCCCATTAGAGTTATCTATGAAGGCATGTGCATCTGGTGCAGCCATTCGCTACCTCTGCGTCCCGCGTCCTAGACGCATAATTCCCCCCCCCCCCAGATGCACAGTTCCAAATAATGTGCGTTTTTGGGACGCAAGGACATTTCTTAGTCCCAAAAAAAAACCCCAACAACAACAAAAAAACTACGGTCAATCTTTTTTTTTTTTTCCAGCAACGAACGCAGTTTGACAATCGCCGCCATTGTTGTTTTGATCTGGCGTTAAGTAATCTCGCTTGGTGAGATTTACGTTCTCGCCAGACGAGATTGGCGAGATCGGCCTTCACTTCGTGGAAAGCAGACGATTGCCAAGTTGTATAACGTTAAAACAAGTGTTGCGAACAAGTGTTGCGAAAGTTTTTTGCGGAAGATATGAACTCAAAAACTGAACCTATTTCTCAGCATATCTTGTATGCCTGAATTATTTACACGTTTGCAGCATTTGTTTATAAGAAATCATGTATATTGTTGTTGTTTGCGTAATTATTATATGCAATTGAATAAGTAGACCATTTCAGAATTCGAAATTTGGGACTCTCTAAATGCATAATGGGACTCATACTTTTCTGATCAGAGAGTCCCTGGGGTCAAACTGTAAAATTATCAATGGTGGTGCGGTTCCTAATTAGGACGGTTCAATTTCGCGAACAGCCGCGTCCTTTGTTGGATGTCTCTTTTCTCATATAATGGTGTCAGGATCTCAGACGGGGTATCGACTGCAGAGCGCCACCACACAATCATTGTGGTTAACGTTTTTATGTTCACAACTACGGTTTAAGTGCTTGGTTATGAGAAAGTCTCCCAACAGCAGACGTGGCGGTGAAAAGTCCAAAAGCCGACGGCTCCCATTTCAGGTTTGTCGTTGGCGACTTGTTGCACACCCACAGCCAGTAATGTTTGGAGTGCAGGGGTCAAAAGAAAAACAGTACAGAGGTACGAGTAGTGGACTTTGAGCAACAGCGAACTGGTTGCGCTCCATATAACACCAGCCTCTTGCATAAAAGGCCGGTAAATAACCTGAGAACCTGTCTAATAACCCGAGTACATTATTGTAATGCATTGCCTGTCAAGTGAACAAACAACATTTCTTTCAAGGGCCCGGCTTGTTATTTGCCGATCCAGTGCCTTTTTTCAAGCCGTCAGCTTGTTAGGTTGCCAAATGTGGCCGTCGTTTCTCAAAGAAGAGAAGTGGCGTTTTTATCTCTTTGGCCTGCTGTGTCATGGCAGGACGGCCCAAGCGTGAGACTTCATTTCCCCTTCTGACCTCACTTTTCATGTGAACGACAGTTAAGGTGTGAAAGGCTGTCTCTCCGTCCGTCCGTTCCTCCCTGCACAGTCGTGCACGCAAGGCGACTGGGAACGCCACATAGTACGGTTACGAGGGCATCTTCTTCTCCATTAAAAAAAAAGAAGCTTTTGGCCATAATCGATTCCTAGAGAACATGATGTGCTTGATAAGAATTGACCTGGAACAGGGAGGCTTGGTAAATTCGTGTGTGTGTGTGTGTGTGTGTGTGTGTGTGTGTGTGTGTAAAAAGGTAGTAAATGAAAAATATAAACGTTAAGGCCATTCTAAGTTATGGAGGGGTACAGTGAAAGTCCTCTACAACGAAACCTACATGGGCAAAAATACCCCCTAGTGTGAAAAAATCTTCATGCATTAACACCATTCCCACTCTCCTGCCCCCCATACAACGAAAAAAAACGCTGTTGCGTTATACGAAATATTTTTCTCTGCTCTTGCCTCGCGACGAGATTCACTACAACAAAGTCTAATCCAAAAGCGACCTCTACTGCTTCGTTCGAAACGGCAACAGCAACCACCACACTGGTTTACACGTGCGCAGTCGTCCAGGAAGTATTTGTTATTGTTAGTTTCAGACGCAGCAAGAACGGCGCATTGCTAAAATGGCTACAAAACGGACCTGAAGTGTTAAATAAGTGTATGCTCATACTTATGCACTATTGGAATAAAAATAAAGAGTACACATACGTTTGTGTGTGCGTGTGTGTTTACATCTGAGATCAAATTTGCTACAGTGAAAAACCCCCTGTTGTGAAAAATGTCTTGCTGCAAACATGATTTCGTTGTAGAGGAGTTTCACTGTTTTCCATTTGGTTAAATTTGACCTCGTAAGTGCCACTGTCAGACATCGGGGCGTCGTCGTAAGTAACGTGCTGTGTTTGCAGAACATAATGGCGCTCTTCCTGTGGCTTGACCTGCTGTTGCTGCTGGCGGGCGTCCGGTGCACCTCGGTCAAGAACTGCCACGCGGGCTGCCACTGCGAGGTGGAAAGCTTCGGTCTGTTTGACAGCTTCAGCCTGACCACGGTCGACTGTCGAGGGTTGGGCCCCGGCGCCATCATGCCTGTGCCCATCCCGCTGGACACGGCCTTTTTGGACCTGTCCTCCAATGCCATGGGCCACCTCACCGACAACATGCTGGCCGGGCCCGGTTACACCACCTTGGTTAGCTTGGACCTTAGCAGCAACCGCATTACGATGGTGAGTCAATCGAAAAACCAACACGATTCGTTACGTCACAAACGGTGGCAACCACACGATAGTTGACTTCTGCTTTCAAGAGACCTCTCCGAATGTGGCTCAGTTTTTTAAAATCCTGTTTTTAGTTTTTGTCGCTGACGATTCTGTTACCCGTGTGTTGTTTTCCAGGTAAGCCCCAATGCTTTGTCCAAACTGCGTTACCTGGAGACTCTCGACCTCAGCCACAATGACTTGGAGGGCCTCCCGCCGGGCTGCTTCTTTGGCCTCCCTCTGGCCGAAGTGGACCTCAGCCACAACAACCTCCGCGACTTCAACATGGACGCGTTTGTGGCGAAAGTCAACAGCAAACCCGTCAGCGTGGATCTGTCGCACAACAAGCTCGTGTCTATTTCCACAACACCGCATGGGAAACTTGTCCACATTCAAAGCTTGAATCTAACGGCAAACAATCTTTCCGGCATACCGAGGCTCGAGGGACTCGAGATACTCCGATACCTCAGTCTGGATAGCAACCCCATCGTTACCATTGAAGAGGGCGACTTCACTCACCTGACAGATCTGGTTTTCTTGTCCCTGAGCAGCCTTCGTCAGCTTCGGGGAATCGAGTCGCATAGCTTTAAGGGACTCCAGAGTCTCCAGGTGTTGGATCTCTCCAACAATCCCAAGCTGAAGACGCTAAGACGATCCATTTTTACCGGACTGAACTCGCTGCAGGAGCTGAATTTATCCGGCTCTGGAGTGACGTCCTTACCGCATAACATGCTCTTGCACTTACCCGCGATCAAGAGCATTGTGCTCGGACAGAACATCCGCTGCTTGAGGACCCAGAAACAAGGAGTGTTTCACAGACAGCTGGGACAGAGCCAACACTACGAGGTGCTCAACTGCAACCGGGATAGCCTTGCGTTGTGATCCTGCCAATATGGACCAGTCCTTCAGTCCTTCGTCTTTATACCGGCACTGTGCCTTCAATCACATATCTCTTCCCCAAGCTTTAAGAGGTTTTTTATTGATGCAAATGGATGATCAATGAATGGACATAAAATGGTCAATATGTATCCGAAACGTCATGTCATATTCGCATTCTTTATCTGCATACAAACAATAACTTTGTTTTTTGCGCTTACAGTCAACCCTCAGTTTTCGTCCATAATCCGTTCCAGAAGGCTGTTCGAAAGCCGAAATTGTTCGAAAACCGAAACCACGCTCTTTTTAAAATAAAAATGTTTATTGAACACGTCTGCTCACAATGGAAAGCAACCCGAGCAAGCGTCACTTCCTCGTGTAAGGAAGGCGAGAGGAGTCAAATGGTGCATTCAAGTGCGCTCAGTTTGTTCGAGAACCGAAATTTGTTTGTCATCAAAGGCATAAAAAACTCGACATTTTTGGTCGAAAACTGAATTGGTCGAGAACCAAGACGTTCGAAAATCAAGGTTTGACTGTATTTTCATCACAAATAAAGCAGGCCAAATGTTCATAGAAACGCTGTTGAGCTCAATGGTACGTAGCTTTTACCACCACTGACCACATGACCACTAAGTTAAGGCATCATTTAAGCCAATTTTGAGGAACGTTCGCGTCCTTCTTCCCTTTTTGAGTGCTCAAAAGAAGCACAAGACTTCTTAGCCGAGGCTGTGCAAATCCATTGACTTGACTGTACGTCAAACGATGAAAAATGTGGTTCCACACCTCACTAGTACTGCATTTTCAGAGCGAGGACGGTGTTTTTCCTTAGTTTTATGACCATGTTGAGCTAAGATAGCCAACAACTTCACCAAAGTCTAATTAACTGTGACTTATAGCGTCAGTTAACTCATTCACTCCCAAAGACGGTTTTAAACGTCTTTTCAGGCTTGGTCTAGAATTGGCTGGTACTGAATGAGTTAATGACGTGTACAAAGTCTGACGCGGTTTGCTATTGACATTTGCGAACCAATTTAATTGAGTTTGAAGAACTTGTCAAAAAAAAAAAGACCATAATGTGAATGTAATTCCCAAAAGCCATATGTGCTCTTCATTGTGGAAGTTAGTCACATAGCCTTTGATGTGGTGGCTACGTAGCGACGTCGGCGTGAGAGGGAAAACACACTGAAGCCAGGCTCAAGGCGGAATTTGAATGTCTACAAAACCTAATGAGGTTCTGGCTTTAAAATGATCACTTCTTTGGTGTTTAATACAATCAGATAATGTACAGTCCGTCTCTGTGGAGACAGACATCGTGATGCTGGATGTATTTTTGCAAATGTACGCAAATCTTTAATAAATTGAGATTTTTTTTTTTTCCTCCGATGTTGCCTGCTCATGTTTTGTCTAACCGTGGTGTTAGGCGGTGTCAGTAGACTCAGTCAAGAGTGGTCACACGAAAAGACTGTGTCACCTTCCAGTCTATATTTGTCATTTTGAGAGTCGCGGCGCGATGACAACTTTGCAACAGATTGGGTGTGTCTCTCTTAAAAAAGAGGCACATTTGGATCTGAGCAGATTCGACCATTAGGTTGCAACTCGTATTTAGCATAAAGCTAAAGTGAAACCAAATTTAATGTTATGTCGTGATAGATCGTCAGAAATGATCCGTTGCATTTTGTTGATAATCGATGTAATCTTTTTTTATTTGTCAGATTACACAAAAAAACAAAACAAAAACACGTATTTTTCTTGAAACTTTGTGCAGCGGTGGCATATGAAAACCCCCTTAAATAAAAATAAAAAACGCAGATCAGAGTGAACATTTTTTTCCCTTTCACCCGTTTCAGGCTGTGGAGTCACTTGAAAGTGGCTGTGGATCTCCACCCATCTTAGCTCATCATGCCATGGGCACAGAAACAGGACAACAGAAGAACATGCAAAGTCCACAAAGGAAAGACAGAGCCGAGATTCAAACCTGGTACTGTGAAGCAGACTCTTGCTAACCACGAAAGCACCGTGCTGACTGCTGTTAATATACAGTACTGTAAAGACATACAAATAAAACAAAACGCAGTTTTTTTGTTACAGGCGATAACCCAAAATTTATCTTGAATAAGTAGCTAAACAGCCAAAGGAAAAATAAAACAAAGCAAAGATGTAAACAGTGAAATAGTCAGTCCTTTAATGCTCTCTGAATTGAGGCCTCGTGAGATGCCGTAGTTTTGATCGCACGCATTCTAAGACCTAATTTTGTGAGGCGTTGCATTTTGGGAAAGTTGAGAGCAGGACACAAAGACAAGTGGTGTGTTACGGGCCTTAGAAACAGTAAAGTGGGTGCTCGGTGGCGTGCTGGAGTTTGGCATCTTATCCAGCCAATTTTGGTCTGGGATCCTGCCAAGTTGACACGCAGAGAAAGAGGCTTAGACACATACAAAAGTTCCTCTCTGCAAAGCATTCAGTTGATGCCCTCTTTTCTCTTGACAACACCATCCTGCGATCAAAAAAAACGAAAACATTCTCACATGAAAAAAAAACCCCAGGCTTTGCCGATTAATTAAATAAGTTTGGAGGTTTTGACAACTGCATCTTTTTTTTACTCGTTCCTTTTTTGGCAGGGAGGTTGGGCGCACTAATTCACTTAAATGCTCGGGGAGGTCTTTAGGCAAGACACAACCCCGCCCCCCTTGTCTCCCACTGGTGTGTGTCTGTTTGTGAAAGTGGCTATTCTGTTGCATGAGGGAGGAGGGTAAATGAGCACTCAGTGGATGACCCCCCTTGCAGAAAAAAGTACTTCCAGATGTGTGCGTTTTCTCCTCCGAGCACTTACATGTTCGGACTGAAGACGACCATCAATCACAATGTGCCGCCCCTATCTCACACTACGCGTAGTCGCACAAAAAAAAAAAAAAAAAAGTCCACGTGAAAACACAGTCTTTTGTGGAATTCACAGCACTGCAAATCAGCTTAGTATACCAAATCTGTTTTGTTTTGACTTTGGGATATGTGCATTGCAGTAATATAAATTGTACTTTATTGTGCTGCATTCTGTGTGGTCGCTACCACTGCGTCGCTAATCGACCAAACGTGCCTCTGCGCACCGTCACTGCCCGAAGCGCACTGCAGGGAAGCTCCACCCCCTTTTATTCACACGACCTCAAAACATGGTATCCTTCCACATAACATAGGACCAAACAAAACAATAGTGCCAGTGGCATACATCGTACTCATTAGCGTATGTATGTATGTATGTATGTATGTATGTATGTATGTATGTATGTATGTATGTATGTATGTATGAAGCCAATCACATTTCAGAATCATCACTCTTGGACTTCACCTCGCACACGCTTAGCATGACGTCAGCATTTTTCTGTCCTCTGATTAGTTGCGATCAGAAGTCTCTCAATGCGCCCAATGGGCGAGGGAGGACGTATGTCGGACATTGTTAGAAAATGAATTTTCTCGGCATCATTTTTTTTTAGCAAAATTGTATTCAATTCAATACGTCAGCCAACACTGTTGCTGGCTGGTGTTTTTCAAGAAGGAAAAGGATTGACTCTGTACTTCCGGAGACTAGCTAGCGCTGATGACAGCGTTAACCAACTAGCTCCAAGGAGCAAAGAAAGGAGGCTCTTCATGATCTGTACTTTATGTAAAGTTATTAATTTTTATCGCGTTATTCGATGAATAATGACTGTGAACCGCTCCAAACGATATTGTAGTGAAAGGTTTGGAGGAAAATAAAGGGTTAGCTATGTTTCTTGCTTGAGTAATAATGGTATTCATCCCAAGTATGCAAAATCCCGCCCCCCCCTGGCCCCCCTCTCTTCTTTCATTATTTTTCTTTCTTTGTCTGTATGTGCTGCACATGATTTTCCGCCCTTTTGTATTATTATTATTTTTTTTTTAATTGCGACGTGTTCATGGTGATACGGTATTTGGTGGTGGATTAGTCGGAAAAATGCACTGTCCCTCCCCTAAAATAGATACAAACAACCATTCAAATCAAATTGACACCTAAGGACAACTTTGAGTCTAAAACACACCTAACTTGCATGTTCTCCAAATGTGGGATTGGAGTACCGAGAAAAAAAAATACTCACACGTACACCCACCCTCAGAACTGCGAAGTGGATCGGCGAATGTGCTCACCATGAGTCCTGCTCCAGAAAATCACAAACAGAATCCAGTCTGACTGAAATACGTGTCGGTAACTGCTTCTAAAAAAGCGCCCACACAAAAAGCAGCACATTCCACAATGTGGGAGCAACAGACTGCATGTCTCTATCAGCATTTTAATCTCGTGTGAGGGACAGCGTGTAAAAAAAAAAAAGCAGACCGCCGTGGCCTAACACAACAATGAAATGACCACCGAGTATGGAGAAGCCTAACCACTGAGGCCTCTCTGTCAATGACCGTTCATATTTGGTACTCAACGAACAGGGAACCAGTGCCTCACAATGCACTCATATGTTGAGCGGAACGTCCCGTGTGGTCGTTTCCCTTCAAATTCAGTAGATTTTTACTGTCAAAGCCATTCACAGCCTGACTGACAGGCGCATTGAGAAGAACAAGGAGCCTTTTCTGCTCCCGGTGGACAAAGTTGAAAGTGGGTCATGACAAAACTGCAGTGATTTTTTTTTTTTTCTTCCACCAGATCAACGGGCTGATATAACATCGTCTCGTGTCGTCACAGGCAGACCGACAACAGTTTGCCGAACAAGACATAACAAGACTCTTTCCTTGTGGGGATCTCTCTCTCTCTCTCTCTCTCTCTCTCTCTCTCTCGCAATATATATTCTCTCTCTCTTGATCTCTCTCTCTATCTGTCTTCGGGCAGTAGGCGGGAGACACCCTGAATCAGTCGCCAGCCAATTCTCTCTCTAGGGACTCAATCTGCCATGCATATGTGGGAGGAAACCGGAGGACCCGGAAAAACCCACGCAGGCCCGGGAGAACATGCAAACTCCACACAGGGAGGCCGGAGCTGGATTCGAACCCGGTACCTCTGCACTGTGAAGCCATATATATATATATATATATATATATATATATATATATATATATTTAAATACAGTATACTAATTCACTCTGAAGTCTAAATACAAGGACGATCCCTTTCATCTTAAATGGACTTTGGTGTCAACAATCTATTTGCCTTGATGGTATTGATCCGAATGCCTCCTGCTGGCTCATTGGTGATGAAGGGGGCGGATGAACCGTGTCAGCGAATTGCATCTTGGCTCGGACCTTTTTTTTTTTTTTGTTTGTTTGTCAGACAAACAAAAGATTGCCTCATCTTGCGCAGCACAAAGATGGGCTTTTTCGGGTGGATGCCTTCGAGGGCAATGACAAAAGGTTAAAACGTGTTTTTCATCTTTCTGGAACGCTTAACCCTTTACTGGGCTGCATTAAAATATTCCAATTGTACAAAACAGGTGTAGTGCAATTGACCTCATGCATCTTGCTTTCAGAACTGATGATGTCACATCTGATGTCGCAACAACAAATGGTGGTTCTATCAGAGGTGGGTAGAGGAACCAAATATTGTACTATTACCAGTAAAAAAATAGGCAAAAATCCACCCCCCTCGAATGTCAAAAAGAACAACAACAAAAAAGCAAAATATTGCCCAATAATTTATTTATTATTTTATTTTTAGATAAACCAAGGTGAAGCCACAATAAATAGTCTTAAATTGTCTTTCCTCATTTACACACACATGACACAGCACGATAATTGATTCATTATCTAATTATGTATAACTGGACCATTGTGAACTTAGACAGGCGGATTTGCCCACATTAATCAGTGCAACTGATATTTGGAAGCAAAACCTGGTTTTATTTTCATAGGATGGTCAAACTCAAATTGGGTTTGAAAACCATAACATTTGAGCTCTGCCAGCTTATTTCTTTATTTTTTCGGTGCTGTGCAAACACTGCAGAGATTTTTTTTTTTTTGAATGTGCACAACTGCAATTTCCATTCAACATGCCAACTGTGACGCTGTCAAACAACACACCCTAAAAGCACTTTGCCACACGACACGTTATGAAAATATGTTTAATAGACTTCGCGAAATGGCAGGCGACAACAAATGTGCAGGATCACAATCTCATTTTCTTGTTGTCTTCTCACATCTTGCTTTCAAATGATCTCTTTGGCCTGATATAAATGGCGCCCGGCACCCAATCTGATTCCGGAGAAGTGCAATCAGGTCACACAGCCGGTCACGCTGCTCCTTTATCGCTTAACTTATTCACCGCTCGGGTCACTATGCTTGTTGTTTCGGTTTTCGTCTGAAATGTAAACCTCGCTCGTAGGAGCGTCTTATCTGTTCTCTTGAAAGAATGTGAACAGTCCAGTCATTTTCGTCACACTATCATTTCTGATCGATGAGATTACACCCGTACGTATACTCGGGAATCACGAGGAAAGAGAGAATGAAAGGTTCCAGTGTACTCATTAGTGTATTGACACCACACCTTTGTTGCACTTGAGTCAGAGTCGTTGGTTTTGCGTATATGCCGATACTGTGATTGAATCGGGGCGTCTTGACAAATGACTGTGTATTCGGTGTTGAAATATGCAATTGTATCGGTTAAACTTGACCAAGGCGAGATTCATTTAAAGGGAAAATGAAGAGATTTAGGACCACATGAGTAGAACCAGCAGTGTTCTTTTAACCTTCATGCAGTATTTTTAAGCGGCTGCATGAAGGGTATTACGTCCCAAAAATGTCCCTCTTCCAATGTGCAACAACTTTTTTCACTTTTAATTTATTTTCACTTTCAACCCCTCAAAATGTTCAGTGGGAATCGGCCAAGACATAGATATACATCCTATGTAAAATTTCAGCTTCGTGGAGTTATTTGTCACTGTTTTGTCTGTGGTGTCCATTTGTCCAACAGTCCAAAATCATCCAAAGTGTCCGCAATGTCCAATTTTGGGATGATTACTGCATGGGGGTTAAAAATACTTCACTGGTGATGGTACACTGTAACTCCAAAGAAATGTTGCAGAAGTGATCATTTCAAATTCGAAACACTTGCAGATATTTTGACAAATATTGAGATTTCCATCTTGTTGAATTCATCTGTCCATGCGTCCATTTTCTGAAGCGCTTTATCCTCACAAGAGTCGCGGGGGGTGCTGGAGCCTATCCCAGCTGTCTTCAGGCAGTAGGCGGGGGACACCCTGAACCGGTTGCCAGCCAATCGTGGGGCACACACAGACAAACAACCATCTGCGCTCACACTCATACCTTGGGACAATTTAGAGCAGGATTGTCAAACTCATTTTTGTTGCGGGCCACATTGGAGTCACCGTTTCCCTTGGCGGTCCATTATGACTGTCAAACCATATGAAGAAGTCAAGAATAATGGTCTATTCAACGACTGTTGAAGTGACTCTTGATGAGGGCTTTGGTCACGAGAAAATGCTTACAATATGTTATTTATTACGTATGAGGATTTGAAATTTTGTAATATTTTAGCTAGCATCAATGATGGAAGTTGACATGTTTGATTTGCTTTCGCCGGCCACATAAAATGATGTAGCAGGCCAGATCTGGCCCCCGGGCCTCGAGTTTGACACTTGTGATTTAGAGTGTTCCATTATCCTGCCATGCATTTTTTTTGGAATGTGGGAGGAAACCAGAGTACCCGGAGAAAAGCCACGCAGGCATTGGGGAGAACATGCAAACTCCACACAGCTGGGATCGAACCCATGACCTCTGCACTGTGAGGTCGACGCGCTAACCACTGGACGACCGGGCCACCCACATGCTAACCAGTCCCTTGTAAAAACAACGTTGGTAATTATGGTGATAACCGATTAGTGTCTTCACGACATTTTAGAGACTCTAATCACCACTAAAGCCTGATCAGCCCATTTATTCGATGAAAGTCCTGCGCTAAACAGTGCAGCGCTCCCTTTGAGATTGCGTGATGCAACATCTAAATATCTTAAGGCTGCATTGTGTTCAAGCTTTTCACACAACCATGTGTGTGTGTGTGTGCGTATGTGTGCAATCGAGTCAAAGAGGAAGTCACATGTGTTTTGATTTTGTGGGGAGAATTTTGCATCATCGCCTCTCATCCTGCTGACCTCAGCGAGAGTTTCCAGGAATTAAGTGGAGTCATTGTTATTATTCATTTGTCGTTTTCTGTCCACCATCTGGTTTTAATCAGCCGACCTTAGGCGGGACTGCGCAAAGTTTTTCCCCAAGGATGCTCGCTCATTCACTGTTCATTGCCCCCCACGCCCTCCCACCTTCAAATGTCTTTTACTCGTCTCGATCCAAAGTTCCTTAGCTGTAGCCACACCCTGAAAGATTTTAATAGCACACGGCAACACACGCGCACACACAAACGACCAATTAGCTTTGTCTTTAAAGTTGACAAACATGTTTGGAATACAGATACGAGAAACACACAACTCTTGACTTTTCCAAAATGAATTTAAAAATTAAAAAATACTTAAGAGTTCCAATCTTCCAATCCAAAGCAAATCCAATGAACCATTTTATTTATTATTGACAATAAATAGCACAAACACCACATGACAAGTACAGAACTCAAAATGGGCCTTCTTCAAAGTTATCAATCCCTTCTTTTTGTATTACTTTTTCAAAAACATACAAACTACAGTTGTTTCACCTGCAAGAGTGTGCAGATCTTTTTGAAATCACATTATCATCTACAGCACGGGTGTCAAACCCATTTTTGTCACGGACCGCATTGTTGTGACCGTTTCCCCTCGGAGGGCCGTTATGGCCGAAACCATATCAAGAAGTCAAGAATAACGGTTTATTCGAACTACTGTTTAAGTTACCGTAATGAGGGGTTTGTCAACAAAAAAAAAAAAAATGCTTACAATATCTCTCTTATTTCTTACGTATGAGAATATGAATTTTGGTACAGCTAGCAAGCATCGTGAAAGTTGACATGTTTGATTCGCTTTCGTGGCCCACATAAAATGATGTGGCGGGCCAGATTATGGCCCCCGGGCCTTGACTTTGACACCAGTGATCTACAGTCTCTGAGCTGGACAGTCAACCTTGAAGTGAAACAGAACAAACGACGAACCAAAAGAATAAATACAAATACTATCAGCCATCACACTGATGGGAATTTTCTCGGTGTCTGTGTCCAGCACTGTTGCAAAGAAACCTTTTAAAAAAAAATTTTGCTACTATGTCATTCCTATGGATTTCCCTTTTTTTTTTGTGTGTATCAAACACGTCTGCAACCTCAACAGCCGAGAATAAAGTTGGTTTTCAGGATACGTAGGACCTTCCTTGACGTGTAACTGTACTCATACTGCGTTTGGTCATGGAAGAAATACAAAAACCCTGGAAGAAAAAAAAACCCAACAATAAAATTACTACTTAGAAAGTTCACTTGAGATTGAAATTGTGTAACGGAGAAAAGTAATTTGGTACCGTAGTGATAAACCGCAGCATCGACCTCGTCGCCCATTCCTGGAAAATCGTTCTCGATGGATCGCGGGTAGCCACTATCCATGGTGCCGCTTGCTTCATCATAACTAAATGGAGAAATATGATATGAAGAATGACTCATGCACATTTAAAAAAAAAAAAAAAAGATTTAAAATATACAGTATATAATGATTGATTATTTTAATAATCGATTGGTCTGGTCATTAATTTTTTTTCAATTAGATAAAAAATGCATTAAATTCACATTTCCATCCTGTTATTATATCCAAACAGGATATTATTTAAAATTGACAGTATAGAAAATACAGCAATGTATTATGATGACGTTACTGGTTTGGCCTGTAAGGTGCAGTGTGAAAGAAAGCGGGAGCAGATGCTACACTGCACATAGGCTACTCCCTATTGGCCTGCGGGCTGCAAAATACCCAATTAAAAGCATTGATCGACATATCCCGATCCTGTAATTTTCCATAATGATTGCTTTTTTCCCTTCTTTCTAATATTCATATTGAATACAGAGTAGCCCTTCAAAGTAATCGGAAAAGTGATTTCCATGCAATATTTACATCCAATACAGCCAGTGAATGAATTGAGCACAATTTCCCAAACTTTTTATCTTCTATTATTTAAATTTAATCCAGGATAGCAATTCAATATAGAGGGCTTCCTCAAATATGTTCAAGAGAATATTTATATTTAATACAGAGCATTGATTCAAAGCGCCAAGGTTTCATTTTCATTGTAATGAATGTCTGACGTGTCACTAACCATAATTGGTTTTCATCCCCCCCCCCCCTCACAAAAAAAGTGCATACAGTAAATATCACAAACATTACCTCCAATACTCCTCATCGTGGAAGAGGAGAGTTTTCCCCTTGTCTTTGATGTAAACAGCCGCATCCAGTTTCCTTACGCTTTTAGGGAGCCCCAGTTTGTGGATGTACTTTGGATAACCATCCACAAGGTTGTATCCATTCAAAGCCCACATCCGGATACCTGATGAACGCCACGGCAAGAATTTGCTTCACTTGTACTGTATGTATATATATATATTTTTTTTTAATCATAATGTGTTAAAAATGTTAACCCACCGCTAAAAATGATGACCTGGTCTTTCTCTGGGTTCTCATAGGCTGCGTCGACCTTGTTGGGGAGGGACGGCCATGTGGACTTGATCAGCGTTAGCTCGGGTTCGTGCATCTGAGGGTGGAGGCGCCAGTAGAATCTGCAACGTGACACAATCATCAATAAGTTTGTAAAACTGCATATTTAATCTTGAAAGGCGCTTATAAATAAAATTGATTATTATTATTATTATGATGTATTTTTTCATTTTATAGATAGAGATATAGAGATATAGAGATAGAGATAGAAAGATAGATATAGATATAGATATAGAGATAGATATAGATATAGAGATATATATAGATATAGCGATAGATAGATAGATATAGAGATAGATAGAGATAGATAGATATAGATATAGATATAGAGATAGATAGAGATAGATAGATATAGATATAGAGATAGAGATAGAGATATATAGAGATAGATATAGAGATAGATAGATATAGATACTAGATAGATAGAGATAGAGATATATAGAGATAGATAGATAGATAGATAGATAGATAGATAGATAGATAGATAGATGGATAGATAGATAGATAGATAGATAGATAGATAGATAGATAGATAGATAGATAGATAGATAGATAGATAGATAGATAGATAGATAGATAGATAGATAGATAGATAGATAGATAGAAAATAATGTTAAAAAAAATGCCCTGAGAATATTCTGTATGTTTGCGCATGGGCTCACTTGTCTTTGAAGATGATGGTTTCTCCTCGGAGTTCTGTAGCGGCATCGAAGCTCAAAGCGGGGTCACATTTTTGAGGGGCGTCTGGCTTCGGCTTGATTTTCTTGTGGTCTGGGTTGGGGCCTGCATTTCGGAAAGAAATCAAATGGTTAAAAAAAGAGAAAGCAAGAAACGAATGACTGATGATGGAGTCGTTACCATATAGTGCCTGGATGCCTTTAACATCATCCTCGGCAAGAGGGTACCCGGTCGCGTACGAATAGATGGGGTACATGAGGGCGCCCGAGTCCGTGGAGTGCGACATGCCGAGGGCGTGGCCCAACTCATGTGCTGCCACGATGAACAGATTGTAAGCTGCGTGTAGGAAAAAAAATACACACATTTATATTTTTGCCATCTTTTTCTTTCATGAAATGTCACAACTTCCAAGTCGGACAATGACCTGATGAATCTTTGCTCCAGTGCTCGTCCTCATCAAAGTGAGTGTCTCCTCCGATGCCTTGGCCCGGCGGGTAAGCGTGAGCCAGGCAGCCCGTTAGGACCATCGAAAGGGTTGTGGTCACCATGTTCTGTACGGCACAAGTTTATTTCCAGTTCCAATGGTCAACAATGGTCAACAATGATGATGATGCAATGTGCTTGGATCGTTTTGCTTTAACACGATTCCAGCCAGACCTCTAGGAAAAGGGGACTGAATCACCCACACACTTGATTTTCGTCTCAGTTTTTAGTTAGCTTGGCAATTAGCATCACTTCTCCTTCAGTTCCTTCATGAGAATATTTTTTGTCAGAAGTGTTTCTTATTCACCGCCATGGAGGCGATGATTATTGACTTAATAGCAACTCTGTAACGTGTTTAGCTAGGGCAGTAGCTAGCCGAAGCCCATTGTGAGCTACCGCGCTAAATACTCGAACTGAGCTAGCTTTGCGTGTAGGTTATGCAAGCATTAAGCGCCCATGCGCAAAGTCCAGGGAAGCTTTGCTCTTTGTTTTTCGACGTGTTTTGATGAGATGCAAATTTCTATCCAAATCCGCTAAATCCAAGCCTTGAAAATTATATATTCTGAGAGACAACCATTGTGAGAGTGATCAACCCTTCATCTGTCTTTCTTTTTAGGATGATTGCAATCGTTTTTGGGTAAATACCTTTCCTCCCAAAACTGATCATAATGTCAGCAGTGCCGTAGTACAGCTTCTTAAATCTCAGCGGCGTCGCGTCAGACCACACATTGAGTGCGGTGCGGATGGCTCGGTCCACATCGGACTTCCTCAAATCCGGAGTGTAATTTAGAATCCTGGAACCAATGTGAAATGAATTGCAGATCCGGAGAAACATTTTAATCCACATTGACATGTCTGGAAGCGTACCTAAAAGTCACAATGTTATTTTTCCATTTGAGGTGTTGCGGGAAGTGGTTGTATTCGCCCATATCCGGGACACCACATCTTGCCTGAGTCATCACATCGAAGGTGTTGTCATCCAGATTGCCTGTTACCTGCACAGGAGGCAAAAAGACACAAAACCTGGCTTCAATTCATCCACTTTATTTTGTTTGCGGAAGGCACCTTTATGGGTTATAGACTCACCTCAAGTTTGAAGAACCTCTGCATTTCCTTCAGCTTGGACTTAAAGTCTCCCGCTGTCCTCTTCAGGCTTTGCAGACCAACCGGAAGGCCATAAAAGCGCCGAAGGTACTTCTGTAAATGACGAAGAGGTCCTGAATGTATTGAGGATACAAAGCTCATACAACCTTGGGTCTTACCTCAGCTAGCAGCCGGTTGTCTTTTTCCGTGGCTAGCAAAGGCCCAGCCAGAGAGGAGTGAGCGGCCAGCGGCAGCAGCAGCCAAAACAACATTATGTCTGTCTAGCCGTCATTGACGCTGTGCATCTGTGACGGGTATTTATAATGCTTGACCTCCTCTTTTTTTTCTCCCTTAAATGCTCCAAGTGATTCATCCAAAAGTACCTAGCCACTTCCTCCTAAGTGCCGAGAATTCACTCGAGTTTGTCTGAGCGCCTGCTTTTGAACTGTGCTGGGCTGACTCAATGAGTTTACCAAAACACACTTTGCAAATGTCAGTGTGGCAAAAACACGCTGATGTTGCATTTAACCCTCATGCAGTATTTTTAAGTGGCTGCATGAAGGGTATTACGTCCCAAAAATGTCCCTCTTCCAATGTGCAACAACTTTTTTCACTTTTAATTATTTTTTCACTTTCAACCCCTCAAAATGTTCAGTGGGAATTGGCCAAGACATAGATATACATCCTATGCAAAATTTCAGCTTCGTGGAGTTATTTGTCACTGTTTTGTCCAAAATCGTCCAAAGTGTCCGAAATGTCCAATTTTGGGATAATTACTGCATGGGGGTTAATGGTGCGACACACGCAATATCGGCATCACAAATAAGCACATCTGTCTTGCTTATCCATCCATCCATCTTCCGAACCGCTTTATCATCACGAGGGACGCGGGGGGCTGCTGGAGCCTAACCCAGCCGTCTTCGGGCAGTAGGCAGGGGGACACCCTGAACTGGTTGCCAGCCAATTGCAGGGCACACAGAGACGAACAAACATCCGCGTTCACACTCACACCTACGGACAATTTTGAGTGTTCAATCAGCCTGCCATGCATGTTTTTGGAATGTGGGAGGAAACCAGAGTACCCAGAGAAAACCCATACAGGCACGGGGAAAACATGTAAACTCCACACAGGAAGGCCGGAGCTGGAATCGAACCCACGACCTCTGCACTGTGAGGTCGAAGCGCTAACCAGCACTTTTTTATGATTTAAAAAAAAAAAAAAAAAAGGAATGATGGGAATGGTGATTAGTTTATTAGTCAACCAGACAGCTGCACTTGAGTAAGAAGTGACGTCAAAAAATGGAATATGTGTGGACCATCATTCCGAGTCGACTGTATACACATCTCTACATCAATGATTACCAACCAAATTGCTGATCGATCATCAAGGTGTTGTGGGGAAAATTCCTCAACATTTGTATGCGCATTACTACTCATTGATTACAAATATACATTTGTTCACCTGCCTACGCCAGTGATGTAGCAGAACAACTTCTCAATTAGAAGGTACAATAAAAAGGTCACTGGCAACCGTTTAAAAATATCTGCAAAAATAATCATATACTTCCAGAATCCAAAATTGTATAATTTTTTTTGGTTTGAATATTCCATAATGCCATTTTCAGTTAAAATCTTGGGTGACTCCTGGTGTTTGACTTAAGCGTGGTGTCCAGTTTATGTGTTTATCAAGAAATGAGCCAGATGACTTCTGGCCATGAAAAGCTGCTCAAGGTGACGAAAGCATGTCGAGGTACCCGGATGTGTTCAGTGCCAACGACCATCCGCGTTCAGCAAACTGCTCTGATGACTTGAATCAAACTCATTCGGATGAACCGTCAACTCGCATTTTGACCGGAAATAACGCATTTAACTCAAAATGGCACCATCTACATCCTCTCCGTGTCATGATATCGCAGAGTAAACAAATCCTGTATCCAAACTTTGGTTTCAGGATTCGGAGCAACGTCGCTACTTGCACGGGAATATGTGGACTGTGACTCAGTGAGGGGAAGTTGGCCCGTCAAGGGGAATTCGGATGGTATTTTAAAATGGTCCCGGTATTTTAAAATGGTCCCTGACAAACACACACATGCTTTACGTGCGCGCGCGCGTGCGTGTGTGTGTGTGTGTGTGTGTGTGTGTGTGTGTGTGACCTGTTTTCTGCATCCCTGGATGACATTCCTGCCCCACACTGTTTTTGCACATCATTAACATGATTGAAGATCAGTCTTTGCACCTCCAACATTTAATATTCCATAAATAACTTATTTGGCATTGTGGCATTTTACTTTAGGGTAAAATATAACACCCCACCCCTCCCAAAACAAAACAAAAAAAAAGATCGGGTTCCCATTAAATACAAATATTGGGATTTTCTAGGAATGAGGAAGGAATCATTTAAAGATGTAAACACTGTTCCATTTTCCACACCACTCATCCCGAACGGGGTCACGAGGAGTTGCTGGAGCCTATGCCAGCTGACGCAGGGCCCATATAGAGACAAACAACAATTTACACCCACATCCACATCGTCACTTAGTGGGAGTTGAATCCACTCTGCCCGCTCACAAGTCACCATCAGTGATTGTTGAATAGAAATCAAGGGCAGGCAGTATTGCATTTGATGTTTATCCATAACGCCCTTCCAAAGTCCAAAGTGATCTCACCCAGACCACACATTTGATATGATGATGATTGCTTTCCAATATGTCATTATTTTGTGAAAATATTGAGTCAGCATGTTAAAAACGCACTCCTGTTCCTACTTGAATTAAAATGAGCGCAATCATCCAACGAGAATTTCAACACAGCAAATCAACCCATATCTCATTTTAAAACCTCTATCATAGAAAATATGAGCACTTTCTATAATTTTGTCCACGGCACAACGACAGAAGAAGACATCAAGTGCAGTCATTTGCAACTTTATTTATTTGTATGCTGCTGACTGGTCGCTGAGGTCTTGCGAGCGTTCTGTTTTTATTGTGTGTCACTTCTTGTCTGCATATTTTGCAATGTTTGATTTGCTCCATCCCTGTGGCCAAAATGTGCTGCCGAGCTTCTCAAATTTCCGCTTAGCCTCAGCTTTTTTTTTCCAGTGGTGACGACGACCGTGCTCATGAAATGTTCTTTCCCATATGTCCTTCACTTCAACCCTCGCCGTCCTCAATCCCCAAAAACGGGAGGAAATGTACCACATGGCTCTTTTGGGTCAGATCAGAAAAAAATATGGCATGTAAGACAAATGTGCTCCATAGTACCCTGTAAATTTCCCCAGTGTGGAACAAATAAAGGTGATCTTATCTTACCTTAAAAAAAATACAACGGCCATTTGAAAACACACCACAAGAGGGCAGCAGAGATCCAAAGGTGAAGCTTCACCACTGCTTTCCAGATCCTGAAGCATGTTTTACACATAAATGACGTGTGATTCCAATCCAAATGTAACATGATTGTTTTTGTTGCTCTCATTAATGACACCAAGCATGTGTACGTATCACGATGACCAGTGAGTGACTCCCTCTCATTCCATACAACTGTGGCATTCTTGTGTTATGTAAAGTTTAGAAACTGCGGGTTTATTTTAGTTGAACTATTGTGCCAGTAAAAATAAATTCCACTTTAACGCTGAACATGACTGAACCGCATTTTCTGTGCTCCGAGCGTGAAAACCAGAATGACAGAAATTCCTCCTAAAAGAATGCAGGGCTCAAGATGCCCCGCAAGAAGAATGTTAAGTCTACAATAACCCAAGCATGGAAGAAAAAAAAATCACCCCCAATGTCATCTCTCTCGTGAGATCAGATTCAGACTAGGATGGGATTGTTTGGGGAGAACCATCTGAATATGTGGGAGTCATCCAGGCCAGTGTGGTGCGGAAGATTCCTGCATGTGCACATTAACCCTCGAATAGATAATAAAATACCGTAAGTGAAGCAGTGTTCGGTTTTCTGCTCCACAAATGTGGAACAAGCTTCCTGAACACTCGCAATCTGCTCAAAACTGTCAGTACATTTGAATCTGGCCTGTAAACGTTATTGGTTCCAAAATATGATTTCCTGTTTTCACCAGTTTGCTTTTATTTTGTAAATTGAACTCGATATTCTCGATTATTTTTCATTTTTATTCTTTTCTGCTTTTATGTCGTATCGAAATAGGGCAAAAACCGATGAGGATGCAGTTAAAAGTTAAATGACCATCATTTTTATTCTTTACTCCAGTCTTTTCTTTTTTACATTATGCACAACTCTCATTTATTGTGCAATAATATAATTGTAACATGTATTTGTTGCATATTTGGATGCATTTTTATGCTTTAGAAAACATTTATATCTGAATTTTGGGGGGGGGCTTGGAACGGATTAGGGCATTTACATGGAAAACGCGCCTCTACTCAACAACATTTTCTCGTTAAGAAATTTCTTCCAGGACCAATTAATTTCGTAAGTAGAGGTACCACTGTATGCATTTTTTGGGGAGGAATTTGGACAGATTTAGTACCAGATTTTGTCATCTTTCGGTGCAGGTTTCACAATGTGTTCTATCTCCGTGGTTTAAATTGACCCCAAAAGAATGTCATAAATATGCAGTAAACCTATTTTCATTGCTTGTTGCGATACATGACAAATACTGAGAGTCGCATCGTTTTCCAGGTCAAAATGTGCCATTAAGTGTGTATTTACATCAGACATCAATAACTACACTGTTGCGTGAGCAACCACGTCATCAAAGAAAGCGACATGATGTGCTCCCATATCGAAATGGTTTTAAATATGGTGCTTGTACTCTCCTTGGCTTCTTGCCCTGCCAACTCCTCCCTTGTTGCAAGTAAGATCTGAGCGAGAGAGAGAGAGAGAGAAGAGTTTAAAAGCCTCATTAAGCACAAGTGGCATCTCTGTGTGCTCCAATGAACATCATGGTGCTTTCCATCTGGCTCTTGCTCTCATCCACAGTCGCCCCGGGTCTGGCGGCACCCACGTCCACGCCGAAGGGACCCGCCTCTCCTCCCCCTACCGCGTACGCTGACTTGAAAACGGCCACAGTAAGTGGAGTCAAGATTCATGTGAGACAGGACGGCATGGGATTTAGCCTGAAATGGCAATGGCAAAGCCAGTGTTTTTATGAAATGTAAATCAAAGGACAGAGGAGAGGTATGTAAATACAGATTGCTCTCAAAAAAAAAAATTCAGAACGTTGGCAAATTCTTTAACCATTAATTCTTTTCATGCAGCACGAGGAGATCATTTGTTTCAAACTCATGACTGCGTGTTTTTTTTTTTTTTTTTTTTGGTGTGGCTCTTAGTTCAAGGTCACTTATTACGATCACCTGTGGTATTTTTTTTAAGGATACCACGACAAAATTTGAGCAACTCTAAAAAAAAAAAAAAGTCAGGAATAGTTTCCTACGATACGAAGCGTGACCCGACTTTGTCGAGCTGTCTTTAAGCGACTGACATTTTAAACCAAGTGGCGCCCCAACATATTTTGACATACATACATTATAAAAATAGGCGGCCTGGTCGTCAAGTGGTTAGCGCGTCGGCCTCACAGTGCAAGCATGCAGGGTTCGATTCCGTCTCTGGCCTCCCTGTGTGGAGTTTGCATGTTCTTCCCGTGCCTGCGTGGCTTTTCTCCGGGTACTCCGGTTTCCTCCCACATTCCAAAAACATGCATGCCAGGTTCATGGTCCACACCAAATTGATCTAAGGTGTGAGTGAGAGCGCGGATGGTCATTCATAATGCAGATTTCTTTGATACAGCTGTGCAGGTATACCTAATGAAATGACATTAGATGGGAACTGTGAGTGAAACTAAGTTTTGATGCTGTAGGAATACCTCAAGCGCTACTACGAACTGCAAGAAGAGCCTCTGGATAGCCGGAAGCAGAGCGGCCTCTCCTTTGCGTCCAAGCTGAAAGAGATGCAGACCTTCTTCAGGCTCAACGCAACAGGAAATCTAGATCGGGACACCATGCAGGTCATGAGGAGGCCTCGCTGCGGCAATCCAGATTCCAAAGAGTCCAGCGGTCATATCCGAGGCGCACGATGGCACAAGAAGGTCATCACGTACAGGTGAGAAGAGATTCCTTTTGTTGAGATAGTAGAAGATCATTTGACTTTTGATGGGCTAAATGTCTTGATATGACGGATCGGCTCCAGCGCACTTGTGACCCCTCGTGACGACAATTTTGATGAATGGTGCACAACTGAAATGCTTCCAAAGGACTGAATTCCGCAAAGCTGCCAACTAAGTTTGTGACGTGACTCTGCTCTGACGGTCATGCAATCAAGATTTTGTCGTGTTCCAGCATTGGCAGGTACACCAAAGACATGCCTCGCAGCGCCGTCGACTCCCTGCTCAAGTCCGCTCTCAGCGTCTGGGCCAGAGCCAGCGGTCTGACATTTGTCCGCTCGCACACCCGCCCCGCCGACATCACGGTGGAGTTTGTCACCCAGGGTGGGTTTTGTTTGAGCTTTCAAAAACGGATAACCCAAAGAGCACTTTTTGTTGTCCGCCGACTGCACTTTAGATGAGAGAAACTGAAAACAGTGATTGTCTCTTCAAGCGAAACGAATACTGTTATCTCTGCATGGAAAACGTGATGTGAGTGATATTGTCTTTGATAGTTTGGCATGATGCATTTTTGGGAGGGGTGACACATACCGGGCAAGAAGTCAAGACATTTTTCTGCAAATGCAGGGGATGGTTTTCTTTTCAGTTTGAAAACAGATGGACTGCCAAACAAAATGACACGCTGCTTTGTTTTACGCTCTTTGTTTGAGTTTGTTCGAATTCTAACGTCATCCTGCATCATCGGGGATGTGACCTGTTTGAGCAAAATGATTTTCTCGGTTTTAACTGAGTAATCTTTCGGGCGGCTGGTGGTCGACTGGTTTGCGCCTCGGCCTCACAGTGCAGCGATGCATGGTTCGATTCCGGCAGTTTGCATGTTCTCCCCGGTTTTCTTCGGGGGAGTCCAGTTTCCTCCCACATTCCCAAAACTTGCATGGCATGTCAAAGGAACATTCTAAATCATCCGTAGGTGTGAGTGTGAATGGTTCTTCGGCAACCAGTTCAGGGTGTCCCCCGCCTACGGCCCGAATACAGCTGGGATAGGCTCCAGCCCGCCCCGCGACCCTCGTTAGGCTAAGCCAGGGGTCGGCAATTCAAAATGTTGAAAGAGCCATATAGGACAAAAAAAAAACCCCAAATACGTCTTTTGTAATTTCCTGTCTTGATTTTTTGTTTTGGTGCATTGTTTCCGCTTTTCTTAGTGTCAGTGAAGTGATCATTAATTTCCGTTTTTCTGAGGCTGTCTTTGAACACCTCTCGAGTCGAACGAGAAGAGAGAAGGCACGGAGTCGGAAGCAGACGCGTCTGTGTTTGTCGAGACTGTTAGAAGCGTAAATAAAGTGTACGTTTTAAAAAACCAACACCACGGCTCTCCTTTTTCAGAGCTGCAACATGTATCTATAGCTATTTGAGCTATATTAGCTCACTATCCAAATCTTTTTCCACTTTCAAACATTTTTTCTAAAGCTCCAGGGAGCCACTAGATGTCGCTAAAGAGCCACATGTGGCTCTGGAGCCGCGTGTTGCCGACCCCCGGGCTAAGCGGATCAGAAAATGGACGGTTGGATGGATATATCTTTTGGGATCGCAGTCCTGCAACTATTCTGACACTTGTACCTTGGTGGGGCTGTGCACTCTATACTGTATTGAATTCTTCCTATATGTTGTATATTTGTGTTCTGGATGACAAAATGAAGAACATGGTGATTCATATCCATTTGATGGACCCGGTGGCTCGCTGGCTCACGCTTTTGCTCCAGGTCAGGACGTCGCAGGAGAAATGCACTTTGATGATGATGAACGCTGGACAGCAACAGGCACATCTGGTTGGGTTCTCTCATTTCATGTTCAAAAAGGCAATGGCCGCTTTTATCTTCAACCACGACGACAATCCGTTCCATGTTGTGCTTTTCTGGGCAGGATTGAATCTTCTTGTGGTGGCTGCACATGAATTAGGCCACACGTTGGGTCTGAAGCACTCAAGGAACCCTGCATCACTCATGCACCCCAACTACAAGGTCGTTCCCTCAGGGGCAAACCTTCTTTCCAGAGAAGATGTCAGCGATATCTTCGCACTTTACCGTAAACTCATCTGTTCGTTTCAGAAACATTACCGATCCTCAATCCCGGTTCTCAAAGGCACGCTCGTGTTTTGTGTCAGATCGGCGAGACTATCTTTCAGGACTGTTCCCTCGAATCATACGAAACAGATGCGCTCCTGATGTGACATTCGATGCCGTCTCCACACTCGGGGATGCCACCATCTTCTTCAAAGACAGGTGCGGTGAGGATTTTGACTTCTTTTTTACGGCGAGCCGTAAACTGAGCCCATTGTTCCCATGCAGGTATCTTTGGATGAAACACAATAAGGAGAACGATATCAAAGACGGTCCAATCACCAACTTCATGCCAAAGATCGAAACCAGAATTGACGCGGCCTTCTGGGTGCCGCGCAGGTCCACCGCTTACCTCATTCACGGTGACACATTTTTACAAGTACGGCAGAATGAAAAGGTTTCATTCCGGCTTTTATCTGAATTTCATTCCATATTTTGTGACAGAATCAATGTTCTGGACGGTGAAAGGTTCTGTCGTCAAAGGAAAGCCCAGAGCTCTGTGCTACTTTGGCTTTCCCGTCTGGGTCCAGGACGTCGATGCTGCTGTGCACATCGCCGCAACGGGACGCACCCTCTTCTTCATGCATGACATTTATTGGAGGTATAACATACACACGAGGCTGCATAGTTGGTTCATTTGAGGCAGGGGTCGGCAACCCAAAATGTTGAAAGAGCCATATAGGACAAAAAACAAAACAAATATGTCTGGAACTGCAAAAAATAAAAAACCTTCTATAAAACTTACAATGAAGGAAACACATGCTGTATGTATGTAGGAGACTGGACGGTCTCAGAATTGTTTATGTTATTCATTCCTTTGTCGTGTGTTAATTCACAAACGCCCCCATAGAATTTATTTAGTAATTTCCTCGCTTGATTTTTTTGTTTTGGTGCCTTATTTTCACTTTTCTTAATATTAGTGAAGTGATCATTAATTTCCGTTTTTCTGAGGCTGTCTTTGAACGCCTCTCGAGTCGAACGAGAAGAGAGAAGGCACGGAGTCGGACGCAGATGCGTCTGTGTTTGTCGAGACTGTTAAAAGCATAAATAAAGTGTACGTTTTAAAAAACCAACACCACAGCTCTCCTTTTTCGGAGCTGCAACATGTATCTATATCTATTTGAGCTATATTAGCCTACTATCCAAATCTTTTTCCATTTTCAAACATTTTTTATAAAGCTCCAGGGAGTCACTAGATGTCGCTAAAGCGGCTCTGGTGCCGCATGTTGCCGACCCCCGATTTGAGGTTATTTTAGGTGAGCATTTAAGGCGTGTGCTGCGGAGAGACAGACGTCATCATTTTTTTGTATGCAATTTAGAACAGGATTTTTCTGCAGGCATCTAATTGGGCGGCAAGGTAAAAAGGTTACTTGCTGGTCTGTTTTTCCAAAAATGTGTTGAGGGCCACGAAAATAGAACGGAATGAAATGAAAGGAAACGGCAAGAACTGGTTGCAGTGCATGACATTAAGCATGATGCAACCTCTAAGGTCTCAGATTCATTGTAGGAGTCCTAACTTATTTTTCTCATTTGATGCAGCTTCAATGAAAACAGAAGAGTGATGGACTTTGGTTACCCGAAGTACATCAGCGAGGACTTTCCTGGACTCAACTCAACAATCAATGCCGCCATTCACAAAGACGGTGAGCCGTAGTTATGATCACCCGCAGTAAACATGAACTTTTTTGATGTCACGTTGGAGGTTCCGCTTTAGTTGTCCTCGACACCAAAAGTGCCGTTCACATCACACATTTGCAGTCACTGGTTAGCATGTCAATTTCACAGTGCGGAGGTTCGATTTCAGCTCCGGCCTTCCTGTGTGGAGTTTGCATGTTCTCCTCGTGCCGGCGTGGGTTTTCTCTGGGTATTCCGGTTTCTTCCCATATTCCAAAAACATGCACGACAGACTGATTGAACATTCTAAATTGTCCGTAGGTGTGTATGTGAGCACGAATGGTTGTTTGTCTCTGTGTGCCCTGCGATTGGCTGGCAACCGGTTCAGGGTGTCCCCCGCCTACTGCCCGAAGACCGCTGGGATAGGCTCCAGCCCGCCTCGCGGCCCTTGTAAGCAGATCAGAAAATGGATCAATGGACATACTGGACTCTACGGAAGAGGATTAGGGCCACTGAAGAAAAAAAAAAACAAGGTTGGCAAGATTCTCACTTTTATCTCAGAATTCTGACTTTAATCTCAAAATTCTGACTTTAATCTCAGAATTCTGACTTTAAAGTGAGAATTCTGACGCCACTGAAGAAAAAAAAAAACAAGGTTGGCATGATTCTCACTTTTATCTCAGAATTCTGACTTTAATCTCAGAATTCTGACTTTAAAGTCAGAATTCTGACTTTAAAGTCAGAATTCTGACTTTTGAATTCCGCCACTGAAGAAAAAAAAAAAAACAAGGTTGGCATGATTCTCACTTTTATCTCAGAATTCTGACTTTAATCTCAGAATTCTGAGATAAAAGTGAGAATCATGCCAACCTTGTTTTTTTTTTTTTCTTCAGTGGCGTCAGAATTCTCACTTTAAAGTCAGAATTCTGAGATTAAAGTCAGAATTCTGAGATAAAAGTGAGAATCTTGCCAACCTTGTTTTTTTTTTCTTCAGTGGCGTCAGAATTCTCACTTTAAAGTCAGAATTCTGAGATTAAAGTCAGAATTCTGAGATTAAAGTCAGAATTCTGAGATAAAAGTGAGAATCTTGCCAACCTTGTTTTTTTTTTTCTTCAGTGGCCCTAATCCTCTTCCGTAGGACTCAAATGGTGACCTAGTGATCTGCAATAAATATCAAACATTCATTAGAAAGAAAAAAAATGGAATCTGCTGGCTATGAAGGGCGCGCCCATCGTTGTCAGTCTGATCACCAACTCAAAACCAGATTTAAAAACCATCACGTAAGTCCTTTTGTCCTCTTAGAGATGTGATTCCCCCTCGCGCCCCGTTCCTAGGTTTCATCTATTTCTTCGTTGGACCACAAGTGTACAAGTACGACTACGCCAACAAGCGCGTCGCTGGAGTTGAGAGGGCAAATACCTGGCTGGGCTGTTGATGCTCAGCAGTGACCCGGGAGTCATCAGCAGAACAACGAGATGTCAGTAGTCAAAATAAAGGATTTCTATTTAAACCTGAGAATGTGTCTGCTTTGGGTTTGGGATGGGGAGTAACATATTCTTCACTCCGATGGATATCATATGCAAAGTCTCGATTTGATCTTCTAAATTGCCCAACATCACTTTTCCCATCAGTGCTGTTTAAGACCGAGGAACACGATTGACCATATTTAGCTGGTAAGGTAATGAGCACTATGCAAGGCTCTTTTGGGCTTACCGGCATATGACATGGCAGAATGTTCAAAACCGAGGCCATGTACTGCAGTTGGGTCTTAATTATAACCTGAAGCAAGCTGTGGTCCAATTCAGACTGAGCGAGTTGGCATGTCTCGTGGTATGTTGCTGTTCTTTCGTGACATCTGAAAATGCCGTGACGCGGTGGTGCTCTCCCAGATCGTTCACAGAGCTTTGGCAGGAAAGTCGCGTTGGCTCCATGCAAGACAACAGCTGCGCCAAAGGGACAATGGGAACACTTGACAACGCCTTCGGGAGACGCTTTTATTGCTGCAACCTCATTACTGTGTACATACTGCAGTCTGGATTTATATTTGTACCCTCTAAAAATGGTCTGAAATACACAGAGCACTCACTTCTTCAATTTCTCACCGCCAGAATTCAGAGGTCCAAATAACGCAATGTCATGCTGGACTCCACTCCAAAGTGCCAAAGCAGCTGGACTGTGTTTTGTGTTTGTCAAGGTTATCATAAAGGTGAAGAGAATTCTGTCAACAACAAAAATATGGCGGCGGGGTTTTTTTTTGTGACAAATTGACTCGCCTGGCAATTTTTCAACACTTTCATGGCACTGTGAGCAAAGATTCCACTGTATGTTTATCACCGATTTGATTGACGTGAGGGAGAGCATCACGTTTCCCAGTCCAGTTTAACACAACTTTGCTATATTGAGCAATTGTTATTGATTTCGTGTTACTGAGTAATGATAGCGGGCACCAACTCCACCGTTTACACGGTGGGTTTGTCGAAATGTGACGAACGAGAGCAGTACAGAGGGAACTTCGGACTCTGGGAGTCTTAGTGGAAAAGAGAGTTGAAAGAGGAGAATCATGACGCTGCGGACGCTGTTGCTCGTTGTGGGTTTTTGGGCAGTGAGCCATGCAGCACCGACCCTCGCGCCGACCGTTTCGCCAGAGGAAAACGACCTGGCTGAGGTAAAATGCAACCGTGTAGACATAAAGTCCCTCAACTAGGAGCTGCGAGGAATAAGCAGATGAAGACAAGAGTCTTTACATATTTGTAAAACATTCCACTGTCCTTAATTTCCGTCACAGGATTAAGTACAGTGGAACCTTTCATTTTGGACATTTTGTTGTAGGGCAATGGCGAATGTCAAATTTGGTCAGATTTAGGAACATTTTCCATAAATGGGACTAAAAATAATCGGGAAAAATAAGTTAACCACTGTTCATAAAAAAAAAACTTCCACTGTCTACTCTTCTGAACACTCCTTGTTGAGTTTGTAATACGTCTTGCAAAAAAGACAAAGAAAATGCCAAGGTTCAAACTTCAACGCCTTCAATATGTTTTGCTTTGCATTAGAAATATATCTCTCAGTTTTACGATGATGTCGGCACCAGAAACTCTACAAGGAGAAACCTTGTTCGGAGAAATTTTAGCGAAGATCTGGAATCCATGCAGGCTTTCTTCGGCTTGGAGGTAAAAACCCACAAAAGACACAATGCCGCCGGAACGGATTCATTGGTGAAAAGTTGGGGCATAGAACATTTTGTCACTCAAACATTTGCCCATCATATATGAATATGGGCTAACAGGTGACGGGGGTGTTGAACAAGGAGACGGTGGAGGTCATGAAAGCTCCCAGGTGTGGTGTGTCAGACCTCAGCCCTTATGTACACTTTGCTGGGAGACCCAAATGGAACAAGAGGCTATTAACTTACAGGTAAAGTGGGAAGACATGACATTGATGGAATTGGATCCTCTTATTGAACTTTCAGGCGTGTGGATTGTGTGGTGGGAGCATAAACAGACTCGCTGGAGTCCAGATCAATGCGCGCAAAGTACAGGAACTGCAAGATCTCCACTTGCAGATGATCTCAAGTTGGCTGCTGTGGAGTGGGCATTTGGAGACCGCCTTGCACACACGATCGTGCATCCATGTGTGACAAACACTCACTCACTCCACACACAAACACACAATAGTTAAGCCGAAGCAAGGGGGCTTCTTTTAAAAATATATTAAATACGATAAGAATTACAATGCGTTCAGTGTATTGATTTCTACAATGATTCAGAGAATTCAGTGCTGTTGTCATTCTTTGTATTCTGAATGAAATATGATGACAGCCACCACACATATCAGATGTACCTGGATGCATGATTACACCACCTGCGCCACAACTTAGACCTGGTTTCAGCTAAAGTCTAACGTTTTCTATACTTAATGTCAGGTGTGCTGGGGGGTGTAAGTGAAAATGCCCTTGGTCTGCCCAGAATGACGCAAAGTGGTCAACCAAATTCCCCAACTTCATATAACAAAAACATAGACCTGGTACAAAAATCAAGATACGCCACGGTTTATAACAGGCGCACATGCGCTGTCTATCAAAACAGAGCACGAGATCGGAATTTGCTCCCTGGGTTCAAATCCACGTGACAGAATAAAATAAACCCTAACTTTACTTATTCATTTGTTTGTTGCAGTCTGGTGAATGTTTACATATGTTTTGAGCAGGATCACTCGGTACACACCAGATGTGAGCCAGAGACAGGTGGATGCGACTATTGCTCAAGCCTTCCAGCTCTACAGTGACGTCATCCCATTAGACTTTAAGCAGATCTACAGTGGCACCGCAGACATCATGATTCTTTTTCAGGGTGGATGTAAGTCCATATCGAAGAAATGGGAACTACCCACGTGTACAAGTACTTTTGTGATCCTCTTTGTTTTTCCTGTAGATCACGGGGACTTTTATCCTTTCGACGGAGCGGGTGGAGTCTTGGCTCACGCAAATTCTCCTGGAAGGCAGCAGGGAGGGGACACACACTTTGATGACGATGAACAATGGACGCTAACTCGAGGAGGTGCCTGGTATTTCCCAGTGGCCTATTGAAGTGGAGGGCAGAATTGAGTCACTGTGTGCATTAGGCTAAGCTAACTCAGTTTCCCTGACTTGTTCAGGTGTAAATCTGTTGCTGGTGGCCGCGCATGAGTTCGGCCACGCTTTGGGATTGGACCATTCCAGAGACAGGCGTGCACTGATGTTCCCCACTTACCAATATGTCAACACCAACGGCTACAGGCTGCCAGAGGATGACAGGCGAGGTGTTCAAGCACTCTATGGTGAGATCAAGTTCATTAAATGTTGCCATATATTGAGCGCTTTTGCAGCAAGTCCAATCTTATGACCAACGGTACAGTCACCGATAACGCTTTGTGGTTTCTATGGTAGACGGATCCGTGCATTAGAGGCAAAAGGGCAACGGCATTCGCATTGTCTACCTCACATTTTATATTTAATGTAGAACTCGGTTGAATACCTGTACTTGGAAACCCTGTTCTGCGTCTATCGCTCTCCATCTCTCAGGTAGCCGCTCACAAGAGCCGACAAAAGCCCCCAAACCCAATCCACCACCTAAACCAGAGCCGGAGGGTCCGACCGAAGACCCGGAAGAGACCCTTCCAAACCCTCATGATGAGCAGTGCAGCAGAGATTTGATGTTTGATGCCGCCACATCCATCAGAGGAGACTTGTTCTTCTTCAAAAACGGGTACCTTTTTTTCATTCTGTTGATGCGGGATCAGAGTATGTCATCGTTATGTTTGTATACCTCCAAAGATACTACTGGAGGAAGAGTACCCTTTTCCAAGGAATCCGTTTTACGAAAGTAAGCACAAAATGGTCGCGGATCAACACGGTTGATGCTGCATATGAGGTCCCGAGCGAAGATGCCGTTTATCTCTTTGAAGGTAAAGATCATCGAAATGTGGTTACATTGTAAGTGTGTTCATCAACATTACGACTACCGCCGCTTTCTCTCCAGGTAATCAGTTTTGGGGCATAAGGGCTTATGCAAAGACATTACTACCAGGCTATCCGAAGTCGCTGACTGCCCTGGGCCTGCCCTCCACCGTCAGTAAGGTGGATGCAGCCGTCTACGTGCCAACGACTGGAAAAACGCTGCTATTCGTGAACCGACAGTATTGGAGGTGATTAAGTTTGATTTTGACGTGAATTATTTGGTATGGTATACTGTATGTACATCACTTGTATATTGATTTTTTGTGCTTATAGCGATTGGTCACATTTTTTTTTTTTTTAACAATATTCGAACTTGACTTATTGTAATGCTCTCAAATATGGGACGCGAGAGCCACAGTTGCAGATTCGCTTTTCATCTGTTTATTTTCCATTCATCCATTATTTGACTTGCTTGGTCAAGGGCGTGCTGTAGCCTATTCCAGCAGACTTTGGGCAGTAAGTGGGGCACACCCTGAACTGGTTGCCAGCTCATCTTGTGGCACGTATAGACGCCGAACATCAACCATTCACACTCAAAATCACACCTCAGAACAATTTAGAGCACATGTGTCAAACTCAAGGCCCGGGGGCCAGATCTGGCCCGCCACGTCATTTTATGTGACCTGCGAAAGCAGCTCAAACATGTCAACTTCCATGAGCCTTTCTAAAATGTCTCCCACAATTTTGAATTCTCACATGTAATAAATAAGAGATATATTCTAAGCATTTTCTTGATAGTAATCAACAGTTGTGCTTGACTTCTTTCTATGGTTTCAGTCACAACGGCCCTCCAATGTGGCCCGCACCAAAAATGAGTTTGACACCTCTGATTTAGAGTAATCAATCAACATACCGTGCAGGTTTTTTGGAGCTGTTTATTGTTCGAGAAGTAAAACGCAAACACAATGGGCACACTCACGCAGGAAGGTCCGGCAGCGACAACTCGTGCGCTGACAGTTACGTGCAGACCCACATCTGACACATCACACCATTCTTCCCTCAGGCTCCACCTCTTAAAGTCACATACAGTAGCTAACACACAGATGCGATCTCACAGACAATCCGTACATGTTTTATTTGCATTTTATGACTCTGAGGGGGGGGGGGGGGGGGCGAGTCGCATGACATAGACTGGATCGAAACCATGAGATGACAATAGAAGAACTACTGTATATATTTACCATCTTTCTTTCAACAGCTCTGTACAAGCCATTATGAAAGTAGATGACCACAAAGCACTTGTGGTGTCAGGTTGCGACATCTTGATAGTTTTGACACAACTGTTTATTGTTGAAAAGGCATTCCTCTGCTGTCTCCTTGCTCTCCCACAGCTACGATGAGGCCAGAAACCAAATGGATTTGGGATACCCACGAGGCACGGCGAGAGACTTTCGTGGCATCGGCTCCAAAGTTGATGCAGTTTTTTCCAATTATGGTGAGAAACGCAATTTTCCATTTCCCCCCCCCCCCAAGTCAGGGGATTGCCATGACTGCATTTAAAACACGATTTGTACTTTTTGTTTAAATGTTATGTTGGCCAAATATAAGATGCTTGAAATGATTTCTTCTTTCTGTTAGGGTACCTTTATTTCTCAGCTGGCCCAAGACAGATAGAGTACTATCTGCCACAACGGAGAGTGATGCGAGTGCTGCTAAACTATAGCTGGCTCAATTGTTACTAAGAGTGAGAGCACAGTATGTTTTGTTTTTTTCCTTGTTAGGAAATTGCGCAATAAATGATCTTCTCCATGACTGCTTCTGCTTCTTTTTTTTTTTCAAACAGGCAACATCACCACAATGTAACTTTACAATATTTTTTAGTAGCACTTAAATAACAAAAAAGGTACACCACAGATGTCAGCATTTTATTTTTACGTTCCACTTGTAACAAATCGCTGTCATCTGCTTTGTGCACAGTCAGTGCACATGCAACATGAAAAGTACAATTTCCGATACCATACATGACGTCGACATGTATTGCGCCTTGATTTGCTCTGGTTGATAGGCTCAGAAAATGAAGCACAAGTAAAGGCCAGAACCTGTCTGTCAAAGAAGATAAAATAATTACTTTACTAAGTCAGCCCGGAATAGAATTTCCTCAAATTAATCCTATCACGTTTTTTTCTAAAGGGAGGCTACACAGATTTTTGACGGAACTGTAAACCCTCCTGAGCTTTGGTATCACCATCCCTGGACGACGAGGATAAAGATGAGGATGACGTAAACGGACCTTGCACCTTTTAATTTTCAGATTTAAATACGACTATTAATTTGAATCATTTGACTTCAGTAAAGCTTTGAGTTTTCTACATCGAGGCAGATATTGGTTTATATTGTCATCTGTAAACAACAAAGTAACGCCGGAGGTGGCAGTCGTGTTTCTCACGTCTGTTGTAACAATTTAATTTTGAAAGACGAAGAAGAGTGGGGGCGGAAGCGTCATGAACTTGCTACACGGAAAACGAATGCTGAAACACCGCCCGTTACACCTAACAATTTAGTAGTTTTTGCTCATATACCGTAAGAGTTGCCAATACGTTCTCAGACGTTTGCACTCCCGGGTTTTGCGCAAGAGTTTGCTACTCTCGGCAGCTTACCAACGTTAGCCTTTAGCTTATCTGCACGTAAACAATGGACTAAACACGAGCCATACCGAAAGCGCAATCCAAAAATAAACTCAACTGTCACTTCGGTATAAACGAGGTGAGCATTTTTTTTTTCTGCCTGCATCGACAGCTTTCTAGTTTCTCCTGTGTTGTTCGGCCCAGAGGATCATTTTCTGTCTGTTTTTTTGCGCTGTACTTTAAGATGATTTCGACAACGTGTTGTTGTTGTCTTGCTCACCAGATGGAGTCACTCAACACATTTGAATCAGAGATGGAGGCTGATGGGCAGGGGAGCTATTCTCTGTTTCCATCACTGGATAGCATTGCTGGTTTGTCTGGGACGGCCGACACATTGGAAAGGTTTGTTGTCATTGACATGTACCCACGGGCCACAACATTAGGTACACTTGTAGAGTAACGATCTTTCTTTCAGCAAGTGAGTTTTATTTAAAAGTCAAGTGTGAAGTAAACTTTGTCAACCATCTTTTGAGTAATATGTAATGTTAAAACTAGTTGTTGTTGTTGTTTCTTCCTTTAACGCAACCCACCCAGGTTCATAGTCATCGCAATGTGCTTAACAACGAACATGCTTTTCTTCGGCAATCTCCGGTGAATGACGTCATTTGCAGAATGCCAGTCAGCCATAATAATGCATTGTAATGCGGGCGTGCGACAGCCTATAAAAGCTGTACCTGAAACTAGCCAGCCAGTCGTTTTTGAAAGGCCACATTTTTTTTATTCCCCTTCCATGTGTTTTTTATGCGGAAGTTTTTTCCTGTTGTCTTTATAAATTAGACCAATCTAAATTCTAATGTTGTTTTCACTGTGTATTTAAATACACCTATGAATTTTAGTGCGTATAAGAGAAGTAATCCTATGAATGAAATCACAACAAGGAGGGCTGTGGGGTTTAAAATCAGGGAATATGGTTAATATTTGTCAACTGTGGGCATGTGAATCCCTTTGAGACTTTTCTGTGATTAAGGACCATATGGATACATAGATTTGACTTGCCTTGACTTAGCATTTTACCTTTACAGTGAACCGCCCAGTGAAATCGCAGAGAAGCCAAACCTGACCTGGCTTGATGCTGCTCAGGTTCGTCTTTTTATTATGGTTAATAAACTAAGGTCAACAAACTTTGACGGTTTCTTTATTTTGCACGCTACACGTAGATTGTTTTGGAAGAAGCAGGACATCCCATGCACATAAAGGAGATCAAGCAGAGAATCATCGACCGGGGGCTTGTGCAGTCCAAGTATGGCTAATTACTGCATTTTGTTTTACCGCCATATACATCAATTGCTACCTATAATTACGATTCAGGTTGTTGTATAAATTGCGCATTCTCACACTTTGCTCTGTTGGCCAGTGCAAAGTCAAGTCTGGAAGCCGTCATGTATCGCGAGGTAAGCAAGACTTCACACTTGTCGTACATTCACCCTTTCTGTTCAGCTGAAGCGCCACATTCTTCATTTTGAGTTAATTTAGTGTAGCTCGCATCCGTTCACATCGCCATAGACATCCGAACTGGGGTTAGATATAGAAAGTGCAGGCAACCTTCGGGTTGAGCTGCACAAGCAAGTTGTTGGTAAACCGAACGCCTGACGTGGCTCGTCCAGCCTGGATGTGTCCGCCTCAGTCTCACGCTATATTTCAGACACAAAAAGGCAGCAGGAGATTCAAGAGGATTGAAAACAGAAACGGAGTCTTTGCAATGCTGGTGAGTTGAACGGGGGCAGAACTGCAATACTGACACTACATTCAAATGTCATCGAATATTGCAAATATTGATGTACCGGTAATTATTTCAATGCTTTTAGTTCTTTTGTGGAAGATTCTATACTACACTATACTCGCACTTGTGATCCCCAGTCAAAATAATTTTGTGTCACATTCCTTTTGTGTGTGTGTGTGTGTGTGTGTGTGCGCGCGCACATGGCATCAGTTATTATTTTACCATTCCCATTGTGGTTTGGCACCGCAAGAGCCTCCTGGTGATCGTTGTCTTCTCCCTTAGACAGATGCCGAGCGGCATCAGGCTCTGAAGACCTTCAGCGCTCAGGCCTTCCTCGGCACATCGCAACAGAACATCGTCTCGGCGTCGGGATCCGGGGGAGCCGCGGCCGCCGCCGCCGCCACAGGCGCCATCGCCGCCGCCCCCTTTCCGCCCGCCGCCGTTTCCTCGGAGAACAAAGCAAAGATGAGGAGAGGAGCACGGAAAAAAATGAACGAAAAGTACCGGCTGAAGTACCTTCGACTACGCAAAGCAGCGCGCGCCATGATATTTGTGAGTAAGCAAAGTCTTCGGGAGAGTTATTATTACCGTATTTTCCGCACTATAGGGCGCACCAAAAAGTCAAAAATGTTCTTAAAAGCTCACCGAGCGCCTTAAAATCCGGTGCGTCTTTTGTATGGTCATTACGGTAATACGTCGACTGCAAGATGGCTCCTTCCTGGAGACATGCTACCAATGTTATAACTTGCTGTTGGTTCAGTGAACTGTGTCGCTGCTTTATTAAATTAGTTTGTGTTGCAGCTCCGAAAAAAGGAAAGCTGCGGTGTTATTTTTTTAAAACAGTCTCAACAAATACAGGTACGTCTTTGTCTGTCTCCGTGCTTTCTTACGTTTGACTCGAGGCGTTCAAGACCGCCACCGAAAAACGTAAACTAACGATTACTTCAATGAAACTGCAAAAATTGAAAATAATACATCAAAACTGAAAATCAAGCGAGGAAATCACAATATATAAATTCTATTTATATATTGTGATTTCCTCGCTTGATTTTCTTCGTGCTTTCATTGAAGTAAGAATTAATTTACCTTTTCCGGAGGCGGCCATGAACGCCTCTCGAGTGGAACGGAGGAGAAGGCACGGAGACCGACGAAGACGTACAGTACCTGTATTTGTTCAGACTGAAAACTATGAATAAAGTCTGCGTTTTAAAAAAAATAAAACCACAACCACAGCTCTCATTTTTTCAACAAACACAGGTGCGTCTTTGATGCATTATTTTCAATTTTCGTAGTTTCATTTAAGGACAGTAATAGTTAATTTACATTTTTCAGAGGCGTTCATGACCGCCTCTCAAGTTGAACGGACGCCTCTCGAGTTGAATGGAAGGAGTGTAGCACCATCTAGTGGACACATTGTAGATTGCGCCTTTTAGTCCGGAGCGTCTATTATATAAATCAAATTGACAAAATAGCCATTCAGTGAAGGTGCGCCTCATAATCCAGTGCGTCTTTTCGTGCGGAAAATACGGTACCGTATTTTTAATTTTTTTTTTTTAACCTTTGTGGTTGAACACAATCTGTTTGGTCCAAAGGAAAACGTGGAAACAGAAATCAGTCGGCATCAAAAACATTCTTCACCATCAGTAACTGTAAAGCGCCTTTTCTTGTAAGTAACATTTGTCATTGACTCACAGGAAAATGCAGCTTTGCATGATGAAGTTGCCCATTTGGAAGAGAAGTTTTTGAGAGCAAAGGAAGAGCGCCAGTAAGTCAATACACAGAAATGTCTTGTCTTCATCAGGAATTCATTTATTTGCCCATTTTTATTGTTTCAATGTTCGATCGATGGCCATCTTCCAAATCTGTCGGAAGAGCACGGCCCAACTTTTGCAAATCTCTCTTCCAAATGTCCAGAATGTTGCTGTTGCACTACCAGTCTCTGTCGGAGGGAGACTTCCTGCCCACGCCCAGCTCGACCGCTCATCCCGCCGCGCCGCCTCCCGCGACGAGCTGCAGCCCCGCAGGACCGCCCGGCCTGTGCGGGACGCACCTCCTCGCATCGACAGTGGACGAGGGGCAGCTGAAGAAACCCAAGAAGGAACGCAAAGAGCGAGGCAGAGAGAATGGAAAGGATGAGCGTGAGTGCTCTCTTCAAGTGTTCCGGTGACCGCATCCTTGTCAGAACGTTGACGTGACTCCAATTATTTTAAGTTCCAAAGAAGATGACCAAGAAGAGAAAACTGGCTGATGGTTCCCGGAAGCTGGTGCAACCCATCCCACTCGACTCCTGCGGCCGCCCCGTCTTCCCCATCGTGCTGGGCGGCCTAACGCTGTACAGCTTGGGCGAGGTGGGTGAAGTCACGCTTAGACCGGCCGACCGGCGTGTCCGCAGGAGCAAACCTTTCCCGACTCCCCCCCAGATTATCACGGATCGAATGTTTTTCCACGATGAATGCGCCATCTACCCGGTGGGCTTCTGCAGCACGCGGGTCTTTGCCAGCATGAAAAACCCTGAGCTGCAGTGCCTCTACACCTGCCAAATCAAAGATGGAGGAAGTGGCCCGCAGGTAATCATAAACACGAAAGCGTGTGCTGGTTGTGGGGATGATGTCGTCGTGCCAATGCCAATGAGTTTGGAGGTTCCATCATTCATATGTATTAATTTTTGGTTTGTTTGTTGAACCTAAAAACATATACAGTCATAAATTGACAGAAAGTAAGGTCAGTAAAATTGTAAAAGGAAAGAGAAATCAGTCATCATACAACACAATTGTTATGTTCAAACGAGTAGGAAGAAGTAAAAAAACGTATCTAGTCCTACCCCAAGTTATGTACTTATATATACATAGATCATTTTTATATCACTCAGAAAAGAAAGAAGAAAGAAGTCTCCATAAATAAATGAATAGAAATAAAAATACTCATGCTTTTACCCTTGACCGTGATATTTTTACTAATTATGGTTTGTATCGGGATTTTATACATACACACCCTGGTACTCTTATGTCAATTTTCTTGTATTCATAATGGATATTGCAGTATTTTTCTCTATTTATCAACTTAATTCTGATTTATTATTATATTTAAATCAGAATTAAGTTGATAAATGTATCAACTTAATTCAGATTTATTATATTTAAGTTATTTATCAACTTAATTCTGATTTATTATATTTAAATCAGAATTAAGTTGATAAATAGAGAAAGATACTGCAATATCCATCTCATATCTTTTCTGAGTGATATAAAAATGATCTATTTATATGTAAATACTGTACATAACTTGGGGTAGGACTAGATAACCTTTTTACTTCTTCCTACTCATTTGAACATAATAATTGTGTTGTATGATGACTGATTTCTCTGTCCTTTTACAATTTTACTTGCCTTACTTTCTGTCAATTTATTACTGTATATGTTTTTAGGTTCAACAAACAAACCAAAGATGAATACATATGAATGATGGAACCTCTTTTGACTTTTGTATTGCATTTTCCTTCCTGTTTGTCACGGCACAGTTTGAGATCGTCCCCGAAGATGATCCCCAGAATGCCATCGTGGCCTCCTCTGCCCTGACTTGCCACTCCAACTTGCTCAAAGCCATCGCGTCAGTCAGGTACTAAACTGCGCAATCGTTAGAACCAAAAAGCTACAAAATACACGCAGACTTGCTTTGAATGCTCTCTGAGATGAAGTCTCACCAGATTTGTCTGTGACATCAAAAAGTCTGGTTTATTTCATGTTTACATCCAAAAAGGCTTTGACGGTGAACCGTATCACTTTTTTTCTTCTCAGTTCCAAAGCTGTTGCCCCAATCGTGCCATCCGGAGCCGATTTCTTTGGCTTCTCTCATCCCACCGTCCAGAATCTCATCCAGAGTTGTCCTGGAGCGCGCAAGTGTCACAAGTAGGTTTGCTCTCATTTATTTATTTTTTTTGTTCTCGCATCACGTATATGCTTTCAGTTTTGCTGTCTCCTATGTCCTCACAGCTACCGATGGATACGGTTCGAAGTGTGTCGCCCGGGCGATGGCCAGAAACCTCACAGCCTGTCGGAGGATGACGCCTCCATCAACTTTGAAGCCTATCAGCAACACCGGCGCTTTAGCGACAAGCCGGAGCAAATCTCAGGTTTGGTTGCCAATGGTTGATTTGACAGTAAAGGGACCACTCCCATTTTTAACACTTTAGATTAGTCACTAATTATGAAAGTAACAGACGCCATGGGGACTGACCAATTGTATCCATTTGTGAAAAAGTATCAAATTAACCAAATTTGCACATCGGATGTTTGGGTCCAATGGCACTGAAAATATGCATTTCTTTCATTGATGTTTTTTTTTTTTTTTTTGAGGGGGGGGGCATTGTACTGTACTGCATATGGTCAGCAAAGTGGAGCAGTGTGATGTGTTGTATGTCCTACAAAGAGACAAAAGTTCCGTCTTACTTTCACTCAGACACAATAGAACACACTATTGTTGCAGAACAACACGTTGACTTCCGAGTTCAGTTTGTGCCCTAATTACGCAAGCAAAGAGTGGAATGCAGTCTAAATTTCTCGAACACTCTTCCAACTGAATCATGTCGTCTCGTTCTTTTAGCACAGACACTGCAGTGTTCTGGCACCTCGCACCTGACCGCCACATCCGCGAAGCCGTCAACTGCCTACTTCAGCTCCTGACGTTTCTGTGCCTCAAAACGTCTCGGAGGTCATCAAAGTTGACAAGACAAGGACAACAAATGCAGAACACATCTCATGTCTTTTACACTGTCATTGTCTGCTATCCGGGCCCAAAAACATCCGCAGTCGTTGACTGTACTTTTCCAAATGAAAGCCAGGAGCTCAACATGCATTCAAGATGCTCAAATCTTTTTATTTGTTCAAATTCTATGAATGTGAAACAGTGATTTGTCTGCGAAAGTGTTCATTTAAATAAAAACATCTGGCCTATATACGGTCTCAGGAGCAGAGCAATTACCATATTGGCCCGAATATGAGAAGGCCCTGATTATAAGATGCCCCCCTCTTTTTCAAGACTGAAGTTTGAAAGAAAAAAAAAACTTTTTGAACACCAAACTAATTTTTATACAGAAAATAATTACAGTACATCTGAACATTTAAATATGTAAACTAAAGTGCAATCACATTTGTAAATGGCGGGCTTCTGGTTTTTGAAATGTAAATAACTTCTCAGCTGCCGGTAAACCTGGCCGGTCTTGGACCCACGTTTCTCCAGATTGTCGCTGTTTCTCCATTTTCTGTTCTCTTCTACTTTCTTCTCTTTTCCTTCTTACCGCTTTTTATTTTTATTCTTCATGACTGGGGTCCACTTTGGCCTGGGGAGTCAAGTTCTGCATTCGCTTCAATGATATCTGGCGTCATCTAGCGTCGTGAATGAGTATAACGTCTAAACCCCGAATACAAGACCACCGCCCACTTTTTCAGTCTTATTTCAATGCAAAAAAAACACCGTCTTATATTTGGGCCAATACGGTAGTAACAGTAACAGTAAGAATTTTACACAAACTACAGTTCATCTCAGCAACGCATAATTCATAGAGATTCACAAAAAAAAATCTTTCCAAAAAGAATAGTTATTGGCTTGATAGCGATTGAAAATGAAAGGGGGCGCAGGTAATGCAGTGTTTGCGCCGTAAACGGGGCATGCTTTAAAATCACACGGCCAGTCTTTCCACGCGTATCGCAGAGCTGCGACTTCAGCCGTGGCTTGACAGAAGCTGGCTGCTAGCTGGACGGTGGTGGCAGCCCACTGGATGATGGGAGCTGGAACCCAGAGGGACTTGGGCCCGCATGGACTCTGTGACTGTGAGCAGCAGATCTTGGGAGGGAGGAGAGGCGGAATATATTTTTAGAGATAATTCACTTGAGCTAATTGATCAAAATACCGATAGTCACACACACACACACACACACACACACACCATGATGAGCAACAGTCATAATAACATGAACGAAACAGAACAAATAGATACAAGAGTTTGTGAAAAGGAAAATCACTGCCTGGGCACCCGAATTGGGATTCACTTGCTGGAAGCTGTTGCAGGTTTTACAAGCAGCGAGGTCAGTACAAGCCGCCCACTGTCAGTGTTTATTACCTCAAAGACGTCTTGAGATGACTTGACAGCGACAGCTTGATCGTAGGTGATTTTGACATGCATCGGAGTGTACAGGATTTGTTTCGGGAAAGGGCCAAGGAAGGCCACATCCTTCTCATTGTAGGCCACCGCTCGTGCTCCAAGTGTCAGTCTGTATGCTACGTCCTGCTTGTCACGAGGGTGGATGCTGCACATGTACACAGTCACATCACGTCACGTCACCCGTGGAGGAGACAGTTCGGTGGGTTCAGTTTATGTTTCAAAAAATGCCATTTGGACCATAAAAAAAAGGGGTCGGGATATACAGTCAAACCTCGCATATGGTACTTAATCCATTCCAGAAGATTGTTTGAAAACCAGACTTGTTCGAAAACCGAAACCATGTTTCCCATTGGAATCAATGTAAATTTTTTTAATCTGTTCAAAGTCAAGAAAACTTTTTTAAAACCTTTTTTTTTTTTACAATTTCACACCATAAACTGTGCAAATGTAATAGGAGAGCAGGTAATATGTAAAATACTGTACAAATTGTAATATGTTTTATTTTCACCAATTTTAACATCAACATAGTAACAAAAATTGAAGGAACATCTCTATCTGTTGTGGGGCCTGTGCCTATCCCAGCTGTCATCAGGCAGTAGGCGGGGCATTTCGGCATCCCGAACTCCTTCGCCAACACAGACACGCGCACCCCTGACTCATATTTCATGATCAAATCTTTCTTAAATTCTATAGTTTTGCGCACTATTTTCCTCTTTTCTTCACCAGGTTTACCACTTCCACTTGCTTTCTTTGGTGCCATGAATAGAGGCTGATACACGATGCAAAAATACCAGTCCGATATTACGTAGTTCTCACCAAACACGTCTGCTTTTTAAGAAAAAAATCTTTTTTGAACAATACAAACTTGTCTGCTCACAATGGACGCTACACAGGAAGCGAAGCCGAGAGGAGTGAAGTGACGCATTCTGCAACTGCTCTCAGTTAGTTCGAGAACCGAAATTTGTTCGTCATCCGAGGCATAAAAACCTCAAAATTTTTGTTCGAAAACCGAATTGTACGAGAACCGAGACGTTCGAAAACCGAGGTTTGCCTGTACTGTATGTTCGAAGTCGACCGGTATTTATTTTTGTCGGACAGTTCAAGAAGTGAAACGGAGTGAACTATTCCATGAGTGTCAAGACATTAGAATATGACATGCATGAAGGAAACCGGAATCATTTTCATATCAAAACTAGGGAGCAATTTGGCTTTTTGAAAATGATTACAGTCTGAGAAGCGGTCAATACACTTCACAGATGTGTACAGATACTTCTTTGTTGCTCCTTTTCAGCCGCTAACCAAGCTTTCTGGGTTGTATACCTCTGGTACAGCAATGATGTTGTCCCACAATTTTTTTCCCCCACCACCGTGTATGTCTGTCTGGTTGTGCTATTTGCTTGCATGACATAGAGGAGCAACTCGACGTGCTTACTTGTGTGAGTGGTAGCTAGCTGTGTTGAGTATTCAAGTTAAAAAAAAAAAAAGTACTGTACAAGCATATCCAAATTGGTCAATCAAACGAGGGTCCTGCCCTTCACTATCTCTGATTCGCTGAGACCATCGTGTAACCTCTCTGATTGTAATTTTTTTCCCCCTTGCACTATTGTGAATTCACGGTGCGTGGGCACCTGAGAGGCCCGCATGAAGCTGAAATTCCAAGAATTTGGGCCATTTTAAACTCAACGGGGTGCCTTCAAATGAACAATTCTCAACAAAAAAAAAATTAATTTGATCATTTATTCGTCATCAATTCATCATTGCTTGCCTATTTCACAATGTGTGAGTCACTTATACAAGTATACCGTTTTCTTACCTGCCGTACGGTGAGGTCTCATCTGGTAAATCCAAAGCCACGGCCATGAAGGTCCTTTGCAGACGGGAGTTGGGAACAAAGCCTTTGTCGGCTGTCTGGTGCCAGCGGATGTTTGGAAAGCCGTCATCCTTGGAGCCTTTTATGCTGGTGGACAGCTGCATCGGGGAGATGTTGATTTTTGTCTCAAAGGCACTTGAAAAGAATTTGACAATGGTGCATCTGGCCAAAGAAACCGCTCACTGGTTAAAGACTAAAAATAATAGGCTCTCACTAACGAGTGTTTTAATAATCAACTATTATGTCAATTATTTTGGGGATGAATTGATGAATCGGATTTCAAAAGAACTTTCATTTCTATCCCTTGATTTAAAAACAGGACATCATTTCAAATTGACAGGTAAAAAAACAAATACAAGCAAATGATGTTTCAGGGAGTGGTTTGGCCCATAACATGTCAGAAAGCAGGCAAAAATGGTGATCGTTGCTTTCCAGTGTAAAAGCTGACCTTTGCACAAGTTGTTTTTATTCAAAGTCAAGATAACCACTCTGCTTTCATGGAGGACTGCGGAAATCTGAGAACATTTACCGTTTCACTCCAAGGGTTTGGACAATGTTGAATTAAAACGGGTCTCTAAACCAGCGGACCCCCTAACCTTTTTTGCCCCACGGACCAGTTTAGTGTCAGACAATATTTTCATGGTGAAATACAGTCAAACCTCGGTTTTCGTCCATAATCCGTTCCAGAAGGCTGTTCGAAAATCGGAATTGTTCGAAAACCGAAACCACGCTCCTTTCATTCATTCATCTTCCGAACCGCTTTATCCTCACTAGGGTCGCAGGGGGTCCTGGAGCCCATCCCAGCTGTCTTCGGGCAGTAGGCGGGGGACACCCCAAATTGGTTGCCAGCCAATCGCAGGGCACACAGAGACAAACAACCATTCGCGCTCACACTCACACCTAGGGACAATTTAGAGTGACCAATCAGCCTGCCATGCATGTTTTTTCGAATGTGGGAGGAAACCGGAGCACCCGGAGAAAACCCACGCAGGCCCGGAGAACATGCGAACTCCACACAGGGAGGCCGGAGCTGGAATCGAACCCGGTACCTCTGCACTGTGAAGCCGATGTGCTAACCCCTGCATACCGGGCCGCCCAACCACGCTCCTTTTAAAATAAAAATGTTTACTGAACACGTCTGCTCACAATGGAAAGCAACACGAGGAAGCGTCACTTCCTCGTGTAAGGAAGGCGAGAAGAGTCGAATGGTGCATTCAAGCTCAGTTTGTTCGAGAAACGACATTCGAGGTATAAAAAAACTCAAATTTTTTGGTCGAAAACCGAATTGGACGAGAACCGAGACGTTCGAAAATCGAGGTTTGACTGTATAACAAAATAATATGATAAAACCTGCATGAAAAGTGTGATATTTTCGTAACATACTAATAAACACAAATCACGACAGAGGAACATCCTATCTGGCCGCAACGCTCTGTGGTCACTATGGTAACATTTAAACGTGCCTTCAAAATAAGATACCCCATTTTAGCGAGAAGCGCGCCTTGACCTGCGTCACGAGTGACATACTGTCGACGGATGTAACAGAGGAATTGGTAATTTTTCAAAATGAAACATATTTCAGAGTCCGAAATCAGTCAAACGGAAGCAATGTAAGTTATTTATTCTTCCGTCCGTCCGTCCGTCCCGATAGCAAATGACTCACGGACTGGTACCGGTGCGCGGCCCGGGGGTTGTGGACCACTGCTCTAAACAATTAATCATTGCATTTCTGAAGAATAAAACATTGCTCATAAAAATACCTGGACAAATCCAAAGGGAAAGTCCATAGCAGTTTGCCCACCAGAGCCCAGGTGAAATGCCATCCTCCAATCATCAACCATGGCAGGGAAAGAACAGTTGTACTTGTTTTGATGAATATGAGCATTTTTTTCACCTAAAAAAACAAAACAATAAAATAAAAATAATAAAGTGAGGCATTTCTATCTATGCGTTGCATAGGTTCAAATCTACAGGTATTGAATAGGTTCCGATTGTGCACATTACCTTGGTACCACAGAGCTCCTTTGAGTGTCATGTTAAGCAGTGGGTGGATCATCGCATTCCACAGGACAGAGTTTTCAGTTGGCGAGCTGAGGACAAACGATTTTGAGAAGGTTTTAGAGCAATGGTCCCCCGCAGCCTTTATTCTGCCACAGACTGGCAACCATCAGTCAAATGGGTGGGCGCTGGATGGACCTTCTTTGTAGACCTACTTTTTATTCCGGTCCAGTCCACATTGCTGAAGCGCTCTTGAAGATGACCAGGCTTCGACGGGCGTGCCCCCCCAACAGGACTCCACCAGTCCTATTGGGTACTTCAGTTTCTCGTACATGTAACGTCCAAAGAGCCAACACACGGCAGAGAACCGCGACACACGACCTGGAAACACGCTGCATTCTCAAAAGCGGTCGTTGGATCATAAGACGGAGAAACAAACCACTTGCTTACTTGCGTCCGGGACAGACCATGGAAGCTTCACTTCAATCAGATCGGTCAGCTCGGTGTTACTCTCCTTCGAGGCAACCATAAAAGGCCTCACGTGAGGATATTTGGATGCTAGAGCGAGTTCTTCAGATGCATTGAAAATCTACCGGGTTAACAAAAACAAAACAACAACATTAAAAAAAATAAAAATAATAATCCAAATTTCAAATCTCTTGACCAGTCAGTCATGTATGAATTTTCTATGCGTTTTGCTGACCATAAATGTTTCAAAGTACATGTTGCTCTGGCCACCACAAAGCCAAATGTCGCCGAACAGGACATCCGTCAGAGTGGCCGAACTGTTCTGAAGAGTTGCAGTCACATTGTAGGGGCCCCCAGCCTCGATGGGGTCCAGGGTGACTCGCCAGGTGCCTGCACAGACAGCAACATTTAGTGATGAATTTGAACCAGATTATGCCTCCCAAAAAATATTTTCCAAGAAAAACTGGAGTTCGGCTCCAAATATAAATACATTTGAAAGAATCTGCATCTTGATGCATCTGACATGATCAGGTTTGACCTCTCCTTTTTTTTTTCAATAATAGCCCTGTGCATGTTTGTATAAAACCTCACGCTCGTCTACATTTACCGTTCTCCACAGTGACGGGTGAGCTGTTGTATTCCATTGGTCCTGACAAGTAGACGGTGACTTGGGCACCTTCAGGCTTGCCATAACCCCACAGAATCGCTCTCTCCGGAGACTTTTGCAGCACCATGTGGTTGCCATAGTAGGAGGCAAAGCCAAAGGGCATCACATCTAGGCACACAGACACACGCGTTCTCTTGAAATAAAGACTTACATGTTAATCTATACAACCTTGGCACATACTATATATAAACTCACTGATTCCTCACTATTAAATGGGTTGGAAGAAAAAAAAAAAAAAAAAAAAAGACCGTAAATGAGAATTGTTCAAGTAACAGTATCATAATACAAACGGTAGTTAGCATATATGTAAAGTAGCAGACACAGACGTTATTTTAATGTTGTTATATTATATGTAACCAGGTGAACCATAAAGACTTTTGTAATGACTTGCATATGAAGATAGTCACTGAACTGTGTATGCCACTCGTACCAACTTGAGATACCCATGATCGTCTGTAACCCTGGCGATATTCAGAGCAAAATATCGTGGTTTGGAGTTTTGAAATCTGTCGCTCGTGAGTCGTGTGAACAGCTGTCCAGCATCAGTGTTACAAGATGTAAATGTGTGATTTTTGACTGTGGAATTACATGAACTGTGGTCTCTGTTCTTTAGAGGGGAGATCATTTGTGTTTTTCCACGTGTCGAAAGTGTCGAGTAAGTGTGTCCTCTCAACACATTGGATTGTAATGATTAGTCGGTCTGCGTTTTTAAGTTTCATGGAATGTTGTGTTTTGGAAAAAAATATTTTTATTTCTCTTTCCCTATCAAGCACGTCACTGCTGTTGTCTATTATGGAGTAATTGTCTTTAATCTGTTATATAATTTTCTTTGATCTCTTAGATCCCTTTTCGAACTCTCTTAAAATTCAGTTAACATCTCAGTCTTTCTTCTTAATGCTGTACACATAAAAATGATTTTGTGTTCAGTCCAGTCTTTCCAAAGCCCCGGCTACATATAGGCTTGTTCTCGCATTTACGACAGTGACTTAAACTATTTAAGAATTGGTTTTTTCCGGTTTCGACAGCGATACATCAAAAGATTTGTCAAAGTAATTTGCCCGGGTTTACCTAAAAAAAAAAAAAAAACTAACAAACAAACAACGTGTTAGTTGTACACATTTTAATCATGTGGAACCGAAATTAAAATACTTTTTTCGACAGTGCAGTTGTCATGCTCCCCTTTACTTTCCCTTGGATCTCAGGGCAGGGGCGGTTGACGACACCTGCTGTTGTACAAAGTGCGGATTCACTCGTAAATTAACTTCGGCGAACTACGAGACGACCGCCACCAACAAGTTAACCTCGCTCATCTTTACACTTTAACGACGAAGACCCGAAACGGAAAAAGTGGTTTTACTCACCGCGGCGTTGAAAGGCTAAAACCACAGTGTGCAACGCATAAAAGAGCAAACCCGAAGCAATGAGTCGGTAAGCCCACAACCGAAATGCGAGTTTAGGAAAATGTCTCAACATTCTTGCACATGATTCGTTCCAACTTCTTCTGACGGTCCACAATGGAAAACGGTGACATGCGCAAAAAGTGAAAACGACAGACAAAGGTGATTAGTAATGATTACGCTTCCTGATTGATACGTAGAAATGCGCATACCTCCACCGTCCCGGAACTGCGGTCAAACCAGCCTCCACTCGCAATATCGAAGTCACGTGAGCCGCCACTGCTATTGTCAATACTGTGCATTACGGTAATCTGCCGCTAACGAGCAGCGTTGGTTACCTTCACAATAAAAGCGTCTCCACTAATGCATAAACGTCATTTGTTTGGGTTGAAAGAAATGAATAAAAATATCAAATAAAGTATTTCTTGGCTGTCAGCTAACAATACGCTCACCCCGGAAGAACAAGAACTCTCAGAAAAGCACAAAAAAGCATTCTCAAGTGGAGATAGAAAATAAAGTCAATGGTAATTCTACATCAATTTCACCTGATATTAATTGAGTTTTCAGTATCCCGTGAGGGCTGTAGGTCTGGGGGTAACTACAGCACTACGGCTATCCAACGCGGCCACTCTCGTCCGGATCTGATGTCGCATTTGGTAATAAAAGGCCTCTGAAAAATGAAAATATCACCTGGGTTCTGACATGTTGACATTTTCGACCGTTTTGAAAAAATTCCTAAAAATTAAGTTTTCGTTATCCCGTGAGGGCTGCAGGTCTGGGGGTAACTACCGCACTCCGGCTATCCAACGCGACCACTCTCGTCCAAATCTGATGTCGCATTTTGAAATAAAAGGCCTCTGAAATGTGGCAAGATGACCCTATTTCTGATCCGTTTTATCCTCACAAGGGTTGCGGGGGGTGCTGGAGCCCATCCCAGCTGTCTTCGGGTAGTAGGCGGGGGACACCCTGAACCGGTTGCCAGCCAATCGCAGGGCACACACAGGCGAACAACCATCCACGCCCACACTCACACCTAGGGACAACTTAGAGTGTTCAATCAGCCTGCCATGCATGTTTTTGGAATGTGGGAGGAAACCAGAGCACCCGGTGAAAACCCACACAGGCCCGGGGAGAACATGCAAACTCCACACAGTGTGTGTGTGTGTGTGTGTGTGTGTGTGTGTGTGTGTGAGAGATACGGCCAGACTGTATCTTTTTCTGTATCATCTTCTCAATCCAAATGTTTCCTGCCTTTCAGCCCAGACCCTTGTGAGGATAAAACGGATCAGAAATAGGGTCATCTTGCCACATTTCAGAGGCCTTTTATTTCAAAATGCAACATCAGATTTGGACGAGAGTGGTCGCGTTGGATAGCCGGAGTGCGGTAGTTACCCCCAGACGGGGTGAGCGTATTGTTAGCTGACAGCCAAGAAATACTTTATTTGATATTTTTATTCATTTCTTTCAACCCAAACAAATGACGTTTATGCATTAGTGGAGACGCTTTTATTGTGAAGGTAACCAACGCCGCTCGTTAGCGGCAGATTACCGTAATGCACAGTATTGACAATAGCAGTGGCGGCTCACGTGACTTCGCTATTGCGAGTGGAGGCTGGCTTGACCGCTATTGCGAGTGGAGGCTGGCTTGACCGCAGTTTCCCGGACATACTGGCACAGGCGAGGCGGAGTCAAAGTCAGTCCACAGGGGTTGCTCAAAATGCCGTTGGACGAAATTGGGATTCTTGTCAAAAGTTGAGATGGACTTGATTTCAACAAATGCACATTCATCGTTTTGTACAGAGCGTATTCACGGTTTCATGTGGTGGAGTAGAGTTTAAATTTAAATTCGGAAATATCTTACCATTCACCATGAACAATATTACATATGCTGGATATAAAAGACGTGTAAAATACTCGATGCTCTGATGCATGACTTTCATGTTGTTTATCTTGTTTTATATATACACATTCCAAAATGAAATAACTGCCGTCGCTTTTCTGTTCGCGATTACAGTAATCCCTCGTTTATCGCGGTTAATGGGGACCAAAACCACCCGCGATAAATGAAAATCCCCGAAGTAGCGACCAATTAACATACATATATATATAATAAATGCCACGGGGCCTTTGCGCTTGAGCAGAGCGCACTAACACACACACACACACACACACACACACACACACACACACACACACTAAGGCCTAATAAACGCTGTTCTAATTTCTTCACCGTTCACTTAGTTTGCATGGAAATACCTTGAAGGTAAAGTTGAAAGTCTGCAGTTAAACACATCGTTCTATTTTAGAAGATGGCTGTTCAGTCCAATGCTGGCCTTGGAAAGTCTGTTGCAATAAGGACTCTGGATAAATTGAGGGAACTCAGGCTGCGATTCAATGAGATAATAAATGCCTCAATAACTCATTTACCATACAGCTATAATGATATAAAACATGGAAGAACCTGCTTCTTAAATGGATCGTACCACATATGATTTGGGTGACAAAGTGTTTTCTCTCCTGAGTATGTGATTGTCTGCTCTATGAACTGACACTTGACCTTATTTCCTTCGTACAGTCGCTGCAAAGCTATGCCTTTGACGGTGCAGTGATAAAAGTAACATTGCAATCATTTATGTCACCTCCAAATGTGTTGATTTATTTATCACGCCCCTCCAGACAACATAGAACAAACGTGACGGTGCATTTCAATATAATCACTTCAGTTCAGAAAGCCAGCGCGAATTAGATAGGAGAAATAGGATTGGAAAATAGCGACGGGCTCCTCGAGTGATCAGTGGAATGGGCTCTGGGCCGTTCCATCAAATTTTGCAGCTAATTTAATGCGCTGCGGTGACAGATGCAGATATGTTTGTGGCGCCACGCGTGAACCAAGATTAATGGCCGCTGTCGAGACCCTCGTAGGTCCTTTGATGCAACATCCGTCATGTGATGAATCTCTCGCATTAGCGCCTCCCTTTAAGAGAGTCAGTGGTTATTACGCGCAAGAGAGCAGGTGGAGCGTCACCTCTACTGCTGACATTGTTCCTCCTCTCCCAGTAGGAGTAATCATGCCAAAACCAGATAAGAATGAGAGATCATGCTATGTTTTGTACAGTGAGACTCTTCTACAATGAAACCTACATGGGCGAAAATACCCCCCTAGTGTGAAAAGATTTTCATGCATTAAAGCCATTCCCACTTTTTTGCTCCCCCTACAACAAAAAGTCCCCCTGTTCCGTTATACGAAATCTTTTTCGCAACGAGATTCACGACAACGAAAACGGGCCTTCCGTAAAAGTCTAATCCAACCTCAGCATGCCACAGTGACCTCTGCTGCTTCGTTCGGAAACGGCAACAGCAACCACCACACTGGTTTACACATGCGCAGTAGTGCAGGAAGTACAGGTATTTGTTTCAGACGCAGCACAAATGGACCTTTGCAGACCAAGGAGTTAAGAAAAGAAAAGCTTTAACGCTTGAAGAGAGGATAAAGGTAATAAAAATGAAAGCTGGAGGAAGCAAAATACAGTCAAAGACATGATGCAATAAATTGATGTAAGTGAAAGAAAATGCTGATCGTAAACTTCGCAATTACTTTTCCTTTTTTTCTTTCTACGCTGGCTATATGAAGTGTCAAATGAGTGTATGCTCATATTTATGCACTATTGGAATAAAATAATCAGTACACATATACGTTTTTTTTGTGTGTGTTCTTGTTTACGTCTGAGATCAAATTTGCTACAGTGAAAAGTCCCCTGTTGTGAAAAACATGATTTCGTTGAAGAAGAGTTTCACTGTATTTATGAGAACATGCTCAACAGAATCATGCACTTGTACTTTCTGACACATCTAGTAGTGAGTTAAAAATGAAAAGAAATACAATATTAAACAGGCTGCATGGTGGACAAATCGTTAGCAGGTATGTCTCACAGTTCTGAAGTTAAATATTGCTTGAATACATGGTGTAACCAGAATTAAACGCAAGTGTCCGCAATCAGTTGGTGAAGCCAATTACAGCTGAAAACAGCAGTTAGAGAAATCACTGTAATGAACTGAAATTTACACGGTGTGGAAAAAAAATTGCAGTGCTGGCAGGAGAGCTCTTCAGCCTCTGGTCATTATTTCCATTTTATAAATAAATAATTTTATAAATGGATACAGAAAGTGAAATATGACACAAGATTATTCTTTAACTTTCCTTTTCAGGAGCAGTCGTCAGAAATTGAATTGAGCTTAATAAAGAGTAAATGAGTATTCCATTAGTTTGACAGAAAAGTGAATATGTCTTGAAGCAACTCGCACAAATACTACATAGAAGCAGTTTTGTTGCGATACAATTGATACTTCCTATGTTCGTTTCTCTTTTTTTCCAACAAAGATGTGTGATTGAGATCAGGAATCTTCGTTACAACGGAGCCTTCACCAAGGTGACAACTGAATAACAGTTCATCAAGATAGATCGATCAAGAGAGAGACGGTGTTGAGCGAGGGATGAAGAACAAAGTGACGTCATTCACACATCTGACCACTAGAGGGCACTCTCATGACATGGCAGTGCAACCAAAATACGCCTAACGTACAATGCAAGTCTTAATTGCTTACCACATCCATTTTATAAAGAGGTGACATTTAGTTGTTGTACATGTTTTCAAATGGGCTGGATTTGAAACTGTGTGGGTGTGTGTGTGCGCGCGCGTGTGTGTATTTCAAGTGCATTGTTCATTCCACATGAGAATATAAGACAGGGCCATATAATTGCGCTAATATTTTTCTTACAGTTCTATCCAGCTATGGCACACAGTGTGCATAAGTGAGCCAGTGTTCCAGTGTGCTCTGGTGTGTCGTTTTCACTTCACTCCAGAAATGGAATGTCATTCATTTATGCATTGATTGCACTCATGATGAAGGCATATTGAACAGAAGGGTGGCTTTTATGGCAATAATCAAATATTACTTTGGTTCCCAACCCACTGCCATCAACTGACATAAATAGACTTCATGGCAAAGCCTCCATGAATTAAAAAGGCAGTCAACTCCCAGAGTGGTAAAGGTCACACACTGGACGGAATTAGCTGTTTATTATTTATTTATTTTTAAAAAAAACTCTTTTTCCAGTGTTAACACTCAGCTCTGCTACGCCATGTAAAGCTTGGAGGTCATACATATTCCGACTTTATGCAGTTTTTTTCCCCCTCAGCTCGTGAGGCTCGTGGAGTCATTTAGCTTGTCAATCCACCAAATCAATCGAGTCGAGTAAACTAATACATTTTCATAAATTGCTTTCCTCAAACAAGAAGGAAAAAAAAGACTACAAACAGCATATAGTTTCATAAAAATAAATAAATAAATAAATAAACAGCCATTGTGCAATACATTTACAGGCTAAATTATGCATATGGGTGAGAATGAGAGTATGAACAATTGTCGATATGTTCCCTCTGACTGGCTAGCCACCTCTTCCCCAATGTCATCTGGGATCGACTCAGGCATTGGCACGAACAAACGGATGGAAGCCAACCCATCAAAACAAACCTGTCCCCACCAATGACGTGTGCTTGCTGAGAACAGGAAAAGTATTTGGTGAGTCTTCTGTTGACTTGACTTTGGTGCCAAGAGATGTCACTCGCCACATATTTGAACACACAGCTTGGTTACTCTGTAACATGCGCATGGGCTCGGCAACAAAGCACTTACACATACAAAATCAACGCTCCCATAAAAATCGACACAGAGGCTTCTCACAGAGGGGTCGCCAACCTTTTTTTGAACCTGACAGCTCCAGTCTGGATACTAATTGATGGAGAGGGCTACCGGTTTCTTCCACACTTCTAAAACAACGATTTTTTTTCAAATGAACTTTAATGCGATGTATTTTTGACGCTCCCTACTTCTGTTTTTAGGTTGGGGGTTCAAATCGGGGCTCGGGCCTCGGGCCTTCCTCCCTCATTCCCAAAACATGATTTAAAAAGTTTATTTATTTATTTATTTTTAGGTAAATTAAAAACAACATTGTCTTTAGGCGTGAATGTGAGTGTTATTATTGGGGTTTGCATGTTCTCCTGCGTGGGTTTTCTCCGGGTATTCCGGTTTCTTCCCACATTCCAAAAACATGCAAGGCAGGCTGATTGACCACTCCAAATTGTCCTTAGGTGTGAGTGTGAGCGCAGATGGTTGTTTGTCTGTGTGTGCCCCGCGATTGGCTGGCAACCGGATCAGGGTGTCCCCCACCTACTGCCCGTAGACAGCTGGGATAGGCTCCAGCACCCCCCCCGTGACCCTTGTGGAGGACAAAGCGGTTCAGAAAATGGATGGATGGATGGACTATCGAAAATAGATGGACGGACCCATTCCTGCTCGACTTAACCTCAACCAAAATTGTCTTTTACAATGTAAACGAATTGCATGAATATGGAAGATCTGAATCGGATGTAGTCAAAGAATGGACGCGATGGCGGGGCAGTGCACAACTCACTGAGCCATGGCTGTCTTTCAAAGTCCTTGAAATGAAACAGCGTAGAAGCGCGGTGCGGGGGCATATTGCGCAGGCGAAGTGAAAGCTTGTCTCCTTTTATTTCACCAGCTCTACCTGCACACACTCTCTATTCGACCCTCTCCTCTTTGAGGAGAGAAGAAGAAGAAGAAGAAAAAGCCTCGCTAAAAGCTTCATCTTCAAGACTTTTTCAACTCTTTCTTTTTTTTTTTTCTTTTCTTACAGATCTTTTTCATATATTCATGACACATATGAGTGAATCTTTTCTCATCATTAACTCTTAAGTACTGATCCTGCTCATTTAAAAATAGAAAGGCCTTTGCACACGTTTTCAAACATTTTTGGTTTTATTATATATATATATATATAGGCGGCCCGGTAGTCCAGTGGTTACGTCGGCTTCACAGTGCAGAGGTAGATCCCAAAGGTTTCCTCCCGCATTTGCATGGCAGGCTCGTTGGGCACTCTAAATTGTCCCAGGTGTGAGTGTGGGCGTGGATGGTTGTTCGTCTCTGTGTGCCCTGCATTTTTCAGGGTGTCCCCCGCCTTGCCCGAAGATGGCTGGGATAGGCTCCAGCACCCCCCGCGACCCTAGTGAGGATTAGCGGTTATGGATATGGATGGATATATATATATATATATATATATATATGTATTTCCTTTCAAGTAAAGTAATATGCTGACCACTGACCACCCTTGCAGTCTCTATTTACCAATCGCCACTGATCTAAATGTGCTCAAAACACTCCAGTACATATGTTTCAAATCATACAAACACAATCTCATTTTTCGGTGTGAACATCGTCGAAACTGTTTTCGTGAGATTGCCACACGCTCAGATGACTTTTTTTCCCCCTGATGTCTCGCAGTGTCATGGTGACAATGCACCTTTAGATTGTCTCGTTGGACATGTATGTTCCACCTGAGCGGTTCTGCTAAGTTCGTTAAATTCGGTGCTTAGCAGGAAGACGGCGATTGACTCCTTCCAGGAAATATGCATCACATGTGGTGCTTAATATTTAAACAGCGCATGTGGATTCAGAGAACAAAACAGCAGTACACCGAGGCAGCATCTTCATATTTTAGCATGTAGGGCGCATTCCCCCAGCATCTTACAGCCTCCGTTTCTGCCATGCAAAGCTTTTTTTTTTTTTTGCATAGCGTCGCACATGCCAACAACATGTCAACTCAAAGTGCTCACATTTGATAGACGGCGTCGGAGCGGTATTCCTCGTTTGTTGTTGTGCTTGTAGATTGCAAAGAGGTCATGCCAAGTAGTTTTATTTGCTACTTGGCAATACTATTTCCTGCAAGGCTGCTTTATTAAGCTTTTTTACATGTGCCGATTTGGTACATTTCTTTAACACGCCTCTGAGAGCGTTATACAAAAATGACATGTACCGTATTTTCCGCACTAAAAGGCGCACCTAAAAGCCTTCCATTTTATTAAAAGCTCACAGTGCGCCTTAAAATCCGATGCGCCTTGTGTATGGTCATTACGGTAATATGTCAACCCCAAAATGGCTCCTTGCTCGAGACATGCTTACAACGCAGAGTTCAAACTTAAGGCGATTGTTTCACAGTTGAACACGGAAATAGAGTAGCGGAAAGAGTTAAACGTTAACGAGTCAATGTTATAACTTGCTGTTGGTTAAGTGAACTGTGTCGCTGCTTTATTAAATACGTTTTACTGACATCTGATCGTTCTGTTGGCATTTTCTGAAGCGTAGCTACATCTAGTGGATGCATTGTAGATTGCATCTTATAACGCTGTGCGTCCAATATATGAAAAAAAAGGACAAAATAGGCCGTTTGTTGAAGGTGAGCCTTATAATCCAGTGCGCCTTTTACTGTGGAAAATACGGTCGAGTATTTTGATCGCGTTCTTGTATTCAATTGTTTTAGTAAATTTTCAACGCTGTGCATTTCTGGCAGTCATGTTGTGGGGATGTGATGAAGTTGTCAGAGTACACCGAGGATGACGTCTGTTCGGAAAAAGAGTAGAGCGGTGCGACGTCGCAGCTGTGACTTTCCACATCACCTCCTTTGACATCAGTGAAAGTGACACTTATATGTTGGTGCATCGTAATCCTATACATCACTGTCTTGGCCGGCAAGTAACAAGGTAATTGACATACACTACGACAGCAAAAGTGGGCAGTGATGATGAATAATACACATTATACACATGTTTTCATTTTCACCCCGAGGTAACAAAGTGAAATTGTATGTGAGGAAAAAAAAAGCAAATGCAGCGTACCAGACATCAATAGTTGGAAATTACTTTTAATGTCCAATATGACAAGGCCAGAGATAAGCAGGTGAGTCGGTATTAGGACGTAGTTCAATCTATCCATCCATTTTCCAATCCGCTTCATCCTCACAAGGGTCGCGCGAGAGGAACCGCTCAAACAATTAATTATGCACTAATCAAAGCAATCCAGAGAAGGCATCCTCCGCTTTTGAAGAGAGGATGACAACGTAGAGAGAAAGTTGCCATCACCTTCAGGAAAGGGCGGCCTTGACAGGAGACAATCAATACAAGACTAACGGTGCAGGGGCAGGGCCCCCGGATGCCTCCCACTATCTCTTTACCTGTTGTTTTTGACAAACGAGCCCCGCTTTGTGAAGCAAGACAATGAAAACAAACACTCCTCAGTCAGTGTTGCGCAGCAACTCTGGAGGGGGAAGCGACAGCGTCCTGAACGAGCTGAGACAAAAAGTGATGAAGCAAAGACAAATGCGTTCACACCTGGAAGGAGGCAGCGTGCGCAGATCAAGAAAATGTCGCTCAGGAAGTGGTGCGTGAGCTAGTCTGAAATTGTGCGGGTGAGTTACAGGATAACATCAGAAAAAAAGCCCCATCGCTAGATACGTCAAACATCTTCATTTCTTTCAAAATTATTTGATGTTTTATCACCCATCCATTTTCTATACCACGTATTCTCATTAGGGTTGCAGGTGAGCTGGAACTGCTCCGAGTTGAGAGACGCGGTACAGCCTGGACTCAGCGACAGCCAATCGAGAGGCACATATGGACAAACAAAGCATTGACATTCACGAACGCACGTGTTTTTTGGAATGTGGGAGTACAGATCAAACAAATCAAAACATCTCCCAGGCATCTGATGGCTTGAGCATCATTTTCGCTGATTGATGGCAAAAACATTCGGAAGCAGGGGAGATGAACGTGAGGGCAGAATATTGTTCTCCGGGTTGTCAGCGGGACGACAAGCGTCCTGCATTTACTCATTTCCTGTCTTCTAATCGCTTCGAAAACAGTCGCCCGCACGCCATCTTGTCTCATTTGTCTCCTTGTCTGTTGTGGCTCTGCACCAGTGGCGTGCGGTGAGGTTCATGGTTGGTGAGGCACTGACTCCTTTCGTGTCAGATTTGCAAATATATAAACCAAAAAGCGTAGCTTATTCAATTGGCTAAACATATTTGCGACATGCAGATATATGGCAAGCAGCACGAGCCAGTTGCATGTATCAACCCAGTTTGTGGTGATTGCGCAATGCTCTGCCTCACCTGCCTCCCCTGACCGCACGTCCCTGCTCTGCACATATTCCCATTCATGTTTTCGGCAAGCATCTACAGTGAAACTCCTCTACAACGAAATCATGTTTGCAGCAAGAAATTTTTCACAACAGGGGGTTTTTCACTGTAGAAAATTTGATCTCAGATGTACACACACACACACACACAAACGTATGTGTACACGTTTTTCTTTATATGGGGGGCAGGAAAGTGGGAATGGTGTTAATGCATGAAGATTTTTTCACACAAGGGGGTATTTTCGCCCATGTGGATTTCGTTGTAGAGGAGTTTCACTGTATTCTTAAAGAATCTATAACACATCCAAACGTAAGAGAGTCAGACGCTAAATCTATTTGATGGTTCAACCACGAGCTAATTTGATTTACAGCAATAAAAAGAAAAAAAGTGAGTCAATTGTTTGTCTCTTAAGCATCTGTGACTGATACCCAGAGGACCAGGAAACATCTCCTACCGTCCAACAACATCATCGCATAATGGACTTTTAATGGGAGCATAATAGCCTTTATGGAGTCATAAATTTACTCTAATTGTTGCCTCGGGCAGCAAGAAAATGCAACAAACTCATATTTGGACACTTGTACAGCTACCGCGACATGCCTGTAGTGTATGTATTTTCAAATGAAACTGAGACTGTCTCATTTGAAAGCCCACCGGGAAGTCAATTCCAATACTAGGCGAGCACATCCTCCGAGATTTTTAATCCTTTCAAATCTGAGGATGTTTGACGTGGCAACAGATGCAAAACGGGTGATTTGGCCTAAACACCAAAACATCCCATAAAGATCCCATTGAGATTAGAATTCATTTCCTGAGGCATCATCTGTCAAGGTTTGTGTGTTTTCATGTTGCTCCCTTTTTTTTTTTTAATGTGAAATTACCGCAATGGGAAATATGATTGAAGAATGTTGTGTCACGAGATTATTTGCCATTTGATGTGGGCCTGGGACAAGAAAGTTGATTCATATTTTATTATGGATGTTATATCCATCCATCCATCCATTTTCCGAACCGCTTGTACAAGCACAACAGACAATGGATGGATGGACTTTTAATATTCAAATGATATTCCGTTTTTTAATCAAATTTGCGCTCGAGCAGATTGCCACTGGAAAACAAATTGAGCCTCATCATTGAGAACGGTTAAAGTAGGGCAGTGGCAATTTTGTATAATAATGAACCGTTCAATTTGACCCTTAAATGCGTTACAATAAATTTCCTTCGAGTGTGTTAGTTCCTCATCCAAAATCAGCAGCGATAGGCGCCGGCTGACTCGTGACTCTAATGAGTATAAATGGGCTAGAAAATGGATGGATCCATTTTATTAACAGTGTTAGAATTTAGTTTTTGGTGTTTTGGTGCATTGTGTTCATTGAGCAATATCATGAAATATAAAGTCATTTGACAGATCCACACAGTTGAATTTACAGGACCTGGTGAGATTAGATGTGGGGAATTGAAATCTGGTGATGAAAGCAGAATGCAGCACAGCACGGTCCTAGAGAGCCGCAGTCCCGCTTGTTTTCGAAGTTCCTTCTCCCTACACCCGATTCAAAAGATCAGCATGATGATCAGGATTTGACAGAGCTTGCCGATGAGCTGTTCATTGGAATCAGGTGTGTATTGAAAGAGGGACATTTCCCAAAAAAAAACAAGCAGGACTGCGGCTCCCGGAGTTCCGAGTCGTCTACCCCCGACATAGATGGCGAGATAGATGGATCCAGTTTTTTTGTTGTTGTTTTTTTTTTTTGGGTGAGAAGAGCGTGTCATTCAAATACACAAGTCGAGATGAAGCTTTTAATCCAAAGCTGTGACGACCATCTGTGCAGCCATCTGGTTAACAGAGGAAAGGATTCTATTTCTTAACTGGCTGCTTTGTTTTCAAAGAAATGCATAAGTGCAAGCGCAAAGACTCATCAAGGCAAAGGAGCTCTTTCACACGGAGGGCGGTTGGAACTTTTCCATTCTGACTAATAGAGGGACTCTTTCTAGACACATTTAGGGTACTGTCTGTCTCCCCCTGTGTTCACTTGTATATAAATTGCTGGAATATTTATTGAATTGAATTGAATTGAATACAACTTTAACCGCGGTGAAGCCTTTCACTCTACCTATTGCACAGTGCGATGTGAAATTGATCTTGTCTTGCGCTCTGTATGCTAAATAGTAAGACACGGAGGTGTCACGGAATTCTGCAAAACACTTTCCTCTTGCTCATTAGCGATGCGCAAATGTCAATTAGTGTGGCTTCAGCGTCCGGATGTGCATCCATGTGCATGATGCACAGCAGCACGACTTCTCCCAGAGGAAAACGTCGGAGGCCGTTGGAGGTGGAACATCTGCCTTTTTGCCTCGCTCTTGTTTCTCGGGGCATTCATGCATTCACGTCATGCAGTTTAACTTCTCCAAAGGCCATTTGCTCGTACATTATGAATCGCATCAGAAGGGCATTGTCAGCTTTTTGTCGGCAAAGTCCTCTTCTCCAGAAACAATCGCATATGTCACAGAAATGAAGAATTTCAAAATGTCTTCCATCTTTGCCACAACGCAAGAACGCTTTGTGCCCGAAGGCGGTACTTCCTGCAAACATTTCTTGGCGCTAAGCTCCACCACTCTTTTTACTGTCAGCAGGCTGCCTGCTGCTGTAGTAACTTCTAAAATACTCCAAAGTTGTAATTCAACATTTAAAAAAAAAAATACCGTTCCCACAATCCCGCTCCTCATTGTTGTCAAGGGTAAAATCCGCAGCATGTCGCTCGCACTCCTACTCCTGTCTATACATGCTCATCGTTGTCTTCTTTTCCTTTTTCTTCTCCTCCTCCTTCTTCTTTGTTCTTTGGTGGATTACAGCTCTTTGGTGCTTACCGCCACCTACTGGACAGGAAGCGCAAAGCGTTTTCATATACGGTCAAACCTCGGTTTTCGAACGTCTCGATTCTCGTCCAATTCGGTTTTCGACCAAAAATTTTGAGTTTTTTATGCCTCGGATGACGAACAAATTTCGGTTCTCGAACAAACTGAGCACACTTGAACGCACCATTTGACTCCTCTCGCCTTCCTTACACAAGGAAGTGACGCTTCCTCGGGTAGACGAGGAAGTGACGCCTCCTCGTGTTGCTTTCCATTGTGAGCAGGCGTGTTCAGTAAACATTTTTATTTTAAAAAGAGCGTGGTTTCGGTTTTCGAACAATTTCGGTTTTCGAACAGCCTTCTGGAACGGATTATGGACGAAAACCGAGGTTTGACTGTATTGTCAACGCAAGCAACCCTACTTGTTTGTATTCAGCCTCGCAAACAAACACCCGAGACAGACACGACACGTTTCTGTCAGTAGTCAACAAAATGGACATCCATCAATGAAGGACCGAGAGACCAAAAAAAAAAAAAAAAAATCACTTTCGTCAGTGCTTAGTCCGTCATTTTTTAAGTTTCCCCATCATTTGTCAGCAAAAAAAGGTGTCTGTCGGTGACGGACTGATGGCCCTTTCGTCAATATTGACGGAATGCCCACCTCCAGATCAGAAATTTGTTTTCCTGCTAACTGCAGCATGAACAAAAACTAATTGATGTTGTGTAAACATTTGAAGGGGAGACACATTTTCGATCTGAAGCACATCTAACCGAAACCAATCAAATTGTTTCAGGTGAATCTGAGCGGAGGGTGACGCTTAACTCATTCAGTACCAGCCAATCCTGGACCCAGTCTGAAAAGACGTTTAAAAACGTCTTTGGGAGTGAATGAGTTAATGGAAAACTCATCTCGTTCACTGAAGGCTGGGTCAACTAAAGGATAACTTGAGTGCCCATAACTTCCCCACAATCTTTCAAATATTATTCATAAAGATTGCCTTTATGAAAATGATGCTTTTTAAGAAATTGCTGCTTTAGAATTGAGCGTTGTGATACTGATTAGATTGGATATTGAGCGGCCTACCAATTTCCGAGGGGGCTTCACGTCAAAATTTAATTACTCCAAAGTCAATCGTCATCGGCTGCAATTGGATCACATTCTGCCTCGTTCAATCAGGCCCATTGATTTTTTGTTTTTTTGGGGTTTTTTTTTTTTTTTCATCCAAGAAAAAAAAACCTGCACGCTTTGGCCCAGAATGCAATGTATTAAGTGCTTGTTTGGATCAATCTAATGTGCAATGATAGCACATTCGCAAACTGCTGACTGGCCAGCAAAATTAATTAATTTACCCGATGCTCTTTTCGGAAAGAAATTAGCATCCACTAACTGGATGATCGGGTCATTCTGGTAAAATGACATAAAAGCCCAAGATAATATTATAAATTGCACAATTGCTTCCAGCAAGCTTCTAGGAATATGTTCTATTTATGTTTTTGGTGGTTTGCTAGCAGGACTAAACAAAAAGTAAATGACCAATTTACATGAATTAGAGCAGTGGCATATGAGCCAAAATATTTGACATTATGTCACGATAATCACACATTTGAATCAAATACAAGCCCAGAATGCCAAAAATAAAGTCCCACCTGTTTATCCATCTAGTCCAAAATCATCTTTATGAACTAGAAGGCAGCCTGATCAAGAACAAACCAGGGCGGTGGAGCGGGGGTCACCCAAAAAAAAAAAAAAAAAGGCCAGGGCCAGAAGTAAAATTTCCAGGAGCCTTTTGAATTGAATTGAATTGAATTGAATACAACTTTATTGTCAAATAATCTTTTCTGATTGTCACTGTGATTGGTAGGCAATTACTCGTCCCGAATCAACTTGGGCGTGTGTATGCTAGCTGCATGCTAGCTGGCCAGCTCACCAATAGTGCTCACTTCATGACGTGTCCAGTAAGTGTGTTCGTAAAACAACTCAACAGATGGCTTCATCATAATTCATCACAAGTTATCACCAGCTGCGCAAACATCTGGCGTGAAAATATGACCAGTGCTGCGCAACGGAACTCCAAAGGCTTTATTCTTTTTGAATCTTTAATTAGGACGTTTATTTGACTGCTAAGCTGGCTTCTTGTGTCCTGAGAAGCTTTTTTTTTTTTAAATGCTGGCAGTAAATTATATTCGTCCCTTCACATCGGCTCTGATTTTCAATGCCAGGGGAACATTTGAGGACTGAAGATTGTGCGCGTGGCAGCCATGGCGCCAGTAACCTTTGTGCTCCCGTTTGAGCTGAAAGCCGGCACTTTTATGATAATTCGAGCAAACTTGCTGCCCTTTGAGCCTCTGGCAGGTATTTTGGTAAAAAGGTTCTTGTGCGCCTTCTATGACTTAAATGTTGGTTTGGTGGATACAGTAGACCAGGGGTGTCAAACTCATTTCACATTGTGGGCCACATACGGATTCGGTAGATGTCAAGTGGGCCGAACCATTAACATGATACCATTCTGTGCTATAAATCCCCAAAATATCATCTCTTTCCTTTGTTTTGGACTCAAGAAGCATTGATTGGCGCTTTCATATCATTTGCTGCGTTGGGTCTATCTCAGTGACAGACTGAGACTGCTGTTTTCTTCCCCGATCAAAACAACTTCTTCTACTGTGATCAAAACAGTGTGCCCCCTAGCGGATAATACACGCATTGCATTTTATTTAAAATATTCATTCTGTGTCTTTAATGCATTTTCCCCCCACTTTTTTAATTATCCTGCGGGCCGGATCGAACCTCCTTGGGGTCCGGTTCCGGCCCGCGGGCCGTATGTTTGACACCACATGCAGTCGACACTTGTTCTCTTGCCTGACCTCTGCGAAGGTAGCACGGGCTGATTTTAGGTTGCACTGTGCTCATTTCAATCACCTTCAATAATTAACTTGCTGGATGAGCGATTAGCTTTTGACGACACTCGTTTATGCTTCACCGAGGTGCTTTAAACGCAACAATCGAATTCTTCTGAACCAACCAAAGGTTGCTGCTGTTGTTGCATGGAGGCTGTTGAGCTATTCCATATTCATGTGAGTCCATGCGCAGGTGTTTCCGCTACAGCACAGTGCGGAACATTTGGTTTCATGGCCACTTTTGACGAGCGAACAGCTTGTGTGTCCCTGAATGTGACAGTAGCAAAGGGGCGATGGGATTTGGGCGTTTGGACGATCAAATTTTTTTGGTGGGGGTGGGGGGGGTGGGGCAATGTATACCTTCATCAAACAACAAATAGTTTTAAAAGAAACCGGCCCACTCTGCTCAACTTGGCGGCATTGCAGTGTTCACTGATGACACCATGTGCAATCATGTCACAGTCGTGTCCTATTAACGCAAACAGTGACAAGGGCAATTACTTATCTTCAACAGCAGCTGCAGGGGAGATGTCTGCCGTTATGTCTGCATTTTTTTTTTTTTTTTTTAATGTCAAGTGTTATGTTATGTCAAGTTTACAGCAAAATAAAATCACTTACGATGCAGAAATGCTGTGAAATGGCAAGAAACAAGGCAGACTTGGCAGAAGAAATACGTGTATGTCCCCCAAGAACATAAACATGGATGCACCCAACCTTGTGGAGTGATCACGCATCAGAGTCTAACGTCATACAATGACTGGGAATTTGTTGTTGAGTATCTCTCGACGATACGATTTGGTGTTTCGATGCTGCTGTTTTGGTCAGCAAGTTTGGATTGGGCTCAGCTGTTAACCCTTTAATGGCAGAATGTGAATGTTTGCTAGACCGGGTGATAGCTCGGGATAGTCGATGTCATTAAATTAGCACCTAGTGGCGAATTTGAGCATAACATCTGTTGAAGAGAGGTTCACCTTTGGAGAGGGGCCAATGGAAGAGACGAGCATGAATGCTAACGGTCGAGAGAAGAATTAGTTGGCGGTTTTTTGATCGATCATCGCTTCAGTGTGGAAGCAGAGGCGACAGTTTTATTACTATTATTATTTTTTGTCTTTTCAACATTATACGAGGGCATTTTGTGGTTACTGGCATGAGGATTATGAGGACACGAGGAGCCTTTATGGCTATGAACATGCTCAGGACTTGCGCTTTTGGTTATATTTGAGAATAGACTTGCATATTTTACAAGCGAGCTTTCAATCAGGACCACTCCTGTCGTCCCACCAAAGGTTGCGACATCACTATGGATGTTCATGTCCTGTGAGCAGCAGTGGCTTTGTTTGATTTAGATTACCTCTGGGAGGGCAAGGGGCGAGGGGAGGGTTCATGCGGCGGCAGTTTTCATGATACCAAATTAATGGAGTGAGTGAGCCAACTCGGTTCTGCCATTGATTCCAATAAGACAAAGCAGTCAAGTGAGACAAGGAGCACAGCAGGAACTGCAACACGCCGAGGAAGGAGTTTCATTGGGCTGACCTGAGGGATGTTCACTGTTTACACAACACAGGGGCGCGGGGGTGGGGGTGGGGGGTGGGGGGGGTTAAAACACATCACATTGGAATACATTGGGGAACTGTCCTCCATTACTGCTCTAAAATACATTGTGGCTGTTGTGTCTTTTTCAGTTTCTCGGAAAAAGACTACAAAGAAGCCAATGCGGGTCAGAGGCATTTGTTGTCAGAAAGTAAGACATCTGAGATTGAACGTACACTCATCCCTCCATCCGTCCACTTCATATAATTGCTTGTTGTTTTTTTTCTTCAGGGTCATGGGGGGGGGGGGGGGAGCTGGAAACTTTCCTCATAGACTGGAGTTGAAAGGCATCCTTACGCTCGGGAATGGTCACCCGTCAATCACGGTCAATGCATAACACACACATTGATGATATGTTCAAGTTGCGTGAAAAATACTGGTTACATGGTCGGAAGTCTCCATGTAAAAGGTAAGAACGTATACCCGTGTTTCAGATTCGCACCGATTTAAACGCTAACAGGGAAAGTCCCATCAAACTCATTTTACTGTATCGTCGTCAAATCTTAGTAGGGTCACTTGCTGGAACACCGACTGTTATTTGCAGGATACGATTTCAATTTGCAACTTTATGATACTTTCCTGCCATTGTCGGCAAATTCGGTTTCTTCATTGAAGGAATGATAAGCGTCCGGCTGAACACGGGAAGAAAACAGAACAAAGGCTCGATGCCGATATGATGTCATTATTCTTCTTAACTTTCTACGCTGACCTGATCTGATTTCAAACTTTTTTTTCCCCAAACCAGCTTTTATTTAGCAGCTTTTTAATGAACAATTACTTAAGGCAAATAAAGAAGATGAGGGATTTCCTGTACATATATGTACGGTACTTTGCAATGCTTTGTTTTGAGTGCTGCACATTGCTTTCTGAACAGGTTTTGTACTAAATTCTCATGAGACCGCGTTGTCATGGGAACATGGATCCATGAATTTCAATTTAACTCAAGGATCACACACACACACACACACAAAAATCTACCTTTGCCTCACTTTATTCTCTCTGTTTCTCTCCCCTCAAAATAATGCAAATATGAACAGCGTACGATTTATTTCCACGATGGGGTACGCAACCTCCTCATGTCGGGATGATGCACTTTTGAGCAACAACGCGCTGACTGTTTTATTAGTGGTATAAACAAGAGCGGATCGGATGGATATTCGTTGGATGCGGAAGCTCAGCATTTCAAACCCGAGTTGTTTCCTCCTCAACCAATCTTGTCAGTCCTGTCTGCATATTGTCGAGGTCTTTGGAAGACTGGATTCATTTTTCATGCAGCTGTTGGATTGCGGCGTATGAGACTCGACCTCTGCGTTTTCTGTGGAGATTGAAATGCACATTTTCCTCTCAGCGCTGCCCACCGGTGCATAATGCAAAAGCATTGTCACCACGTCGAGCAAAGTTGAATATACATGCTTGTCATGTGCAGTGTATGAAATATGAATTAAAAGAGGTACGTATAGTATGTCACATGTTCTTTGCCAATAGGCAAACAACTCCGTTTGAGTGCTCATAAATTCCGCAGGAGCTTGTGTAGGCTTTTAACTTCCTGGACTTTGCCCACTTTCTGTCTTCATCAGTGAAAGGAGAAAGCTTCAGACATTCCAGCACTTGGATTAAATTTTCATGTTCTTATGCAGCAGGTAATAAGGGAACAATAAATGTCTGAAACACCCAATGACACAGCTGATGATGTGGCGGGCCGGGTGGGTGCGCCGCATGATGATCGGTGCCAAATCCCGTCCCACCCAAGAGGACGTTTCCGACTTTTCCATCTATTGTGCTGAACATTTGACAGACAATCAGACGAAGGATCTCAAGATAAAGTTTTCCATCAGTCAAGGATCCCTTTTATTCACAGCGCGATGGGCCCATCGCTTCAAGTCGGGATTCGGGCTTGTCTTGGACTTTGCGCTGAGGCTTTTGAACTGAACACTTCCTCTTGATCACTCCCGCCGTTGCGCCCTCTGCCGCGGTAAATACACTCCCAAAATGTCAGTCAAGCCTCTCACGATTCCCCAGTGGTCACATGACATTCAGCGGCGCACTGACGGGCCGGGCCACCCCCTCGGCTAGCAGCGCCGCACTGTCATTATGTGTCACAAAGATTAAGATCATCTAAGATGATGTTGGCAGGAAAAACGGTTTTCAGGCGGACTTAGCATATAAATGGAAAAGAGATTAAATCGCAAACAACCTAAGAGTTCATTGCAAGTGTGCGCACGGCGGAGAGAATTGCTTTCCTTTGAAATGTTTACAGTAATTTCTCATGCGGCGGTGCTTTTTTTCCGTCAAAACGACAACAAATCATTTCATTTGGTGACATTTCAAAGGAGTTTTCGTCGAGAGAACTACCATTGCTCATTCATCTGTCATGAAAAACTGCCCTCGGGAGTCCTGTGATTGCCTGGCCATCGGTCCAGCGTGTTCCCAACCTCCAGCCCGGTATTATTTTCAAAAACGGACACTGTGTTGGAAGTACCGTATTGGCTTGAATATAAGACGGTGTTTTTTTGCATTGAAATAAGACTGAAGAAGTGGGGGTCGTCTTATATTCGGGGTCTAGACATTATACCCATTCACGACGCTAGATGGCGCCAGATAGCATTGACGCGAATGCTGAACTTGACTCCCCAGGCCAAAGCGAACCCCTGTCACGAAGAATTAAAAAAAAATAGCGGTAGCACGAAGAAGAAAAATAAAAAAATAGCGTTAAGAAGGAAAAGAGAAGAAAATAATAGAAGAGGTAACAGAAAATGGAGAAACGTAGCGACAATCTGCAGAAAAGTGGGTCGAAGATGGGCCAGGTTAACCGGCAGCTGAGGACAAGTTATGATGTAATTTACATTTCAAAAACCAGAAGCCATTCAGTTACGAATGTGATTGCACTTTAGATTTGAATGAGGCAAAATAACATGCTTTTTCTCTCAAATATATTGTTATAATCATTTGTTTCAGATGTACTGTAATTGTTTTCTGTATAAAAATTTATTTGGTGTTCCAAAAGTCTTTTTTCAAACTTGAGTCTTGAAAAAGAGGGGGTCGTCTTATAATCAGGGCCGTCTTATATTCGGGCCAATATGGTATTTGAAGCACAACATGTAGTCTCAGGTCTTTCTCTCATTTTATTCCGCATTTCTTTTTAGGAAGCTAATTTCGCGGCGGCAAGAGTGTGAGTTCACACAACTGGGAGAGCTCATCGTCGGAAGTAATCTCGCCGCGATGGAAAATCACGACATTGTGCTTTAAAAGCCGAGTGAGACATCCAAGGAAGCTGTCACCTTTCCGGGGCAGTTGACACGTGTGCGCGTGTGTTTGCGTGTGTGAACGAGAGGCTGTCACCCAAGCCTGTGTCGTGCAGTTGCCATGGAAACAGGTTCTCCGGTTTGATGACAGCCATGAAAGTCCCGTTGAGAGATTTTATGTTTCGGTCAGGGCACATGTTCACACATATGCCCGTTTCACTCCAGACAGACATTTTATGCGTGCGCGCTCCCAAATGTTGCTCGCAGCAGTATGAATACATGCATTTTTGTGCAGAAGACGGTTTGCTTGGACGGTTATGTCGTACAGTAATCCCTCGTTTTTTGAGGTTAATGGGGACCAAAACCACCCGCGATAAACGAAAATCCGCGAAGTAGCGACCAATTAATATATATATATAAAAATAAAAAACTTGCCCCACGTGGGCCTTTGCACTTGAGCAGAGCGCACTAACACACACACACATACACAGACACACACACACACACACAGGCCAGCGATCCCACGGTGTGCAGCAGACGTGTTTATGATTAGTCAATTAAGGTTGTTTAGACAATTAACGATGGAAGAGACCTGACACTGATTACAAGTCATGAAAGTGACTGCCGAAAAGAGGGGAAGGAAGTTTGCACTCTAAAGTGAACGCAGGTCTCTTCAGATGACATCTTAATATTCTCTGCGGGAGCGAGTCACGTTGGAAGAACATAGACGGAACGAAATGAGACGACAGCAGTGATAGTGTACGCGCTGCGATTGGCCGCAACCGGAACAGAAGATCTTCATGTCTCCTCCGGTGTGACACCTGCCCGCTACAGCAATGGAAAATGAATATGCAAGTGCATGTTTCAATTTGGGACGGTAATTGGTTCGTCTTGAAGGTTCCGTTTGCACTTCCGAGGTCACGGTCACCTTTGTTTGCACATTCGTCACACCGATTAACAAACGTTGGTCCTCACGCGGATGCGCGTGGCAAAAGTGGGCAACTGTCACAAATGTATCGGATGAATTAGAGCGGGTATTCATAGTTTTGAAAAGCGGAAATAAAAAAAACGGCCTTCTATTCATGTGAGGGATGATTCAAGACATTGAAGTCAAGTGTGCAAATCACATCGAACATGAAAAGTGACTTTTGCCAGCTTCTGTGGAAATCAATGCAAGAAATGTCACCGTTTGGATCCAAAAAGTATACTACCGTAATTTCTGGACTATAGAGCGCACCTAATTATAAGCCGCACCACTACATTTTTAACCCCCATGCAGTAATTATCCCAAAATTGGACATTTCGGACACTTTGGACGATTTTGGACTGTTGGACAAATGGACACCACAGACAAAACAGTGAAAAATAACTCCACGGAGCTGAAATTTTGCATAGGATGTATATCTATGTCTTGGCCAATTCCCACTGAACATTTTGAGGGGTTGAAAGTGAAAAAAAATTAAAAGTGAAAAAAGTTGTTGCACATTGGAAGAGGGACATTTTTGGGACGTAATAACCTTCATGCAGCCGCTTAAAAATACTGCATGAGGGTTAAAGGAAAAAAACATTTTGTACACACATAAGCCGCACCTGTCTATAAGCCGCAGGTGCCCATATTGTTACATGAGATATTTACAAAGAAAGACGGTACACAGGCGGCCGTTAAAAAAGTCTTCATATAGGCCGCTTCATTAAATAAGCCGCAGAGTTGAAAGCGTGTGACAAAAGCCGCGGCTTATAGTCCGGAAATTACGGTAGATTTTAGATTTAGCTCTAGCTTGTGTCGTAAGGGGTTGTAACAGGATTTCGGTGTCTTCGATCGAGGCGCACCGCAAACGTGTCAAGTGAATGCCAGGGTATTTCATTCATAAATATGGCCCTGGCGTGAAACAGTCCCTCTGAATCGATCTAGAAATCAATTCATTGAACAAGTTATAGTCATTATCATCTTAAAAATGTTTTTGTAATAGCACCCCTACCACTATTTGGGGCGGAGGGTATACGATTGAGGGGTGCAAGGCCATCTCCAATTTCCCTCGTCACATCATCCGCAAGCGGAAATCTTGCCTTGTCTTGTTGAGCTGTCGATGTCATATTTAGGTCATACCGTTCAATCATTGATCTGACCAAACCCTCATGTTAAAATTTACAATTTTTTGAGTGCTTGACAGATGTACACCTTGCGGATTAGGAGAAGGTCGTGACGATTGCACGCCAATCAAATTACCATCGGGATTGTCTGGGAATAAAATTATTTTTATTTTATATCATTTTTGTCAATATCAGGGGTTGATGAAATCCGACCAATAATTTATTATTTTTTAATGCATAAAAAATAATCGTCATAAAATAAAACAATAAATTAAAAAAAACATTCAAATGGGTATTTCCTGCTTTTTTTTCTTGCCTTTTTCTCTTTCTTTCGCATTGTATGCATGTCCGAATGTGCTTCTCTAGCCAGCATGGCATCTAATTAAGTGTCTGACTTTGCCAGAGAGAAATGATGGATAATGTGGAAAGGCTAATAAAAGCCAGCCAAGCAGAGTTAAATGGAGATTTGGGAATAGGCTCCGTCCGACCCGAGAGCATGACTTCGGGGGGGGGGGGCTTTGCAGATGGAGGTGAGGGTGCTTCAAGTTTAAAACGCGCCCAATCCCATCGCGATGAGCAGCTGAGCGGGAGCAGAAAGCAGTCACTGTCATGCCGCACAGTCATCTGTGATCTGCGGTGTAATTGCTGAATAATTTGCCAGCTGGTACGTGTTTAATTTGATAAATGATGTTTTCCAACTCAGGAAATGAGATTTGAATGCATTTTACGCAGTCGTCAAGACACGCCGGCTTCTACTTTTATTCGAATTTGTGGTGATATTCCCTCCTGAAAAAAGATTTTTTACCGATCCTCGTCGCAAAAACACGAACAATCAAGTCTTCCCAGTGCAGCTTTAAACCAAAAGGCGCACGTCCGGCAGCCACTGATAAGAGCAAAGTTATACATCAGTTGTAAATGTGCTAAATCATCCGGACCTGGCAGGAGACAACGCTCTAACAATGCTGCGTGAAAGTGCCCCGCGTTTCTGTATTTTTATCTGCAGAGTCCTTTGTACGCTCGGCTGTAAACACCGAAGGACAAATTCAATTGATGAGACGCTGATAAAGCTTTGCGCTGCCTGCGTCGGATACGTTTCCAGCCAAGTGTAGGGAAGCGGTCCGCAAAACATGGCAGCTTTTCGGAGCGAATCAAATAGGAGGACGCTTGCGCCTGAGTGTGTGTGTGTGTGTGTGGGTGTGTTAGTTGCCTTGAAGCAGGAATGGTTGCAACCTCCACGATAAGAGCACAACCCGGAGCTCAAAAGCTGCCATTTAATATGCCCTTTGCGGTCTGAATCAGTGTGTCTCATGCCACCGCACTTCACTCTCGACGTATCTTTTCCGTCACATGTTTCCTCCCCTCACGTCGGGGCCTTGACGTCTCCTCTGTGGCCCTCCGTGTTATGGCGAGGCCCCTCTTCAACCCCCCCACCCCACCCTCACCCCCACCCCCTCCCCTCCCTGCCACTGCCACCATGTCTGATTCCCTGTCAGGTCCATCTGTTGCTTTGATGCCAACAGATGGGGGGAATTTTGCCCACAGCGACGCACTAATACCATGAAACCAATGATACATCACAGGCGGCATCATTTTACTGTCCAGCTAACTCTGATTAAAGACTGGGGGGGGAAAAAAAAAAGTTCAAATATAAATGCTGTTGCCTCCTGCCAACAACTGTAGAGTAGAACTTCTAAATCAGCCAATAAAAAACAATAACATAAAATAAAACTGCCTTCAAATATATGATAAAGGTTAGTTTTTAAGTTTTTTTTTAAAATAGATATTTCCAGACGCACTTGGGGGGGAAAAAAGGTTCTTATTTAGAGCTAAATTAAAAAAAATATTTTAAATCTAATCATATCCCATTGCAAGGCATTTAAAATGAAACTTTTTGTTAATATAGTTTATCCCGGGGGTCGGCAACACGCGGCTCCTGAGCTGCATGCGGCTCTTTAGCGACATCTAGTGGCTCCCTGGAGCTTTATAAAAAATGTTTGAAAATGGAAAAAGATTTGGATAGTAGGCTAATATAGCTCAAATAGATGTAGATACATGTTGTAGTTCCGAAAAACGAGAGCTGTTGGTTTTTAAAAACGTACACTTTATTTATGCTTTTAACCGTCTCGACAAACGAAACGAAACGTCTGCGTCCGACTCCGTGCCTTCTCTCTTCTCGTTCGACTCGAGAGGTGTTCAAAGACAGCCTCCGAAAGACGGAAATTAATGATCACTTCACTGGCACTAAGAAAAGCGAAAATAATGCACCAAAACAAAAAAAATCAAGCGAGGAAATCACAAAATAAATGCTAGGGGGGCGTTTGTGAACACACAACAAAGGAATGAATAACATAAACAATTCTGAGACAGTCCAGTCTCCTACATACATACAGCATGTGTTTCCTTTATTGTAAGTTTTATAGAAGGCTTTTATTTTTTTGCGGCTCCAGACATATTTGTTTTTTGTTTAGTTTTTTGTCCTAAATGGCTCTTTCAACATTTTGGGTTGCCGGCCCCTGCTCTAAATGTAGCTAGATAACTTGAAAGCAAGCTGGCTGGATATTTCTGCCCAAACACACACACACACACACACACACACACGTAATCGTTATACAGGACCGGTGACGTAAAACACTACAAGCGCTTTTGCCAGGCGCATGTCAAACATAACCGTCCTTCGTACTTATCCACTGCAGGCTTTGCATTTTTCTTTTTTTTCTTCTTTTTTTTTTTTTAATGGAGTGGTCAGCCATTTTCGGTGCCGTTGCTATCAGCTTCTACATCCTACTTAGAAGTGACCTTACATAATGCGTCACATTCACATGGAGGGACAAAGATGCAGCAGCGTCCAACATCTTATTGCCACTCGGTATTGAAAGGCAAGATGGATAGGACAAGTCATGCTGCGATGATTCAGCATTAAAAGTCATGTCGTTGCTCCTCGGGGGGGGTAATGAATAGTGAAATCCATTTACATGTCAGAGCAATAAATGTGTCTTTCGCCTTTGCGGCTTCTTCCAATATATCATTGCTCATCTGATGATATGAAACATTTTCTCCAACATGTGCGCTTTGTGCCCGGTGATCCAGTAATTCCGGTGTCCTTGTGTGGAATTTGCATGTTCTCCCCGTGCCTGCGTGGGTTTTTTCCGGGTACTTCGGTTTCCTCCCACATTCCAAAATCATGCGTGGCAGGCTGATTGAACACTCAAAATTGTCCCTAGGTGTGAGTGTGAACGTGGATGGTTGTTCGTCTGTGTGTGTGCTATGCGATTGGCTGGTATCCGGTTCAGTGTGTCCCCCGCCTACTGCCCGAAGACGGCTGGGATCGGCTTCAGAACCCCCCCCCCCCGCGACCCGTGTGACGATAAAGCGGTTCAGAAAATGGATGGATGGATTACACTGCAAATTTGCTCCAAAAATGCAGCCCAAAATAACAGAACACCAACAAAGATCCATCACATGTTAACAACGTCACGCACAAATAAAGGTTCGCTCTTAACCCTCATGCAGTATTTTTAAGCGGCTGCATGAAGGGTATTACGTCCCAAAAATGTCCCTCTTCCAATGTGCAACAACTTTTTTCACTTAACATTTTTTTTCACTTTCAACCCCTCAAATTGTTCAGTGGGAATTGGCCAAGACATAGATATACATCCCATGCAAAATTTCAGCTTCGTGGACTTATTTGTCACTGTTTTGTGTGTGGTGTCCATTTGTCCAACAGTCCAAAATCGTCCAAAGTGTCCGAAATGTCCAATTTTGGGATAATTACTGCATGGGGGTTAATACCGGCGCAGACGCAGCACATTCTTATCCGCATGGGGCTTTTATTGTGAAGAATAGACTGTCGGCTTGGAGCAACACTAATACACACAGCTTCATGCTTGTATATGAAACCAAGGACATAATGTAGCGCACAGCAACATTGTGCATTTTCATATCTCCATTAAAGGCACATTATACCCATGATACGAGTTGTTTTGTCTGCTGAACTTGAGAGAGAGAGAGAGAGAGAGAGAGAGAGAGAGAGAGAGAGAGAGAGAGAGACAGAGAGAGTCCATCCACACTGCAAACTGGATTGAGCTACTTATGATGCTCAGGAAGTTATTCTTAATGGACCCAGACAATGCCTTTGATTTAATCAAATGCGATTTGATAATGGTCATGTTTACAGCCTAAGAACCCCTTTGCTCCCTTTCATGAAAACCCATTAGCGTTATTGACACTTTTGAGTTGCCAAGCTCTTATTAATTACGGGCAAGTACTGTATTTTGTTTTCACTCCTGCCGTTGGCGTATTTCCTCGATAGGAGGGGAATGCAAAGAATACAAAACCAATGTTGATATCCAGTTGGTGGGTGGTTGGCACAGATTCAGAGCGAGTATTCAGAACACAAGCAGTTTGGAAATGATGCATCTATTTATCTTAATTCGGACGCACTTTGGTCCTCGATAGAAAGCCTGCTTGGCAGGGGTCTGCAGTCAACTGACGTATGACTGCCTGAACTTGTTTGACATGTGTAAGAAAAGGCTCTGCTTCTAAAGTAATCCCGTTGGTGAGGATTTTCTCAAAATAGGAGCCAATATTATCTCCGCATCCTCATTAATATAAATTGCTGCAGTCGGAATAGCGAATTGTCACGTGACACCCGGTCAGCCGCTGTTCAGATGCCTGAACCATATGTGCGGTCCGACCAAAGCATGGATAAAACCCCAGGATTTTGCAGTATTAAACTGTTTTTTATCTCAGCTTGGCTGGGAGATTATGCCTCACAGAAGAAAGCGACCATCTGTCCGATGGGCCAGAAAATAGAAGACACTTCTCTCCCTTTTTATGGAGCCAGGGATCTATGTTGCAGAACAACTGCAGATCAAACAGCAAAACACTCTGCATGGGTCAGTAGGTGCGGCGCGGGAAGAAATAGCTACTCGGAACCTTTATGTGCCGTAGCAATTCACATTTACTCCTGGGATGTCAATTGCTCTCACAGCCTGGGATCTTAAGACAATGCAGTTTTGCCACTACACTTTAGTTTCCGTGCTTGGAAAAAAAAAGTGGCATTTATTTGCCTTAAGTCACGCATGCCAATGCTACCCAAACCCTACACCGGTCCGCGGATCATTTGGTATCGGGCCGCACAGAAAGAATGATAACTTCCGTTACTTCCGTTTTAGGCAGCCCGGTAGTCCAGTGGTTAGCACATCGACTTCACAGGGTTCAATTCCAGCTCAGGCCTCCCTGTGTGGAGTTTGCATGTTCTCCCCGGGCCTGCGTGGGTTTTCTCCGGGTACTCCGGTTTCCTCCCACGTTCCAAAAACATGCATGGCAGGCTGGTTGAACACTCTAAATTGTCCCTAGGTGTGAGTGTGGGTGTGCGTGGTTGTTAGTCTCTGTGTGCCCTGCGATTGGCTGGCAACCGGTTCAGGGTGTCCCCCGCCTACTGCCCGAAGACGGCTGGGATAGGCTCCAGCACCCCCCGCGACCCTAGTGAGGATAAAGCGGTTTGGAAGATGAATGAATGAATGAATTACTTCCGTTTTATTCATTTCGGAATCTGAAAGATGTTTTATTTTGAAAAATGACCGCATCCTCTGTTCCATCCGTCAGCAGTATGTCACTCGTGATGCAGGTCAAGGCGCGCTTCTCGTTCACGTGATAGGTTACCGCTAAAATGAAACCCAGGAGCTAACAAAATGAGTAAAAAAAACAAACGTCTTTGGAAAGGGGAAATGGCCCAGCCAGGAGACAGAAGAGGCGCCTCCGACTTTTACGAAAAAGAAAGCTACAGTTAATAGACAGTATCAGGAGTCCTATTTAAAATATGGATTTATCTCAATGAGAGATTCTTGCGCACCAAGCCCATTCTGCGTAATACACGGCGATGGGTGAGTCGTATTTTTCATGCACTTTGTATTTGCAGTGTATCTTATTTTGGAGGCACCTTTAAATGTTGCCATAGCGACCACAGAGTGTTGCGGCCAGATAGGACGTTCCTCGTGTCGTGATTTGTGTTTATTATTATGTTTTGAAAATACCACAGGTTTCATGCAGGGCATATCATATTATTTTGTTGTGTTCATCCAGCCTTTAGGGCCGGTCCCTGAAAATATCGTCTGACATTAAACCGGTCCGTGGGGCGAAAAAAAGTTGGGGACCGCTGACGTATCCCATTGAGGGGTGAACATTTCCGAGTGTTAGCGAAGGTAGCGAATCCGCGTTCAATTCAAGCTGCATTCATGATCGCCAATATTCACCAAATGTTCGAAATTTTGAACAAAAATTGATTTGCTACAAGAGAAAAACAATAGTAAATATCCGCAGAACGTCTGGAGAATGTTTGGTGAACGGTTGCGACCTTGAACGAACTCCGGCAAGAATGCAACATTCGCTACCTCGGCAAACTGACAAATATTCGACCCTCAATGGACTACGGTCTTAAAAAGTATGACGCGCCTTCCTGGCTCTGGCGGCAAAGGAAATAGGGCATTTCAAAGTCGTGACAAATCCAAAGTCAAACTGTCTGGAATTTAATGGAGTCTGGTCAAATGTCCACTGTGTTACTCTCATTATGTCTTTGATTCAACCAGCCTATTATGCTCTACATTTAAAATCACCTTTCTTAACTGAGCTGTTCATCTTCATGGAAACGGAGCTTTTTATAGACAAACGCCCTCATAACGTACATCAGGATTTTTTCCTCAAGTGTTTTTATTCGTCTTTAGGCATGAGGGAAAAAAAAAAAAATAACGGCAGTGGATGGCAACACACATCAGGGTCCATCGCAGTGGCTGATGCACAACCGTGACATTAAGATTCATTAATATATGAGAGAACAAGGTGTGAATAGCTGTCCACTCTCGTAACTGCTGTCCCTGAAAGCGCAGTACAGATGAGCTGATGTTGAAAAGAGAAGAGAGTGGTTTTTGAACTAATTGTTATCATCTTCAGGTCTATTTTGCGGATTACAAAAGGGTTAGCGCGTCCGTCTCGCAGTTCTGAGATTGGACGTTCAAACTGGGGCCGAGGCCTTCCTGTATGAAATTTGCATGTTCTCCCAGTGATTGTGTCGGTTTCCTCCGAATTCCGAAAACAGGCTTTTTAGGCGAGTTAAAGCCTCGAAATTTTGCTGAAATGTGAAAGGAACTGATACTGCTCATTTGTCTCTGGTATTGTCTTGCCGTTAGCTGGAAACCAATCCAGGGTGGATCTCGCCTCTCACCCAAAGTCAGCTCGGAAAGGCTCCGACTCACCTGCGACCCGAGTGAGGATACGCTATACAGAAATTGGACATCTGGATGCATGGAATCGATCTTAAAATTAAACTATTACGCGCGTGCCTTCCCTTTTCCGATGGGATCTCCCAAAGTTATGCCGCCCGACCCTCAGAAACATGCAAATGAGACCGCGCTGCCTCGTGCAATCTGATAAACATCCTCCCCTGAATACCGAGGGCCTCGATGCAATTTCTCCAGGAAATGATTGCGCTGATGAGCAGGGAGATGCGACACGTCATCAGCGGAGGCATGGATGCCCTTCTGAATAGCGGTTACGTTCTAATTCTCCCGGAAAAAAAAAGATCCACGTTGCGCCTCTGTTGTGTAATGGCGGCAGACTATTTTCCGCATCTAATTAGCCGAATGTGGCGACTCAGATATGATCGACTGGATCTGAGCATAGGAGGCGATGTGCTTGCAGGCGGCGTGTCTCCAAGGCGGGGAGGGGGGTGGGGGTGGGGGGTGGGGCTATATTATCTGTGAAAGCAGCAGAGACGACATACAATTGGATCCATCGCTCGATCATCAACCCCAACGTGTGCTTCAAATCTTAGGAAGCACAGAAACAGGAATTCCACACCAAAAATTTGATTTCAGCCAATCAAACGTCATCGTAATCCGTGAACTGCATCTTGACATGACGGTTGACAGATACCGTAACTTTTGATCCGAGATTTTTCCCCAGAAACTGACGCGGTGGAACTGTTGTGTTTGTTTTGGAGGGCTGCGATTGTCACTATTGCCTGTCGTTCTGTTGAAAAGCGCTTCCTGCTTTGGCAGCGCTGCCTGGCCTTGATGAGGATTTGGACAAAGTGGAAAAATATGAGAGGAGCGACAGGCTGGCAGTGTCAGCGCTATAACACTTCAGCTCAGTCCAACGCCTGAAGTGAGAAATAATTCAGCTGTCCGAACACTTTGGAATGCTTCTGTCATTAATCATGCGTTGTCGTCTCCAAGCCTTCACCTGGTTTTGTTTTTGATGGGATGAGGACAAAACAAGAGCATTGAGGGAGTAGAGGAATTTGTGTTTACTGCGGCAGACTAATGATCATCAATTGGATTTTTTGGGAGTCATTTGCAATCATTCATTGATTGCGGTGCATGACACAGAACTGATCAAATGAGTTTTCAATCAGCTTTTTGGTTGTAATTATGTTGATGTCTTCCTCGCTTCCTACCTTGCGAAATCATTTCGTTTTGTCACAGAAATAATTTAACAGCATTCACACAACCCTGTTGAACTCCAAACTTTTCATGTCTCCAAATATTACTCTGGATTAATAACAGACCATTTTTGGTGGTGCACACAAGCAATATTCAAGCTAACCGTTTAGCACAAGCTAACCGTTCAATTTTACAAACCATTCAAGTTGTGTGTTACATCACTTAGGCTAATTGGGCTTGCATTAGCTAAATGCGGGTTCCTCCACTACTTCCATCCCTCCACCCATCCATTTTCCGAGCCGCTTTATCCTCACAAAATGAAGAAATAAAACAATCCAAGTCCAAAAAAAAAGTCTAAAGTCGCACTAATGCCATTAAAAAAAATGGTTGCAACATCCAACAAGGAAGAGTCCCAGAACCCACCACAGGCATTTTTCATTCCATCTGGTGCCACAAGAGCAACCAACCCTCAGGAATAGTGAAAAGAGGCAGAAGGACACCCGGGCTGCTTGCTCAGCCTGCCGCTATCACGGCCTGAAGGGATCTTAACATGCATGCAAGTATGAAGGAGGAGGCTTGGCGAGCTGCCTGCTCTCATTTCAGGATCAAAGGCATCCGGTTTGGAGGAACACAACAAATCAACACCTGCTGCATGTCCAACAAAAAAAAAAAAAGCTCGCAAAGACAGTTCAGATATGACAAAACGGCAAACCGAAGGGATGGTCCTGTTCTACGGTTCGTACACATATTGGATTTGAACAGTCATAAATTATCCTTCAAAATATGCTGAGCCACATCAACTCACTTTTTTTCAGTACCATTTCAACTTTTTTGGCTGTTCTATTTATTCATCCAGCTATGTTACCACCCACATACCCACAAAATCTTACCGCCGGATGACTACATCGCGAGTTAGGCCACGTTTCAACACACTTCGGCCTAACTCCAGAGATCGTTATGCAATATGACTGAGCAAACCATTCGGGCTCATCTGGGGATTAGTGGTGCGATTGTGGGTATATTGAATCGAGTCGTAATTATATATGTATAATTCTTCATCTGTCTCCATCTCTGCTGCCAGTTTTCGAGCACTCATCTGAGCTCTTTGTCGACAAAGGGGCTGAGGGCAGAGAAAAAGCGACGTTTGTTTGGATGGATGTCGCTCCACTTAGTTCCCTCCTCGACTAAGTAAGTCAGGCAACAACACAAATTCCCTTCAAATAGACAGGTGGAGCATTATTACTATGTCGTATACAGATCACCATTGTGTGACAGTATTCCCAGCCAGAGAACAAAAAAAAAAATCCTCCCGTTTTGTGTGCTTGCCGATGGGACAGCAGGGTAATGTTTGCACAACTTGGCCAAACAGAGAAACCCTTCCTTGTTCTGGGCCCACCACAGCAGCAATTTTGGATGTTTGCAAATAATCACGGACTTCTTTGTGTGCTGTGGAGTCGTTTCCTTGCTCTCTTTCCACTTTGATAGTGTGGGCTAAAATGTTTTATTTTCTTGCTCTTTTTTACCTCTCTCATTTACCAAAGATGTTCCATCCATCCATCCATTTCGCAGGGGGTGCCGTCTTCGGGCAGTAGGCGGGGGACACCCTGAACCGGTTGCCAGCCAATCGCAGGGCACACACAGACAAAGAAACATCCACACTAAGACTCCCACCTCGGGACAATTTTGCGTGTTCAATCAGTCCGCCATGCATGTTTTTGGCATGTGGGAGGAAACCGGAGTACCCGGAGAAAACCCACACAGCTCCAGGGAAAATATGCAAACTCCACACAGGGAGGCCGGAGCTGGAATTGAACCCGGTACCTCTGCACTGTGAGGTCGACGCGCTAACCAAAGCATAGTTTGATTAAAAAAAAATAAAAATGATACTTAGATGTCATTTTTATCTAATACGCATTCCGTTTGATTCCAAAAATCTGTTGTCATAATATGTTCATGTAATGAGTGCCGCAGCATCCCGAGATTTAATTGGCTGCGTGTCAAAATCACGATAACTAATTTCTCTAAAAATCCTCATCACTTGATTATGCAATACAATGTGTAACTGTCACTTTTTGTTGTGGCGGATAAAGTCAGTGATTCCAGACCATCTGCTGTGCAAATCTATAAACCGCAAAGCTCTCAAATGAGGACATATGTGTGACTAAACCTGAGCATTGCTTTGTGGACGTATTGGGATGAAAAAATTGCTGCGATTTAATTAATAGTCATTTCATTAGAGAAAGTGGTGGGTAAGCGGTGAAACATCAACCCGGAACATGACCTTCAATATCACAGTATCTGAGCATTGTGCCGCCGAGTTGAATCATTTCCCGTCTTTACACCATCATTATGACTTGACTCGAACCATGTTGCATTCCGTACCGGTTTGCCACTCTCAATAGTCAAGCATCAATTCACAATAGAAGTTATCTCAAGGCCAGGGGAAGGACAAGAGAACAATGGGCACCACAACAGCCAACTGCACAACAGCAAGTGGCCCACAATGACAGCAACGGCGACGATAATGGTCCGCTCCCAACACCCCCCGACCCTGGTGTCACAACCACTGATAACAAGTAGATAAATGTGAAAAAAAATATATATATATTGTTACAGCTGCAGCTGTTGTGAAAGCGCTATATAAATCAGGATGTATTGTATTGTATTGTATTGTATATCCAGTCAAACCTCGGTTTTCGTCCATAATCCGTTCCAGAAGGCTGTTGGAAAACCGAAATTGTTCGAAAACCGAAAACAATCTCCTTTTAAATTAAAAATGTTTACTGAACACGTCTGCTCACAATGGAAAGCAACACGAGGAAGCGTCACTTCCTCGTGTAAGGAAGGCGAGAGGAGTCAAATGGTGCATTCAAGTGCGCTCAGTTTGTTCGAGAACCGAAATTTGTTCGTCATCCGAGGCATAAAAAAATCAAAGTTTTTGGTGGAAAACCGAATTGGTCGAGAACCGAGACGTTCGAAAACCGAGGTTTGACTCTGTGTCATTTTTAAACCATGTAGTTTGTCCAAGTGCTGTTGCCGTAGAAATGACACGACAGATTTGGTTGTACAGCATGTATTTTCGGTAACCGCGGACAAAAATGATGCTGACTTATCAAAGGTTTCCCAGGGAGCGGCAAGGTGACATGATCTCCAACGAACATCTGTTTTTGGCAGCAGCAAAAGAAAGCAGCATGCGGGCATGCCGAGGATGCTCCGTTTTTACCGAATCACAGCAGCAGAAGACAAGGACGTTGCGCTACATGCGTCTCAGACAGACAACCGAGCATCTCACACGGTCTGTGTACTTCCCTCCATGGAAACACAAGCTGCTACGTTAAAGCAAAACAAGTCAATGTTTTCAATATGCTCATGTTTCTATCATGCAAAATATTGGGAACACAAGCACTCTTACATCCTTTTAACCGCGCTTCGAATTGAATTGGAATTCCAAATACAGGTATTCCAAAACGGTGTTGTTGAAAAACAGCACATGATTCTCTCATTTGGTTAGAAATGCAGACATGCTAAACTATTCAATAAATGCAGCCGTGCCTGACTTGGCTTGATTTACATGTTGTAATAATTGTAATAATCGTGTCTGTATGAAATGTATTGGATATGGGTATCAACCCCAATCAAGACAAGAAATGTTTCTTCGCCAATTATGTAAATTCACATAATCTACCCCTTCTATCCCTAGACAACGTGGTTAATCACATGGCGTGAAGCTCATACTGTTTTTTTTTTGTGACACTGCATTATTAATGAGGATATAAATACACACATCTCATTTCAGAGTCACACATGACACTCTCTGGGATTGTGCGTCGCTTTACAAGTCACAGTCTGCTGCTGATGGCAGACTGTTTTGTGTTTTCCTATGAAAACACTGCCGTTTAGATGTCACTGTAGATACTGTCTGGTGTATACTGTACTGTGTGTGTGTGTCGCAATCACAGAAAGGACTGGTCATTTTTTTATTAGATAAACTCTGATAAAACTCAAATTATAGACATTCAGAGGCTGGGTTCTGTAACCATATAACTGCTGTGAATGGCTTTATAATAACCTCAATCATAACCACAAGGAATCTTGGTATTGTATTTGATCAGGATTTATCTTTACATTCCCACGTGTCAATAACATCAGACTTTGACTTTTGAAATTAGATATATATATATATATATATATGCAGTCAAACCTCGGTTTTCGAACGTCTCGGTTCTCGGTTCTCTTGGATCTCTTGGATGTACATCAATAGCGCACGATTAATAAGCAAAGTTACGTTTCCCAGCCCAGTTGGAGGCCGCAAATATATGAATAACAGTACGTTTAAAAAAAATGTTCTCAATTAGAATCACTAAAATCAAAGTGAAAATTTGCCTGTCTGAAATATATTTTAGATTGCAGGTGTAACAATTTGCAGGCACACTTCTCCGACGCCAGATTACACCTTTATATAAATCAGACGTTATTCCATAATTTTCCATTGCATCTAGAGTATATTTTGCAGTTTGCAGTGTGGTTAAATCTTAAACCAATCGATGAAATTGTGCATTTCATCCTGCATTCACTCATGCACCACGACTCAGCCATGACTGAATTCATTCACATCAGATGTTGTAAATAAGAATGCTCTCAGAAATTCATGTAAATCTCAGGTTTAGATGAAGAATGCGTTCGGTTCAAAGTACCTGCTGGAATTCCTTTCCCGGTTGTCTATTATTCTTGTAGTTTATTTGTCAGACGAGCCACTTTTGGATTTTGGGCCAAGAATAAAACTTTTAATCTCATTTCCTCAGATGCCATCCAAGTGGTGATTGTAGATCAGCAATTCATCTCAGGCAACGGGGGCCAGTGCATCCACACTATCCATCAGTCCCGGCGACTGTCTATATAGGAGGTCACCAGGCAACAGACTCACCTCCAAGTAATGATACAGCCCAAGGCCGTGGACACAGTAGCGGGCCAATAATGGAACGGCCACCTGCCCATGTATCAGTTTAATGTTCTTTATAGCCACCTCGTACAAGCTGTGTTATCCATCCGTGTCAGGCAGTGTTTTAGTGGAAGCGTCGTCTTCATGAGTCAGGAAAAAAAAAAGGGTCATATCGCCCAGAGGTGCTGGGCGATATCGCCTGAAATTCATATCACAGTGTCAATTGCATCCTCTCACGGTAACGGTATATATCATAGTATGAAATTAAGGGTAAAAATATTTGTAAATGAATAATTCTGTATAGTTTAAATATATACTCCATTCGAGAAGCAAACTTGATGAATGAAATACAGTGAAACTCCTCTACAACGAAATCGTGTTTGCAGCAAGACATTTTTCACAACAGGGGGTTTTTCACTGTAGCAAATTTGATCTCGGATGTAAACACAAACACACACACATCAATGAAGATTTTTTTTCACACTAGGGGGTATTTTCGCCCAAGTAGGTTTCATTGTAGAGGAGTTTCACTGTAATGTTGAAACAAATATGAATTAGGATAACATTTATTATGCAAAACTCAAGTCAAAATTAAATGTTAGCACTCCCCCAAAAAAAAAAAAAAAAAAAAATAAATAAATAAATATATATATATATATATATATATAGCTTTCTGTTTGGGTTTCTATAATTCATTCAAATTACTGTGCCTGTGGATCAATTAGCTTTCGGGTGAGCCCCGCCCACTGCCGGAAGACGTGTGACATCTGATCATCTCATGAGCAAAAGCAGCTCAGGAAACGGATGGAAGACCGTTTTGAATATTTATTTTCAAACTACAGTAATATACTTTTAACCAAAGGTGGGATATACATGCAGCAGTCGGCACAAACCTGTTGAAGCTTCAAAATGGAGTGCGGGCTCGAAGATATGAAATGATGAATCATCCCCACCGAGCACCATCAAACGTCTTTTTCTCCCCCGAGTGACGAAGCCTCTGTGAAACAGACGCAAATTGTAAGAGATCGTTCCAGCAAACATCCTTTTTCGCACACTCACAGCTTTGGATTCAGCAGCTCGAGTAATGAAAGTCCCAAGATTGCTGCCTGACCAAAGCTCAAAATACTGCACAGCACTTTGCAGTGAAATATTGCAGGTAGCTGTCAAATCATCTGAGAGCTTTTCTTGTTGTCTAGACTCACATCATATCACTTGGCGACGATGCCCTTGAGCAGGGGTCAAAAATGATGAACCAAAACCCAGTGTGTTATTCTACAAGAAAAAAATGCAACTTTTGGGGGTCAAACACTGCCTTGTACGGACTCCGTCACAACTTTACACTCAAATTTCAAACGGTCAACACACCCCTTGCAAATCTCTATCCATTTATCGCCCTTATTTGCACTCCTCAGCCGACAGTCTGGCCACGCCGTCACAGCAGAAAAGTGTTTTAGGTAATTGGTGAAACTTTGCAATCAGCCTGAGCGATAGAAGCAAGCCGCAGGGAAGCTGTCGGGGGAGGAAGCAGGACGTGTGAGAATTAGCGGAGGCTTGGAAGAAGGCGTGGAGGTGAAGAATCGAGAGGGAGAGGAAGAGCTGGACAAGACAATGGAGGAAGGAGCGCAAGAAATGGAATGAATGATGACATCAGAGCCACAATGCTGGACCATAAATTCAACCTTGGAATGACCCAAAGGACGGAGTTGTTTTTTTTTTTTTGCCTCTCGGTGTTTATTATTATTATTGCCGTGTGTGTGTGTGTGTGTGTGTGTGTGTGTGTGTGTGTGTGTGTGTGTGTTTTGACATGGAAAACACATTTATATCTGTTTAAATATTGACAGTAAATATTTTGAATTTTTAAAAAAAACTTGAAATTTGGATTCCTGTGTGTTTGGAGAACTATGACAAAAATATGACCTCAAACTGACAGCCTAACTTGCGCACACACACACAAAAAAAAAAAAAAAAAAAAGCAAAAGCCAGATGTGGTTTTTATTGTTCCCATCAGTGTGTTGTTGGCGCGTTGTGTGATCACTTATATAATGGCTCGTGCCAATATTTTGATTCGAAAATAGAATTTTTCCGAAGTTTTGACGCAAGACTTCTTTTGCTTTTGCAAGAGAACGACGATGGTTTGCCATTTTGGTGAATGGTTTTCTTATTTGTGTTTGCAAAAATGTGCTTAAGCCAGCAGGAAAAAAATAAAATAAAAAAAGCTGCATTCCTAAAAAGACTTAATTGTGATTGTGACAAACGTTGTTTTTTCTTGAGTAATAACGATATACATCGAAATATCATCTTTTGAGAACCGGAAGTGTTTTGAAACAAATATTCAATGATTAGCTCTTGTGGCCTGTCACATAAAAATGCGTGTGTGTGCAGCGTCTAGAATACGGCTACGCTCGAAACTGAAGAGGTCTGTGTATGAGTCTTTTTTTTTTTTTTTTTTTTTTACATGTGCTACACTTTTACCGCTTCGGTCTTATTTTTCCCTGCATGTAGCGTCCAGGACTGGTAATGTCCCGCCACCTTTTATGTTCCGATCCCCGAGCTGCAAGCAGGGACAAGTCTGCTGTGTTAGCTCACAGGGGTGAGCTGGCCAAGACGATGCCTCTGACCCTCCGACCAGACGCTGTCTCACCTCCGCCGCTGACGAGCTCTTTATTCAGTGACGCCTGAAATGAGATGTTTTATGGGATGGAAGTGCGGTGGAATTGGCATTTGAGCCAGTCACTGTCAATCAGTGAAGCCACAGGAGTAGAAAGACATGAACTGGTTTGGCACAGGTTGAAAAGGACAATGTTTTTTTTTTTGGAAGAAAAATCCTTGAATGTAGTTCCTGATCAAGAAAAGGAGCCATTTAGGTAATTTAAGAGGGTGCTCACAATGGACCCGCAGACCTTAAAATGAAAAGGCCTATACCGTCATTTCCGGACTATAAGCCGCGGCTTTTGTCACACGCTTTCAACTCTGCGGCTTATTTAATGAAGCGGCCTGTATAAAGACTTTTCTAACGGCCGCCTGTGTACCGTCTTTCTTTGTAAATATCTCATGTTACAATATGGGATCACCTGCGGCTTATAGACAGGTGCGGCTTATGTGGGTACAAAATTTTTTTTTCCTTTAAAAATTTAGTGGTGCGGCTTATAATCAGGTGCGCTCTATAGTCCGGAAATTACGGTATCTGCTTTTTGGGCCAAGAATTATTTGTTCATTCTCATTAAATGCAGACATATTGTAGAATGTGCACTGAAAGTAGATGGGCCACTAATTAAACTGTAAACTCAAGTTTTTGGGTATAAACCAGGGGTCGGCAACCCAAAATGTTGAAAGAGCCATATAGGACAAAAAAAACCCAAATATGTCTGGAGCTGCAAAAAAATAAGAGCCTTCTATAAAACTTACAATGAAGGAAACACATGCTCTATGTATGTAGGAGACTGGACTGTCTCAGAATTGTTTATGTTTTTCATTCCTTTGTTGTGTGTTCACAAACGCCCCCATAGAATTTATTTTGTGATTTCCTCGCTTGATTTTTTTTGTTTTGGTGCATTACTTTTGCTTTTCTTAGTGTCAATGAAGTGATCATTAATTCCGTTTTTCTGAGGCTGTCTTTGAACGCCTCTCGAGTCGAACGAGAAGAGAGAAGGCACGGAGGGTCGGACGCAGACGTTTTTGTGTTTGTCAAGACTGTTAAAAGCAGAAATAAAGTGTAAGTTTTTAAAAACCAACACCACAGCTCTCCTTTTTCGGAGCTACATGTATCTGCATCTATTTGAGCTATATTAGCCTAATATCCAAATCTTTTTCCATTTTCAAACATTTTTTATAAAGCTCCAGGGAGCCACTTGATGTCGCGAGATGTGACTCTGGAGCCGCGTGCTGCCGACCCCCGACATAAATTATTTCAACAAAGTTGAAGTTTCATTTTAAATGCCTTGCAATGGGATATGATTAGATTTAAAATATATTTTTAATTTTGCTCTAAATAAGAACCTTTTTTCCCAAGTGTGTCTGGAAATATCTATTTTTAAAAAAAAAATGTTAAAAACCTTAAAAATTAACCGTTATCATATATTTGAAGGCGGTTTTATTGTATCCCATTAAATTGTGCGGGTGGAACGAATCTGTCGGCACTTGGCACCCAAAGCAAACAACCGCTTGTCCCACCCAATCCCTGACGCGCACATCTGTGCAGTTGTGCAAGCCACTGAAGGATGAGAGAAGGCTTTTTGTATGACACAACTGTCGACTGTCCCGCATTACCATGAGCCAAAACATCCTCTCTGCTATTCTACAATTAGCGTGCGCGATATGCTCTCTTAAAACAAACTTCCATTGGAGGACGCTCAGGACGTCGCGCCCTCATCATAACACCAGTGACAGACATGCCGAGGAAGTAGGAGGGGGCGAGAGGGGGTGGGGGGGGGGTCCAACACATTTTAAACAGGGCTGTCTTTATGTGTTTTGTCACCAGCCTTCTTTTCCATCGTCTTTTTTCACTCACACCCTCTCTATTCCCCCCCCCCCCTCCATAGAGCGGCAAGCCACCCTATTCTGAGATTTTAATGGTACATGCCATTAGAAAGCTCATCTCTAGAAGGGAGGGGTGGTCTCAGTCTCAGCTAAGAGGCTACTTTCGCCCCCACCACCGCCATTCCACCCCCCCCCCCCAGCCCCCCTCCACCTCTTAGCATAAGCACATTCACATATGCCTTCGCACGCGTCGAGTCGCCTCATCCGTCTCGATAGAGCCGCCGACTTCAGAGTGCACCAAGCTAGCCAGCCAGCCGGCAGGAGAGAAACGGAGGGGGGGGGGGGGGAGACAAAAGCAGAAGGGAGGGAGCAATAGAAACAAGGGGTACGAATCCACTGAATAAAACACAACGCAGGAGAAAGGAAAACATCCTGCGAGTCAAAAGGGGGGAGAAAAAAAAAAACCCCGATCTCCATCACGTGGGTGAAGGAATACAAGAAAAGGATGCTTTGAATGCCGGAGGAAGAGGGACGCAAAAAACACAGCGGGGACAGAACCAGGAATGAATGGGAGTCCTGCTTGCCTGCCGCACGCACTCAGTGACAAGAGCCGCCGCACAACTGAAGTCGCTGAAAAGGTAAAGGAAAAAAAAAAAAAAAAAAAAAGCTGAATGTATCTGTCTGTTTTCTCTTGTCTGATCCGGTCCCACTTGAAAGGATGCAAAAAGAGTTTTGACAAACGTGAGGCAATTTCCATGCTGATCAGGCGACGAGGAAAAGATTGCCATCTTTGTCCCTTGGTTGTGGTTGCGCACGACATAGGGGGTGGGGGTGGGGGGGGGGGCCGAGCGCAAGCGAGAAGGAGGCTGGTTGCATGCATGTCTGCTGCAGGGAGGGCTTTGGGAAGCACTTGCGAGGAGAAGAGGAGTCTTGATGAAAAAGATGGGGTGATAATCCTTGGGATGAGCATGCTGGGCGATTTGCTCTAAACTGAGCAGCTGAGGCGATGCACATAAAGGTCCTCTTTTTTTAAAATGATGGATTGTGAGAGCTGAAATGAGTCATTCACAGTCTGACGTATAAACAAGATAGAAGTTGAATCTGACGAGAAGGCTGCGCACCTTGGCGGGGGAGTTTTCTCAAGCTCAAAACCTGACAGACCCACTTTCACTCATGACCCAAGGGAATCGTGCTCTCTCTTTTCCTCTCTTAACAACTTGTCTGTAGAGGCAAACAAAAAGAGCTGCAGGGAAAGGGGAGCTTGAGTGGGCTGTTCGATTCCTTTTCTGCTTACCTGCCAAGGGAAGATCCTTGACTCTGCGACGGGATGTACTTTTGGAATGGATCTTTATTGTCTTGACTCTGCACAGATGAAATTCTTCCCCCTCAACATAAAACAAGGGGAGCCGCTGCGGGTGTCCGCGCCGCCATCAAAAGAAAAGACCTTTTAGACCTTCGACAGCTTTTTGGCAGCCCGTTTCTGTCAGGTTATTCTTACTGACAGGAAAAAAAGTACAGCAGGATCGTAAGAGTCAATTACAAATCTATTATGGGTCTCCCAATGACCTTTTCAGATTTTGAAACGGTTTTGGGTTATCAAAATTAGCCTTTCCATGGTTGTAGCTCCAAAGTAAACAAAAACCAGGGCACGGTTTCCAAATGACGGGCGTTTAATAGCGTCTTTAGGGTTGTTCTTGTACACCAACACCGTGAAAACTGTTGGTAAAATAAAATTCGTTCAGCAATTTACAATACAGATACAACATACGAGGCTAATACAAAATGTAGGCTAACGCTAACCTCATTGCCGCCGGCCACTTCGGAGGTCTTGGGCAACAAAAAACACACTTTTGGTATCTACGTGACAAATATAAATAACAATTACAGTCAGATCTTACATTAAGTTTTATATACACAACCAAATAAATCACAAAATACCTTTAACGGATAGCGAACAGTCCTTGTAGCTGCTGCTCTTCGTACGTCTTGTCTGTACGTGTCTGGGCAAAAACCACCTTACCACATCGCAAGTCTCGCGATAATAGCCATAAAATCAAAATGACGAAACTTAATTTGACAAAATAAATATTTCCCAACGTGAATACATAATGTACCTGAAACAAATACAAAATGTCCTTTTTGCTTTGAGGTTGAAACAAAATACGATTGATTTCCAACTAAACTATACTGATGACACTTACAATGGTCAAAATTTAAACTTATTTTTTAATTTTTTAAAAAATAAAATGTAAATTTTCTACAGCACTTGACTTCACGAGGGACGCCAATGAGCTGGAGCGTATCCTACAGTGGCCGTTTTTAGCCAATAGGCAGGCAACATTCCGAATTGTTCATCAAATAATCCAAATTAGATTAAAAAAAAAAAAAAAACGCTTTTGTTTTCAAAGAACATCCATATTTAGATTTTGGGTTGGAGTCTCAGTTCTGGCCTTACTGCGTGCGATATTTGCATCTTCTCCACATGCTCCGGTGCTCTTCCATAATCCAAAAACATCGGTCGGTCGTCTGCATGTACCTTGCAGTTGCGCGGTCAGCTCGCTCTCCACTCACCCGCGATTGGAATGAGATCAAGCGTCCCATTTGTGTAAATTTAAGATTATCGAGGACTTCCTTCAGGGATTAAAAGACTCCTAATGTAGTTTACGGGCTGCTGCATTTCTGATTTTTGCCACTGTCATGCAAGATGGGCTTCTCTATTATCGTACTGTAGTTTAGCCAAATATTTATTGACCTGCGCCACTATGTGTAATTTTGCAGTGGGTTCAGACATTTCGTAGCGTCGGAAAAAGCTCGCATTGGTGTGAATATGGTGCCAAAGGTCTGAAGTCCAATTTTAAATCCTTAAGTCATGTGTCGGCGCACATCAGTCCAACTGTCTGGAAGTTCTGACCGGTCCGGTGGCAGGCAGCTGACACCCAGCATGACATGCGCCATACTGGGGAAAATATGCTCCGAGTTATTTATTTTTTTGATTTGTTTTTTTTTTCAATAGATGTGCCACAGACAGCAGTCCTCACTTGCCTACTTTTAAATGCAACTCAGCGTATTCACTCATTCGGTCTAATGTTCAGTTAATCTCGTTTTAGAAATAATTATACATGTCCGTGTGCAAATGCAGGAGCAATTTCAATCCGGCGCTACCACTCAACACGCCGGGTGGCGGAATGAACCCCCGACTGTGTTCTCTCCTCATTCGATCCATCCGATGAAATAACACAGCTATGAAAAAAAATGACATCCCTCAGTTAATCCAACTGCCACTGTTTTAATCTGCTTATCATTTTTCCTGAGACGAGGCATGAAAATATCTCGGCCGGTCTTCTGCCTCTATAGCTTCCATGCAGTGAAAGGAGTGCGTGCGCTGTGTATATCCTGAATGTGCGCGCGTGTTGCCCCCCAGCTGTTTGCAACACTGGTGTCAGCATACTCCTGTGGCAGCGCACGCTTTGACTGTGCATATATTTAGTTTCTGCTCAGTGTGCCAATGTCAGCAAATAGCATTTGCATCTCACTTATGGAAGCGGACACCTTTTCGTGTCATCTGCATTCGGCGTTTTCGGCCTTCAAGCACTAGAACATGAGGCTGCGGTTATTGTTCATATAAGAGATTGGGATTGAAACATTCCCCTCCCAATTTGAATCACGTCCATTGCTCTGTTGTTTACGCTATATGATGTCTTATATATTTTTAAATAGGAGAGACAGAGATGAGGTCTTGAATATTTGATTTGATTTAAATGAACGCTGAAGAAAGGCAACAGGGAACAGCGAATGATTCTTTTTTTTTTTTCCTGTTCATCTTGATTTTAAAATGTCATGGCTATCTTTTGCGCAAGTATGTTTGTAAAACATAATGACATTCGCTGCATCACTTGGGGCAGTTTGGGCACACACACACACACACACGCACACACACACACGCACACACACGCACGCACGCACAGAGCTCATCTCTGATAGCTCTGCAACATTTCACACGTCATTGCACATTGTAATAACACGTATGAAGCCCGACAAGAAGGTGGGATCGGGCTGTGCGCAAATGTTTGGGAAGCTAAGGACAAGACTGTGGAAGTTTGAAACAGGGGGGCAGCGTGTCGGTGCCGGTAATTTAATCTCACCTGTACAGGGCGGGGGGGCGGGGGGGGGGGCAGTGGGTGCTGTGGAAGCTGACAATGCAAGTGGTGCACGCTCAAAATCTCAAAATATAAAATAGATCCGCCTCTGCAAACGTGGTGTTGGCGGCTTTTGTTTCACTGGTAAGAACAATTGCTTGTAACAATGGAGACATTGTTTTCTAAAATCGCCCACAACTTCAGTTACATGCACACGTGTGTGCATTGTTTTTGACTCCATTGGACAATATATTCTACGTACAAAATAGTTGTGGTTGCATGAAAGACACAATAAAATAGGATGGAAACCGTGGGATATTTTGCAATACTAATACAGTCAAACCTTGTTTTTCGTCCATAATCCGTTCCAGAAGGCTGTTGGAAAACCGAAATTGTTTGAAAACCGAAACCACGCTGTTTTTAAAATAAAAATGCTTGCTGAACACATCTGCTCACAATGGAAAGCACCACGAGGAAGCGTCACTTCCTCGTCTACCCGACGAAGCGTCACTTCCGCGAGAGGAGTCAAATGGTGCATTCAAGTGCGCTCAGTTTGTTCGAGAACCGAAATTTGTTCGTCATCCGAGGCATAAAAAACTCGAAATTTTTGGTCGAAAACCGAATTGGTCGAGAACCGAGCCTTGCGGGAGTTTGTCAAAGTGTGGCAGAGACGGCTGGGGAAAGTGCAATGCACTTTCCAGAGGGATTGCTTCACAAGACTCACTTCCACTTTGCTGCTTAGATTTGTAATCTTTCCTTTGTGAGATGAGGAGCAGTCCCGGAACTTTTCTGACACACTTTGGCTGTCCCCATAAATCATGTCAAACATGATGTGTTCATTTTCAAAGGTGGTCACACTTGGATGAATAAACCAAACGTAATGACGGTCAGCTCCATTCTTGACAGAGTTATGAGTCTTCATTCTTCATTTAAAAAAAAAAAAAAAAAAGGCAAGTTGTAGTGCAGCCAAATGATTACAAAAATGACATAAGTACAGTATTGTACATTTATAAGTCCCACCTTGTCAGCCTAAAATTCAGTGTCGGCCGGTGAGACGATCAATACCCGATGTTGGCGTATCGAAGGTCTACGTGAGAGCTCATGATACGATATCGGGATTTCAATATTTCATCTTGCTTCTAGGGTGTTATTAGAATAACGTGTCCATGTGCTTGGCAAAGCCTGGTTACCTTCCCTCCGGCAGCTCTTCCCCCTCCGGCACTGCAGTTGTTTGCCCGAGGCGCGTCACAGCCTCTTGACCAGCAACACTGAATAATAAGATGCGGGATTTTCTCGCGGCAGATGAATTCATCAGCATTTGTTTCGGCAAGCTGACAACGGCTGCCATCAAGAGCGGAGGACATGACAGGACGGGGTGAAGAGTCTGAGATGAGGAAGAGGAGTCGCACTCTCCAACATCACAATCACAAGAGTGAGGTGACACGAGTCAGATGGAAGTTCGATTTGCTTCCTCGCTCTCCTGTTTCCAGCAAGATGATAAATAATGCAAGACAAAATGTGAATACATTTTCACCTCTGCTGGGTGTGAAAAGCATGAGGCCACAAGTTGGGCTTTGATTGGTTGATAGTTGGTTGCTACTTGTGTTTGGGAGTTTGCTCGTTAATAGGGTGATGTAAAAACGACAAGATCGATTAATGAGAAATGTTGATGATTGACCATTGGTAGCAACCGTTAGTGGTCATCCCCACATAGCTGAGAGTCACGGTTGTCCAAGGCTGGAGGTTGATATTTTTCTTCATAACTTTCTTTGGGGGCAGTATGGGGGGTAGGCGATCTGATCCAATTTCAAACAAACATGTTTTACCGTTTGACACACATATAATTAAGTTAGAAGCATTTGCAATAAACAAAACAATCAGAGCAGATATATATATATATATATATACATACACATAGTCAAACCTCGGTTTTTGTCCATAATCCGTTCCAGAAGGCTGTTGGAAAACCGAAATTGTTCGAAAATCGAAACCACGCTCGAAACCACGCTCGAAAGCGTCACTTCCTCGTCTACCCGAGGAAGCGTCACTTCCTTGTGTAAGGAAGGAGGGAGGAGTCAAATGGTGCATTCAAGTGCGCTCAGTTTGTTGGAGAACCGAAATTTGTTCGTCATCCGAGGCATTAAAAACTCAACATTTTTGGTCGAAAACCGAATTGGTCGAGAACCGAGACGTTCGAAAACTGAGGTTTGACTGTGTGTGTCATATATATATGGATCTTTGACACAATCATTATATCTGGTAGTTGTTTGGGTTCATTTTTGACTCAAAAACAATCATAAATTAGAGAAGAAATCAACTAATTTCATATTTAAAAAAAACAATGTGTTATATATTTAAATTCCTATCATTTGTGTCAAGGTTAAATAATATATAGGATCTGATATTTGCCATTGAAGCCCGTATAGCTGTTTACAAATTCAGTCACTAATGCCAAGCAATTCATATGAGCCCCCTCCCTCTTTGTTCTTAATGATTTTTTTTTTTTTTTGGCATAATCTCATTATGTGTATTTGTACTTGGCCACGTAGCCTCAGGCAAGTGCTGCTGCCTGGGAAATAGGAGGTAGTATTAGGGACAGCTGGCGGTGCAGTGTCACTTGTGTTCACATTCATCAGGCCTGCTAAAGATTAGGAGACAGTGGTTGGATGCTACTGGAGGCGCCGTCACATGCTGTCTTAATATAAAGACGCCCGCCCCCACCAACACCCCCACCAACACCCCCACAAAGACACATATTCTATCTACTATGTCTTCAGGCAAAAAAAAACAACAAAAAAAAACAATGAGCAAAGCTCCTCTCTCTCTCTCACACACAAATACACACAAACGCACATAAATAGCAGAGACGACAACCACCCCCCCGCCCCCAGGATTGATTCAATTACATCCAATAGAAGGCAGAAGAGCTTAGCCTGCAGTCAGTGTGGTCTGGTGGAGATGTAGCATGCGGCGCACACCGTACAGTACAGCCACCATAAATTTGATCTAACCGCGGGCAGCTGAGGTCACCGGAGGCGGAGAGATAATCATTTGACATAATGACAGAGGTCAACTCTTGTCAACAATCTGCCCTTATCTTTGGGATGCGACCCAAATAAACACAGAGGACTCTTTAAACAGCCCATGGGTCAATCCCTCAAGCTTTTCTGGCACACGATATCGCCTACTTGATGACTATGCCTCAGCACACCATAGAATTAAGACTTTTAGGTTTTGATTGTTATTAAAGAAGCAATATGTGCTGTTGAAGAAATAATAGTCTTTATAGATGTAGTTTGTGGTGTGCTTTATTCCTTGAGTAATAATTGGCTTTTTCTGTTCCGGGTTTTTACTTTTGAGTTAAAAAAAAAAAAAAAAAAAATCGCACAGTGTACTAGAAAGTACTTGTATGTGTAATAATGCTACCTTGAAATGAGTGCAACAAAACCGCTATCAACATGACTTATTTAAATGTGTAAAACTTCACTTATGAAGGAAAATGCCACAAAAATAACTAAAAACACACCTTGAGTATTCATATTGTGCAGAAATGGTGCAAAAAAAAAACCCCAAAAACAAAATGGACAAACACAAAGCAGAAATGTCGAAAAATCAATCTTAAAATAATGATTTCAAAAAACGTTGAATGGTGCGCTGGATTGGAATCACATACCTGTCACGTTACAAAATACGTTTCCCCCGTATTTTATAAGTTTTTTTATCATTTCAAATCATGTACGGCGTATTACAACTTTTATACGGGAAAAAAAAAACCAATTGTGAACCATTCTCACAAAGACCATTTCGGCTCAAATCCAGATCGTCTCACCTGCTGGTAGCCAACGACAACGTCGTCGTCGGTCGTTACTATTGTCACGACAAACTAGCCAAAGTAATCCTCAATCGTATATATTTTTTTCATCGCTGCATACGGTCGGATTGATATAAGCATGATGTGCGCATGCGCGGTAAGCCGTTGTACGGGGTTTTGTTGCTTTGTAAGGGGAATCATAATCATTTATAAGGGCAGGTATTAGCCGAGGTTGACAGGTATGGAATCATCAGATTGCGGCTATTGTTACCAAGGAAAAAGCTGATTTATCCTCAGTGACATTCAAGAATCCTAATGAAGGTTTTGGTAGCACCTCCTGTTCATTCAACGGCTTGTTTTAACTTTTGTTGAGAGAGCTGTTGTGAAATTTGATTGCAATCGCCACAGTGGCTGATGAGTGAAGCATCTAACTGGAGGAAAAAGACTCCAAATGGTTAATAATTAGATAAGAATGTTGCTTTTTATATAGTTGTTGTTTGACTTGGATTGCTTTCTGGGTGAACTTTGTTCGTGAATCCTGCTGGCACACACACAGCACGATTGTTTTGAGTCGTCTGCGTGATAACAAAAATTTGACCTTCCAGGGGCGGCTTCAGTAATGACTTGGGAGATTAGGTAAATGCAAGGGCAGGCACCACATAGCAACAAAAAAACAGTGCTGCTTTTCCAACACAAGCAAGCGCTTATAATTATTTTCGCAGGAGGGTTTTGGCTTTTTTTTTTTTTTTGTAAATCCCCCCCAGTTTCGATGAAAAAGAATTGCCTATCAAACCGGTCATCTCACGAGTATGCAGCGTTAGGCCACATTCACTTCGGATGAAGCTAAATTCTTTAGTAATTGGGTGTCTTGTCGTGGAATTTATTTTTACTTTCGCACGCCAAAGGTTTTTTTTTTGGTGGGACTCCGCCACATGAGTGTGTATGCACCCAGCGGCCTCAAGAATCTCACTGCGGAAGCATATTCTGATTTAACCGTCTGAGCCCGACTGATCCTGTCGCCTGCCGGGATAATTAAGCAAGATAAATAATGAATGCGGTTGGGCTGCCGCGTTGCATGCATTTAACCGCGCACAGAGGCGCTCAGCTAACTTTTAATCTCTCGTATTGTTTCAGCTTTTGCATGATGATGACAACGATGCGGAGTCGGTGGAAAGAGCCGAGCACAAACTAAGTGTCAACCTTGTTTGCAGAGACTTCAGTTCTCAACTGATCTCGCTCAATTCATTTCAATTCAGAAATATTTCTTTTCAAAGCAAGAGGCCTATTGATGATCAAAGAGTTCATGGTTACACTTTCCTTATTGAATCAGTCACAAAGTCCAAGTGATATTTTTCAAAACTTCACATAGCCCTTCCCAATTGATTTCCAATTATGTCCAACTATTATCTAAAAATAACAACAATAATTGTTTTCTTTGTGTTTCTAGCATAAAATACATTGGACATGGACCATAGGCACCCCTTCTCAGAACAGGATAATCATACACCACTATAGAATTCTCATGTAGCATAATCAATTTTTTTTTTTTTTTAACCGATTCACAAGACGTTAGATCAAATGGCGTTGCTAATCTATGCCGTGGAAACACTATTAGAACCATGACGGGGTTTTCATTCAGGAATGGTGAATGAACTGGACTCATTTGTTGCAATCATTCCAGCGAAACAGTGTCAAATACAATTGGCTATGAACGATTGATCTGATGCTGCTCTAAGAGTAAAATGAATAAAGGTCATTTCAGCATACAGAATTATTTGACTGAATGAGCTGGACATGCATTCAATTCAATATCCGTAAAGCGGCCACCGTACTTCCATCTTATTTTCTGCAATACAAGTCAACGACTGTCACAACAAGCCATACTTTGGGCATGTTTTTAATTTGATGAACATGATGCACAGTGATCCCTCGCTATTTCGCGGTTGGTTTAGCGCTGCTTCGGTGCATCGTGCAGATTTTTTCAAACATTCATAAAAAAAAAAAAAACAAATTGTGTGTGTGTGTGTGTGTGGGGAGAGAGAGACATAAGAACAAAAACAGGTCTCTTCCATCCTTAATTGTCAACACAACCTTAATTGACTAATCACAAACACACCTGCTGCATGCAGCGGGATCGCTGGCCTGTGTGTGTGTGTGTGTGTGTTTACTCTATGTTTGGGGGGGGGGGCAATCACACACACATTTCAAATCTGGCAACCTCTATCGCAGTGATAGCCTGTGACTACTAAACAGGTATGAAAGAAAAGGTAGCATTTAAGGTGGGGAAAAAAAAACTATGTCTGCGTCGTTGAACCGCCAGACAGCATCAGTGTCAGTATGATTGTTTTTGATATTGCTTGCATGGCATTTCATGTGCCCTTGGCGCCGGTTACCTCACACGCTCAAGTGTCGCATCTGTGAGTCACACAAATACATGCGTGTCACCTGTTCCGTCGGCGAACAAGCCCTGCAAATACGTCATTAAAATGTGGACAGAAACCTGCCTCGTCTGTTTTTTTTCCCACACTGGATTTTCTGTTCATGGGGAACATATTTGTTCAACCGACTCCCAATTTCCTGTTAGCGTTTGAATGGCATATTACATTGACTTCAGCATTAGCGCTAGCGATGTTTTCAAAAGCCTGACAGATTCTTGGAAAGCGCATCGTTGCAAGAAGTGCTTGTTTTCAAAAGGAAAATATATCAATATTTTAAGTAGATAAAGACCAAAAGCGATAGTTCCAGTCCGTGCAATGCACCGTGGGTATTTTTAGCATTGGTGATCATCATTTGTGACGCATCTGTGTGATGTGGTGGTGCGTGTGGAGCGATCAAAGTGGCTCTGTGAATTTGGCAAACGCGATATTTGCTGCTCGGCCTGAGGCACGCACGTGTGTGTGTGTGTGTGTGTGTATGTCTCTTTTATGTGTCTACTTTAACGTCTGTGATCTGTGGTCCTGATGTGACTCGCTGGCTTTTTTTTAAGTAGCAAACAAGCCTGTTCATGATGAAATATATTGTTAAGACTATTATATAGGGTGGGGGGATGGAGATTGCTTTGGGAAGACAGTAGGAAAAGCCATTTACAAACATTGAACATCTCATTATTTACTTTTGCTTGAGCTCGAGTTCATTGATTTAGAAGTTGTTTGTCACTCGGAGGTGCGCCTGGCTGCATTGCGTACACGCACGTTTTGCAATTCGGCACGCCAAACGTCTCGTGGATGTTGCGACGGGAGCGTTTGAACCCAGGAGGCTCTGTTCATTGACATTCAGCCGAGCGTGCAGCCTCAACGCTGAAGATAACTGTAGACTGCGCAATGCTCCAACGGCGAGTTGCACGCTAATGCGCGCCGGGTTGCGGCCACGAAACAAATGCCCCTATGTCATTGATTACACACTACAAGCTAATGAGATGAGCCGAGGCGGAATCGATTCAATCGGAGAGGAATCATGCCAGAGGCGCGCACACGGAGACGTGTGTTTGCGCGGACACGCTTCCATACGGAAAGAGAGGCACCAAGCTCCACTTTTTGGCCGAGAATATCAGCGTGTCGTCATCACCCACTCCACTTCTCGCAATGGAAAATGAACTGCTTAGTCATTACTATGTCAGCCACATCCTCAATCAAGTCAAGCTTTGTTGAAGGAAGCCTTCTGGAATAATGTGCTCAAACAAGTGATCTTGATGAAGACACTTGCATTGATGACACTGGGCAATAATGGCCGCTGTAGTCCTTGGATCCTTGACTAATGTGTGATTGGTTGTATTGTCCCCCAAAATAGATATTTTTTTATACTGTTACATACAGTAATCCCTCGTTTATCGCGGCTAATGGGGACCAAAACCACCCGCGATAAACAAAAATCCGAAGTAGCGACCAATTAACATATACAGGTTAAAAAAAAATGTTTTTTTTTTTTTTTTGTAAAGTCCGCAAAAAGTCCGCAAACAGTCCGCGAGAAGCTGCAAAACAACAGCGAGTCACATAGAGCAACATATACAGTACTGTACTCCATGTATATGGATTTTTTTTTTTTTTTATGAATATGTTTCATCCGTGGTGCACTGAAGCCGCGATAAATGAACCACAAAATAGTGAGGCATCACTGTATACTGTTACTGTGTATGATTGATGCCATATGGAAATGAAATCAATTGTGTTCAAGTTGGAGTTTTTTTTTTTTTTCCCGACAAGACCGATTTTGTCATTTTATCGTTATCTGATGGACCACGACGATAGATGGTGGCTTTTTTTGTTTTTTTTTTGGAACATGCAGAAGTCAAAGGCAAAATGGTGAAAAGGTTTCTTACAGCATGTCAAAAGGGAAGGTTGGTGGTTTGGTAATGGGATGAAAATCAATACGGGTCTAACCGTGCCGCAGTGCAAATGAAAAGCGTTGCATGCCACGATAACGGATATGGATTAGTGGGTATGTGGCTTTTGATGAATTGTCACGTAGAACTTCAATTTTTATGTATCATGCTGCAAAGTGTACCAGAAGAGAGCTTTTGTGATTTGTCAGTAACAGGAGTGAGATGTCGTCACTTATCACAAACGCTGGTTAAACTGTGAGAGAAGTCCGGGGAGGGGGCGGGGTGGGGATAAACGAAGACAAAAGACAAGAGACGATAGCGACATATCAATGACACTTTGTAGTTGACCTTCGTCTGCTCCTCTGTGTGCACGTGGAAGAGTGACGTGCACTGTGAGGTGGATATGCTAACCCGGGGGTCGGCAACACGCGGCTCCAGAGACGCATGCGGCTCTTTAGCGACATCTAGTGGCTCCCTGGAGCTTTATAAAAAATGTTTGAAAATGGAAAAAGATTTTGATAGTAGGCTAATGTAGCTCAAATATAGATACATATTGCAGCTCCAAAAAAGGAGAGCTGTGGTGTTGTTTTTTTAAAAACGTACACTTTATTTATGCTTTTAACAGTCTCAACAAACACTGACACGTCTGCGTCGACTCGAGAGGCGTTCAAAGACAGCCTCACAAAAATGGAAATTAATGATCACTTCACTGACATTAAGAAAAGCAAAAATAATTCACCAAAACAAAAAAAAATCAAGCGAGGAAATCACAATATAAATTCTATGGGGGGCGTTTGTGAACACACAACAAAGGAATGAAAAACATAAACAATTCTGAGACCGTCCAGTCTCCTACATAAATACAGCATGTGTTTTCTTCATTGTAAGTTTTATAGAAGGCTTTTATTTTTTTGCGGCTCCAGACATGTTTTTTTTTTTGTCCTATATGGCTCTTTCAACATTTTGGGTTGCTGACCCTTGTGCTAACCAGTCCTGCATTCCGATTCCAGTAATGCAGACATTTTTTTTTTTTGCAGCCCATAAGATGCTTCATATTCCGACTCCATCTGCCCCATGTGTCACTTCCCCCTGAAGGCGTTGTGCTTTGATTTGGGACACAGCTGGAACAGAGCATCCCCTGTACCAGCGCACCATTTATTAACATGCAGGTGGTTTCTCACCTTGTCAGAGGCAAACCCGCGACCAAACAGTCAAAGAGGTCAAACTATTGCTGTTAATTGAAGTGGAGGGGGAAAAAAAGGGTGGGCGTTGCGGTGGGGTGGTGGTGGTGGTGGGGGTGCATGGAGAAGACAGAGCGATAGGATCCAGAAGCTCCCGTGATAGCAAAGCGTATCTGGAAATGAACCTATGCCTGTCGGTGAATTCAATGTCACAGAGTTTAGATGGCGACGGTTGATTCCTCTGCCTACTTTGGGGAGATAGAAGACAAATGCTACCTCATGCCATAGGAGGTGATATATATATACAGCTGAAAGGAGGAAATACCAAATAAAGCATGTGGGGTTTCGAATTGAGTGGCATTCGGGAATTAGTAATAAGTTGAGAAAAAAAATGTAGACATTTTCAAAAGCTATGTTTTGGATGGATGCAATGCGTTTCCTAGCTCATTATGCAATAATGCAACTAATTCTCAAGGCGCTGAATCCATCGCAACTTGAGAATTCTTGTGAAAAAGTCTGAAGTCATACAGCACATTTGCTACAATGTTACAGGCCCACTTGAGAATTTAAAAAAAAAAAAATCAACTAAAATGGTTTTGTGTTGGCGGCCGGTAGTCCAGTGGTTAACGTCGGGTCACCGGGTTCAATTCAAATGTTCTCCCCGGGCCTGCGTGGGCCTACTGTTTCCTCACATTCCAAAAACATGAGAATAGCTAAAGTCCCTGTAGTGGATGGTTGTTCGTCTCTGTGTGCCCTGCGATTGGCTGGCAACCAAAAAAGAATATCCAGCACCCCCCCGCGACCCAACGGTTTGGAAAATGGATGGATGGATGGATGGTTTTGTGTTCAAAAGAGAAAAAGATGGCGATGAATTAAAAGGAGCACTGGTAATTTGTTCTTCTAATGATACAGATCAATTCGAATGATATAGATCAGATCTGCCTGAAGATGTCGGGGTAGAGATGCGACATGAAGGGACTCATAAAGTTTCGCTATTTTTTGCTTGACAAATGAATTGGACGTCATGTCTTAAAGCCGCAGTCCCTTCGCTCATTGTTTGTGCGTTGATCACAAGTGGAGTCTGTGTATTGTCCATATCCGACGGGATCTTGGGATATTTTCCCAGCCAAGTCACCAGCCGATGCATCCTCGGTTTATGCATACGTTCAGTCGAAATGGGACTCGGGGCGCGACTAACGACGTTTCACGACATCGCAAGGATGTAAGAGCAGACAAGAACGCAAATTCAAAAACGGCCTGGACTGGACGTACACTGAGATTGACTCGCGACCAAAAGCCAACACACTCGAAAGCACTGGCTTTGATGCTAATGCTGCATCGCAATGGCAACACTCCTGGCTAGTCCGCCACTGTCGTCGACCAACGCAAACAAAAAAAAAGTAGGCCTGCGGTCGCCATGGTAACAAGAGCAGCTCTATTCAGCATTGTACCATCCGGCGTGGCATAAAATGATTTCTAAAATCTGACATTAATCTCAAACATTTACGTCATGCTGTCATTTGTGAAAAGGAGCAGACATATCACGTACTGGCTATATGGTACCTGCTCTGAAATCCGCAACAGGGACTACATGAAGAGAAGCTGATGGATGGTCGCGTAAGGAGCGAGGCACCGCGCTCCATTCATCAGGACCAGACAAGGTCTTCAGGCGTGGTGGCCCGATTGACAAATGAGCTTCCAAAGCACCCCGCCGAGCGCTGAAAAAGGTCTCCAAGAAGTTCCAGCTTGCCCATAAAAAGGACAAAGACCTCTTGAACGTGACCATCCAGTAGGTGCCCAAATGGACACCCAAAAGTCCATAAAACACCGGTGAGCTTTTCGTCCCCAGCAACGGATCGCATGAAAAATGGCTCTTTGTGCTTTCAAACGGTTTCAATAAGGACCCAAAATTGGCACTTGAAGGCTTGCTTGGATGGATGCGGCACAGGGAGCCTGCGGCCACGCAAATCACTTTTTTTTTCTTTTTTTTTGGGGCATTTGGAACGGTGAGAAGAGGAGTTCGGCTGACTGGAAAGAGAAATCTTTGTTGGAAGTGGGATGAAGCAGGAGGGGGGAGGACCAGAGAACTGATAAGCTAAACGAAACGGAACAATAAAGCAAAGAAATATTGCGGATGCCTCCCAAAAACTCTCCACAAGCACCATGACTGATGATTACCTTTCCAAATGTGCTAATCATCTGGGAGCAGTACGACAAGAGCTTATTTTAAAGCCTTGCTCCAAAAATCGTCTCTTTATATAGTCCATACAGATGTCGTCTCGAATAAATTCATGTTAAAAACACCCCATCCGAGTCTGTTTTATCTCATACTAAATGTCATTGCTTATTTTGCTGCCAAGCAGTAACGACCTTTTCCTTTAAGAGTGATTCGAGTCTGACTTGAAGCTCTCATCAATACATAAAGTGACCTTAAACCTTGTTAAAGGGCCGCGACTGTTAAAAGGACAAAGCAAGACCGATGACTCGAAATACGTTGCGCCGGTCAGTCGGCCCGATGAGTGATGCACGGAGAAAAAAAAACTATTCATAATGCAGCGACTTCATCGTAGCGTGAGGAAAATACGTGATCGTTTTCTCCTTTTGTTTCATATTTTATTTAAGGGCACCTTGTCTGTGAGCGATGAGGACAGCGGTGTGTTTATTTTGTCACCATTAGGGCGCGAGCCGCCGCGATGACTGCCATCAGTCATACTTTGAATTCAACCGCATTTGACATGTCACAGATATGTATATTCAAAAGGAGTATTTCAATGATGCGTTCAGGTGTCATCGTGTTTACGTCTGATCGGAGTGGAGGTGTTGCTGATTGGCCGTTTTCCACCAGCTGACTTGGCAGGACTGGTTGTCAGTCCATTGCAGGGCACATATTGACGACATATTCACAGCTATGAATGACTTAGCGCAGGGGTGTCAAACTCATTTTTGTCTTGGGCCATATTATAGTTACCGATTCCCTTTGAGGTCCGTTAAGACTGTGAAACCATATAAGAGGGTCAAAAATAATGGTTTATTTAACTATACAGTCAAACCTCGGTTTTTTGAACGTCTCTGTTCTCGACCAAATCGGTTTTCGACCAAAGATTTCAAGTTTTTTATGCCTCGGATGACGACCGTATTACGGTTCTCGAACAAACTGAGCGCACTTGAATGCACCATTTGACTCCTCGCCTTCCTTACACGAGGAAGTGACGCTTCCTCGGGTAGACGAGGAAGTGACGCTTCCTCGTGGAGCGTTCCATTGTGAACAGACATGTTCAATAAAGATTTTTTTTTTTTTAAAGAGCATGGTTTCAGTTTTCGCACAAATCTGTTTTCGAACAGCCTTCTGGAACGGATTATGGTCGAAAACCGAGGTATGACTGTAGTTTAAATTACTGTCCAGAGGGTTTTGGTCAAAAGAAAACTTACAATTGCTCTCTTCTATATTACATACGAGAATTTGAAATGTGGGTACAGATTTTAGTCAGCATCATTGAAGTCAACATGTTTGGTTTGCTTTCGCGGGCCACATCAAATGATGTGGCGGGCCAGATCTGGCCCCCGGGCCTTAAGTTTGACACCTGTGACTTAGAGTCTCCAGACTGTAAAATAAATAATAAATAAATAAAAGTTGGGTCAACTCAAAATTTCAAGGCAACAAAATGTGATAACCTTTTAAGTTTAAGTTCAGCAAAATAGTTGAACTTGTGATGATATAAATATGTTGCGAATCCCTTGTTTCTATGCACTCGTGATCCGCAGCCATTGTCTGTAAACCGCGGGTGCCCGGAATATTCTGCAAATAAACCCTTCGAAGGGACTGTTCATCGACTCCAGCCTGTATTTGGACAACCGACATCCTCACCATCCGAAATTGAACAAACCCTTGGGGGAAAGAAGGACACTTTGCCCCCAATAGCAACTACTCCAGCTAAGTCGATAAAGCATACGGACTTCTACCAACTTGTCAGCATTTTTAAAGTTCAGGTCGGTTAAAGTCAGAAAAATTGGGGTGATGCCGTGCCGTCCAACATGCATCTCTTGACTCATAAAGGCCAAGCTGGTCCACCTCGATTAACAAGTCGAGCAGTCGGGACGGACTCAAGGACACGCATGGGTGCGTCACCCACGCACGAGCACAGTGTGTGCTTAATTATCAGCCGACTTTGACTGTGACTTTCATTTGCGGCTTAAATCAAGCGTGGCTCAAATGTAGAGGAATCCATAAAAAGTCTTCCCGGGATAATTCTTATTGCCAGTATCTCGCTGGCATGTCTCAGATCTCGTTTGGTTTTGGATTTCTACTGTCTGCTCGGGGTGGTAAATAGCCACTGAGGAGCAACTTGCCTTTGATGCAACTTTAGCTTTGTTTACTGAGGCAGACGCTTTAATTGCACTGTGTGTGCAAAGCGGCGCGGCCTCCTATGGAAAAGCCAGCGTGCGGTTTGATTTAATTGGGCTCTTGGCTGGGATTTCTCTCAAATGATATTATTTTCGCTAATTGTGTGACGGTGTAACTCCTTCAACACCTTAAAAGTACAATTGTTTGATTGTGCTCCAATTGTGGATTGGTTTTCGACTTCACAACCGAGCGTGCTGACTCTCGATTTCTTAAAACCGTTTACAAAGACGTTTACTCCCTCCAGCAAATACTGAAGAAACACCATTGAGTGACCGTCTACAGTATTTTCCAATATTTGCTGTTACCCCTCGTCTTGAAAGGTGAAGCAGTTTTACTTTATGATCGTTTGATCTTAAAGTGGTTTACCGTATTTTCCGGACTTTAAGTCGCAGTTATTTTCATAGTTTGGCTAGGGGTGCGATTTATACTCTGGAGCGACTTATGTGTGAAATTATAAACACATGATTATGTTATTTTCACATTAAACCACAAGAGGGCGCGCTCGGCCTGTGTTGATAAATCGACGATGAGTCTGACGTAAGACGTAGAAGAGGAAGCGGCCTTTCAAGATGACATGTATATTTTTGGTGTTGGATTTGATCAAATAAATTTCCCCCAAAAATGCGATTTATACTCCAGTGCGACTTATATATGTTTTTTTCCTTCATAATTATGCATTTTTTGGCTGGTGCGATTTATAATCCGGAGCGACGTATAATCTAAAAAATACGGTACTTCTCTTGACATGTGTATGAAATTGGAAGTCAACAGACTGTGTTCCTCTCTGGGGGTTCCACTGTGTTATTGATAGAAGTCAGATACTGTACAATTCTAATCTTATCTTTTGAAGCAAATACAGCCATCTTGAATGAGATTTTTTTTCCTTTTAATAATAATAATAACAATGAATTTTATTTATAAGCGCCTTTCAAGACACCCAAGGACACTTTACAATCAGGAGCAAAACAACAAAACACCAACGGGTTGAGCAGCGGCAGCCAAACGCGCCAGCGTTCACTCAACCCGGAACACACAAATACACACATACACACACACATGCACACTTACACATACACACACGTACGCTACAGTTGTCAGCTTTCACGTCAGACTGTCAGCTTCACGTCAGATTGTCAGCTTCACGTCAGACTGGTTCCCAATTATCTCGCTTATTTGCCTGCAAGACACTCTTGGTTTCACTTGTGTCGTCATGCACCCTCGCAGTAATTCTGTGAAACCTCGCGTGTCTCCTGCACTTGCACTTACAATTTAGAGTCATATTGTAACCAGTGCAATTAGCACGAGACAGCGACGCACGCGCCTGGCCATGATGAGTGAAAATCCGCTAATATTTAACATTCCCACTTAAAGTCATCGTAAATGCCGAAATTAATAGTTTAAGCCAGGGTTGGGTAATTCATTTTGCAAAGGGGCCACATTAGGAACAGCGACGCTTGCAAAGGGCCAAGCCAACATGCTCACTTCAGCTTTGTCTGTATTCGTTTTCATGTATTTAGAAAGAAAAAAAAAAGCATTAAATGTATGGAGATATTATATGTATTGTTATAAATAGGAAATACACATTTTCAACCAAATTATCAGCGGCCACGAAAAGAAAAGAAATAGAAAAAAAAATCATCTTCACACTTTACTGCCACCTTATATTAGCAGCTCCTTTTCAGGACTCCCACACATAGATGAAAGGGAAGTATCATATTATCGATAGTGATTTCTAATGATACAGTGATTGATTACTTTGTATAATGCATCCAATGCGTACAATGTATACAACTGTAGATTTGCGTACAGAATTATCAGGACCAATCTTCTCATCCACTAATGTTGTGATTCATCCCAAAGGTATTCTATTGGATTGAGGTCAGGACTCTGCACAGGTTCATCTACACCACAGGTGCCAAAGTCAAGGCCCGGGGGCCAGATCTGGCCCACCCACATCATACGATGTGGCCCGTGAAAGCAAATCAAACATGGCAACTTCCATGATGCTTGCTAAAATATGTACCAAAATTCCTAATTCTCATATGTAATAAACAAGCGGGACATTGTATGAGCATTTTCTTGTTGCCAAACATCCCGTTACGGTAACTTCAAGAATTGTTGAAATAACTGTTGTTCTTGACTTCTTGATATGATTTCAGTCATATTGGCCCTCCATAGGAAATGATTACTAAAATGTGGCCCGCGATGACACCCCTGATCTACACCAATCCATATATAGGATGCAAAAAAAGCAGTATCATATGTAAGAAAAAATAAGTATCACAACGCTTGACTAAAAGAGCAAATCTTAGCCAATGAATTGGTCCACTTTTTTTAAAGACCGTGACTCACAATTTTTATTTTATTTTTTGTCCTCAATGGGGCACCAGAGTCTGTGTCGATCTTCACAAGTAGGCGAGCAGGTGTTCTGGCTGTTTAAAGCGGCAATTGAACAAGATGGATGAAGATGTGAGTTCTGAGGACACATCCTTGACATCCTTCGGGGGGAGCTTGGGGGGGGGGGGGACATCTGTGCTGTCGTGCGGTTTCAGTCGCAGGTGCCTGTGCTTGATTTGAGCGTTTATCCGCTCGCGCACCTGCGTGTTGTTGTAGCTGAGCAAACACAGCATTCGAATTAAAAGAGATACAACTTAACGCACTGGTTGCACAGCCGTGCGTCACAGAGTGGCGCGGGGGAGCAGTTAAAGATGACTTGATCTAAAACGCTGTAACACCGATCCAACAAGAACATCCATGTTCTCCCTAATGCCTCCCTTCACACCATAAGATGAGTTAAGCCCCCTGTTTTATGGGAAGCAGAGCCCATCCGTTCCCCCAAGCCTATGTAATTACGTAGCCCTGGAGTGTAGCTTATATGATTGGGCTGTAAGGAAGGGGGGTATACAGTGAAACTCCTCTACAACGAAATCTACATGGGTGAAAATACCCCCTAGTGTGAAAAAATCTTCACGCATTAACACCATTCCCACTTTCCCGTTTCAAATTTGCTACAGTGAAAAAAAACCCCTGTTGTGAAAAATTTCTTGCTGCAAACATGATTTCATTGTAGAGGAGTTTCACTGTATTACCTTTTCTGGGTGTGTCAAGGAAGGGCGTCATTTAATTGCAACATGCGCACTATTTATTTGGTGGATTTGGAAGGGCAATGTCTTTATGTTTTGGATTTTCACCAGCAGGTCAACGGGGATCGTAGCAATCGGATAGTTTATTGCTCGAATGATTTGAAGTTGTGGGATTGACTTCTGATATTGGATCCAAAGAAGATAGATTGTGTAGTGCAAGGGGGTGGCCATTACGTCGATCGCGATCCACCGGTAGCTCGCGGACTGACCCCAAGTCGATCGCGAGGGGTATAGAAAAAAATGGTAGAGGAATGGTAGAGGAAAAATAGTAATATATTTTTTGTGTTAATGCACACTGCACCCTAATCATCATATCACATTAAAAAATATTTAAAAAAAAATTTTTAAACCATGGCGGCGCGTGACCTGCGTCACCGGATGTTGTTAGCGCTCAGCAGTCTGCAATTGCAGCTTGTCATCGGAGCTGTTGCGCTATAGCTTTTATCGTTCTCGTTATTCTCATTCGGAGTTTGTTTCATGTACAATTTACCGAGGGGCTGCAAAAGCGCGTCGCAATCCTCCGCGTCAGGCTGTTGCTCATCACGGCACGCGTGTGCGCCGTAGCGGGTCGTTGCGGGAGGTTGGTTGATCGAAAAGTAGGTCTTGGGTCCAAAAAGTTTGGGTATCTTTAAAAAAAACAACAAAATGGAGTGACTATTAAGCCAACCTTACAAGCACCGCGGACACGCTGCCCTCACCCAGTTGTTAAAATAGCAGCTCATAAAACATTCAATGCACACTTCGGCTTAAACATGTCATTAGCTCCACGGCTACCATCAGCTTCCTGCGTCGCTTGTTGACACATGTTCATTCCCCTGGGGTCGTGCCGTCCGCTTAACATGATAGACAAAGTGCAGACACGAGTATTGCTTCGTTCACAAGCCCTGGATCTCTATTCTAGCTCATCCCGAAGGTGTTTGATGCATGGAGGTCGGGGTGCGGAGGTTCTTCCACTTCAGATTCATCCAAGTATGAATTTATGGAAAGTGCTTTGCTTTGTACAGGGCATTCACAGAAATGTTCCACAAAATTGGCATCCTTGAAGTGTTTAGTATGTCAGGCTTCATGGATAGCGTAGAAGATGATCAGGAATTTGATGACACATCAAACTTTTTAGTGTTCGTTATTCAAGCGAATTCAGTCCGGTGACTTTTGGAAGTGTCAAAATTGTTTGTTCTCAACACCCTAACACGTATCCCAGACGCAGACGGCAAACAAGAGATTGCCGTCTCATGTTGGATAAAGCCAGTACAGTCAAACCTCGGTTTTCGAACGTCTCGGTTCTCAACCAATTCGGTTTTCAACCAAACATTTAGAGTTTTTTATGCCTCGTATGACGAACAAATTTGGGTTCTCGAACAAACTGAGCGCACTTGAATGCGTCACTTGACTCCTCTCGCCTTCCTTACACGAGGAAGTGACGCTTCCTCGGGTAGACAAGGAAGTGAAGCTTCCTCATGTTGCTTTCCATTGTGAGCAGACGTGTTCAGGATACATTTTTATTTTAAAAAGGGCGTGGTTTCGGTTTTCGAACAATTTCGGTTTTCGAACAGCCTTCTGGAACGGATTATGGACGAAAACCGAGATTTGACTGTACTTGTAATAAATTCCTCCCGCTCCTTAAATGTCACATATATATCACACGCTTTCTCTCTTTGACAATGTCTGTCTTCACATTGTTCCCAGACCCGTACCTTTCAGCTGAAAAGGAAATCAATCAGTTGGGTGCCACACTATGAAAAATGTATTAGCTGTGCGCACTTCCAGTGTCGCAATGAAGCTTCCTTTCAGGAGAATGACTTTTCCGGTTTAGGTTTCATCAGCTCGAGAGGAAACATAATGGCCATTGTAAGTAAAATCAATAGTTCTGTCGTGAAGATGACAGTCCACTAAAAATACAGTAAAGCGCCACATACTCCCTAGTTTGCTCTGTCATCTCTTTTCATTTTCGGACCTATCCTCTGTTATTTGCTGAAGAACTCACCGACTCACTGTTTAGTTATTAATATCACGCCGTGTGGTTAGTTTGGAGTCAAAAGAACATTTCAAAGTGAGTTGAGGAGCTTCATTTAGACAAAAGTAGCATATTGGGAGTCAGTTACTCGCAGATTTTTGCTGGATGCCGTACGGCTCAGTCCTGACCACCCACAGATAGCTTGGGGATCACCATTTTGACCCAAAAAAAAAAAAACAAACCAAAAAACACAACTCGAATGTGATTCAAATCTGCATGCTGTGACATATAGAATCGAAGAGAAAGATATTTGATTTTCAGTTCCAGCATGCTGTGGTGGCAGTGGGCAAATTCTGGGACGTGGTGACTTTTGGCAGTCGCAGCGATGAAATTAATCATTACAGCTTCGCTATAACAATAACAAAAGCAGCAGCAAAGACAAAAGGCCCCATACTGACTCAGCAATAAAAGCCAGTTGAAACCATTTGTCAAGACGGTGCGCATTAATGTGTACTCGGCTGTTGTAATGGACTTTTGAAAAATGCCTGAGCAAGGAAAAGTCTTTTGGTTTCGGTAATGTTACAATGCAATTTATTGTATTGTAGTCTCCTTTGATTAAAACAACAATACCTAGTACAGGAAATTGTTACTGCTGCAGCGGTTGTGAAAGCGCGATATAAAAAAAAAAGCTGCATTACTTTCCTTTTTAGCGTAGCTCCATCTAGTGGATGCATAGGGCAAACCGCAGCCACTATTGTAGCTGCTATTCTATGCGCCTTATCATGCGGTGCGCCATATACAGTCAAACCTCGGTTTTCGAACGTCTCGGTTCTCGATCAATTCGGTTTTCAACCCAAAATTTCGAGTTTTTTATGCCTCAGATGACGAACACATTTCGGTTCTCAAACAAACTGAGCGCACTTGAATGCACCATTTGACTCCTCTCGCCTTCCTTACACGAGGAAGCGATGCTTCCTCGGGTAGACGAGGAAGTGACGCTTCCTCGTGTTGCTTTCCGAGCAGATGTGTTCAGTAAACATTTTTATTTTGAGCGTGGTTTCGGTTTTCGCTTCGAACAGCCTTCTGGAACGGTGTTGCTTTGGACCATTCGTTGAAGGCGATCCCTATACAGTCAACCCTCGGTTTTCGAACGTCTCTGTTCTCGACCAAATCAGTTTTCGACCAAAAATTTCGAGTTTTTTATGCCTCGGATGACGAACAAATTTCGGTTCTCGAACAAACTGAGCAGACGTTGTCAATAAAGATTTTTTTTTTTTTTTAAAGAGCGTGGTTTTGGTTTTCGAACAAATCGGTTTTCGAACAGCCTACTGGAACGGATTATGGTCGAAAACTGAGGTTTGACTGTACTCCGAAGCGCATTATAGTGCAGAAAATACGGTAATTGACACCAAAACACAAAGTGAAGACAATGATTCTTTTCAGTGTATATTTTTAGTGTTTTCAATTTCCACATTTAACCACAAAGTGGCAGTCATTGATGCTGCAGCTGCCTTCATACAAATTTCCCATCATGCATTTCCTACAGGAAGCGAAGGGACAACAGTGCAGGGTAGCGTAAAAAACACCTCAGGATTTAACCTGGGCCAATCTGTTCTTACACACGACGAGGCACAGCTACTCTATGTCACCATGGAAACCGAAACAACAAAACTGCATGGGGTTGGAAAAAAAAAATCCTTTTTCCTCCTGAGCAGCACTTGCGCAGCCGACTGCATATCGGGCAAATGATCATCAGTCTCATGTTATTTCATTGTTTCTGCGAACAGCATGAGCGATTATACTGTGCACCTTGCTGACACGCGGAAGGACAATAGCAAGATTATTGTGGGGAAATGTTTCCAATCAATCACGTCGGTGATAATTACCTCTCTGACATTTCCTTTATTGGTGAATGGGAGCGTTATGAAAGCTTAAGGCTAAATCTAACGCGCCGCCATTCCGTTGACAATCAGCAAAGTGGCTAGTTATGATTCTCTGCTTTTGACCGTTGTGCATGAGAATTGTTTTGTGTGGGAAAAAAAACACCAAAGGGAATTCTGTGCTGTGCTTTCATCGGGGGGGGGGGGGGTTTGGAGGGAGGGAGATTGATCACGTCACAACCTCCATCCCTTGAAAGCCAACCACCGCAGCTCCTCCAATTACGACTGACGGGCCACCTTTTTCTATCCCCAAGTGTCGCAGCTATATGACACTTTTCCAAAGCACAAAGCGGATAGATAATAAGCCTTGGGAGGAGGAATATGGAGGCCATGCGTGTCGATTGAACTTTTCCAAGACAGATGCTGAACTAAGACCCACTTGCGAATTATTAATATGAACACTTCTGCAAGAACAAAGCATTTACTCACCCGCTGATAATCCTGAATTAATCATGGTGTCGTTTTTAGAGGCACGTCACGATTCCCCAAATGACACAAACAATGAATGCCAAATCACTGACCGAGGCACGGCTACGGCTATAAAAGAGCAATAGCTACGTTTTAATGCGACGATACATCCGCGGCTTGATCGCATTTGCACCAACGTGGTATCTCGGATCCGTTTCCCACGCAAACTTTCCACCTCGGCAAATGTTTGCCCCTCGTTTCGCATGAAATTGTCGATTAGAGCTCTTTTGATTGTGCAGATGTCCGTCCTGTTGTGGGGGAGTACATGCAGTGACTGTTGTTTCTGCTTTCTTTCTGTGCAGTTTTTTTTTTTTTTCCCCCTCGGGCACATGAGCATTGTGCACGTACTGTATATTATTCTGGTGCATTAAGGAGGATTGCACCTTCAGGGCTCTTCATCCACACACTTGATAGACAAGAGACGCCTTTAAAAGCTTTTTTTTATGTATTTATTATTTTCCAGATGATGGATGCATTGATGCCCACAGCACATATGAAAGTGCAGGTGCATTTTCTACATTTGCGCCTTCGCCATCAATGAATACATCAATCGTGCAGTGTAGCTACCCGCTTTGTCTACATTCACTGCGCCTTCGCCATCCTCAATGGAGAATCATCATCCATCCGCTCACACTCATACCTAGGGACAATTTAGAGTCATGCATGTTTTTGGAATGTGGGAGGAAACCGGAGCACCCGGAGAAAACCCACGCCCGGGGAGAACATGCAAACTCCACCAGGGAGGCCGGAGATGGGATCTACCTCTGCACTGTTGCTAACCACTACTATATATATATATATATATATATATATATATATATATATATATATATATATATATATATACAGTCAGCCCATATTAAAGCCACAGCAGATCGTCACGTGGCTTCGGAGCTCGGCCTAAGACCGCACACTGCTTACATTTGTGTGCCACACAGGTACAATTGGAAAAGCGCAGAAACTGAAACGTGTGTGCTACAAAATGGGGTTTTTTTTTTCTGATGGAATGTGACATGAATGGAGGATGGAAATGTAAGTTATTTTCTTAACACGGCCCAATGAACAATGAGACCGGACCGAGTATTGAAACCACAAACAATTTTACCACAGAGTGCAGTTGGCAGGTGCAGTGCTCTTAAAAAAAAAAAAAAAAAATGAATGTATGTGCATGCGTCAAACTGTCATGACTTTTACTGGCCACCCTCAATTAACTCATTGAATAGCACCCTTTTTCACTGGAGCAACCGCCTCAATCCCTCACATTTGACTGAATGTTTGACAGATTTGCGAGGCCCACAGAATTTTCTGTTCTACGGCTATATAAACATGCAACCTTTCAAAAGAAAGGTGATACTCTCTTCTTTCAGCAGAACAAAAAAAAAGTCCAGATGCACGACCTATAAATTATTATATTATTATTTGTTTAGCGGACGCTTTTATACCGAAAACCCCCCCCCCCCCAATCCTCAAGTGTTGTTTCCTTTTCTCCATCGTTGCTAGTTGCTAACGTTCCAATCCACGATCCACATATGCCTTGACTCCATTATTGGTCCCATCTACTACTTCTGCGGCATGATCCTGGTGGATTTATGCACCACTGCCACCTGATGGCCATTTTTTTACTCTTCAACATTGCCGCCAAGCTTGATACTGTATTTTAGTGAGAAGTTGCATCAGACTCTCTTGCACCCTCCCCCATGAAAAAACGTGATTGACGTATTTCACGTCATGGAGAGGCAGCGGCTATGCGCTAATTGACGTATTTATACGTCAAAAGGGTGTAAATGAGTTAAAGGCGGTCTATCTTGAAAGCAAGGGATGGACTTTGCTCTTTGTACATCACACTTCCATCATCTATCTATCTATCTATCTATCTATCTATCTATCTATCTATCTATCTATCTATCTATCTATCTATCTATCTATCTATCTATCTATCTATCTATCTATCTATCTATCTATCTATCTATCTATCTATCTATCTATCTATCTATCTATCTATCGAAGTCTGTATTCTGCTCACATTTAGTCATCCTGTACAACTTTCTCATAGCTGCAGTGTAGCTTGGCGTCCTTGTAACAAATCATCACCTAGAATTGGAACACTCCCTACTGAAGACGCACAAACTTTGGAATGCGCCAAGCTGAGAATTGGCTTAGGAGAAACGAAAATTATAATATCACACGTCGTGTCTTGGTACCGCCCTTCTGATAGTATAAAAATGATGTGATTTCTTCTTCCTCGAGACCATCGCAGCCATTGTCTGTAATTTGCGGGTGCCCGGAATATTCTGTTATTAAAAGCTTTGGAAGAAACTGCTCATCGATTCCAGCCTTTGAAGTACCAACATTCTCCTCGTCCGAAATTCAACGAACACGCGGGGGAGAGAGGAGGTCGTTCTTCCCACAACATTTGGTAACCCCGACGTGATTTCGGACTGAGGTTTCGGTCAACAGACAGAACATCGGGTGCCCACAATTGTAGAGGTAAGAGGACAAAGAGGTAAAAATATAAATTGTGGCTGGATGAACGGTGACATGCGCAATAGTAATTTTTAAGAATATTTTTGAGAAATAAAGAAGGATCGAGCGCTTTTGCTAAATTAAGGATCGAGTACTTTTGTTTGAACTGTATCAAGTACTTCTCAGAAAATTAAGGATCGAGTACTTTTGTTTGGAGTCATATCAAGTACTTTTGAGAAGAATCGAGTACACTGATCTACGATCGGGATCAGGTACTTTTGTAAAAAAAAAAGTATCGAGTGCTTCTGCAAAATTAAGGATCGGGTATTTTTGTTTGAGTAAGTATCAAATACCTTTGAGAAAATAAAAGTTTGAACATTTTACCAAAATGGAGGGAGAGTTTGTTAGGGAAAGTGAATGGTTCAATTTGCGACAAATACCAAACCATTCTGAATGAGTGTTACTGAGTGAAGAAGTGAGAAAGTGTGTGTGTGTGTGGGGGGGGGCTGAGAGAGGACGAGAGAGTGAGAGAGAACGGTGACAAACTGTCGACATGGGCCAGAAGGTCACGGGATGTTTTTTGAAGGTTGTTTGTAATTCATAAGCACACTTTTTTGTTTGTCTAAAGTGGTGGGGTGAGTGGTTGTATGTGGGATGTTGTTTTATAGGTTGAACATATATGAGTGTAGTGAAGGCCTAGATTTGGATGATTTGTGAGTGTTTCATGTCTGTGGGTGTTTGATTACCGCATTTGTTTTATAACTGCCCCTGTTATGCTGCTACTTGCCAGGAAATTCCGATTATGATACATCGTTTTGTAGATTGCAGTCACAAATGGTTGCATTTCTCTCGAAAACTGATAAGAACCATCACAGCTGCTAATGTGAGAGAAATGATGGCCTTGTGTTATGAAATGAGTGTCATGTAATGTAAATTACTTTACAACTTTGCTGTCATTGAGTTGGGTTGTGCCTTCTAAATGTAGTTCAACACGAGAGCGAAATTTTCCAGCTTCGTCGATGTTTATGTTTAAGGGTCACGTGTGGGCAATTTGAAGTTGGCTTTGTTACATTTATAATTAATAACGGAATGTTAACGGGTATTGACAACTAAATATTGTCAATACCTCAGTTCTGTTTTTACGGGGACTACTCCGATAAAGAGGTCCGTTTCCCCTCCTGACACAAATTCCGATTCCATTCTTCGTTCTGAGAATGATCCAGTGGCTTCATTCCCATCCGTCAATGCTCCTCATTGTGTCACAAAGAGGGAGGCCCATTCTTACTCACGTCTCTCCTTCCTCTGGCACGGCAAACTCCTCTCGGGAGTTCGTCCGTCGCCTTTGGCGTGATTTCCACGTCGTTTGAGCACCCGCGAGCGAGCTCGTCTCTGTTCTCCGGGCGGCACCAATTAAGGCGGGCTGGGAAACCGGGGCAAGTTGTGACAGAATTGGACGACACACCAAGGCGAAGAGCAAAAGGACGACGACGGCACAGGGAGGAGGAGGGGCCTGCGGGTACAGTAGACACAAGCGGAGGAATACCGGTGAGTGTCTTCTAGTTGACAGTGTGGCTGGGATGTGCACACATTTCATGCTGAAATGAGGGTTTTTTTTTTTTTTTTTTGCGGCTTGATGAATGCGAGGTGGTGTTTTCTTTGCTCAGTGCAACTGGAATGGTTTTTTTTTTTCCCTTGATGTTAGAAAAAAATCAGGGCTTCCCACCTAATACACGAACCATCGGCAATTAGATCAAAACGAGTGCCCCTATTGCTGTGTTATTGACGATATTCTAATGATTCTATTTCCCCACCAATTGCGTCTTGCAGCATCCATTTTTTTTATCACCCTTTGGCTTATTCCTTTCCTTGCTTTGTAAAGGCTGATAAAATAAGACTTTGGCTGTCATACTTTGGCTCTCGCTATTTTCAGCCTTGCAGCACATCAAATAACGGTTCCATTTTCACTCGGGCACCCAGTCGATGAATTAGGAGGAAGAGGTCAAAATGATCTAAGAGATACACTCAACTTTCCCCATCTCTGATACCTCTGATTTCATACCGGGCTGAGATCTCGTGCCTATAAGGCACATGCTGGAACAGTACGAGTGAATTTCGATGGGTCGATGCTGCGGATTAGAAAAATCAAACCCATCTAAAAATAAAAAGCGTGAAGGCAGCAAATGATGAAAGAGTATGTGACTCTTAAACCACATATAGACTGTCAGGCTATTACCACCAAAGAAAATATTGCCAATAGTGTAGACTTTTTGGGGGGGAAAATTAATTCCAGAAATTCAAGCCTTTTTAGGGCCTAACGAGAGGCATTTGTTCAATCTAATGAGATCTAGTGCCAAAGTTCTGCCAAAATCTATGCCTTAAAAAGATATTGTGAACACCTCTCAGTACCATACAATGCAAATTATGGACACCCCATGCACAAAATTGTTCAATTAATACCAATTAGTAGGAGTATTATGGTGGGAGAAGTGCAGTTTTTTTTTTTTTACCGGATCTCATTGGAAGTAACTTTACATTTTTCACAAAGATTCCCTTTGAGTGCCCGGCAAACATGACATGAGAAAAGTCAGGTTTCGACATGCGCACCATAATAATAATAATAATAATTATAATAATTCCGGGAATAAAGGACTGGCCTGGCCGGTCAGATATACTAGTGACATGCCCGAATTTCCAAAATAAATGAACATGACATGAGGTTGAGTAGACTGTTTGCATTAGCTGTGTTTTGATTTGTGAAAGTCTTTCTTGATGCAAAGAAGCATTGATACTTTGCCATGCGTGCAATCAAATATTTAGATTTTGATTTTTATTTTTTTTAAACATTACAAAAACCTCGCATATGAAATGGGCTGTGTCGACATTTTCTATCCACCGGAGGTGATCACTTCTGTTATACTGGCTACACTGTATCGTGTGACATTATCTCATGCGCAATATTCCTGTCGGGCATATTTCGGCTTCACCGAGTGATGCCAGCTAACAATTGACATTATTGTTCAGTCTCTCTTACCATAGCAAATAGCATATGTTATATAATCATTCTAATCGCCTGCCTGCCCCTATCATTTGGTGCAAGTTGAATTAGCACGCACTCACTCACTCATCGGCAAAGCGGCCTCACATCATAGATTGATAGACAGCAACCATCGCTGCCTGTCAAGGGAAGAATTAACTCTTCCAGTTTGCACAGATGTGTGGGCTGAAAAAAAAAAACACAACAAACCCCCTCGCTAACACAAATGTCAACTCACAAAACCATATGCCGATGAGACATCTATGATCCCTCTGGTTTTGTCTATTATGCTGTCACTGAAGTTGATTTAGATTTAAACTCGGATGTCATTGGGAGGTCAGCAGAGGGTCAAAAGGAGAACCCAAGAACCCTTTTCTTCTTTGGAAAAAGATGAATTATACATTAAATGACTGCTATATGTTCACTGTACAACAAAATATATGTTTTTCCAAATATTTAATGCTTTAATCCTAATTTGGGATTAGGGACAAATTTGACCCTTTGGGATTTAAGGGTAGCATTTGAGTAGTAGAATTTATAGGGGCTAAATTTGACCCCGTGGGTTCTCCAGGGTTGAACTAGGATGTCATTGGGAGGTCAGTAGAGGGTCAAATACGGCAGCTTGGTCATGGAAGGGATCTATAAGGAATTGATAGAGAGTTATCAATGTAACAGGATATTTTATATATAATATATATATATATATATGTGTGTATATATATATGTATATATATGTGTATATATATATATATATATATATAGACAGTGCTTCTGTCTTTGTATCACCTTAGCAGCAATCATCTCCTAAATAGAGCGCTACGCTGATTCGGGAATTGCATCATCGAAATAGATTGCATTTGTATGTCCTGACCTAAGGCTACACATCATATAAAGAATAGACCGTCATTTTCTACATCCCACCTCTGGGCATTATTATTCGGAGTAAGAGCATTTCCCCTTCTGTTCCAGCGTCTCTCGTTCGCTTGGCCTTGCTGATAAACATGCCCGGACTGGGGTTTTTTTGTACAAGAATTAATTATTTAGTGGGATTGCACCTTCAAAAAAAAGAAAAAAAAGAAGCTCCCTTTGTATTTTCTCCTTAGGCTTGCAAACTAGGACAATTGTGCATTGATGCAGGCTTCTTAATGCATAAAACACATTGCTTGCCTCCTTTGCTCTGCTCCTATTCTTGTACAAGCTTTTTGTTCATTAATGACACAAACCTGCTGTGCCGCTCCATTATTTGAATTTCACAGCACTAATTGCCGAATCACATAATAATGACGGATTTACATTCAACAAGTACAGTTACTGAATGTCATACTTACTTGATGCCTGTCATACTTACTTGATGTATTACATATGACAATTTGGAACGTTAGAGTTGGTCAAGCATCGTGGAAGCTGATGTGATTTACAGTATTTGCTTTTGGGGGCGGCCTGGTGAACGAGTGGTTAGCGCGTCGACCTCACAGTACAGAGGTCGTGGGGTCAATCCCCTCTGACCTCCCTGTATGGCGTTTGCATGTTCTCCCTGAGGCTGCGCGGGTTTGAAACCAGCTACTCCTGTTTCCTCTTGCATTCCAAAAACATACATGGCAAGTTAATGCCATCCATCCATCCATCCATTTTCCGAACCGCTTCATCCTCACGAGGGTCGCGGGGGGTGCTGGAGCCTATCCCAGCCGTCTTCGGGCAGTAGGCGGGGGACACCCTGAATCGGTTGGCAAGTTAATGGAATACTCAAAATTTTCTCAAAGTGTGAGCGTGGATGGTTGTTCGTCTGTATGTGCCCTGCGATTGGCTGGCAACCGGTTCAGGGTGTCCTCTCGCCTATGAAGTTAGCTGGGATAGCCTCCAGCACCCCCCACAACGCTTGTGAGGATAATGCGGATCGGAAAATGGATGGATGGATGGATGGATAAAATGATGTGGCAGGCCAGATCTGGTTCCCGCGGGCCTTGAGTTTGACACCTGTGCCCTCTGGGATCATTGATAACTTGCATAAGTGTTGATTTATCAGCATGTTAATGATTTTTTTTTTTTTAAGTTGCTGTGTTGTAGAACTGCACTTTACACAGGTCTGGCATTTACAGTAAACCGTGCTGACACTACAGATGTTGTAGTATTTGCTCAGGAAAGGGAAGTCAGTCCAAAACACATGTCCACTGACAGACGTGCTCATGCCGGGCAAAAAAGGTGTTGCCATGTGATGCAACCGTTTGCAATTTTATTGTTACAATGAGAACAACCTCCCCACATTTCCCTCTCGAACGGTGAATTATTCAGGGCACAACATGTAGCTTTTTCTGGCAAGCCAAGTCGCCGGGCAATCGCCTGGCACAGTTGCTATTATAATCGTGCCTCATATAAGATGCAAGCAGAGCCCAACCCGTGCTGGAAAAGAAGAATTCTTCGCAAAATGAGCACAAGAGAAGCTTCAGCGTTTGAATCATTTTTATCTCTCAAAAGCATGACCTACATAACTAGTTCTGGGAATTGACTGCGCATTAATATTAAGCAGCGACTTTTGTGAGTCTCAGACACAAGGGTCCACAAATACTGTATTATTTGGAAATAACTACAAAGCTCATGATGCACTAAAAGTTGGTCACGATTACAGAATGAGTGGGCGATGAATGATTGCGACCTTTCCGAATGTAGCTTGTGTGTTTTGTCCTCCATCCATCTCGAAATGATGCCGCTGCGCTTAAAGGTTAAAGGGCCAGAGGGCCGAGTGCAACTTCAGTTGAAAATGTGTCAAAGTCATGATGACATGCGGTATGTCGACCGATGGAGCTCGTGTAGACCGCCCCTGGTTGTAAAAATCCCCGCCGGAAACAACGGGCGATTCGTTCCAAGCGTGAAGTTCACCGTCATAAAACCGTCATTTTCACATGATCACCGGTTCTAAAATGAAAGTGTCGGACTATCAAATGGTGTCAGGCAAAGGTGATTCATGTTGCAGAGGTGCCCGGCGTGAGTGAAAAGCATTTGTCTAATTATTCTTCGTTGACTCTGGGGAAAATGTATGAATACTTTGAGTGGTGAGCAAAACTTAGAATGTGGGAGGAAACCGGAGTACCCGGAGAAAACCCACGCAGGCCCGGGGAGAACATGCAAACTCCACACAGCTGGGATCGAACCCACGACCTCTGCACTGTACGGTCGACGCGCTAACCACTCGATCACCATGTTCTCCCCGGGCCTGCGTGGGTTTTCTCCGGGTGCTCCGGTTTCCTCCCACATTCCAAAAACATGCATGGCAGGTTGATTGATCGCTCTAAATTGTCCCTAGGTGTGAGTGTGGGCGTGCGTGGTTGTTCGTCTCTGTGTGCCCCGTGATTGGCTGGCAACCAATTCGGGGTGTCCCCCGCCTACTGCCCGGAGACGGCTGGGATAGGCTCCAGCGTCCCTAGTGAGGATAAAGCGATTCGGAAGATGAATGAATGAATGAATGAATGAATAATGCCCAAGCGGTCCTGCCTTATTGTGGAATTAGGCCCATCACTCAGGAAAATATTCCTCGAGTTCTGAATTTTTCAACATTCGGGTCATTCAACTGTTATCCAGTGCATCTTATCTAAAACTCTGCAATCGCCGTATAATTAGTGTCTATCGGTCGTGAACGGCAGCGCAAATGAATAAATGCTGATTGTGGGTTGTTTGCAAAGGGCCATCCCTCTTCTTTTTGTCACAGTTCAAGTCTGCCTCCAACCCCCCACCCCCCCTACCCCTACCCTCCCTGCACTTGACAGCATGGTAGCCCAATTGCAGCATTTCCACATGAAATGCAGCAGACCTCAAGGGGACTTGTTATAGACACTGGCTGGACCGCTCACCGCCCTTTCACAAGGGTCCTGTGGTGCAGACGAGTGATGGGATAGATACGGCTGGTTTCATTCAGCCTGCGGGCTATTGATCACCCTTACAGTATAGGAGGGAAGGAAATCACCCGTTGGTGTGTCTGCATCCCTGCAGAAAAGAGGACTTGCAGAGAATGCACACTCTACGGTGGTGAAAAATGGGGCAATATGAGCTGGCTGCAAAGTTGGCACAAAGACAACAAACGGAAGATTGTTCCAGTTTGATGAAAACTTGACTAAGTACCTAAGGATTTTTTTTTTTTTTTTTAGCCACAATGCCTTTTTTTGTCTTGTTGCCTGGCAACACTGAGTTTTTTCCCCCCCCCCTCATCACAGTGCAGTCTGTTTTGTTTAATTATCAGTGTAGAAAAATTGATAATCCCTTTGGGACACAGTAATCTAATTCATTCAGCGCTGATGAAAAATGGAAATATCACACATCATAGCATTCCAAAAAACATGACTTGACAAGATTTGTTTTTAGTCCTGAAGAGCGTGTCGTTATTTGTTTGCGTCACTTACAGTCTTACCTCGGTTTTCGACCATCATCCGTTCATGTTTTTACCCGGAAAAAACCCACGCGGACATGAGGAAAACAATGCAAACTCTACGCAGGTAGGCCAGAGCCAGGATTCGCACCCACGACCTCTGCACTGTGAGACAGGATGGGCGAACCAGTCGAAACACGGCGACGTGCCTCGAGAAACCAATTTTAAGTTTTAAACAAGCCCCTTCAAGCTACGTGACAGCTGTGACAGATTGTCACAGCACGACACCGCGTGCGCTCTTGTTTGATAAGCGTGGGTTCGGATAAAAATGTGCCGTTGACGAGTTTGTACACGGTCTCCTTAAAGCCGCCTCTGAATCCAGTGACATGCCGCCAGTCAAGCACTTGCGCCTGTTATCTTTGCAAAGTCACCTCCAGAATTGCCGACGTTTGCTGTGTCAACATTGTACTGAGCTGTGGCTGTGCTTGGCCGCAGGCTCCTGACACAAGAGGACAAACGGTAATCGTCAGCGATGAGCAATTATTTCACAGGCAGGCAAAGGGCAAATTACCAAAGTCTCACTTTGAAATGTCAAAAATGTCTTGTTGGCACGATGAGCTGGCACCTTTTGCTGACTTACTGTTTCCCTTTCAACACTGTCGCTCTTTTGACATTTTTAGCAGGCATCTCCAAATGTCAGTGCTTTTATGCTGACCAAAAAAAAAAATAACAGTGTATGAAAGGGAAATTCAAATTTCAGAGTGAAATCTCCAGAACTTAAATTTAACACTGATGCTACGATGTTGAGGATGAGACATTTAATATGCTCCGAATCACGGATCTCATCAAAAAAGGTGTGCAGCGAACATAATGTATCCACCAATTAGCCAAGTTAATAACTGTCACAGCCACACATGAGCTGACATCTTCCAAGCTAATCACGGCACACGCCAAAGAACGAAAAATCACATCGCCGCAGTAATTATGTCATTAGGTAAACACCAGAGAAGGACATGAACTCACTGCCAGCTGTGTTCGCTCCTTAATTGTGATGTGCATGATTTACGCATACAGTAGCACAGAGATAAGGGAGCTCTCCTGTAGAAAATGGTGTTGAAATAAAAACACACACAGACACACAGACACACACATGCTGTAATGTCTGAGCAGAGTTTGAGTTTGAGACAAAGGGCGAGGCTCTCAATTTATCAGTCGATCTACGTTCCAACCCTCATCTATGGTCACGAGCTATGGGTCGTGACAGAAAGAACGAGATCCTGGATACAAGCGGCCGAAATGAGCTCTCCCTTAGCGATAAGGTGAGAAACTCGGTCATCCGGGAGGGGCCCAGAGTCGAGCTGCTTCTCCTCCACATCGAGAGGAGCCAGATTCGGATGCCTCCTGAACACCTCCCTGGTGAGGTGTTCCGGGCATGTCCCACCGGGAGGAGACCCCGAGGACGACCCAGGACATGCTGAAGAGACTATTTCACCCAGCTGGCCTGGGAACGCATGGATGGATGGGATGGATGGATGGATGGATGGGATGGATGGGATGGATGGGATGGATGGATGGATGGATGGATGGATGGATGGATGGATGGATGGATGGATGGATGGATGGATGGATGGATGGATGGATGGATGGATGGATGGATGGATGGATGGATGGATGGATGGATGGATGGATGGATGGATGATAGATGGATGGATGATGGATGGATGGATGATAAATGGATGAATGAATGAATGAATGAATGAATGAATGAATGAATGAATGAATGGATGGATGGATGGATGGATGGATGGATGGATGGATGGATGGATGGATGTTCAATAATTTGCGTTGCTCTCCAGAAAAGCCTCCATTTGTCTTTGTGTTATTATCCAGATGGCAGTTGCCGAAACGACTTGACTTCCCAAACGCAGCGCCGGATGTGAATCCCCTCACAATGATCAAATTGATAATTAGACAAGTTTTCCTTTTCCAAAGGCACATAATTAGAGGACTTTGACGCTAGGGCAATCTCTCTTTGGAGAGGTCCAGGCCTTGACCCTCATTAGAGCACTTCTAACTCAGTGCAGATAGAAGATGAATACGGCAAAACTCAGAAGGTGACCTTTAATTAGCTAATGAATGCGGAAACTCCCGCTTCCCACCTCTGACCTCTTATCAAAGCCTAATAAGCCTGCGCCTGGTGAAACATGTCACAAGCGCTTGCGATTGATCCCCAGCAGACTCCAAGTCTCCGCATTCATGAATCACTCCCGCAGACTCGCTAGAGATTTTTTTTTTTTTTTTATGTATCGATTCACTGCATTTTCAGGTGACTAATTCAGGGTTGATGTTGTTTATTATGCACACCGCGGGTGACATTTTCTAATTTATACCAAAACACTAAGGAGAGAGAGACAATAAATGAGTATCGATGCAAAAAAAAGGGTAATTTATTTCAAGGTTTGGAGTTGCAGCCATTAGTCATGCAGGTCACAACTTAATATTGGTTAATTTTTGTGGCATGTTCCATACGCTGTGAAATGTTTATATTGTTGAATTTGCATATTTCATACCGGCTGGATTACTGTCATGCACTTTACTTTGGAGTCAACCAATCCTCCATTAAGCATCTCCAGTTGGTCCCGAATGCTGCCGCTCGCCTCTTGACTCAATGAAGTTTAGAACATGTTGCCAAAAAACTCAAGAAATACGGTGCCATCTATCTTCACACACAAAAAAAGTAAAATTAAAACAATCGTATAATTAATTGACCAGTAATTTAGAAAATTGTGCACATTATTCACACTGTCATTTCATCTTCTCATATAGAGAGACCTCGGTTTGCGAAGGAGTCCCGTTCTTATGGTGGTGATCCAACACAAATTTGACGGTAAATCGGAATCGCCAACCTACGCAATGATGAAATCCAAATTACAGTGGATGTATGAAAAACAGTTGTAGGCCCGAAATATAAAACAGTGCTTATGGCAGTAACTGAGAATATGCCACGGCGCATTCTTTGCAACCTAACAACACTGAACGTCGGAACCATTGTAAACCAAGGACACTCTGTAATTTATTTGTAATTTATTGTTGAACTGCTCTGCCGGTGTGATCCACATAGTTTGTGTAAATCCCCCGCAACAGAAACCCAATTCTGATTGGATCAGAAAATCCGGAGAGCCACAACGGACCTTTTGCAAACCAATTTGAACTCGTACCATTGGCAGCCTACTGAGGACAATCTGAAACGATGCCATCATCTCCCCCGTGACTTCCGTCAAGATCACACCAGACAGCGTCAAGCTGACACTGTCGGTGCTGGTTTCAGATGCGGAGACTCGACAGTCGAGGAGCTTTCGTGGCGCTCCCACCGGGGCCCGCGTTGAAAATGCGGTTTGACTGGGCGAGCAGCTCAATAAATTAGTTAGAAGAAGTTCGGGGCGGGCTGCATTCTTCCCCCGCGGCTATCGGCAGAAAACAAGCTGCCTTTAGGCCTGGTGCTCCTAAATCTTTTATCATTGCTGAGGCAGGCCGATCCTGGCATGGACTCGGGCCATCAATCACAGCCGATCCTCACAGCTAATGGCTTATTTAAGATTTCTTGGGTAGCCTAAATCAAGCTTGAAAAGTAGCATTTGCGGTAATTGGGTCAAATTGTGCGGGAAAAGGCTAATCTTATTTATTTCTAATTTTGTATAATCCTATACATTCTTTAGGTCTAGTTGCGCAATTCACCGAATAAGGAAGACAGTACAGCATCCTTGATTTTAAGAGGACAGTATCTGGTGCACTTTGTACAGTATTCATACAGATTTGCTTTGACTGCATTTCTATTTTTGGAAACGTAAATCCACCTCATGAGTCTTCCACTCTCGAGAACCTTCAGGTGCGAATCGCATTGATGGGCCATGTAACTCCACACCTGCATGTGGGTGACCTATCGGTGAACTCGCGTTGAAAATCCATGAATGTCGCATTATCGGTACTATTAGACTGTTGGAGGTACTGGATTTGAATAATCAATGCCAAAACGCCTCGTTTTCAAGCTTCTGTATTTTTCCAAGGATTGTCACCAAATTGCAGATGCAAACTGCAGTTTTAGCATTTTTTGGGGACACGATGAAGATCAGAGTGAAGATTTTTCAGTTTCATTTGATTTATCCATCCATCCATCCATTTTCTGAACCGCTTGATCCTCACTAGGGGGGTGCTGGAGCCTATCCCAGCCGTCTTCGGGCAGTAGGCGGGGGACACCCTGAATCAGTTGCCAGCCAATCGCAGGGCACACACAGACGAACAACCATCCACGCCCACACTCACACCTAGGGACAATTTAGAGTGCACAATCAGCCTGCCATGCATGTTTTTTTTTTTTTGGAATGTGGGAGGAAACCGGAGCACCCGGAGAAAACCCACACAGGCCCGGGGAGAACATGCAAACTCCACACAGGGAGGCCGGAGCTGGAATCGAACCCGGTACCTCTGCACTGTGAAGCCGACGTGCTAACCACAGCACTACCGGGCCGCCTCATTTGATTTATTTATAAAATATTTATATTTTGTGTAAAATATTTTATATAAAAATATTTATCAATACTATTTATTTAATTTCATTTTCATTGAATTTCATCTCTTTCCAGCATGTGTGTGTGGATAGTGGGAGGCGGTGCCTTTCGGATGATCATAATGCCAATAGTTGAATGAATAACAATAATTAACAATAATTAAAAAGAACACTGCCCATCTTCCACTTTACCGGGACCTGACGAGCAGGAAGTCCTTCATGTCATGATCACAGCCCTAAGACAATCGTATCATCAGAGGTGCTGCTCCTGATTCAAGACAATTGTATCTGTCATCAGAGTTGTCGGAGCTGTTTTGTGGCAAGTTGAAACAATGGGGCGACGCCATAAAAGGCACAAGAGCGAGTGGAGTGGATGAAAAACGAGCTATTCGTACTCAGGCACTTGATTGATGGTTGTCAAGTGGGGACACTGATCCAAGGTCTCTCGTCATCTCGGAGGTAGTCGTATGCAATTCTTTATCGCCAACGATTCTGGTTGGCTGTTGTTAACAAGGACATCTGGGAATTCATGTCTGCCTGTTCTGTCTTCACCAGGAAGACGTTTTCCTCATTCAATTATTTTTCTGTGTGTATTGCACCACCCATCTCGCCCTTGGTCTCGCATAGCGTTGGACTTTTTTTAGTGGTCTTCCCTTTTCACAGGGCAACTCGGTCATCCTCAGTGTGCTGGACTGATTCTCTGGAGTGGTTTATTTTATTCTCGTTTAAAACCTAAAAAAATCTGCTGATAAGGCGGGTGTTTCATATCCGGGCATTGCTTCCAATTTGACCTTTTGTCATTGTTGTGTCTCGCACTCGTGTGCTGTTTGGAAAATTAAATGTCTGAATTTCTACCATTATTTATTAGTCTCCCTTTTGGTTGCATACCCACGACTTGAATGTCATCCTTGACTGTTATTCACAGTTTATTATTGTAATGGTTTGGATTATTGCGGTGTTTCCCATTTATACGGTCAACAAAATGTAGCTAAAAAACAAAAACCTTTGAAAGCAAATGAGTGATGCACTCCATTGCTGCTATATTTCTTTTGTGTGTTGAACTCGCGGGAAGCGAAAGGCTGTCAGGTTGAGGAATGTTGCCACACGGCTTTGGATGCAGTCTACTCTGGTTTTGACAGTCAAGGGAAATTCGGTGAGGATTTGCGGGAAGTAAGAGACAAACACCAGATCGGAATTGATACATTGGTCACATGTGGAGTGGAAGCTCCCAAGTCAAACACCCCAAGAAAGGTCCCGTTCAAATAAACCCGTGTGCAAAAGTATGCCTTGACGATCAAACAAGACTTGAACTTCAAACCATCATCCTGGTTATGACCACAGAATGGAGGACCACTTATGGTAAAGAGGAAAAGTGGGATAGTAAAGTAAATCTCATTCGCCATGTGTCCTAGCTTCTGCCAACCAACAGAAGTCCATTAATCACCCCGTCCCCCCTGTTGCCCCCCCACCCCTTGTTCTATTGTCTTCAGATTTTCATCCCGTATGAATGTGGGCGAGCTCAAGTGCTTATTATGCTGCTCCTGAGTCGTTAATTGCTAATTAAGGCGCTGTAAATGCACCAGTCATTTCCTAGCAATTAAAATTCAGCAACATGTTTAAAATGGTTTATTTTCCATGTGGCTAGCTTAAACTTCGAGGCTCACAAGTTCAGACATGGCTGACAATTTAATTTTTATTTTTTTGTTTCTCCGCAGGTAATGCAGAGCCTCAAAACCAATCCTGGAGATGCCGAAGAGAAGAGATATTCTTGCCGTCGTGTTGATCGTGCTACCCTGGACTCTGCTCATCACAGTTTGGCACCAAAGCGCCATCGCGCCGCTCCTCGCAATCCATAAGGGTACGTATTGCGGCCACACTCCACAAGCCATATCGAATCTAAAGTGGGTCCTCCAACCTCACACCGCACTTCATGTTTAGACGGGGAGACGGCTCATTTAGAGGCTTTCTCTTGCCGTGATCATCGACTTCACTGCGGCTTATCCAGTTGTTGTGAGTTTGTGGCAGAGTGCAAGAGGAGGGCTCCCGAGCTTCTATCAATCCCAAACACAAAAGCAACAGGAGAACGTGCAAGAAATGAGTCGTAAATGCTGCAATAAACGTTTACGTGAAAAACACAAGCCAAAAATATGGTCCACATAACAGAGAAAGAAAATAAGAAAAGAATCCCGCCTTCCTATGTTCATGATATAAACCTCTGGAAGTACGCACATTGAAATACTGTTTTGGCATAATTTCAAAGCTTGTAGGACATATCATAAAAAATGTATAGAGTCTCAACAAACATGTTAAACCAACCTAAAATAATGTTTGTGCATTAACCCTTACAATATTAAAAGCCCAGGATTTTTTTTTGTTCTTGTTGTTTTTGCCCTTGTAAGGGTTAATACGGCAGTCCTATTTTACCCAAAAAATTATTACAGTCAAACCTCGGTTTTCGAACGTCTCGGTTCTCGTACAATTCGGTTTTCGAACAAAAATGTTGAGTTTTTAATGCCTCGAATGACGAACAAATTTCGGTTCTCGAACTAATTGAGCGCACTTGAATGCGTCACTTCACTCCTCTCGGCTTCGCTTCCTGTGTAGCGTCCATTGTGAGCAGACGTTTTTGTATTGTTCAAAAAAAGATTTTTTTTTTAAAAAGCAGACGTGTTTGGTGAGAAAATTAAAACAACATAAGTGGTTTAAAAAAGTTGTTTTCTTGACTTGGAACGGATTCAACATTTTTACATTGATTCCAATGGGAAACATGGTTTCGGTTTTCGAACAATTCGGTTTTTGAACAGTCTTCTGGAACGGATTAAGTACAAAAACCGAGGTTTGACTGTATTACTTCATTACGAAAATGACATTTATTTTACAGAACATTATTATTTGAATGTTATGCTTGGTTAATTTCGGAGTTCTCAGGGCAGCCCAGTCAGCCACCTCAAAAGTGTGCATGCAAAGATTAATTCAGTTCCAAATTTCTCATTCCTCTTTAAAATGGTACAAAAGTGCTTGACGGTCTCTGAAACCAATATGTGATGCTTGTTTAGAAATTTGTCAAGCACCGTGTGGATAAATATTACCCCAATTACTCTACCAGAAATCTATCACGTGTTTCATCCATTTGGGTCAAACCATTTCCCACCGACTGACATTCGCCACGAATCAATTACAGGGTTCGTTTCAGCTGTATTTGATGTCATAAACGTTTCCGCCAATTAGTTTAATGGAGCCCAAACAACATGCGCTTCTTTCGTACATCATATTCATGAGCCTCCCGATCTTTCCCTGTCGAGCCCGCACAGCAACAGTAGGAAATGTCAACTAAGCTCTTGGGTAAACAAAGCCAAATTAGATGGACAACAAATCAATGCGTCTTTGTCCTCGATTCACGATCTCGAAAAAAATACATACAAAAGGAGCCAATACACAAGAACCAATGTAAATACAGTGACACCAAATGTCACCTCAATGTCTTGAAGCGCGCCGGCGAGGAAACGGCGAGGTGTGAAACCAAACCAAAACTCCTCATTTTATTTCATTTAACCTCGACCGCTCACAGGCTTGCTTTTGTGAGCTCTTATAAAGAGGAGCCGGAGGTTTTGGCAGCATCCTCGCTGGCAGGCTGTTGTGAACATCTGGCCATCAGCAGATTGTGTTAATCTATGCCGTTGCACCCAAAAAAAAAGAAAAAATCCTCTTTTATGTCTCAAGTGCGAATGGCTCCGAGGATGAACTCTTTGATGAAGATTGTTTTTAGCTATAGCAAAATGAAAAAGCAGCAATTATCCTCCACGATTCTATTTCTGGAAGACGTTATTTTAGAATTGTACAGTGAAACTCCTCTACAACGAAATCATGTTTGCAGCAAGAAATTTTTCACAACATGCGTCTGAATCGAACAATAACAAATACTTCCTGGGGGTGGGGGGGGGGGGGTTTAACTCAAGGCCCGGGGGCCAGATCTGGCCCGCCACAACATTTGCTGTGGACCTGCGAAAGCCAATCAAATGATGCTTGCTAAAATCAAAAATTTTAAATTCTTAGATGTACTAAATAAGAGAGATACTGTAATGTTTGTTACCAAACCCCTCATGACAGGAACTTTAAACAATATATGAATGAACCTTTTGGTTTTCTGTGCTTCCAGTCATAACGGCCCTTCAAGGGAAACGGTAACAGAAATGTGGCCGGCGACAAAAAAATGAGTTTGATACCCCTCCTTTAACCCCATTCCACTTCAAAATCATTCCACTCCCAAATCACTGCTTCCAATGAAAACCATCCATGTCCAATAACTGCGGTTAACACAAATCTTTTATCCAGTTCTTTTTAGGGCAGGTTTAATGTTTTGAATTATAAATCATTTCAGAATGCATATTAAAGAACAATTTTAACACGGAATGTTTGTTTGCCATGGTGATAGGAGGATTAAACCAAAACTGCATAACCAACTTGCATAAATTGTCGTGGGAAATTTCAATGTATTTAGTTATTTACAAAACATCTGATTTGCCCCTCCCCGCTTTACTTGGAGAAAACACAAATTACTTGAATGAAATCAGTTGTTTGTAATGCGATTTTTACCTCCCTTCTAGGATGTTTATGCCATTATCAAAAACACTTTGACTTAGTTATTTGTTCCTCGCATTTTTTTCTTCTTTGCTGAAGTCTACCTTGCATCAACTTTCCTTTTTCGCTCGGCTGGTGTATATGTCTGAAAGGTCGTAACCTTTCCAGCTCTCTTGCACAGTCTCAGTTGTCAAGGTGGGGTTGGTCGACCTCTGCAAAAATATTTGAAACAGTTTGGAAGCACATATGAACCTCAGGTCAAAGGTTTTCCAACATGTCGATAAATAACTGCTTTTCGCAATGTATAAATGGGCACCATGACACTTGGGATTGCCTCCACCAGCCTCCTTTCTTCTTACAAGGAAAACGGACGGATTTCGCTTATGCTGTATTTTTTTTATAGTCTCGAGAGGGGTTGTAAAATTCATCCATGCATCCATCCCTTTTCCGATCCGTTTATCCTCACAAGGGTTTCAAGGGTTTTTGGGATGTGGGAGGAAATGCGGAGTACCCGGAGAAAACCCACCCGGGAAGAACATGCAAACTCCAAACAAGAAGGCCAGAGCTGGGATCGAACACACAGCCTCTGCACCGTTTTAGGTTGACACGCTAACCACTCGACCACTGGACTGCCCCGTTTTATGATGCGAAACATTTAATTAACTCATTCACTCCCAAAGACGTTTTTAAACGTCTTTTCAGACTTGGTCTGGAATTGGCTGGTACTGAATGAGTTAATTACACCGGTTCAGGGTGTCCTCTACTGCCCGAAGGCACCTGGGATAGGCTCCAACATGCCCTGTCCCCCTTGTGATGATAAAGCGGATCAGAAAATCGATGGATGGATGGATGGATATAATACACATGTTTTGACTGCTTCTTTGACAATGCATAGCATTCACAACAATCATGTGAACCCAAACAGTTGTGACAGCAGCACAGCAGGCGAGTCAGTAGATAAGAGCGAACGTGTTGACACTTCAACGCAGGAGGAGCGAATGCACCATATTTTCCTTCCCGATATGGGGAAACTCCAAAGTCGATGTTTGCTTCTTTCTTTCTTTCTTTCCATGCTCTCCTAGCACAATCTCTTTGGCCGTCAGCTGTGTTGTCCTCTCAGTGCTTGCTTTCACCTTTTGCAGCATGTCACCACCTAGTAAAAGAGATCTTTATCATTCCAGAGAGGCTTGCGGTGCGCCACCGACTCTCAGGTACACTTTACCCACTTTGGGTTTAAGTCACCTGAGGCAAAAGCATGCAAAGGGCGGCCCTCGGTTGCGCTCATGCCTTGCACGTCTTTCTTGAACCTGCAGGTGACGGCGTTGAGGGCAAGAGGGAGGCAGGAGGCCAGGCAGGAGACTCCAAGAAATACTGCGCCTCAGATAAGGACATAGTGGAGGTGGTGAGGACCGAGTATGTGTACACGCGGCCACCGCCTTGTTCTGACATGCTGCCCACCATCCACATCATCACGCCCACGTACAGCCGACCAGTGCAAAAGGCCGAGTTGACGCGGCTGGCTAACACCTTCCTCCACATTCCCAACCTGCACTGGATTCTGGTGGAGGATTCCCAAAGGAGGACGCCCCTCGTCACGCGCCTCCTCCGAGAAACGGGCCTCAACTACACCCACCTATATGTCGAGACGCCCAAGGACTATAAGGTGCACGTGGGCACGAGGTACCCTCAAATCCCCCGCGGGACCATGCAGAGGAATCTGGGACTCCGCTGGCTGAGGGAGACCTTCAATGCAAATAGCACCCAAGCTGGAATCGTATACTTTGCTGACGATGACAACACTTACAGTCTGGAGCTCTTTGAGGAGGTTAGTGTCCGTTTCTTTGCTCCGCTAACATCACTTTTTTTTCTCTCGTGTTTTTCTTCTCTGAACACCATCATGTTAAGCCTGGTAAAAAGCAACGACAGTAAAAGCAGAAAGTCAGTCTTTTGATACTTGCTTAGTGAGGTTAGGTTCGGACAAACATGGAGCCGGTCAACGGTCCAAAGGCTCAGTAATTATAGTCATTCTTCACAGAGGATAAAGAATATGCCGGAGTTATGTCATCATCATGCATGTTTTACTCCGCTGTTTTTGCTCAAATATTCATTGCTTAAATGTTTGACATCGATGCTTTTTGCATTACAGTGATCCCTCGCTATTTCGCGGTTCGCATTGCGGATTTTTTCAAACATATTCATAAAAGATTTTTTTTTTTAAAGATTTATTTAATTTTTTTTAAGTCCGCAAAAAGTCCGCAAACGGTCCGCGAGAAGCAGCGAAAGTCAGCAAAACAACAGTGAGTCACATAGAGCAACATATACAGTGCATGTGGGGTGAGAGGGGGGCTGAGAATAAGCCATGTTGATTGGCTTTACATCATTGACTTTGAGTGCGTGCGCGTGTGTGTGCGCGTGTGTGTGTGTGTGTGTGTGTGTGTGTGGGAGAGAGAGAGAGACTTATAAGAACAAAAGCAGGTCTCTTCTATCCTTAATCATCTAAACAACCTTAATTGACTAATCATAAACACGTCTGCTGCACACTGCGGGATCGCTGGCCTGTGTGTGTGTGTGTGTGTGTGTGTGTGTGTGTGTGTGTTAGTGGGCTCTGCTCAAGCGCAAAGGACCACGTGGGGCAATTTTTTTTTATGTATGTTAATTGGTCGCTACTTCGCGGATTTTCATTTATCGCGGGTGGTTTTGGTCCCCATTAACCGCGATAAACAAGGGATTACTGTTTTATTAGCGTTACGCTAAACAGACTTAGACCTAAAGCAAAGTAATATGATAGTACCCAATGTGCAATTCTCATTCCGACATTGAACTGCAACTGGGAGTGGCAATGGCATCTTGAAACGTCTTTTTTTGAAGAACTGCTCATTATCTGCCAAACGGCTCCTTGTTGTGAAATGACTGAGTTCACTGTTGTCATGCAGCGAGCAACACCAAAAAAAAAATAAAAATCATCCAAATGACGACTCTGATCCCAAAAACATCCTAAACTGGGTTCGTTGTGTATCCCAAAGCATGTTTTTATGCTGGCCGAGCAGAGGTCTGCTGACATCTGTACTCTGACATTGCGCATGATAGTCTTTACGAAGCTGCTTTGAGGGGCTTTGTGTGTAACAATTTTGATTCCATTCCAAATTGTACAATCTCAAGGGCATTTGAATTTAACCCCCATGCAGTAATTATCCCAAAATTGGACATTTCGGACACTTTGGACAATTTTGGACTGTTGGACAAATGGACACCGCAGACAAAACAGTGAAAAATAACTCCACGAAGCTGAAATTTTGCATAGGATGTATATCTATGTCTTGGCCAATTCCCACTGAACATTTTGAGGGGTTGAAAGTGAAAAAAAATTACAAGTGAAAAAAGATGTTGCACATTGGAAGAGGGACATTTTTGGGACGTAATACCCTTCATGCAGCCGCTTAAAAATACTGCATGAGGGTTAGGTAATGCATTGTATTCATGAGTACACAAAGGGTTAAGAGCCCAAAATGCTCAGCAGCCACTCTGCTAAAGAGTGAGGCAGAGGGGCGCATTGATTAGGATGCTGAAAATCATCAGCTCCCAAGCAAGTGTCCTTATTGACCGTTTTTGTGTCGCTGAATGTTCATTGATACTCTTGCGCTTTATGGGAAACCAATGGCCGTATAGAACGCCGCTTTGTCGGGAACTGTGATACATAATGAAGAGAACATTCTCACTCCGGCCAGTCATTATTTTGCTCCTAACAAGCACAAAGAAGATTGCTCCATAATAAGCACGCCTACCAGCCATCCATCTTGACGTCGGCTGAATTCCTTCGCGTAAATGTAAGCCACGTCCTTTGGGTATCGGTCCAGAGGGGAATTCTGCGTGGAGCCAAGTGTCAAGTATTGACATGACCTGTCGTTACCTTTCTCCGGAAATCAGCCAAAGTGCTCAGTCACCTTCCGAAGAGCGGTGTTACAGCCCTGAAAGGACAGAGACGACAGAAAGGGAGAGTGGACAATAAAAACAAAAAGAGACACACAAATCCGACCGCGGTGACTTTTGCTGACGCCAGTGAAAATATGACCGCCGTCCGCTGCTTGACAACTGTGCAAACAAGGTTGAAAGGAGTGTGTGCTGTATGTCCTTTAAAATGAGGACACCATTTCCTAAAGCTGCAACCGCAAGCGTTTTAAAATGAATATCACGATCAGGCGAAAATGTATTCCACTCTATTCCATCTCAACCACTTTAGAAAGGCCGAGTAAATTGCTGTTATTGTCCGAATATCATTGCCTGTCTTTCTCATACTTCTCCGGATATGTCTTTTATTAAGACCAAACAAAGAAACTCTACAAAAGTGTTCATTTTCTTTGCAAGTTATCGAGAGACCATCAACGTGTGCGCTTCCATCTCAAATTACTTATCATTTAGCCTTTTGTATTTAGTTGGTGGTAAGTATGTCATTGTAGAGCTGCCTCTTTGACACCGTTCTCGTCCCTTAAGAATGCATCTCGAAATAAACAATGATAATATTGGCCGAAATTAAATAAAATGCAGTTTGATTCTGTGTCCTACTCTATGCTTGTATATGTATATACAGCATATATGACTAAATTCATACACCGATGGTCGGCAACACGCGGCTCCAGAGCCGCATGCGGCTCTTTAGCGACATCTAGTGGCTCCCTGGAGCTTTATAAAAAATGTTTGAAAATGGAAAAAGATTTGGATAGTAGGCTAATAAAGCTCAAATAGATATACATTCATGTTGCAGCTCCGAAAAAGGAGAGCTGTGGTATTGGTTTTTTTAAAAACGTATACTTTATTTATGCTTTGAACAGTCTCGACAAACACAAAAACATCTGCGCCCGACTCTGTGCCTTCTCTCTTCTCGTTCGACTCGAGAGGCGTTCAAAGACAGCCTCAGAAAAACGGAAATTATGTTTTTGATGGATTTCAGTTCCTACAGTGGTTTCGTAACCCAAATGTGTCTGTCAATGATTTAAACCAAGTCCTACCAGTGTCCCTGAATGGCAATTGAGCTTGCATTGAAAATGGCATTGATCTTTCCATCGGAGAGCAACACTATGGAGCCTCTGAAAGTGCTCGCTTCCCCCTCCACATTTCTTTCCATATAAAACGCAAAGATGAATGATTCAAAGAATCCACTCGGCCACTCCGAGAAGACATCGAACGATCGCACTTATTCTATTCAAAATATGATCTCTGCTAATCGTCTCCATTGCGGGCCACCTTGTTGAACAATGCGGGTGATGGGCCTTCATCTGACAACGTGTCAGCCGTACGGCGCAAAATGCCCGCGTCAATAGTCAAGTCTTTCGTGATGAATAATAGCAGCAGCTCTTAAAAAGCCTCTTATCGCCGCGTTTAGTCGCACTGTCATGTCGACTTTTTCACATGACTAATTCCTCCCTCCCGTCACTCTTCTCCCTGCTAGATGAGATCAACTCAAAAAGTGTCCGTGTGGCCCGTAGCCTTTGTGGGCGGCCTGCGCTATGAATCCCTCAAGGTCAACGCGGCCGGGAAAGTGTACGGCTGGAAAACGGTGTTCGACACCAATCGGCCCTTTGGCATCGACATGGCCGGCTTCGCCATCAACCTGAGGCTCATCCTCTCCAAGCCGCAGTCGTACTTCAAGCTTCGCGGGGTGAAGGCGGGCTACCAGGAAAGTAGTTTGCTGCGGCAACTTGTCACACTCAATGACCTGGAACCCAAAGCCGACAATTGCACTAAGGTAAGTCAATATTGTTGTTATTCGGGGTTTTTTTTAAATGGTTTTTCTTATATTTTATCACTTGCAAGTGGTTAGAGAAGCCTCACAAGTTGGTATCAGGATTGTTCAATAGAAATGATCTGTTAAAATGATACGTAGGTTGTGAAAGTAATTTATCTTGACTTAATAATCTACAAAGAATATATTTACACAAATATGTGTGTGTGTGTGTGTGTGTGTGTGTATATGTGCACATATATAGATATACATATGTGTGTGTCCATCCTTGCTCATGGCCCATGGGAAGTTTACCCCCCAGAAAAGCTCTTTTCAGTCAGCCAGAGGGCTTCATCTTGCCAACAGCCGTAAACCAAGCCCAGAGAGATAGAAAAAGATGGTGTCAGCCAGCCTGTTCTTGACCTTCCTCAGCCATCCACAGGGGCAAATGAAAGGCAGGCAAATCGGGGAACCGCTGAGAGAGCGTAACGGGAGCTGGAGGAAATAAATAGCGAGGCCAGGACACCGCATTGATTACAGATGAGGGGGATTGAGAGACGGTGTGTGGATTTTGATGTGGGAGACAAAAATCGGGTGAAATTGCGCATTGGGCTTCCTTACAAGTGTGACAATTAACCTCGTATATACGTGCGCAAAGTCGGAGTGGGCTCCCGGCATATCTAAACCACTGTATACATAATTCGGTCCACATCACAGCTGGATGACAGGAAAGGAGGTCACTCGATCTCTAAACAGCATCCTTGCGGCTGTTGAAAGCACCAATGTACATTATTATTATTATTATTATTATTATTAGGCGGCCCGGTAGTCCAGTGGTTAGCACGTCGGCTTCACGGTGCAGAGGTCGTGGGTTCGATCCCAGCTCCGGCCTCCCTGTGTGGAGTTTGCATGTTCTCCCCGGGCTTGCGTGGGTTTTCTCCGGGTGCTCCGGTTTCCTCCCACATTCCAAAAACATGCATGGCAGGCTCGTTGGGCACTCTAAATTGTCCCTAGGTATGAGTGTGGGCGTGGATGGTTGTTCGTCTCTGTGTGCCCTGCGATTGGCTGGCAACCAATTCAGGGTGTCCCCCGCCTACTGCCCGAAGACTGCTGGGATAGGCTCCAGCACCCCCCGCGACCCTAGTGAGGATGAAGCGGTTCGGAAAATGGATGGATGGATTATTATTATTATTATTATTATTTAGAACTGGCAGCACGGTGGTCGACTGGTTTGCATGTCCACCCCACAGTACGGAGGTGCAGGGTTCAATTCCAGGCCCCGGACTTCCTGTGTGGCGTTGGCATGTTCTCCCCGTGTCTGTGTGGCTTTTTTTCCGGGTACTCCGGTTTCCTCCCACATTCCAAAAACATGCGTGGCAGGTGAATGGAACACTCTAAATTGTCTCTAGGTGTGATTGTGAGTGTGAATGGCTGTTTGTCTTTGTGTCCCCTCCGATTGGCTGGCAACCGGACCAAGGTGTCCCCCGCCTACTGCCCGAAGACGGCTGGGATAAGCTTGTGAGCTTTCGGGCTTCATTGTAATGCTGGAGAACCCAAGAACCCTTTTCTTCTTTGGAAAATGATGAATTATACATTAAATGACTGCTATATGTTCACTGAACACCAAAATATATGTTTTTTCAAATATTTAATGCTTTAATCCTAATTTACGATTGGGACCAAATTTGACCCTTTGGGATCTAAAGGTAGCATTTGAGTAGCAGAATTTATAGGGGCCAAATTTGACCCCGTGGGTTCTCCAGGGTTATTATTTATTTATTTTTTTAAATTTCTGTATATCTATAACTCCAAAAGTGCCAAACGAAGACGATGACAATGGAATTACTAATATTTTTTTTTCTTCTGTTTTTCTTTTCATCATCAGATACTTGTTTGGCACACGAGAACAGAGAAGCCCCTCCTCGTGAACGAAGGGAAAAAAGGATTCACAGACCCAAATATGGAGGTTTAGCCATTTCTTCCACATCTCCTGCGAAGTAAGACCATAAAACACGAAAAACCGCTTACAGACACACTCGTGAGGTTGTTGAATTCATGTCCACACTTTCTTATCGCGTCCTGGTCCTTTTCTGTTGTTAGACTTCTGTCATCGGAGTTCTGGACATGCATTGATGAAGATGGCCTTCGAGGTCCATGATATGTGACATTTTCCAAGAAATGGACAAAACCGTGGCGATGTATTATCGCAAAGCACAGATTGGCGACAGGTGGCTTTTATTTCAGAGGTGTGTGAAAGGGACGTCGTCAAGGACGCCTCACTGGCCAGTGTGGGTGTCTTGGTGATGACAACCTGCCGATAAGACAGCACAATTTCAACCAAGTCGGGTTCGAGAGGGGGCAGGGGAGGGGGGAGGAGGGGAGGGGGGCACGGGATAAAAAAACTGAAAATGTGAAAAATACACCCAAAATGAAGGACACTGACTTGACATGGACTCTGTGTCTTTTGAATTTTACTTGGAACAAAACACTGGAAGGGATGACATGTTCTTTTGATAACAATGTAATGTTTGCTTTAATTTAATTGAATTTCTTTCTGTGTTGACAAAACTACTGATCCATACATTGACATGCATTTTATTTCGAATGAACACTTGAAGATTCCGCAGTTGGAAATGTACATTAAAAAAAAAAAAAAAAAAAAAAAAAGCACTTATTTCCTTAGCACTTAAATACACTGATGGTATTTCTTTGTTATCACTTGTGTAAATAGAAATTCTTAATGAAAGCAATCAGGAAATGTTGAAAATGTGTTGTAACGACTGTATTTATGTTAGTGCATTCCCAAAAAATGATAGCACAGTTCAGTTTTTTTTTTTGGTCAGAAGTGCAGTTTGTGTTGAAAAATCAATGCTGAAAAGCCAATTTGTGTCATTTTTATTGACATCGAGCTTTCCCGCTCCTCCGCGCGCAGCCATCTACCGTATACACGTACACAAACATTGCTTAAGTCATCAGCAATAAATTCTGTGCAATTGTTTCGACTCATCTTCAGGCAACTGAAGCGAACCGGATTTTGCTGTTCATTCACTCTAAAGTCGTTGGACAAGCTGAGCATGGCTGCATTGTGGCACAACTCCAGGCATAGTTATTCTCATCACAACACTTGCTTGGAAACCGAAGTTCAGCACCTTCGGAGAGCGCTTCTAAATAAATAAATACGTAATCAAAGACATGTAGTCATTCCGTAGCTTGTGGAACGTATGCAAAAAATATATCGACCGTACTGGCCCGAATATAAGACGGTGTATTTTTGCATTGAAATAAGATGAATGAAGCGAATGCTGAACTTGACTCCCCAGGCCAAAGTGAACCCCTGCCACGAAGAATAAAAATAAAAATAGCGGTAGCACAAAGAAGAAGAAAAAATAGTGGTAAGAAGGAAAAGAGAAGAAAATAATAGAAGAGATAACAGAAAATGGAGAAACGTAGTGACAATCTGGAGAAAAGTGGGTCGAAGATCGGCCAGGTTAACCGGCAGCTGAGGAGAAATTATGATGTCATTTACGTTTCAAAAACCAGAAGCCATTCATTTACGAATGGGATTGCACTTTAGATTTGAATGAGTAATAAATAACATGCTTTTTCTCTCAAATATATTGTTATAATCATTTGTTTCCGATGTACTATAATTATTTTCTGTATAAAAATTAATTTGGTGTTCAAAAAGTCTTATATTCAGGGCCGTCTTATATTCGGGCCAATACGGTATTTCAAACGTTTGAGAATTTTAAGCATGTGAAAGGGTGTCGAGCACTTGTAAAATGTCATGCTTGCAACATTAAAACCACTTTTTAATTGCCAAAAAAAGTCCAAGCGTTTGAGTGTGGCTAAGCCACTCACGTCCACTAAAAAACTTCAAAAAAAAAATATTTTTATTTTTTATTAAATCCGCTTACTTATCTTGCAAAATCTGACGAAATGTGCATATGCTTTGGGGAAAGCATCATGCAAAATGGTCCAAGCTCTTTTCCTCGAAGGGGTGTACGGTCGAGGTCGACTCAAAGCACGCCTCACTGAGTCTTAAATAGAAGAACAGCTTTCATACGTGGCCTCTATGATTTGAACTTCCAAAACAATGAATCGCGGTCATCCTAAGCGTAGGCAAGAAAAGATAAATCATTTGTCTTGCATCCTTCATGATCTCCTTTTATGACGATGCGGATGTCGTGCGCGAACTCCACTATCGACGCCAGCAGCTGTTATTAAGCCGCTATGGACGGCGATAGTCATATCTGCGTACGTTTTCAACTTGATAAATCGCAGCTTATCGGAACGGCGTCAGGCAGAAGCAATTGGGAGATGATTCAGACGCTGAGTCTCTGTCTGTACGCTGCCAAGTGATATCTAAACACAAGCATCACCCGCGATACAGCGCAGCAAGAGGAGAGCGCATAGAAATGGGTCCGGTCTAAATATTACATCAAGATATTGTCTTAGAAAACGAGCAAATTCATCTTCCTGGCTGCTTTTATTTACTGCAGGATTGTGTAGTGGGTCGACCATTTCGCCTCTTGCCGTTTGATCCGTTGTTTGTTTTGATTCCGTTTTTTATTTTTGTGTATTATATTGAGGTACGGGTGTGCAATAAAAATCATACAACTGTCTGCCCACGATGAAACGGCAGACACGCATCCTGTAATCCATCAATGGATCGTCATGTGGACAAATACGTAATCAGCAATAGTAAATAAAAACGATTTTTAAAGTTTTGAATCGTCCGGAATTTAACAATTGTGCCGTCAACCAGCATCTTACGGAAAAACCCACTGGCACAGAAGCACGACAGCTTTTTCTATCTGGAATGTCACTTGAGAAGCATTAACGGCCCCTTCTCAAGGGCTTCGAAGGCACAAAAGACTCCACTTAAGCCCTCCCTTGGTCCCCCTCATCTTCACAGTCATCCTCATGTGAATCACACTTTATGCATGGGACTCTTTAAGGTTGTCCGATTGCCTCTGCGAGTTTGTCTCAAAGGAAGATGGTCGTTCAAGAATCCAAAAAAATAAACAAGAACATCAACTTGACTGACTTGACTTTTATGTTCGTTTACCTGTGCTACTAGATTCATATTTGCATATCGGCAGTCGGCCTTTGCTCTTGTTTCCCTTTCTTCCCAAAGTGGTAGCTCTAAGCTAGAACACACCAAGAAAGATTGGCAGAAATTCTGGGGATGCTTTTTTTTTTTGTACTTGGCATGGCCACTTATAGGTCACTCATGGAGCATAATTATTCATGTCCTAAATCACCAATAAAAAGAATATGGATATGGCAATCATGCGCATTTGGCTGTTTAAACCGCAGATCATTCCATCTATCTATATAGATCTCTCGACTGATTAGTGCGTCGGCCTCACAGTGCAGAGGTCGTGGGTTCGATTCCGGCTCTGGTCTTCCTGTGTGGAGTTTGCATGTTCTCCCCGTGCCTGCGTGGGTTTTCTCCGGGTACTCCGGTTTCCTCCCACATTCCAAAAACATGCACGGCAGGCTGATGGAACACTCTGAATTGTCCATAAATGTGGGTGTCAGCGCGGATGGTTGTTCGTCTGTGTGTGCCCTGCGATTGGCTGGCAACCGGTTCAGGGTGTCCCCCGCCCTAATGCCCGAAGACAGCTGGGATAGGCTCCAGCACCTTTTACACACCGGTTTTCGTCCAATTTTATTGTTCTTGTTCATGAGGATAAGGCAGTTCAGATAATGGATGGATATTTATGCATCCATTAACTGATATACATGTGAGTTACATCGCTCATTATAAAATAAAAATGTTTACTGAACAAAATCTGCTCACAATAACAGCACTAGACAGATAAAAGATTTACAGTCAAACCTCGGTTTTCGTCCATGATCCGTTCCAGGAGGCTGTTCGAAAACCGAAATTGTTCGAAAACCGAAACCACGCTCTTTTTAAAATAAAAATGTTTACTGAACACGTCTGCTCACAATGGAAAGCAACACGAGGAAGCGTCACTTCCTCGTCTACCCGAGAAAGCGTCACTTCCTGGTGTAAGGAAGGCGAGAGGAGTCAAATGGTGCATTCAAGTGCGCTCAGTTTGTTCGAGAACCGAAATTTGTTCGTCATCCGAGGCATAAAAAAATCGCAATTTTTGGTCGAAAACCGAATTTGTCGAGAACTGAGACGTTCGAAAACCGAGGTAGGTTGACTGTATATCTCTTCCAAATGTTGAGTAAAATATTTGTCAACTTTTTAATACTCTCCTACAGATGAAAGTGGACAAATCTATTTACCTCATGCAAATATTGTATTGAATTCACTGATGGCCCACGCTAATTTTATCGTCCTTCAAATACTTACAGTTTCAAATATAGATTACTATAGAGTTAAAACGAGTGTCTTTGCTTTGTATTGAGCTAAATGTGCATGGAATTATTTTGCTCTTCAAGTTAAGAGCAAAATAAGAGAAATCAGCAATTCAAAGCAATGTCAGCCTTGTCTCTCAGTGTGTGTGTGTGCAGATGCGGACTCGAAGTGCACTCCTCTCCACTGTCTCGTTCTCTCCAACTTTCTGTCCACACGCAAAGGCTCAAGGTGTGTCTTTGAAAACATGCTCGACGCCTGAGAAAATCTCCTCTCGCATTGCTCGTTCTTTCAATCCTGCCTCCGGGCCCTCGCGAGGTCAACGCGCCATACAATGAAAGGTTGCTTTTAAAGCAGAATCTTACCATCTGCTCGCCGCATGCTGGAATACTGACGCGATCTGTCGTGAATCGAAAGTTACCAGCTCTGCCGAGGTGAACGCGAGGCCAGAGATGGTGGGCGGCCAGGCTGCCTCGCTTGAGTGTGAGCCCACTGAGAAAAGTTGGAGAGGACGCGGTGATGGAGAAGAGGTGATGCAGCTTATTTAATTCTTTTACCACACTCTTAAGACCAATGTTAACCCGTGACATGCATCTTTTTTTTTTTTTTTTTGACAAAATGAAGGCTAGTGGGCACATTTGGGGAAAATAATGATGTGCTGAATTTGTAAGTTTGCTCACTTATTAACTTCCAAAGTGTTGTACCTTCTATTGAATATAGTAAGTATTCAATGTGCAACTTGTGTGACAGTTCATGTTCAACAACGACATTTGTGAGGTGTGACGCGACTGTGTGATTGATTCCTCATTCATCATAAATCGTAAGGAGTAAAGAGGTAGTTTGGTTTGAAAACGGCAGATCTGAAGTCATTTGATTTTAATGAAATTAACCCCCATGCAGTAATAATCCCAAAATTGGACATTTCAGACACTTTGGACGATTTTGGACTGTTGGACAAATGGACGCCACAGACAAAACAGTGAAAAATAACTCCACGAAGCTGAAATTTTGCATAGGATGTATATCTATGTCTTGGCCAATTCCCACTGAACATTTTGAGGGGTTGAAAGTGAAAAAAAATTAAAAGTGAAAAAGTTGTTGCACATTGGAAGAGGGACATTTTTGGGACGTAATACCCTTCATGCAGCCGCTTAAAAATACTGCATGAGGGTTAAGATCAGATAAGAAACCCGTTATTTGTCTCACAATGGAGAAATTCCCAATTTCCAGCAGCAAAATTATGAAAGGGACAAAGTAGAAGACAAAAAGTAAATCAAAGTAAATATGAATTTAAAAACAGTATAAAATAAATATAAATATTCAGTTTCTTGTGTGCTTGATGGATGTGTATTATTTAGCAACGCTGCTCACGTAGAGTTTGGTTTGCAAAAAAAAAAAAAAAAAAGAAAGCATCAGAGTCTGATTCAGTCAGAAAAACGGCAAGACAAAACACTGCACTCGACATTATTCACAATTCGGAAGCGACTTCCGACTGTGCCCGTTTCATTTGCCTGCGCTATATCAAACTATTCACATTTATAGCCGCAGTCCAATAAAGGTCAAGTGAAACACTGTTTATGGACGACAGGCAATATATACCAAATCCTTTGTGTGTGTGGTACATTTATCCTACTTTAGAAAAGTGTACATTCTCATCATCCGCAGTAATGCGATGCCTTGGAGGAACCCGCCGACGACTGTGGGAGAGGTGAAGGTGTCACTTTTTGCCACCTTATGGAAATGAAATGAAATTTCACCTCTTAAAATGGACAATCATTTTCACTGTATTCTTCTTAACAGAGCACAGCTTGTTCGTCAGTGATGCAGGTTTAAAAAGCCCAAACAGGTGCAAACTGTGATGGGGTGTCACTAAATTTAAGGACATTTATGCTTGATTGGTGAATATATCATCCAAATATAAGAGATGTTTTGGTTTGTTGTCTGATTGTCTTTGGAAGAGGACTTTCTCTCAAAGAAAATGAAAGCTAAACGTATATTTTCACCAACAGAAATGCAAACATAAAGATAAGCCACCTTAACAACGTCAAATCTTGTTTTTTTAGAGTTAAACGCCTTTTATACAGCAACTGCAGGACAATAATACCAGAGCGCAGGCTGAGACTGTTAAGTCTGCTCCACAAGTACTGACATCAGCGGTGTGATTCATAAGGAACAATGATGACTTGGTGCAATCTCACAGAGACAAGTGCAAAAGTTCGCGAGCAAATGTGAAAATGGGTGATTATGTTGGTGACCGCCTTCAACACCCTTCTGGTGTTGATCTTCAACGTGGCCTTTATTATCTACACTGTGCAAATGAAGTGTGAGGTGGGGTCTAAATCTGCAGCGGGGCGCACGATTTGGTGCAGTTAAAAAAAGAGGCATTTTTGCGCCGTTGTGGGCGTGAACACAGCCTACTTGATTCTCCGGTCATTCCAGTTGTTTAAAAAAAATTGCTGCATGAGAGGCACATGACGTGGCGGAAGAAAGTGATCGATCTACTTGAGTCCATGTAGTAGGTTGAACAGTGCAACATATGTCTATAAGTAACTGCAAGCAGACCTTTAAGGGCAATTGATGTAAAGTTGACCAGGAAGATAACAAAACTGTGATGTGGGCATTCGTGTCTGCGTTTAAGACCAACCTCTCGCCCCCCAAAAATGCTAGCTACCCAAATTCGCAGTGACAAACTGGAACTGGAGCACAAGTTTTAATTTCCCATGCGCATGAATATCTTTGCACCATACTAATGCGTCGCTTGCTCTCTATGAACATGGCCACATCACAGTTACAAGGGGGTGTGCGCACTTGTGCAACTCCAGTTTGGTTGCTTAGTTTGACTTCCGCTCTCAGAAATTATTTTTCCATTGAGTTGTAGAGGTTATAAATTGACCTGCTTTGTCTTGGTCTCATCACAAAACCTCGGAACAGAACTGTAACAATGCGCACTTGTGCAACTCCAGTTCGGTTGCACTTCCGCTCTCAGAAATTATTTTTCCAAGTTGACCGTTGGAAGTGAAATGCTTTGTCTTGGTCTCATCACAAAACCTCGGAACTGAACTGGGGTGCGTACCAAAAATGCTAGGTACCCAAATTCGCAGTGACAAACGAACTGGAGCACAAGTTTTAATTTCCCATGCGCGTGCATACCTTTGCACCATACTAATGCATCGCTTGCTCTCGATTCATTATGAACACGGCCACATCAAAGTTACAAGGGGGTGTGCGCACTTGTGCAACTCCAGTTCGGTTGCTTAGTTTGACTTCCGCTCTCAGAAATTCGTTTTCCATTGAGTTGTAGAGGTGATAAATTGACCGTTGGAAGATTTGAAATGCTTTGTCTTGGTCTCATCACAAAACCTCGGAACTGAACTGGACAAAGGTAGGCCGTTAACAATAGCTTGGTAGGTAGGTTGCAACGTTGGAAGGAAGGGAAATTTGTTGTAGCGAGAGATATATTCCCAGGTCTCCGTGAGCCCTTGAAGTCCACGTCATCCCATCTTTTTGCCCGCCTCTCCTCCTGCTCCCTGCTGTGTTACCTTGTGGAACGGACTCGCAAGGTCACCCGTTCTTGTGATGCATTTTTTGTCTTTCTTGTAACGCCTTTTGCAGAAAGGCTTCCCGGAAAGCCATATTTCATCAAACACAAATGAGCTTTCCTGACGGGGGCTCTGAAGTCTTTCTTGATTCTTTCATTATTGCACGCTATTCTTTCGCACAGCCCTCCGGAGACACATTGTGCATCCCCGCAAGACAATAAACGGTTATGACACGATTAACCACCTATCGACGAACACGCAGACACAATTTGAGACCTCTACTTCCCACTCGCTCGCTCTGAAGCCGCCAATATAGGGATTCAGGAAAAAAAAAAGCAATTGTGTGCAAATTATTCGGGCGGGAGTGTGAATAATTAAAGATGCCAAGCACGCTCTGCAGACGTGCCGCATCGCCTGCCAATACAATGAACGGTTTATGCAGACCAACTGTGCTTTCAATGTGTTCTTCTGTATTTTGTTGTTGTTGTCGCTGTTTTATATAAGGCAGGTATTCCTACTTTAACCCTCATGCAGTATTTTTAAGCGGCTGCATGAAGGGTATTACGTCCCAAAAATGTCCCTCTTCCAATGTGCAACAACTTTTTTCACTTTTAATTGTTTTTCACTTTCAACCCCTCAAAATGTTCAGTGGGAATTGGCCAAGACATAGATATACAACCTATGCAAAATTTCAGCTTTGTGGAGTTATTTTTCACTGTTTTGTCTGTGGTGTCCATTTGTCCAACAGTCCACAATCGTCCAAAGTGTCCGAAATGTCCAATTTTGGGATAATTACTGCATGGGGGTTAATTTCAAAACAACAACAAACTTTGCAGTCGTAAAGCAGCGCAATTTATGACTGCTGTTTCTCAGGCAGGCCACTGGGAAAGTTTAAAAAGGGCCGTTGTGCTCGCGGCCACTTCAGTAGCTGTAGCCGGACCGCGACTGAAAATCTTTCATCATGCTGTTTGCTATGCAGTGGGATAAGTCTATATGCACCTTGGCAACCAGACGAGGGTGTACTGCACCTCTCACCTAATGCCAGTGGGGATAGGCTCCAATTCGACTTCAAGCTGTGTAAACGGCACATTCGAAAACGGTTATACAGCTGTAGCGCGAGGTGTCATCCTCTCTGTCAAATTTCAGCACCTCAACAGAGTCACCTGGGTCTGCGCCAAAAGCTGTCAAAACAACACCACGGGGCACAGAATCCCTGACAGCAGACGCACGACCTCGTAAAACGAAACCATGACAATAAATCAAGCTGAAATGATTAAAAGAACGAGGCCGTACGTTTGCGGTTGCCGGGTCGCAATCTCCAATCCGGGCCACTGCTCATTGTGCAGCAGGACTCAAAAGTGTGAGGATGAATCATGAAAACACAGGCTGCCGTTGGAAGAGTCTTCAATCACTGCAAGGCTGCGCAAATGATAACTTTGTTGTTCTCGAATCAGACCCAGATTGCCTAAAGCTACATTTGAGCGCCTGGCCTGAAAACACTTGAGACTTGTGCCCATAACCACACAGCAAAGTGGTTTAGAAACACGCAATAGATAGCGCTTTGTGGTTTACTCTGCAATTTCATCAATCGGCAGTAATGGAGGGTCTCTGACCTCATCTGAAGTCGCTCAAACGCAGACGCACGTGCGCACACACACACACACACACACACACACACACACACTCACACAAGTATGCATATCGAATCTATGCTTTTCATATTATGCAAAAGTTAACCTGCAGCGAATGTGGTTGTACAAGAAGAATTAACTCTAAATGGTGAGATGAAAGGAGAGGCAAAGGAAGCGAGAAGGTAGGATGAGAAGGCCCCTCGCTCTGCAACAACACTCCGCACTCACAGTGGCGGAATTCTTTGCTCACAGGATGCTCCTCGCTGTTGTAATCCCCAACCTCGGATAATGGAGCGTCATAATCTGCGAGATAAAGCGCGATCAGAACAGCGGACGGTGGAGAAAGTGGGAGGTGGGGTGATGCCTCTTAGGAAGCCACGTACTCGTCTCCATCAAACACCACCAAACGGCAAAGGCGACCCCAAAGATCCTTTTTGTGTTATCTTGATGGAAAATTGCGCATTTTTGTGGGTCACAAAAATGCTCAAGGCATTCAGTAAAAACAAACGTGAAGATGGCTGAAGGTGAGAGACAAATATCTGCAATTTTCCACAACAGAATAAAATAAGCAGTGAAGAACGTTTACCTGTCGTAGTGTTAGGATGACCTGCATGCTGAAAAAATATGTCTGCCTCACTGTAATAAAAGCAAGAAATTACCAAAGGCTTTCTGTCATTTATTTTTCCTGCAGGAAGAAAAGAGGTTGTCCGGAGCGAGCAGCCAGAGTGCATTGGAAAACATGTTTTGCTAACATCAGCCGCTGTATAATAAACATGACTACAAACATCTGATTGCTGAGAGGCAATCGGAGTAGTGCGCTCAAAAATAACCGAAGGTAATGAACCACATTCAAGTTTAACCCCCACGCAGTAATTATCCCAAAATTGGACATTTCTGACACTTTGGACGATTTTGGACTGTTGGACAAATGGACACCACAGACAAAACAGTGAAAAATAACTCCACGAAGCTGAAATTTTGCATAGGATGTATATCGATGTCTTGGCCAATTCCCACTGAACATTTTGAGGGGTTGAAAGTGAAAAACAATTAAAAGTGAAAAAAGATGTTGCACATTGGAAGAGGGACATTTTTGGGACGTAATACCCTTCACGCAGCCGCTTAAAAATACTGCATGCGGGTTAATGATAAAAACATATTATTTTCATTGTAACTAGCATCATTAGTTGCGCTCGGACATCCATGACCCTAATTAGGATTAGCGGTAGCGAAATGAATAGATGACTGCCTAACCTGAGGGTCGGCAACACGCGGCTCCAGAGCCGCATGCGGCTCTTTAGCGACATCTAGTGGCTCCCTGGAGCTTTAGAAAAAATGTTTGAAAATGGAAAAGGATTTTGAGAGTAGGCTAATATATCTCAAATAGATAAAGATACATGTTGTAGCTTCCAAAAAGGAGAACTGTGGTGTTGTTGTTTTTTTTTTTAAACGTACACTTTATTTATGCTTTTAACCGTCTTGACAAACACAGATACGACTGCGTCCGACTCTCTGCCTTCTCTCTTCTCGTTTAACTCGAGAGGCGTTCAAAGACAGCCTCCGAAAAATGGAAATTCATGATGACTGACACTGACACTAAGAAAAGCGAAAATAATGCACCAAAACAAAAGAAAATCAAGCGAGGGCTTGCTTTTTTGGGGGCGTTTGTGATCACACAACAAAAGAATGAATAACATAAACAATTCTGACAAAGTCCAGTCTCCTACATACATACAGCATGTGTTTTATAGAGGCTTTTATTTTTTTGCGGCTCCAGACATTTGTTTTTTGGGTTTTTTGGGTTGCCGACCCCTGGCCTAACCGCAGACATCAAACAACCTGTTTATGTAAAAAAAAGAAAAAGGATGCAAACCAATGTACAGTAGATGGCAAAAGAAAATGTTGAATGAATTCACTTGGGGTGACAAAAATCTAATCTAACATTTGCTTAAAGCCGAGCCATAGTTTCAATGATGAGAATTCCCTCAATTTCATTCGAAATGAAACACGGATGGGCCACGGCCACACACCATTTTATGGCCTATTATAACTTACTAGGCCCGATGGGGCAATACGCCCCATAAAATGCACCTACATCCCTGCATAAATTAGCTTCCTAGATTCTTTAGCGTGAAGCGATTAAGAATTCAATTTAAACTTTAGTGGCCAAATTGGTCTGACTTTAATGGATTGAATCAAGGGCACGAGCCTGGGTGAATAATAACCGCGCACGCTGCTGAGTGACAAGAGCTGGGCTCAGCTGCTTTGGCAACGGGGCCAGTGGCCGTGACCGACTGCTGGATATGTTTGTGACTACAGAGCAGTCAAGCGTCAAGGACGCGAATCCCCATCGTGGCGTGCGTAGCCCGACACGTGCTTTCAGCGCAATCTGATTTGGTTCGCATCCAACAACAATAAGGCCGCAATCTGTCATTGCGATTGCCGATGGGGACAAATTCGAGGCTATATCGATTCGTCTGGAATGAGAAAATGAATGGCCGGCGCTGAGTCAACTTGATGTGAATTACGGTTGTTCAAGCTGTCAGAAAAGTTTGTCTTTTGGATGTCGAAGCACATCAACACCTGCGCAGTGCATGATAAATATTTAAAGCGGATATAAAAGGTGTTAAGTGTATTTTTTTCCAAAGGGGTTATCACCAAATTAACTCCCATGAATCATTCTGGTTAATGTTTCCTGGAAAATCAACAGAATACCGTCTTCATCACTAATACTGACAAACCCTTTCAAGTCACTGACATTTGAAGAATTGCCTTTTTGGCCATAAAACATTTAACAGGTGGCCCATAAGCTTCGAGTGGATGTGAAGTTCAGTCATTATGAATATTTTATTTTTGAGGATTTGGTTGATTGCTTACGATTGGAGTACGGCACCTGTGCAGCGGAGGCACTGTTCAGTGTTCGGTCAGTGGCTAATGAAATGCGGTACTGCCTTTTTGGGTTATTTGAAGACTCGAGGTGTGAATGTGAGTGTGAATGGCTGTTTGTCTTTATGTGTTTATGTGTCTTGCAATTGACCGGCAACCAGCCCCAAGTCTCAAGTACAAGGTCCAGCTCACGTGAGACCCGCATGAGGATAACTTGGATGGAAACAAATGACTCTCTGGAGTGCCTGTCCATCCATTAAGCGTGAAATTCAGTAAACCAAGTACAGTCAAACCTCGGTTTTCGAACGTCTCGGTTCTGGACCAATTCGGTTTTTCGACCAAAAATTTCAAGTTTTTTATGCCTCGGATGACGAACAAATGTCGGTTCTCGAACAAACTGAGCGCACTTGAATGCACCATTTGACTCCTCTCGCCTTCCTTACATGAGGAAGTGACGCTTCCTCGTGTTGCTTTCCATTGTGAGCAGACGTGTTCAGTAAACATTTTTATTTTAAAAAGGGCGTGGTTTCGGTTTTCGAACAGCCTTCTGGAACGGATCATGGATGAAAACCGAGGTTTGACTGTAAATCTTTTATCTGTCTCGTTCACAAAATGTGTCTGAATAAGCCCTTTTAGCATTTACGCAGCCAATTGGCATGATTAACCACACCAACCACCAGCGACTTGGTAGCTAGGTAGGTCGCGAAGATCAAAAGCCACTTTCAATCGATGGCTGGACTACTGTGCCTGAAACACTACATCAAAGCCAAAGGGTAAGCAGAGCTGCACTGAGTTTCGTTGGATGTATTGATTGGTGATTAGCATTCGACTACGGCCTCAGCTTCTGATAAGTGGCACTTACTCGATTGCTCAGTGAAGTTGGGGCCACGACACCACATAGACAGCAACAGTGTGTGCGTGTTTGCGTGTGTGTGTGTGTACTTCCCAGTTAGTTACTTTTTTAGACTGACAACAGCCACCGCAAGCTCAGCGGGTTGTCATGGTAACGGAATCTGTACTTGCAATTGGCCCCGCAGTATGTAGGGCAGAATGCGGGCTGGTTCACTTGGATGAGATGGATCTGCTCTCTCAAACGGCGTCACTTCTAAACAGAGACAAGAGAAAAAATATAGTGTGTAAATTGCGATTCTTGATCCTAGGGGCATTTTGACCGAAGCTTATCACATGTCAAGATGTGTGTGTGTGTGTGTGTGTGTGTGTGTGTGTGTGTGTGTGTGTGTGTGTGTGTGTGTGTGTGTGTGTGAGAATACTCACAAGTGCACTTCAGCCTGAGGCACTATAGGACTCTTGGCACGGTCAGTTTTACATTTTGAGGTTTTGTATGTCTTCACAGTGCAAAAACTCAGCACCAAAAGTTCATCAATCAATCTGAATGATCATTCCTTACAAGAAAATCAATTCAGAGTCCATATCGTCAGATCTCAACTCTTAGTCTTCTTGATGCTGTGCACATCATTGCAGATCCTGCATCCCAGCCCTAACCACCAGGACGTTTGGAGGTCAGTGCAGGTGCATCTCACAAGGGTCACGGGGGGTTGCGGCGGCGCTGGAGCCTATCCCAGCCGTCTTCGGGCAGTAGGCGGGGGACACCCTGAACCGGTTGCCAGCCAGTCGCAGGGCACATAGAGACTAACAACCATCCATGCTCACACTCGCACCTTGGGACAATTTAGAGTGTTCAATTAGCCTGCCATGCATGTTTTTGGAATGTGGGAGGAAACCGCAGTACCCAGAGAAAACCCACGCAGGCCTGGGGAGAACATGCAAACTCCACACAGGAAGGCTGGAGCCTGGAATCCCCGATGTTTCTGGGGAATATGTATACACTGCAACACAAATGCAACATATTGTCAGCTTAGATGTTGATGGGAGACATTAATATAAAAGAAATGGCAAAGGAAGTCTGTCAAATACAAATGCCACTTTATATACCAAATAAAAAATAAGCAGGAAGAAGTACAAACTCCATTTCCAGAAATTCAGTCAATCCGTTACATTACTTATCTGCACAGGACTGCCAAATTAACAGGTGTATGGAGGTTAAAAGCATTTCAATGTGAGTTGTAATATATTGCCTGTACCATCGATAAAAGTTTTATGATGGAGTTTGAGTCTGGAACACATGAATTCAATTTGTATTATTTCCTATGGGGAAAGTATGTTCCATCATAATTCCTTTGCTTTACCTTGGTGTGTCCGCCTATATAGTGAAGAGATTATTGCTTTGAGAGGTAACTCACACCCACGCATTCTTCTTTACTTGTCTTTGAGGGACTATAAACATCTCCACTTAGCACCTGGAACTTCCAACTCAAGCAAAAAAAAACACCAAAAAAACGGTATCATTTTTTTTCCCGCACACAGGGATCAGCACAAAATATGCAAATCTTTGAATGTTAAACTCGCATGACTGGTGAAAAAAAAAAAGATGATAATGTGGCACTAAAACATTCATGAAAATTGTCACCCGAGGGACGTTTTGCTCGAACGTTCTGGTCGTCATCAGTCAGAAATAGATTCGAGAACAAGCTGACTATCAGTGGAAAACAACGGTTGGAAGGAGGAAACGAAACATGTCAGTATGTATTTTTTTATTTTTTTTTTGTGCCGGCTTTTAAGGCCCGACAGGGACAGTCGTCCTTTGGACCAGTCGCTGGCTGACACCGGGTCACTCTTGTCACACTGTGAAAAGATCATTCTTCCCCGGCCGACATGGCGGTTTGCCCGGCTCCGTGTGCGTGCGCACTTATTGTTTACTCGACAATGCCTCGTTTTGAGACTCAGCCCTCCCCTTCGCGTCTGAGGTCATCTGCAGCATCTCCGTGAGGCCCCCTAAACATTTATGCCCGAAAAGATAACATCAGGCATTGTGACTCAAAATGCCCTTGCTGCCTTCTCTGACCCCCTTTCGCCTCAGCCACACTTCCTATGAGCTCTGCATCAGATAAACAAATACAGCGGAACCCATCCATCCGTTCGTTTTTCTGTTGAGCTTGTGCTCATTAGCTTCGCGTGCGATTGCAGACTGTCCCTGCTGATTTGCAGTGAGAGGAAGGGGGGAAGGGGGCCGATGTCAGGGCACAGGCAAACACAATCACGTTCACTTCGATGAGCAATTTAGAGTCCTCAATGAAGCTAAAATGCGAGGTTTTGGAAGATGGGAGGAAATGCCCGGAAATGCCCGGAACCTCCATAGTGAAATGCCCGGAAAGGTGAATTTGGAGTTCAACCAACATTAATTTGGAAAAACAAATGGAAAAAAATAAAACCCACAAGTGGCGGCCCAGTGGTCCAGTGGTTAGCGCGTCGACCTCACAGTGCAGAGGTACCGGGTTCAATTCCAGCTCCGGCCTCCCTGTGTGGAGTTCGCATGTTCTGGTGGGTTTTCTCCGGGTACTCCCGGTTCCTCCCACGTTCCAAAGACATGCATGGCAGGCTGATTGAACACTCCAAATTGTCCCACGATGTGAGGGTGAGCACGGATGGTTGTTCGTCTCTGTGTGCCCTGCGATTATAATAATAATAATAATACATTTTATTTATAAGCGCCTTTCAAGACACCCAAGGACACTTTACAATCAGGAACAAAAATAATCAAACACAATGCAGGTTGAGCAGCGGCAGCCAAACGCGACAGCGTTCACTCAACCCGGAAGTCAGAAAGAAACCACAAGGGAGGGAGAGGGTGAGAAAAAAAAAAACACGCTCAAACTATCCTCATCTGAGGATAATTTGAGTCAGGAAAAAAAAAAACTCCTGCACAAGAGATTGGCTAGCAACCGCAAAAGAATAGCTTTGACATGTAAACAACTTGGACGGAAACATCATATCGCAGAGGTGATTATGTTGAATTTTGGAGGTTCCACTGAATTGTTGTGCTTTTTGCTTTACCTTCAATAAAAGGCGTGCATTCGACATTGTCAAATTAGTTTCATTCAGCACTTGAACTGCGGTAATTAGGCGAACCTTGGAGTACCGGGGCCGTACAAGTCTTTGAATGGAGGACACGTATTAAAGGTTGGCATTTGTTTTCGGCGGTCGCTAGAGCCTCAATGCAGCTGCCTTTTCAAAAACACTTTGAAATGGAAATCAGAGTTTGCTCTATGGCGCACGGCGCTGATGGAGTGAAAATGTCTGCCGGGTGGATGCAAATTGACTGATTCGAGTGTGCACGGTGCATTTGATTGCACGCCAGGGTCATGCAGTGGTTGCACTTGGCGTGAAAGAGTCGTACTTGTTTGGGACTGAATTTGGATGCCATATGTTGTCCTAACTTTATGCTACGATGGCCGCATACAGAAAAATTGAAGGATGCAACGGCCGCTTTGACATTCTGCAGCTTTAATTTCGAAAACATCCTAAAACCATCAAGCACTCATCTAGGTACAGTATCGTGAAATAGGGGAGGCAGGAGGGGGGGGGGGGGGATGGCTAACGTAATTTCGATCTCTGGCCCTTGTAACCATGGTGAAGTGTCCTTGAGCAAGGTGCTGAACTCCAAATTGCTTCTGATGCTGCATCATCGGTAGGTGAATGAGGAGTTTGTGTGAAGCCCTTTGAGTGCCTTCGTAGGTGGAAAAGTGCGAGACAAGTATAGGCCCATTTACCATTCATATGCTGTACATTTATTTATTTTTGAATGACTGCTATGTCACAGCTTCAATTGAAGGTAATCAGTAAGGTAGTAATGAAAAGCAATTTGAATGGGAAAATATATATCTAAAAGCTAAGATTTGCATGATTATCACAAAATAAAGGTTGCATGCCTCGCTGCACGTCCTACGTATCTCTGTTTTGATGATGATAAAAAAAAACATGACCTGGAACTCGTTTCCCCTCAAGTTAAGCTCCTCCAAAAATACCTAGCAACAACAGCTACCCCATTATCAATGTGAATCTATTTTGGTCTCAATATCTAATGGATGCGACAATGTGTCTTTTCAGGGAGATACGCCTGTCAGATGCAATTATCGTTCCCCTGAAATACCTCATGAAAACTCTCTGGAATCATCAGTGATTTTCATGTGTGTATCGGTGAAGGTTCATTTGTGTGATGTATACTGCATGGCTTATAAAACCCTGTCGTCCTTTGTCGAAGATGTAAAAATGTGTGTCAAAGTCCATGGAGACATTTGTTGTTTGGCGATAATTAGAAATAAGACTCAGTAATTCATCTGGCTTTCACATGAAGTAAACCGCTTTGTTTCCATGACAACTATACATGCATACATACACACAAATATACATACAGTAATGGCAACGTTTGGATAAATTGTACAACAAAAAGTTTGGAGAAAGATGATTTTTTTAATGATTATACTGTACAAGAAAATATTGAATAGTGATAATTATATCTAGATCATTCACTAGTTTATAAATGTATATATTTAGATTGTGGTGTAAAATGCTTGATTTTTTTTCTCCCGCTTGGATAAGGAGCCATTCATTTTTGTTACTTTTGGCGTGAATATCTGTAGCAATAATTCATATTGATTATTCATTAAAAAAAAACATTGGAATTTACTTAGTTGACCTATGTACTGCGTGCTCAATAATGGATCTCAGAGAACTTAAAAAATAAAATGCTGAAGTGATCCACCGATCGTAAAAGTGCTCCCCATCCCTGCCATAGAACCGCTCACCAAAATTGAATTGCAGTTCAACACTTCCACCTGCAGGATATTATCGACTCTGCAATAAAAATACTGTAATGTAGTCACTGTCCTACATCATGGTTATTCCTTCCTGAAACCAATCACGTAATTGTCTCAAGAAATGCATGGCACTATTCTTTATCCACGAGTTAGTTTCAATGTACACGCTAAGACAAACATTTGACAAATTAATTTTCCAGCCAATTAAGTCTGCCATAATGACTTTAAATGGGTGTCTGCATATTTCCCTTTGGAGAGGAAAGCATTACTTGTATACACACTCACACGCACACACACACACACGCACACACACACACACACACACAACTGGGGGCCTCTCAAAGCTGCCTTCGGGCAGTAGGCGGAATCGCACGGCACACATAGACGAACAACTAACCATCCATGCTCACAATGACACCTAGGAACTATTTACGGCGTTCCATTAACGTGCCACGTACGTTTTTGGAATGTGGGAAGAAACCGGAGTACTGTATCCGGAGAACACCCACGCAGGCGCGGGGAGAGCATGCTAACTCCACTCAAGAAGGCAGATGAAATGAGATGACCATTGCAAATATGGATCATGTTTAATAATTGGCTCCTCGTGGATGAAGTCAGACGGCAGGCATTTTACGTTGCCATGGTACGGACAACTGTCATGTCTTTTTCGTTGAAAATACGGACTGTTATTGGCGCGTGTTTTACGACAGAATGCCAATCTCGATTAAGAGCCTCTCAAAGAACACACTCAACTGTTTGAATCGAATATTGAAAGTATTGTAATGCCCTTCAATAGCGGAAAGAATGATGCACGCAGACGCTGATGCAATCTGTCGTTTTTAATAAACAAAATAAGCAATAAACACACATCCATAGGAGTTGCTGTTAGCCACAACTCACGCCCATGCGCTCCACACTCAGACTAACTACCGGAGCCAATATTTCCCCAACCTGGCTCCTCCCCTCTCTATGACGTCACACAAATACAAGAAATAGACATTACAGTATTTTATCACAGTACAGTATTGTGAAATGTGACTTACAGAGACAATGTTTACATGTCATAGCGACCCCCCTCCTCCCCGGATGGACTTTGCTTTCATTTCATTGTTCTGAAAATATGTCGCAGCCGAATCGTTTAGTAGCATTCACATATTGACCTTATCAGAGAAAATGTATACAGTAATTGCATTGTTAGTGGTGAAATGTACGTGCATTGTGCTTCTCCCAGCCCCATTGGTACAACCGTATACCAGAGAATGTGAGCTTTTCGCCGTGGAGACAGAAAATAACGCGAAGACCTCACAGAGAAATCAATATCTTTAACTTTGGCGTGCTTAGCGAGTGGCAACGTAAAATGGCCGCCGGCGGCTTAACTCGCGTCGTCTCAAACTTCTACTAACCGGAATAAGTTTTATTCTTATTTTCTTCAAAATAAAGTTGTAATGTTTTCTCTGTGATAAGAATTGGAGGAAAATATAGGTACAAATTAAACAGTATTTTTAAAAGCAATCGTAATGTTTGATAATTTGACAACAGTTGGTTTTAATGCATAACATTGCGCTTGTCGTCCATTATTAGACATTTATTTTGAAAGGAAACGTCCAACTCGTGCGTTTCGCTACCGTGTTATCGAAAGATATGAATGCAAGTGCCACTATTGACGTTTTTGTTATCTTAGGAAACGACACCACTGTTTTAACCTTTCGCCTCAAGTAATGTATTCGGTAACTCGACAACGAATGTTCTAGAAACCCACAATCTGGAACGTGTAGCAATTGTTTGCAGTGGTTCCCGATTAATTTAGCCTAGCCTGCATTGATCAGCGCCGGGTGAACTTCAGTGTTTTGTTTGTCAAGTGTAAGTTCATTCCGCCCCACTGCCTTTCCTCTTGTCATGGAGACACTCGGGGCCATTCTCGGGTGTTTTGCTCTAAGTGGACTTGTATTTGCTGCCAACAGACTTGGTTTACTGTACCAGTTGTTCCACAAGGTAAGCGTTCATGGACTCATAAATCAATTATAGTATTTCTTTCGAGTTTATTTTTACTACACAACCAGAATGTTGAGCGCCGTTTTAGTGAAGCCAATTACCCCACTAACTCTGTGCTCATCCTATCATTCCCTTTAACGAGTGTGACGTGAAAAATTAAGTGCACCTAACCTTAGACTTTGTATGCATTCCTAACACAAAGGTCAATATCACACCGTGGCATGTTGGCAATGATGGACGCCATGTTTTATAGATGCAGCTGAGCTAAATCAGTTCACACCAGATTTTTCAAATCTCGTCCTTTTTGACATCCCACAGACTGAGACAAAAAGCCCTAGGCATGGCGGCGAAAGCGTGGCAGAGGTCCTGCGTGCCCACGGGATCAAGTATGTCTTCACTCTGGTTGGTGGACACATCTCGCCCATCTTGGTGGCCTGCGAGAAAGTGGGCATCCGGATTGTGGACACCAGGCATGAAGCCACGGCTGTCTTTGCTGCTGATGCAGTGGCGCGGCTTTCAGGTGCCCTATACAGTGGCCATGTTTTTTTCTTTTTGATGTTGACTTCTTGTCACCAGATTTCCTGATTAGTCAGGATGATGATGAATGAATGCATGGATTTCATCTTCCACTTACAGTCTTGACCAACGTCTCTGGTGTTAAAGATGTGTGATTGGTTGAAAACAAAGGTGTAGACAGTAAGCGCTGTCGTACAATGCAAGCAAACGACACAGGCCGTGTTAAATGTGACATTTTTAGTCTACGCTGCGGGCCGCTCACACACGGATGGCCATGGTGTGTACACTCCTGATTTAAACCATTTAAACATTTGTTGAACTTGCAATTATCACGTATCTAATGATGTGTCCTTTTACTGACTGTCTTCCCATTAGGTACCGTTGGTGTAGCTGCAGTGACTGCCGGCCCAGGTCTCACTAACACTGTGACAGCGGTGAAGAACGCTCAAATGGCAGAATCGCCCTTGTTGCTCATCGGAGGGGCTGCTGGGACACTTCTTCAGGTGCAGTCAAATTGTTATGTTCTGACAATATGTAGTGAGTGTAATTAATGTTTCTAAAATGTTCCAACCAATGTTTTTTTCTGGTATTTGTTGTTTTGGGTTCCAGGGCAGAGGAGCACTGCAAGACATTGACCAAATGTCTCTGTTTAAGCCTCTGTGTAAGTTCTGTGCCTCCATCAGAACGGTCCGAGAAATCGTGCCTGTTGTCAGAAAGGCGCTGGCTGTTGCCCAGTCTGGAACACCCGGGCCCGTTTTTATAGAATTCCCCATCGACACTCTGTACCCTTACCATTTGGTGTCCAGAGAGTTTGCTGTTAAAAACCCTCCCAAAGGCCTGATGGGCAAAATTATCTCCTGGTACGTTAATTTTTGTTTTCCCCCCTCTTATGTTATGGACAAAGTTCAAGTACCATTTGTCGGTTGCCTGCACAATCATACAGTCACCGACCACAACATTAAGCACAACTGAACAAGTTGATGAAAGCCAATAACGGAGCTGTAGTAACATATCTGCTTTAACAAAGATAATGATGGTCAATTTTGATTAGCTTATTTAGCATTCTAGGAGGGGCAACGTTTTTACATCAACATCAGTCGAAAATATGTAAATATTTTCTAAAATATTGGGAAAAGTGCTAAACCGTGTGCACGCAGGGTTTCCATTGTACATATTTAAAAATCTATTGAATTCTACTGTGTGTGTATATGATGTATGAAACTGAATGCATACTTGCTAGGTACCTGAACAACCACCTCACGAACATTTTTGCTGGTGCCTGGGAGAAAAGAGACGTTTCACCTCTACCTGTTGACATTCCACAAGCCACAGATGATCAGGTACATCAACACGTGGCTCTTATTGTTTTTTGTTGTTTTTTTTTTCAAACCTAGTGATGTGATACAGTGTGGGAAACACATACAGTCAAACCTCAGTTTTCATCCATAATTCGTTCCGGAAGGCTGTTCGAAAACCGAAATTTTTCGAAAACCGAAACCACGCTCTTTTTAAAATAAAAATGTTTACTCAACACGTCTGCTCACAATGGAAAGCAACACGAGAAAGCATCACTTCCTCGTGTAAGGAAGGCAAGAGGAGTCAAATGGTGCATTCAAGTACACTCAGTTTGTTCGAGAACCGAAATTTGTTCGTCATCCGAGGCATAAAAAAATCGAAATTGTTGGTCGAAAACCGAATTGGTCAAGAACCGAGACGTTCGAAAACCGAGGTTTGACTATCTTTTTTTGCAATGCTCATTAGGTACAAAAGTGTATAGAACTGGTAAGCCGAGCCAAGAAGCCCGTTATCCTCCTCGGAAGCCAAGCCACGCTACCACCAACCCCAGTCAATGAGATCAGGTGAAAATGTGTCCGGCTAAAGTATGTTATTGTATAAGTACTCATTGTGCTTCACCGTTATTGGGCGAGTTTATTCTGTGTGGGTAAATTAGGCGTAACATTCAATGGAATCCGTTTGATGGCATTACAGGCGTGCTTTGGAGGACTTGGGCATTCCTTGCTTCCTTGGGGGCATGTCTCGAGGCATGCTCGGTAAAGACAGCCCAATCCACATTCGACAAAACAGACGCGATGCTCTGAAGGAGGCCGACGTTGTGATCCTCGCAGGTCAGGCGTTGAGTATTGACCGTCGAAATCGTGTTTTCTTTTTTTTTTTTTTCCCCAGCAAATGCTCAAGTTTAAGTGTATCGGTAGTTGAGAAAAAGACACAAAAGAAGTGACAAAAGACCAAAGGACATGCAAAGGAAGTTTTAAAAACGGCAATATGGATTTAATTTTTTTTTCGTTTTGAAGAAAGTTCCGTGTCCGTTTGTTATTCATTACTTTCTGAGTACATGCACGGCTGGTGCTGATGAGAATGCTTTGTCATGGTAGGAAGTCTTTCCCACTTCCTCATTTCATTTTCACCCATTCATCACATTCATTTTATTCAACATTTGACCAAGGTATAAAGAATTTGACTGAGTGTGAGCCTCTGAGTCAAATGGTTGAGAAAATCATAGGGAGTGCAAGTCACGTCTTAGTTCATTTATTTTGTGGAGGTACAGCTGCCGGTGCTTCTTATTCTGGGAAATACTGCAACATTTAGTCCACAAATGCATGTCAGATGATAAATCATATATTTATTTGGACTTTGATCTTTCCTGTAGAGATAAGGCTAGATTAGACAGACAAGTTTATGCTAGCCTTGTTATCTTGAAACGTGATGTAATTGTCTTCTTGATTCACTAATCAATCGACAGTATGAAAGATATGTTTCTTAAAATTATTCGTAGTTTGATTTGTTTTTTTTGTTTTGCAGGCACGGTGTGCGACTTCCGTTTGGGCTACGGCAAAGTTCTGAACAGACGTAGTAAGATCATCGCTGTCAACAGAGACAGGATGCAGCTGCTCAAAAACTCAGATATGTTCTGGACACCCACTGTCGCAATTCAAGGTGTGTTCGTAGCGATTTTTGTTTTTTTGTTGTTTTTTTTTTGGTCACTTGCATTTGCAATTTCTAAAATGCTTGTCGATCACAGGTGACGCCGGATCATTTTTAGTACGGCTTTTCAAAGGCTTAAAGGGCCATCGATGTCCGGAAGAATGGCCTCAAACCCTCAAAGCAGGAGACGTGATCAAAGAAAACATAAATAGGTAAGGAGGCCATATACCGTATTGGCCCGACTATAAGACAGCCCGGATTATAAGACGACCGCCTCTTTTTCAAGACTCAAGTTTGAAAAAAGACTTTTTGAACACCAAATTAATTTTCTTACAGAAAATAATTACACTACATCTGAAACAAATGATTATAACAATATATTTGAGAGAAAAAGCATGTTATTTTTCCTTATTCAAATCTTAATATCTGAACATTTAAATATGTAAATGAATGGCTTCTGATTTTTGAAATGTAAATTACATCATAACTTCTCCTCAGCTGCCGGTTAACCTGGCCGATCTTCGACCCACTTTTCTCCAGATTGTCGCTACGTTTCTCCATTTTCTGTTATCTCTTCTATTATGTTCTTCTCTTTTCCTTCTTACCGCAATTTTTTATTTTTCCTCTTTGTGCTACCGCTATTTTTATTTGTATTCTTCGTGACAGGGGTTCACTTTGGCCTGGGGAGTCAAGTTCAGCATTCGCGTCAATGATATATGGCGCCACCTAGCGTCGTGAATGGGTATAATGTCTAGACCCCGAATATAAGACGACCCACACTTTTTCAGTCTTATTTCAATGCAAAAAACACCGTCTTATATTCGGGCCAATACGGTAAAATATTTTCCTGACTAATTATGGCAGAGTACTGCTGACAGACACACACAAAAAAAAAAAGCTCACTATCACATAATGACATAAAAAGTATCGCATCATTCATTTTATAACGTGAAGTTGCATCAAGACATGATTTAGTGTTTTGGGTGTTTGAAGAGCATGGCATTGACTTTAGCAAAGGTAATTGTTGTCTTTTTTTAATTTTCAGGGTTAAAGCTGATGAGAAAACGGAGCATCACCTGAACCCCTTGAAGGTACTTCACGTGCTGGACGAGCACATGTCAGAGGACAGTATCATTGTAGCGGACGGCGGGGATTTCGTAGGAAGTGCTGCTTATATCTTGAGGCCACGGGCACCGCTGCATTGGCTCGATCCAGGTTCGCGCCTTCTCTCCGGACTTTACATGACATGAAAAACTCTTTGGGGATTGCAGTTAAAATGAATTGTGTCACAGGAGAATAATGATTCTCCACAGGGGCCTTTGGAACGCTGGGTGTTGGAGGAGGATTTGCGCTAGGTGCAAAACTGTGCCGGCCTGAATCAGAGGTGCTGTGCGGATGCAAGTTTTTTTTTTTGGGAAAAAGGATCCATCTGCTCGTGACGCTTCATGAATGAAATCTGACCTCCTGTGCGTTTTAGGTGTGGATTGTCTATGGGGACGGTTCCCTTGGATACAGTGTTGCAGAGTTTGACACGTTCACGCGACATAAGGTACATCCATCATATTCATTGCATTTCTGTGATATTGTTGTGAGACATATAGGTTGTTAGAATAGAGGTCAAGCATCATATCCATCCATTCATCCATTTTCTGATCCACTTTATCCTCACAAGGGTCACGAACAAAACAAAAACAAAATCCTTTGTCTTTTTGACAGATATGGCAAGCAATTAAAAAAAAAAGAAAGCAAATGTTTGTACAATAAAGGCATCCCCTATCTGCAGTGGAGATGCATGACTTAAATGGGGATTCTCTTCTGTTTACAGACACCAGTTATTGCCGTGGTGGGAAATGACGCATGTTGGAGTCAGATTTCCAGAGAACAGGTTCCCATTCTGGGCAGCAACGTGGCATGTGGCCTGGCATATACAGGTTGGTGCTTGATGATTGGTTCTATCTCTCATGTTCTAATGTATTACGCTGGCCTCCCTGTTTGCAGATTATCACACTGTGGCTGATGGGTATGGTGGGAAAGGCTACCTTATAAGGCGTGAGGATGAAGAGCAGCTCGGGGACATCATCAGGGAGGCTCGAAAGGAAAGCCGAATGGGCAAAGCAACACTTCTCAATGTCCTGATCGGCAAAACTAACTTTAGAGAGGGCTCCATCTCTGTATAATGTTCATGTGCGCTGAGTGGCTTCTTTAATTTATTTCATTTTTTGTACATAGTATAGAAGAATCATGAATCATAAAAGAATAGAAAGATCGCGAAAGCCTTAATCATACAGTTAAACATTTTCTGCTTCCAGGGTTACTTTTCTGCCCAAACCATAATCATTGCATTTCAATAAGGGACACGCTAAATAAACCCTCCTGTCACAATTTGGTAAATTTAATATTTTTCACAAATCTATATTATTGGCCACTCCACACTTGTGTGTTTTTCTAAATTGACAAATCAAAAGCGTTGAAAATGGCTTGCCGCATTTGATGATGTAATGCTAATGACAATAAAGATGCCGTTTTTGGGGAACTGCTGAAAAGTGCGAAGTATTCCACCCAACGTTAACATCAATGTGTACAGAGCATATGTTCACCACGCACGTATTGCAGTTTCTCGCGTTGTTAATTAGATGCAACCAGGATGCCTTCAATCCCATTGTGAAATGAACATTAAGCCTTTGTGTTTGAAACTTGTCGTATTCTCCAGAGCAGGGGTGCCCAAGTCCGTGTCTTGAAATCCCCAATCCAGTCTGTTGACAATTTCTCCCTCTTTCAACACACCTGATTCAAATGATCAGAATCAGAATCGGGCTTTTCAGCCTGAAGAATTTGAAAACATTTTGAATGCTTTCAAGTATATGCCTTTCGGATGCTCAAGAATAACAATAATATACAGTATTGCAGAATATATTGATATACTATGTGACTGTAATATACACAAATGATGTCATTTTTAGCAGGTGGATGTTATTTCATCTCAGGGGCCAGTTGTTTGTCCTCCAAGACCATATTAAACGTATGAAAAAAATATGATGCAATCAGTCAAACAAATACTCATTTTTATATAAGATGAGCATTTCAGGGTTTAGTGTTTTTTGTGATTTTTAGAGCACTTTCCCCTGGGGGGTTCTGTCGTATTTCTAGAATTGCATAGCAGGCCAAATGAAATGCTCCCGCCCACTCCTGCTTTACATTCTGCATCATATATTGCACTATAAATGTTCATGATTGGTTCACAAGGCAAATGCACGTTTATTGCTGCTGTATGAAGGGATTTTTTTTCCAGTGCCCAATAGAAAATGTGTGTTAAATTTCATTATCTAATAAACTGACAAATTAAAGACAGGCTTGACTTTTGTTTTTAGTAATACATAAAATATTGTCATAGTTTTGATGAACCATCCATCCATCCATTCATTCTTTCCCTTGTACTTATCCAGGGTCGGGTCGCGGGATCAGCATCTTAAGCAGGGAAGCCAAGGGTTTGTTGTCCGCAGCCACTTTGTTCGTCTCTTCCTTTGGCTTTCCCAGGCCAACCTGGGAGACTTAGTCCCTCAGGGTGTCCTGGGTCATCCCCGCAGACTCCATCCAATGGGAACGTGCCCAGAACACCTTCACCATGGTGGCATACAGGAGGTATTTGAACAAGATGACCAAGCTACCTCATCTGGCTCTTCTCAATGCAATTCGATTCGGAGCTCCACCCGTATGATCGAAATTCCCACCCTATCTAGCCCAGACACCCAATTTCAGGGGCTTGTATCGACAATCTTTTTCTTTCGGTCACAATCCACAACTCGCGACCATAGGTAAGGGTAGGAACGTAGATCGACCGCATCATGACAGACACTGCGCCAATCTGCCTGTCCATGCCCTGCTCTATTCGTCCCACACTTGTGAACAAGAAAGACCCAAAGACACTTGAACTGCGGTAGGGGCACGATCTCATTCCGGACCTAAATAAGGCACTCCATTGTTTTCCGACTTAGAAACATGGTCTCAAATTTGGAGATGCTGAGTAGCAAAAGTACCGCTTCACACTCGGCTGCAAACCACTCCAGTGAGAGTTGAAGATTGCAGCTTGGGGAAGCCAACATAACCACATAATCTGCAAAAAGAATTGAGTGGTAATACTGTATAAAAACCTACACCAAGAACAGTAAAACTCAGGACTCAAACTCAGTACCTCTGTTCCCACATCACATTGACAGCAGGGACCAAATTTTGCTTGGATGATTCTTCCGACTAGAATTCTTTGGCTATAATGAGACGCGGTATTGTAATTAAGGTGAAACGTGTTAACTAAAAAGAAGGACGCTTCGAATCTAACTGGAAGCCGTTCGTTGCCGTCAACCAGATTAAGGGACGGGATTTTGGGTGCCAGTCTGAGCTGTACTTTATAATTATACAAGTAGCACCACAGTATAAATCGCAGGACCAGCCAAATTATGAAAACATGTTCGACTTAGTCTGAAAAATACGGTAGTTATTATCCATTTTAGAAAGTGCTGACTGAAAATGGCCGTAGTTATTGTAGTGACGACAAATGCATGTTCACAATTATGTTAAAGGAGAGGACGGATTTAGTTTAGGACAAAACACAGAGGGGGAGGGTGTCGTATTGCTATTTACGTCATTACTTTCCGAAAGGAGAAACAATAAACACAATTTATTTTTATACGATGTGCGCATACGCTGAGGACACTTGCCTCTTCGCCTTTGACGTCACACACTTGGTTGTGTTTGAATCGTATTGCTTTCAAACGCTCATTGAAGTGTGGAAAATGAATAACATGATTAAGTAAAACAACAATGGCGAATTATTATGAATAGAAAACGTGTCATAAAGCTCCGACTTGTCGATATGAGTATGAGAATTATCTAATGCGAGTGCTATTTGATATATATGATACAATATACTGTGTCTTGATGGAAGAAATGTACGACCTCTTTCTGACACGCCACGCTACTGTAAACGACACACTTTTGTTATCCGTGATGCACGTGAAGGCATCATAAGACAAGCAGCAGAATCGCCACAGGCGGCGACTTCAACCACCCCGCTCCCGCTCCCTCTCTCGGCTCTCACGCGAAACACAAACTCAACATTGGACAAAAGTGTTGAGCCTCCGCGTGGTCCAAACTTTATTTCGAAACGTTTCTATGCCATTTGCGAAGGCTCCTTCAGACTCTGCGTTCATCATGACAAGTTAACCCGAGTTCCTGTGCCATTTAAACAAGGTTAGAAAGACAGCTGTAGCAACAGTTGTGCTGGGTACAGTATTACAGTCAAGTTAGCTCGTGTGCTTCGTCAGTTTGGAAGCCGGGTTTTGTCCATCACTTCTTGTTACAAGTACTTGATGACGTGGACTTATTTCGATTACAAAAAGCTAAGATTGCCAGGAGTGATACGACTGTTTCTCACTGAGCTGGAATTATAGGAAGTTCTCCGTGAACAGACTTTCAAACAAACGTCGGGCGCGTCCTCCCTTATAAATAAAGGTAAGTAATTTTCATGCAGATGAGCGCGTTGACAAATATGTACATTCACTCGTCATTTTCCCTGGGATGGCTCATACTACAGGCTGTTTGTCTCAGTCCTGGGTCTCGTTATTACAGAAGATCCGCCGAATGTGTACTTCCTGTTTTATCATGACTCAGACGCGGCACTGTACATTGTTTCGTTTAACTGCATAATAATATTAACCATTGTCGCCTAAGTGAGGTAATCGGAAAAGTTTATTTTGTGCCATTGCATTGACTGTTATGATGGTTTCAGGTGCTGAATGGCCTCTGTTGTAGCGGTGAAAACCGAGAAACGAACTGCAGCTGATTCTCAGGATGCAGATTCAAATGGAAAGAAGCCTAGGTAAGCATATGGCATTGTGAACACTGGTCATGGTTCAAAAACACCCAAAAGTCAACTGTCTGTCATTGAAAAGTAAACTATATACTGTATTTAGATGCAATACAATGCACCTTGATTAATATAACGCCTTCACAACAGCTGCAGCTGTAATAAAGTACTTTTTCAGAACATTTCGCGTAAAATAACAATACAACAGAACACATAAGATAAAACATCGACTCTCTGTACACACTCTATGTCAACGAGATGTGTCAGGAAAGCTCCAGACTGGTGTCACAAAAGTTATATTTCAAACCCAAACCGCCAACAAGGAGTTCTCCCCAGCAGAGTGGGCCAGACGGTCAACCGGGACATCTACCAAGAGATCCTGCGTTGTTTGTTCAGTGCGAGAGAAAAGGTGGGAGTTTGGGCAAAGGAAATGACTACTGCACCATGACAACGCAGCTGATCACAATGCCCTGAGCATCCGTCACTTCCTGACCGAGAACAGCATTGCCACGCTGGAACAACCTCTGCACTCACCCAACCTGGCTTTGCGAGTTTTTTTTCCTCATTCCCAAGATGATGGGACTCGTCAAAGGGACCAGTTTTGAACATAGGGATGATGTCAAGATGGCCTTGCCGACTGAGCTGGAGACAGTGAAAGGAGGTGGATTACGCCAAAGAGAAAACCGAGACATTTGTCCTTTAGATTTGAAATATACCTTTTGTGACACCAGTCCTGGAGTTTGTCTGACACACCTCATATTATATTACAATATATCGATCAGAATTATAATGTGTGTCATACTCCTTTTTACTTTAGAATTTCTTTCACCAATGCAACTATTTTTTTTGAGTGGCATATTTAATTTCATTAAATTGACATCCTGTAACAAAACAATATTACAGTTGATATTAATCTTAATAGGCCTTTGTACCATTGAATTTTACCATAATATGTTCTATGCACCTCCACTGATCTAAAGAATGCGTTCTGATTAATATTGTGTTTGGAGTATGAGTTAAGCATACTCCCCCCCCCCGTTATTAGTCATCTTGCCACTTTCTGTCAACTGAAAATGACGTCACAGTTGCTAGGGCTCAGGTAACAACCAATCAAGGCTCACTTGTTTTCTGAAGGGGAGAGATTCTTATAAAGAATGTTTTGGAGTTGACTTATAAGAAAAGTCTCTAATTTGTACCTTGTTACTCCTGACACTGCTCACAAACTAGGACTTGTTCAGGTCATGAATTCTGTAAAGCCCTGTTTTATGGATGCCATTCTAACTGTGTGTCCAAAAGGAAGCTGTTGCCCAGCCTGAAGACAAAGCATGCCCCCGAGCTCGTATTGGTGATCGGCACGGGGATAAGCTCCGCCGTGGCCCCGCAGGTCCCCGCTCTCCGCTCCTGGAAAGGCCTCATTCAGGCCCTGCTGGATGCCGCCAATGACTTTGACTTACTCGAAGAAGAGGAGAGTCGACGTTTCCAAAAGCACATGCAGGAAGATAAAAATCTGGTGCATGTGGCTCATGACCTCATTCAGAAACTTTCCCCGGTAAGCATTTATGATTTCCCTTTTCTTCTCCTTTCCACACTGCTGTGTCATCACTTCAAGATCACTAATAGTCTCTGTTTCCATGCACTATGTACATTTTTTTCATCAAAATAAAGATGGCCAATGATGCAAACGTTGCATAAATAGATCCTCATATGACTGCGGCATAACAAAAGGTCTGGCTGTTCAACCATTGTTTTTTTGTTTTTTGTACAACGGCAAATAGTTACACTTTATCTTGGTATGGTTTTATCATACGCTGGCTACGTTAAATTGCTACTTCAAACATTGTTTGTACAGTTAGCAAAGGTTTGAAGAAGTTAATCTCTTTTCAAACAAATTTGTGTTTCGACCATTATCTCTGATCTGATGGCAAACATTCAGAGGGGAGATTCCAGCGTGTGCTGGGAGGTGATGTGAGTTTCTACACATGAACGGTAAACAGCACTTCTGTTATTTTATGATCGATGTTTAATTGTTGCCTCTGCTTCGTTATATTGAGCAGCCAAGTTCCATACAGAGTTCTGTTTAAAAGGTGTGATTTACCTATACAGTCAAACCTCGGTTTTCGTCCATAATCCGTTCCAGAAGGCTGTTCGAAAACCAAAATTGTTCGAAAACCGAAACCACGCTCTTTTTAAAATAAAAATGTTTACTGAAAACATCTGCTCACAATAGAAAGCAAAACGAGGAAGCGTCACTTCCTCGTCTACCCGAGGAAGCGTCACTTCCTTGTGTAAGGAAGGCGAGAATAGTCAAATGGTGCGTTCAAGTGCGCTCAGTTTGTTCGAGAACCGAAATTTGTTCGTCATCAGAGGCATAAAAAACTCGCAATTTTTGGTCGAAAACCGAATTGGTCAAGAACAGAGACGTTCGAAATCCGAGGTTTGACTACTATTCTTGCCATCCTGACAAAAAAAAACCCCACCAAGTGACGCACGCACACACACACACACACACACACACACACACACAATTTTTGTTATGGCATTGCAACAATACATTCACAAAAAAGCCCAAGAGCTGGAGAAATTGCTGACAGATGAGGGAGAGGTTGGGGGTGGTCCTGATAGCGTTTGTCTCCTGTTAGTCACGTCTCATCGCACTTTTGACACTGATAAAACTCACTTTGTGTCAACCCCTCAGCCTGCTCTCCCAAATGGAGCAAACAACACTTTATGACTTTCTCTGCCGTATTCTTTTCACTCCACTGTGCTCCAGACCTGTTTTGCGATCGGAAAAACACAGAAATAACCAACACGAGCTGCTCAACTCAACTCGACTGTATTTATCGAGCACTTTCAAACAGCCATCGCTGTATACAAAGTGCTGTACATGGAGCAAATATCATAGACACAACCATAAAAAAAAGAAATGAATAAGAAAGACAGTAGAAAGCACAAAACCGTAAAAAGTCATGCCGAGTCTGCTTTGCA